>LR738713.1:451168485-451183962 GCA_902687465.1 Secale cereale | reverse complement strand
TCAACTGTAGTGTAAAATTATTTGTACTAGCTTCTAGATCTAGTTCAACTCTAGTGTAAAATTATTTGTAGTAGCTTATAGAGCTAGTTCAACTATAGTGTAAAATTATTTGTACTCGCTTATAAAGCTAGTTCAACTCTAGTGTAAAATTATTTGAACTAGGTTATAGAGCTAGTTCAACTCTAGTGTAAAATTATTTGAACTCGAATATAGAGATAGTTCAACTCTAGTGTAAAATTATTTGTACTAGCTTACATAGCTAGTTCAACTCTAGTGTAAAATAATTTGAACTAGGTTATAGAGCTTGTTCAAATCTATTGTAAAATTATTTGTACTAGCTTATAGATCTAGTTCAAATCTAGTGTAAAATTATTTGTACTAGGTTATATAGCTAGTTAAACTAAAGTGTAAAATTATTCGAACTAGAACATAAAGATAGTTCAACTCTAGCTAGTGTAATTTTTTTTGTACTAGGTTATAGAGCTAGTGCAACTCTAGTGTAAAATTATTTGTACTAGCTTATAGAGCTAGTGCAACTCTAGTGTAAAATTACCTGAACAAGATTATAGAGCTAGTTCAAGACTATTGTAAAATTATTTGTACTATCTTATAGAGCTAGTTCAATTCTAGTGTAAAATTGTTTGAACTAGGTTATAGAGCTAGTTCAACTCTAGTATAAAATTAATTGAACTCGAATATAGAGATAATTCAACTCTAGTGTAAAATTATTTGTACTAGCTTATATAGCTAGTTCAACTCTAGTGTAAAATTATTTGTACTAGCTTATAGAGATAGTTCAACTCTAGTGTAAAATTATTTGAACTACGTTATAGAGCTAGTTCAACTCTAGTGTAAAATTATTTCAACTCGCATATAGAGATAGTTCAACTCTAGTGTAAAATTATTTGTACTTGCTTATATAGCTAGTTCAACTCTAGTGTAAAATTATTTGTACTAGGTTATAGAGCTAGTTCAACTTTAATGTAAAATTATTTGTACTACCTTATAGGGCTAGTTCAACTCTAGTGTGAAATTATTTGAACTAGGTTATATAGCTAGATCAACTCACGTGTAAAATTATTTGAACTAGCTTATAGAGCTAGTTCAACTCTAGTATAAAATTATTTGAACTCGAATATAGAGATAGTTCAATTCTAGTGTAAAATTATTTGTACTAGCTTATATAGCTAGTTCAACTCTAGTGTAAAATTATTTGTACTAGCTTATAGAGCTAGTTCAACTCTAGTGTAAAATTATTTGTACTAGGTTATAGAGAGCTAGTTCAACTCTAGTGTAAAATTATTTGAACTCGCATATAGAGATAGTTCAACTCTAGTGTAAAATTATTTGAATTAGGTTACAGATGTAGTTCGAATCCAGTGTAAAATTATTTGTACTAGCATATATTTGTACTAGCTTATAGAGCTAGTTTAACTTATGTAAAATTATTTGTACTGGCTTATAGAGCCAGTTCAACTCTAGTGTGAAATTATTTGAACTAGGTTATTGTCGGGGGAAACTGTCCTCCCACGAGCACCTATGGGACCGGAGCCCCTTCTACGTTGCGGTAAGGGAGCGGAGGGAGCACGGAGAGCAGATCGAGGAGCGCACGCGGGCAGTTTTACCCAGGTTCGGCCGCGCGGACGCGTAAAACCCTACTCCTGCCTTAGGTTGTATTGAGTTCTTGAGCTCGGGAGCTTGAAGAGCTACAGTACTAGCTACACCGAGCGAGGGAGTTGTCTAGGTTTCGAACCCAACCGCCTCTACGTTGTGCATGGGCCTCCTTTTATAGCTCAAAGGGGTCACCGACAGGTGTCAACGTAGAGGAGGGTAAAAGTGTAATTTTGGTGGTAGTTGTAACAGTGCGCGAATAGTGCATGAACAGTGGATGAACAGTGATCTTCACCTAACCTTGACAGTGGGGGACAAGGGCATTAAATGCCCATCGCCGTCAACCCCAAAAGCGTCCACCCATGCTTCTCCGTTCGCCACGGCGGTAGCCTCGTCACCGTGGCTTGCCACCGTGTGCCCCAAGCTGCACAGCCATCTGCCACGTGCCCCTGGACGGGCCCCAGGGCGACGTGTGGGCCGATGAGCTGGAGCGCGGGCACACAGCATAGGTTTTCCCGGCAAGCACCTTGCCGGGGTAGTAATCTTGTCGGGCCCGGAAACTTGTCGCTCTCCGGGTCCTGCCGGGGCGCACGATGCGCCGAGGCATCTCTTGAGGTAATTGTTCCTTGGCCTTCCTGGCAAGCTCCTCTTGCCAGGGTCTTGTGCTAAAGTGACAACCTTGAGCCTGGTGCGGCCTTCCCGGCAAGCTCCTCTTGCCGGGGCCATGGTCTTCTGTCTTGTATACTTTGTTTTTGAATGGCTTCATAGGGACAGGAAAGGTTCTTGGCGAGCACGTGGCAAGGCCAGCCGCGGGAAGCTGCTACTGCCCGTGCACAAGTTGGGGTACTAAGGTACCCCTATCTTAGTACACCGACAGGAGCCCCCGGGCCTGGGCCACACACGGTGCCGAGCGCTGTTGGGCCAGGCCCAAGACAGTGCACGGGCACGCGCGGCCCACGGCAAGCCGTATCCCCTTCCGTATCCGCCGCATCCCTCCCTAACGGCACGCGTCGATTGCTGCGTCGTGGGAGAGATCGTGGCCTGTTTCTTTAATGGGAAATGCGGAACGTCCCCCACTCCCCCCTTAAAAGCAGAGGAAGCAGGGGCAGTTCCCCTCTACCGTCTTCATTGCGCCTTGATTCTCCAGAAACCCCCGCCGCTTCTTGCCTCCGCCCTTCCTCCACCGTCTCCCGCATCCGCGGCGCCGTCGACTTCTTTGCCTCTTCCCTCGCCGCCCCCGCCATGGCTCCGAAGAGCGACAAGGCGAAGAGCGACAAGGCCAAGAAGGAGAAGTCCGAGCAGGCGGCGAAGCTGGCCGCCCTGTGGAAGAAGTGCGTGGTCTTCGCGCCGAGGCTTGGCGCGAGGGAGCTGCGGAACAAATACTATTTTTTCTGGGCGAGGGAGACCAAAGCTCATCCCCGCACCAGAGCCTTCCCCGCCGTCGCTAAAGACATGTTCCCCGGTGGGTACTTTTTCTTTGCCGCGTTCTTCCATTGCGGTCTGTGCCCTCCGTTCTCGGAATTCTTTTGCGATGTAATGAATACATACGGCCTCCACCTTCTAGATTTCACCCCCAACGCCATCCTTACGATGGCCGTTTTCGTACATCTGTGCGAAAACTATGTTGGGGTTCATCCAAGCATAGCTCTTTTCCGCCACTTCTTCATGCCTAGAGTAGAGTCAGGTGCCCCCCTCTCCGGCGGCATCTCCTGGATCTTTAGGCTGAACAAAAAGGACTCGTACCTGAAGGGAGAGCTTCACGGCAAGTGGGAGGAGTGGAGAGCCGATTGGTGCCGGGTGCTGGAAGATAACCCTGAGCCTTTTACCGCGCCGCGCCAGACAGCCATAGTGCGCGGCAGGGATTGGAGTGAATTGGCCCCGGAGGACAACAAGCTTAGTATCGCCCTTATTAGGATTATTCGTCTCCGGGTCGCCAATCTGACTATCGGAGAAGTTGGAGCAGATTTCCTCCGCCGCCGCATCGCCCCTTTACAAGAAAGGAAGAGGCCCGCCTGGGAATTCGGCAATGCGGCAGATATCATGAGGCTGCGTCCTCGATTGAACTACAATTTCACCGCCTTGGAGTTGAAGGGGATGGTTCGGGAGCTCTTCAAGCACGACCCCAACCACCTGGAGTGGTTCAGACCTTCCCGGGGAGTGGTGCCGCTATGCAACAGCACTGCCCGCGATTCTCTACGAGCGATGATGCCCGCGTGCGACTCCCATGGCGTCGTCCCCACCTGGATAGAGCCTCCGCCGGACACTGTGCTGACCTTCTTCGACAACTTGGTCGAGAAGCCCCGCAACGCCGAGGAGAACAAGGGCCTCACCCGGGCCACTACTGAACGGGATATAGCTTACATCGCCTCCAGGATGGAGGAGGCCGCCGCAGCTGCGGCGGCGGGTGACTTTGGATACACCGTGGAAGAGGCACAAGCCGCGGACGCAGTGAGCCAAGCAGAGGAGGCGGAAATCCTCAAGCTGCTGAAGCTTGCGCCCGAGGAGTTTGCCGGGGAGCCTTCCATGAAGTTTGCCGGGACGAGCGAAGTTGCCGGGGGGAGCGAGGCCGCCGGGCACGGCGCTGAGTCCAGCGGGCCTGCCGAGGAGGAGGAGGACGCCGAGGCTGACGAAGACTCTGGTGGATCTCTGAATCTCGATGACGACGCCTCCTCATCCTCAGAGAACTCCCCGCCTCCGGCAAGTCCCACGCAGCAACCGAAGAAGCGCCTCCGCAAGGCAGCTGAGACGGCGAGGCCGCAGGCGCCTCGACAGCAGCCAGCGCGCCGTGCGACGCGCGCCACCAGGACGAGCGAAGTCGTCAAGGAAGCGCCCTGTGCTCGAGCGCCAAGCGGAGGGGGATCTTCCCGGAGCGGAACGTGTTCTCCTTCTGCCCCTCGGTCTCCGGCGACGACGGGGGCTGGGTATTCGCAGCCCACAGCCCCGGAGACCGCCAAGCACCCGAGGGAGCCTTCTCCTCCAGCTCCCCGCGCAGGAGCACCCCAGGCGGAGTTTGACTTCTCCGCCCTCAGCTCCGACGAAGAGGAAGAGGAGTAAGTACTTGCAATTCTTTAGTTTGTTCGATTTTGTCTTGATTTTCCTTGTTGATTCTGATCTGGTTTTTGTTTTGCTTTCAGGACCCTGACCCAGCGGATGGCGAAGAGGGCCAAGATCCCTGTGGTCGAGATTGAAGATGACTCGCCCGCCGCGGCGACGGGAGACGTGCCAGCGGCAAACTTGCCGGATCAACCTGCTGCTCCAAGGAGCAGCCCCCAGCGTAAGTCTGGTTTTTATCTTTCTGCTTGACGGGTGCGCTTGAGGTTATCATCTTGGTTGACGTTTTGATGTCTTGTTTGTCTTGTGCAGAAGTGGAGCCGCAGCCGCAGGAGCGCCCGGAGGTCGCCCCCGACGAGCCACTTGCTCCACCCTCCCCGCCAAGGGTGAACTCCCCGGCAAGGGAGAACGCTCCGCCAAGGACGGGCACTCCACCAAGGGCGAGTACCCCGCCAAGGATGAGCAGCCCGACAAGGGTGAGCACCCCGCCAAGGGAGGGCGCAGGCGGCCCTCCGCCAGCAGGGGCCACTACTCCGCCGCCAAGGAAGAATTCCCCGGCGAGGGACCCTGTCGTCGAAGAAGTCCGCGAAGGTAAAGCTTGTAATTTCTTCTTCCCGGATTCGTCTTTTTTGGATATTTGCTTGATTCTTTCTTTTCTTTTTCTTCTGCTAGATCCTCCTGCCCCGGAGCGGATAGAGACGAAGACCACCGGCGAGGAGGGTGTGCACGGCGACGGCGGCAACGCCACTGCTGCTGACGAGCCAGCCGCCGAAGAGACCGCCCCGACCGCCGACGCCGCGGCTGGGGAAGAGGCCGGCGACCACACTGCTGGCCCGGAGGCCGCAGGAGCGTCGGACGCTGCACCGGCCGCCGACCCCTCCACCTCCACGGAGCGGTCGGGTGTCTACTTGGAGACCGCCAACGGGGTCTTTATACAAGTCCCGTGGGCGTCCTCGTCTCGAGCACCCGCGGAGGGAGAGACCTTTGACGGAGAGGTCCTCGCCTCCGCTGGATTGAAGGTCGTGGAAGCGCCCGGCAGCAGCGATGAGCCCGAAGAGGAGAGACTCCTTCGTCGGCTCCTGGCCTTGTATCGGGCCAGGCAGGCGAGGCTGGAGTCTCGGGAGGCTCTGGCTGCCAAGGCTGGAGCTGATCTAGAGAAGCGCGCCGCGGAGCTCCGCGCCGACAACCAGGCGGCCCTCCGCAACTTGGAGGAGGAGCGCGAAGAGCTTGCCGGGGCGCAGCAAGCCTTCCTCCTTGAGAAAGCTGAGGCCGAGGAGCAGCAGCGGTTGGCCGCCGAGGAGCTGTCCCGGCGAGAAGGAGTACTCAACCAGCGGAAGGTCGACCTCGACGCCCACGAGGACGACTTCACCGCCCGGGAGCAAGCCATTGGCGGGGCTCTGAAGGAGGCAAGGGACGCCGCAGCCGCCGCAGAGACCGCCAAGAAGGATCTGGAGGCCAAGGTGAAGCAGCTGGAGTTGTTCCTGAAGGCGAGCGAGGACAGGGTTACTGCGCTCAATGTGGAGCGGGAAAAAGATGCCCACACCAACTCTGAGCTGCAGGTACGTCTCTCCGAGAAGGGCACAGAGCTCTCTGACGCCAAGAACTCCATCGCTGACTTAGAGTTGAAGGTCTCCACTCTTACTGATTCGCTCGACGCCGCCCGGGACCGTGAGACGAAACTGAAGGATGAACTCCGCAAGGAACGGGGCTTGGTGGAGAGCACCGCCGTCTCGGCGAACAACTTCAGCCGGGCAGTGGAGCAGTAGACTGATGAGCTGGTCACCTCCGCTGCCAATATTGACAAGGAGATGATGGCGCTGAGGGAGGAGCATCTCGTGTACTCTCCGGACGAGAGTCTCCCCCACAGCGCCAAGTTGAGTCTGTTCTTCAGGGGAATTGCGCCGGCGCTTGCGTGGCTGCGGGGGAAGATCCCCGTGCAGTTGGCCGACGAGGCGCGTCGGCTCTGCATGGGCACCCTGGAGCGGGTCCTGTCGAAGATCGTCTACCGCAACCCCGACATCAACCTCGTCAACATCCTCCGCACCTTGCCGCCCGAAGCTGATCAGGCGGCGTTGAAGGCGCAGGTTGCCCACATCGTTGCCAAGGTGGGCAAGATCACGAGGCGTGAAGGCGACCGCGTGGATTAGATTCCTTTCCTTCTTCTTCCTTTGCCGCTGCTAGTTAAGTCATAGGCGGTAGTTGATTAGAAAAGCGGCAAGCTATCTTTGTAATATACAATCTTATTTTGAACAATCAATGCAGTGTTATCTCCCTTGCTTTTGGTCCTCCACTTTGCATGCTTTCTACCCTACGCTTTTAGGGGACTTGCCGGCAAGGGGCCCTTGCCGCGAGCGCTGAGTGCTGGACTCTTAGCAGCCTGCTGGCAAAGACCTTGTCGGCAAGCAACCTTGCCGCAGCTAGTCGCAGCACACTCAGACTGCTGAGCGAACTCGAAAACGAAGTAAGGGCGCGACACTTGTCGCAGCTCACTTAAGCCGTTGAGCGTGCTCGAAATAGAGTAAGGGCGCGGCTAGCCACGGGTAGGTTCCTCCGCGCACAGGTTTTCCATACAAAGTGTGGTTGTTCAAGGAAGGAAACTAATTTTTTTTAAAAATTTGAATTACTCAAACTTTGATAACTTAGCTTTCATAGATTGTTTACTCCCGACAAGTCTTCTCTTTCTTGAACAACACTTGGTTCATCCTCCATCTCCTTCCCCCCGGCAAACTTGTGCGCGAGGAATATTCCTTCTGCTTAAGAGGGAAAGAAAAAGAGGAGAAAAACAAGTATAGGGCCTCATGGCTGCTAATGCTTACCGGGGACGTGCGTTGCACATAGTGTCAAATGATGTATGCAAATAACAAAGAAAGGCATGAAAATGACAAATAGTGCGAAGCACAAAAACTTTACTGATGCACGAGATCTGCGCCCGGCTTTGTACAAAGGTTTACATGCCACAACGGCAAGACTTGTACAAAAGGTGGTTGCCGGAGCGGATCACGGCAACCGCGCCTTACGGGTGAAACTTGCGAAGATGCTCTATGTTCCAGGAGTTGCTCACCGGTAAGCCTTCTTCGGTCTCAAGGCGGGCAGCGCCGGGCCTTGTGACTTGTCTCACCCGATAAGGGCCTTCCCACTTCGGCGTCAACTTGTTGGAATGCTTGGCGGACTGAACACGCCGAAGAACAAGGTCGCCTTCCTCGAGACTCCTGGCCTTGACCTTGCGGCTATGATAGAGACGCAAGGCTTGCTGGTATCGAGCAGCTCGTACAGCAGCCTGGAGACGTTCCTCCTCAAGGTGCAATGCATCATCTTGTCGCAGTTGCTCTTGCTCGAGCTCATCATAAGCGAGCACTCGAGGAGATCCGTATACGAGTTCCGTGGGGAGAACTGCCTCTGCTCCATAGACAAGAGCAAAGGGTGTCTGTCCGGTGGCTCGATTTGGTGTCGTCCTGATTGACCAAAGAGCCGCCGGCAACTCCTCTATCCAGTTTCTTCCGCACTTGCGCAGCCTGTCGAAGGTTCTTGTCTTGAGCCCGCGCAGCACTTCAGCATTGCCCCTCTCCGCTTGACCATTGCTCCTCGGGTGAGCAACAGAAGCAAAGCAGACCTTGGCTCCAAGGTCTTGGACGTACTGCATGAACGTGCGACTTGTGAACTGTGTGCCGTTGTCGGTGATAATCCTGTTAGGGATTCCGAAACAGCAAACAATCGCTCTGAAGAACCTGACTGCTGACTGTGCTGTCACCTTTCTCACTGGTTCCACTTCTGGCCACTTTGTGAACTTGTCGATTGCTATGTACAAGTACTCAAAGCCCCCGACGGCGCGGGGAAAGGGGCCAAGGATATCGAGCCCCCAGACCGAGAAGGGCCAGGACAAAGGGATCGTCTGGAGAGCTTGAGCTGGCTGGTGAATTTGCTTGGCATGGAACTGGCACGCTTCACACTTGGTTACTTGTGCAGTTGCATCTTGGAGGGCTTCTGGCCAGAAGAACCCTTGCCGGAACGCCTTCCCGGCAAGTGCCCTTGCGCCAATGTGGTGGCCACATATGCCTCCATGTATCTCTGCCAACAGCTTCTGTCCATCTTCTCTGGAAATGCACTTCAACCTGACACCATTGAGTCTTCTTCTGTATAGTTCATTGTCAACGAACTGGTACATACTCGTCTGCCTGGTTATTTTCTCTATCTCTTCTGGGTCGTCGGGAAGTTCTCCAGTTTGCAGAAAACGGACGATCTGCTGTGCCCATGCTGGATCCTGAGGCTCAACGGCAAGGACTAAAGGCATGAGGGCTGCTGCGGGAACCCCAGCTTCTACGGCAAGAACCTGCGGCTCTGCCGGAGCTGATGGTCCCCCGGCAAGCCTGCCGAGGCAAGGCTTGTCGGGAACGCCTGCTTCATTTGTACAGATACTTGGATCTGCAGGAGCAAACTGTTCCTCAGCATCTTGGTTGTTGATCTTGGGGACCTTGGCGGCGGCTTTTGGAAGATCCGCCGGCAAGTAGTCACCGGAGACCAACTTTCTCTTCTTGTTTTGCCCAACTGATGGTGTAACGGATGGCTGAGTTAACTTGAGCAAGAAGGTCCCTGGTTCCACAGGTAACTTCATTGCAGCACACTTTGAGAGGCCATCTGCAATATCATTCTGAGCCCTTGGGACGTGCTCCATTTGCAGACCTTCAAAGTGTTCTTCAAGCTTCCTCACTTCATTAACATAAGCTTTCATCAAAGGGCTCTGGAAACTCTTATTCACTTGTCGGACCACCAACTGTGAATCTCCCCGCACAATCAACTTCTTGATCCCAAGCTCGGCCGCAATTCTGAGGCTGGCAAGCAAACCTTCATACTGAGCAGTATTGTTTGTCGCTTGTTCCTTTGGAAAGTGCATCTGGATAACATACTTGAGGTGCTCTCCGGTGGGCGCTATGAGTACCACGCCGGCACCGGCGCCTTGCAGCGAGAAAGCACCATCAAAGTACATCATCCATTCGTTGCTCGCTTCTTGGACGGGGATGCTTGTCTCTGGAACTTCTTCATCTGGCGTTGGGGTCCATTCCGCTATGAATTCTGCCAAAGCTCTGCTCTGTATGGTTGAAGTACTCTCAAACTTGAGACCAAAGCTTGACAGCTCCAGTGCCCACTCGACGATCCTGCCTGTTGCCTCTGGATTTTGCAATATCCTCTTCAACGGAAAGCGAGTGACCACCGTTATCTCGTGTGCTTGGAAGTAATGGCGCAGTTTCCTTGAGGACATGAGGAGGCCGAAAAGCAACTTCTGCACCCCAGAGTATCTTGATCTAGCCCCCTGCAAGAGGGAACTTACAAAATACACTGGGCGCTGCACCATCTTCTTTCGCACTTCTCCTTGTTCTTGCGCAGACTTGTCCTTATCGGGGCCAGAGCTTGACGGGGAAGCCCCCTGCTTGTCGCTGGATTCGCTTGCCGGGGATGTGGGTTCCTCATCTGCCTCCCTCTCCGCTACCAACGCAGCACTAACCACTTGATTGGTTGCCGCTAGGTACAGCAGCAACTTCTCTTGTGGCCTAGGTGCGACAAGTATCGGAGTCGAGGATAGGTATCCTTTTAGGTCTTGCAGCGCTGCCTCCGCTTCCGGAGTCCATTTCATAGGACCTGCCTTTTTCAAGATTTTGAAGAAAGGCAGGGCGCGTTCTGCAGACTTTGAAATGAACCTGCTGAGGGCAGCCACACAACCAGCAAGTCTTCTTACGTCCTTGACGCGCTTCGGGGCTTCAATCTGCTCGATGGCTTTTATCTTGTCGGGATTGGCTTCAATCCCCCTCTGGGACACAAAGAACTTGAGAAGCTTGCCGGAGGGGACTCCGAAGACGCACTTCTCGGGGTTCAGCTTGAGCCGGATCTTGCGCAGATTCTCAAAGGTCTCTTCTAAGTCTTGGATCAGGGTATCTTTGCTCTTACTCTTGACCACTATATCATCCATGTAGGCTTCTACATTTCTGTGTATCTGTGGCTCAAAAGCAGTGTGCACCACCCTTGCAAATGTTGAGCCTGCATTCTTCAATCCAAAGGGCATGCGTATGAAGCAATATGTGCCACATGGAGTAATGAATGCAGTCTTCTCTTCATCTTCCTTGGCCATGAATATCTGGTGGTAACGTGAGTATGCATCAAGGAAGGAAAGCAGCTCACATCTGGCGGTGGAGTCAACTATCTGGTCAATACGCGGCAAGGGAAATGGATCCTTGGGACACGCTTTATTCACATCAGTGAAGTCTATACAAAGTCTCCACTTCCCATTGGCCTTGCGCACGACAACTGGATTGGCTAACCACGTGGGATGGATCACGCCTCTAACCAGGCCTGCTACTTCCAACTTCTTTATCTCTTCGGCGATGAATTCTTGGCGCTCCACGGCTTGCTTCCTGACCTTCTGCTTGACGGGCCGCGCATTAGGACAAACAGCAAGCTTGTGCTCAATTACCTTCCTGGGAACGCCGGGGATGTCAGATGGTTGCCATGCAAACACATCGACATTCGCCCGCAGGAAGGCAATGAGCGCGCTTTCCTATTTGTTGTCGAGCGTAGCACTGATTGTGAAGGTACCACCAGTGCCGTCCTTCTTGGCGGACACCTTCTTGGTTGCCGGTGGAGCTGCCATTCCTTTCTTGCACTTGCCGCTGGAGCTCGATGGTGCGTCCTCGACGGCAGCGCAGCACTCCGAAGAGGTGCGTTTGCCGGAGTGGGCCCCAGAGCTCTTGCCGGACTTGGTCTTGGTCTTCCCCCCGGGAGCTTCAGCGGCAAGTGTGTTGCTCTCCGCTGCGGCTGCCGCATCCCGGTAGATCTTGTCGGCGCGGATAAGCGCGTCCTTCTTGTCACCGGGGACAGAGATGACGCTTATCGGCCCCGGCATCTTGAGTACGTTGTAGGCATAGTGGGAAGCTGCCATGAACTTGGCGAGGGCAGGACGTCCAAGTATCCCATTGTATGGTAATGGGATATCGGCAACATCAAACGTGATCTTCTCTATCCTGAAGTTGAGCTCCCCGCCAAAGGTCACTGGCAGCGTAATCTTTCCCTTTGGCTTGCTCCTTCCCGGGTTGATCCCTTGGAACGACCCGGTTTCTTCGAGCTCGCCATCTGGGATCTGTAGCTTCTTGATCACAGCTGAGGAGATCAAGTTCAGGCCAGCCCCGCCGTCAACCAACATCTTGGTGACCTTGAGGTTGCGGATAGTTGGTGAGACCAACATCGGCAAGCACCCGACCGCTATGGTGCGGTCAGGGTGGTCCTCAAGGTCAAAGATGATGGGCGTGCCGGACCACTTCAGCAGCCTGCGTGACTCGACGGGCGGCTCAGCTGCGTTCACTTCTCGTACCCACTGCTTGAGCTGGCGGTGGGAAGTGTGCAGAGAGGCGCCTCCATCGACACACAGAACCTCTGTGGCCTTCTGGAACTCCTGCTCGCTGTTATCTCCTTCTTCCATGTCATCATCGTCATCTTCGTCCTCATCCTTGTCGCGGCCCCGGGGAGGTCTGTCACCTTGCCGCTGCTTGGCCTTGCCGCGGCGTCCTCCCCGGCCATTGAACGGCCGCTTCTTGCTGGTCTCTCCTTCGCCTCCTTGGGCCTTCTCTTTGTCGCGACGCTCGTATTCAGCCTTCTGCTGCTCTACGAGGTACTCGACTCGTTTGCAGTTCGGAAGATCGTGGCCCTTGGTGCGGTGGATCTTGCAGTATGGCTTGTCGGAGCCGTCCTGCTTGTCGGCTGCCGCTACAGGGGTGGGCTCCTTGCCGGAACCGCCAGCCTGTGCCTTCTTGGCGGGAGCCTCCTTGCCGGACTGCTCGACAACCAGCACCTCCTTGTTCTTCTTCTTTCTGTTGTTCCGCCGCCGGTTCTTCCTTGCCGGGGCGGCTTCCTCGCTGTCGCTTCCTCCTGCGCCAGTATCCTCTCCGGGGAGTCTCCTCCCCTCTTCGGCGCACGCGCACTTGTCAGCCAGAGCATAGAGCTCGCTGACATCCCGAATCTTGGTCATAGCCATCTCTTCCCTCATCCGGTGGTTACGCACGTTCTGGTGGAACGCGCTGATAACCGCGGCAGGGTGGACATCGGGAATGTTGTGTTGCACGCGGCTAAATCTCTGGATGTACCTGCGCAGGGATTCTCCCTCCTTCTGGGCTAAGATGTGGAGATCGCTCTCCTGGCCGTGGGGTTTGTGGCCGCCCGTGAAGGCGCCAACAAACTGGTGGCACAGATCCGCCCATGAAGAAATGGAGTTCTCCGGCAAGTGCATAAGCCAAGACCTGACGTTTGGCTTAAGCACTAGCGGGAAGTAGTTGGCTAGTATCTTCTCGTCGCGTCCCCCGGCAGCCTGCACTGCTATAGTGTAGATGCTGAGGAACTCCGAGGGGTGTGTCTTGCCGTCGTACTTCTCGGGTACGTCGGGCTTGAAATTCTTCATGCTGGGCCACTGGACTTGCCGCAGCTCACGGGTGAATGCAGGGCAGCCTGCCGCGTACGGAAAGTCGCCTGGTTCACCGGGCGCGTGCACGTCGACAGCGGTCCCAGCGCGCTGATCTGACTGTCTTCGGGCTTCTTGTCGACGCTCGATACGAGTCCGAGCGTCCTCTTGCCGCTTGTCGTCTAGGACTTGGCGCTGATCGCGGCGTGCCCGCGGATCCGACGACGCCGTGGAGTCGTCGTCGACGTTGATCCGGCGGGGTGGTGATTTCTGCTTCCGCGGCGGGGAGTGCACGGTAGTTGCACCCTCGGCGGTCTTGTCGCCATCGGCCTTCGCTTGGTCGACTTGCCGCGGCCGTGAGGTTGCCGGCTGCTGCGGCGCGTCGTTGTTGGCGAAGGCGATGAGGCTCTGGATCGTCGCCCTCCAGTCTTCGGCCTTGTCTGCCGCTGGAGGGAAATCGAGGAGCAGCTGTGCTCTTGCTAGAGCTACTGCTGGAGAAGAGGGGAACGGCGGCGAGCGGTGCGAGGAGCGGGACACGCTCGGACTTCTAACCGCGTTAGAAGGAGCATGTTCCCGCCCCAGCGACCGCGCCTTGCTTGTGCCAGCACGCTGGCCTTGTGCATCCCGCGATCCTCCGGCTTGGCTACGCCCCAGCAAGCGTGTGGTACCTCCAGTACCACGCCGCTGCAGGTCTTGTACCTCCCGAGAGAGACGTGGCGCGTCCACGGACATCGAGGCTTTGGAATTCGCCCGGTCATCCGTCTTGTCCCTGGACTTGGTGGCGCCGTGAGTTTCCTCGCCGGCGACCACCCTTCCGCCAGCGTCTCCTCTACCAACCGTTGGTTCTGGTGGCGGTGGAATCGACGCAGACGGGCCTCCGACCTCCGAAGCCTTCTTCTTCGGAGGCATGTCGTTGTAGCTGATGAAGTTGATGAAGCTGGAGAGGTTGATGAAGAATGCGCCCGCGTGAGCGCCGAATCAGGTTCGCACAACCTCGACGCCCCCTACCTGGCGCGCCAAAGATGTCGGGGGAAACTGTCCTCCCACGAGCACATATGGGACCGGAGCCCCTTCTACGTTGCGGTAAGGGAGCGGAGGGAGCACGGAGAGCAGATCGAGGAGCGCACACGGGCAGTTTTACCCAGGTTCGGGCCGCGCGGACGCGTAAAACCCTACACCGAGCGAGGGAGTTGTCTAGGTTTCGAACCCAACCCCCTCTACGTTGTGCATTGGGCCTCCTTTTATAGCTCAAAGGGGTCACCGACAGATGTCAACGTAGAGGAGGGTAAAAGTGTAATTTTGGTGGTAGTTGTAACAGTGCGCGAATAGTGCATGAACAGTGGATGAACAGTGATCTTCACCTAACCTTGACAGTGGGGGACAAGGGCATTAAATGCCCATCGCCGTCGACCCCAAAAGCGTCCGCCCATGCTTCTCTGTTCGCCACGGCGGTAGCCTCGTCACCGTGGCTTGCCACCGTGTGCCCCCAAGCTGCATAGCCATCTGCCACGTGCCCCTGGAAGGGCACAGGGCGACGCGTGGGCCGATGAGCTGGAGCGCGGGCACACAGCATAGGTTTCCCCGGCAAGCACCTTGCCGGGGTAGTAATCTTGTCGGGCCCGGAAGCTTGTCGCTCTCCGGGTCCTGCCGGGGCGCACGATGCGCCGAGGCATCTCTTGAGGTAAGTGTTCCTTGGCCTTCCTGGCAAGCTCGTCTTGCCAGGGTCTTGTGCTAAAGTGACAACCTTGAGCCTGGTGCGGCCTTCCCGGCAAGCTCCTCTTGCCGGGGCCTTGGTCTTCTGTCTTGTATACTTTGTTTTTGAATGGCTTCATAGGGACAGGAAAGGTTCTTGGCGAGCACGTGGTAAGCCCAGCCGCGGGAAGCTGCTACTGCCCGTGCACAAGTTGGGGTACTAAGGTACCCCTATCTTAGTACACCGACAGTTATAGAGCTAGTTCAACTCTAGTGTAAAATTATTTGCACTAGCTTATAGATCTAGTTCAACTCGAGTGTAAAATTAATTGTACTAGGTTATATAGCTAGTTCAACTCTAGTGTAAAATTATTCGAATTAGGTTATAGATCTAGTTCGAATCTAGTGTAAAATTATTTGTACTAGCATATATATCTAGTTCAACTCTAGTGTAAAAATATTTGTACTAGGTCATAGAGCTAGTTTAACTCTAGTGTAAAATTATTTCAACTAGGTTGTAGAGCTAGTTCAATTCTAGTGTAAAATTATGTGTACTAACTTACAGATCTAGTTCAAATCTAGTGTAAAATTACTTGTAATAGCTTATAGATCTAGTTCAACTCGAGTGTAAAATTATTTGTACTAAGTTATATAGCTAGTTCAACTCTAGTGTAAAATTATTCGAATTA
>LR738713.1:451149500-451163929 GCA_902687465.1 Secale cereale | reverse complement strand
AGAGATAGTTCAACTCTAGTGTAAAATTATTTGTACTTGCTTATATAGCTAGTTCAACTCTAGTGTAAAATTATTTGTACTAGGTTATAGAGCTAGTTCAACTTTAGTGTAAAATTATTTGTACTACCTTATAGAGCTTGTTCAACTCTAGTGTGAAATTATTTGAACTAGGTTATATAGCTGGATCAACTCAAGTGTAAAATTATTCGAACTAGCTTATAGAGCTAGTTCAACTCTAGTATAAAATTATTTGAACTCGAATATAGAGATAGTTCAACTCTAGTGTAAAATTATTTGTACTAGCTTATATAGCTAGTTCAACTCTAGTGTAAAATTATTTGTACTAGCTTATAGAGCTAGTTCAACTCTAGTGTAAAATTATTTGAACTAGGTTATAGAGCTAATTCAACTCTAGTGTAAAATTATTTGAACTCGCATATAGAGATAGTTCAACTCTAGTGTAAAATTATTTGTACTTGCTTATATAGCTAGTTCAACTCTAGTGTAAAATTATTTGTACTAGGTTATAGAGCTAGTTCAACTTTAGTGTAAAATTATTTGTACTAGCTTATAGAGCTAGTTCAACTCTAGTGTGAAATTATGTGTAATAGGTTATATAGCTAGTTCAACTCTAGTCTAAAATTATTTGAATTAGATTATAGGTGTAGTTTGTCGGGGAAACTGATCCACCCACGAACACCTATGGGGACGGAGCCCCTTTTCGGTACGGCAGGGGGCGGAGATCGCACAAAGAGCGGATCGAGGCGAGGCACACGAGCAGTTTACTTTAGCAGCTAACGGGACCGAGCGTGAGAGCGTTCGAGTGTCTAACCCCCCCTCTACGTGCGTATGGGCCTCCTTTTATATGCTCAAGGGGTCACAGACAGGTGGCAGCGCAGTTGAGGGTAAAAATGTAAAAAGCATGGTAGGTGGTACAGTGTCCCATACCTAACCCTGACGGCAGGGGACAAGAGCATTAAATGCCCATCACCGTCGCCCAAACAGTGCAAAAAGGGCCGTCAGGGGCGCCACCGTTCGCCACGATGGCATCCTTGTCATCGCCGCTTGCCACCGCGTACCCCTGGCTGCACAGCCTTCCACCACGTACGCCTGGGAGGATCCCAGAGCGACACGTGTGTGGATGTGCTGGAGCGCTGGTACCGAGTGGAAGCTTGCCGCGGCAAGCGCCTTGCCGCGGCCCCTATCTTGTCGCTTTCGGGAGTTTGTCGCTCACCGGGCCTTGCCGGGACGCGTGGCGCGTCGCGGCAAGTTTCTTGAGGTGCCTTGGTTGGCCTTCCCGGCAAGCTCCTCTTGCCGGGGCCTTGTCTTCTTAGCTTGCATACTTTGTTCTTGAATGGCTTCAAAGGAACCACGGAGGACCTTGGCGATCGCCTGGCAAGCCTTGCCGCGGGACGCTGCGACTGCCCGTGCACAAGTTCGGGGTACTAAGGGTACCCCTAGTTTAGTACACCGACCGGAGCCCCCGGTCCTGGCCATACACGGTGCCGAGCGCTGTTGGGCCAGGCCCAAAACAGTGCACGGGCACGCGCGGCCTGGTTCTCGCCGTATCTTTCTCTGTATCCACCGCGCCCTCCCCTAACGGCACGCGTCGATTGCGGCGTCATGGGAGAGATCGTGGGCGGTTTCTTTAATCAGAAATGCGGAACGTCCGCCCCCTCTCCCTTTATAAGCAGGGGGAACAGGGGCAGTTCGTCCATTCGCCCGTTGCTTCTTCAATCTTGAGAGCCTCCGCCACTCCCCTTCTTCCCAAAGCTTGAAAGAGAGCAGCGCTCCACCCCCCGCCGCCACCAGTACCATCAGCGCCGTCGACCCCCCTCACCGTTTCCGCCATGGCTCCGAAAGGCGAGAAGGGGAAGACCGTGAAGTCGGCCGAGGCGCTACGGCTCGCGGCGCTGCGGAAGAAGCGGGCTGTCTTCCCCTCGCAGCTTGCCGCAAAGGAGCTGAGGGAGAAATTCTACCTTTTCTGGTCGGGGGAGACGTGGGCGCATCCGCGCACCAAGGTATTCCCGACCATCGCTTGTGAAATGTTCCCGAACGGATACACGTTCTTCACCTTGTTCTTCTACTGCGGGCTCTGCCCGCCTTTCTCTGAATTCCTCTGCGACATCATGAACACCTACGGGTTCCACCTCCTTGACTTCACCCCCAACGCCGTCCTGACCATGGCAGTTTTCGCACATCTCTGTGAAAACTTCGTCGGAGTCTTCCCAAATGTCGTTCTTTTCCGCCACTACTTTACGCCCCGAGTTGAGAGAGGAGAGACTCTGTCTGGCGGAATCTCCTGGATCTCGAGGACCCACAAGAAGGAAGCTTATCTGTTGGGAGAGCTCCGCGACTAGTGGCATGAATGGAGATCCAATTGGTGTTGGATTGTAGAGGAGAACCCACAGCCGTTCACCGCCCGGCGCCAAGCCCCAGTAGTATGCGGCAACGACTGGAGTGACTTGGCCCCGGAAGATAGCAGACTGAAGATCGCCACTGCCCGGATCCTTCGCCTCAGGCTTGCCGGGTTGACCGTAGGTGCAGTTGGCGCGGACTTTCTTCGCCGTCGCATCGCCCCCCTGCAGGAGAGGAAGAGGCCCGCCTGGGAGTTTGACAACGCAGCGGATATCATGAGGTTGCGCCCGGGCCTCAATTATTACTTCACGGTCCTGGAGCTCAACGGGATGCTGCAGGAGCTGTTCAAGTATGACCCAGATCATCCTGAGGTCTTCAGGTTGCCGCACGGCGTCGTTCCGCTGTGCAACAACTCTGCGCTCAGCCGCTGTGCGACTCACACGGGATTGACCCAACTTGGCAAGAGCCTACCGACGAAGCCGTGCAGCAGTTCTTCGACAATGTAGAAGAAACGCCGATCTGCTCCAACGAGAAGAAGGGCCTCACCCGCGACACCCCCGACCAGGAGATGGCGTACATCGCCACCAGGCTGGAAGAGGCGGCGGCAGCCGCGGCCGCGGGCGAGTTCGGATACACCGTGGAGGAGGCGGAGGCAGCGAAGGCGGCAAGCCTTCCCGAGCGAGAAGCGTTTCTCAACGCGGGGAAGCCTGCCGGGCAAGACGCCGAGCCAAACGAGCCCGCCGACCGGGGCGTCGGGTCGAGCGGGCCCGCCGAGCAGGGCGCCGAGTCGAGCGGGCCCATTGGAGATCGGCTCCTCTTCCTCCTCGTCTTCAGGCAGCTCGCCGCCACCAGCAGAGCCTCCAGCCCCACCGAGAAGGCGTCTCCACTAGGCCGGGGATGTAACGGAGCGGCAGACAGGTCAACAGCCGCCGCGCCGCACGACACGCTCCACCACGGCAAGCACGGTTGGCGCGGGAGCGCCTCGTGCTTCTGCAGCAACTGGAGCGGGGTCTTCTCGGACCACTGCTTATGCCCCTGCCGCTCCCCGCGCCTTGGCGGCAGCCGGAGCGGGGTCGTCTCAGACCACTGCCCCTGCTCCCGCCAAGCGGCCAAGGGAGCCTACTCCTCCGCCTCCTCGTGCCGGGACGCGTGAGCCTGACTTCGACTTCTCCGCGCTCAGCTCCGACGAGGAAGAAGAAGAGTAAGACTTTGTTGTTCTTGTATTTCTTCATTTTTTAATGTTTTAGTCTTGTGTCTCTTTTGCCTCACTCTGAACCTGTTCCTTTTTTCAGAACTCTGGCCCAGAGGGTGGCAAAGAGAGCCAAGGCCCCGGTGATTGTCATCGAGGACGAGTCTGCCGCGACAGCAGGGGGTGCGCCTGAGACAAGCTTGCCGGACCCGTCGACTGATCTTCAGAGCAGCCCCCAGCGCAGCCCCCAGTGTAAGTGTATAGTTCACTTTCTGCTGATAGGCGTGCATGGGCGCTCTGTCTTTGCTGACACTTGCTTGTTGATTTGCGCAGGAGCGGAGCAGACACATCATGAGCTCCCGGAGACCGTCCCCTTCGTGCCGCCTGCTTCAACCACGCCGCCAAGGGAAAGTTCCCCGGCAAGGGTCTCCCCGGCAAGGGAGAGTTCTCCGCCAAGGGCAAATTCTCCGCCAAGGGCAAGTTCTCCGGCGAGGGACAGCACCAGTGGCCCTCCGCCGGCAGGGACTACAACTACGCCGCCAATGGAGAGCCCCCCGGCGACGGACACTGCCGAGGAGCTGGCTCGCGCAGGTAATCTTCTTGTTTTAAAAACTCCCCTTGGGCTTTACTTCTTTTGATTCTTCTTTTTTTGGATATTTGCTTGACTGTTTTTCTCCCCTTTCCTGGCATCAGATCCATCCGTCGCGGAGCCGATGGAGACGGAAGCCGCTGTCGAGGAGAATGTACGCGGCGACACCGGCGACGCCGCTGCTACTGAAGAGGTGGCCGGTGCCGACGAGCCCACCGGCGACGAGGCTGCCAAGGCTGCTGCCGCAGCGGCTGACGAGGAGTCTGGTGGTCGCACTGACGGCCCTGAGGCCGCAGGAGTGCCAGGTGCTACGCCGACCGCCGACCCCTCCACCGCTGCCGCAGCTCCAGGCTCCGGAGGCCGGTAACGGCGTCTTCATCAGCCTCCCATGGGCGTCCATGTCCAGGGCGCCGGTCAAAGGAGAAGCCTTTGACGGGGAAGTACTTGCCTCCGCTCGGCTGAAGCTTGTCGACGCGCCGAGCAGCAGCAGCGGTGAGCCCGAGGAGGAGCGGCTGCTGCGCAAGCTGCTGTCACTTTACCGAGCCCGACAGGCCAAGCTGGAGTCTCGTGAAGCGCTGGGCGCCAAGGCGGGAGCTGATATGGAGAAGCGCGCAGAGGAGCTTCGGGGTCTTCACCAAGCTGCTCTCCGGTCGTTGGCGGAGGAGCGGGAGCAGCTTGCCGAAGAGCGGACGGCCTTCTTCCTTGAGAAGGCCGAAGTGGAAGAGCAGCAACATCTTGCCGCCGAGAAGTTATCTACGCTGGAAGGCGAGCTGGCACAGCGGAAAGTCAACATCGATAGCCACGAGGAGGAGCTTGCCGCGTGCGAGCAATCTCTTGGCGGAGCTCTTCAGGAAGCAAAGGATGCTGCCGCGGCTGCTGAGACCGCCAAGGAGCTGGAGGCAAGGGTGACGCAGCTGGAGGCCGAAATCAAGGCGAGAGGCCAAGAGATCGCCGCGCTCAAGCTCGAGCCCGAGAAAGACGCCCACAGCCACTCAGAGCTGCAGGTCCGCCTCGCCGAGAGGGGCAAGGAGCTCGCTGCCGCCAAGGATTCCAACGCCGACCTGGAGTTGAAGCTGACCACCTTGACCCAGACGCTGGACGACGCCAGGGAGCGGGAGGCGACCCTGAAGGAGGAGATCAGGGCCGAGAAGGCGTTGCTGGCGAGCGCTGCTGTCACCCAGAACAACTTCAGGGCGACCGTCGAGCATTGGACGGAGGGTCTTGTGAACGCCGCCGCGGACATCGACAAGGAGCTAGCACAGCTGGGGGCGGAGTATCTCGGGTACTCCACCGACGAGAACCTGCACCCCAGCGCCAAGCTCACTTTGTTCTTCAGAGGCGTGGCGACGGCCCTCCAGCAACTCCGGGAAAGGATCCCCAAGCAGCTGGCGGACGAGTCGCGCAAGCTCTGCGCGGGCGCCCTTCAAAAGGTGCTGATGAAGGTGGCCTTCCGCAATCCAGGCCTCAACCTCACCAATGTCCTCAGAACGTTGCCGTCGGATGTTGATCTGGAGGCGCTCAAGGCCCTTGCCGCACCCATTGTGGACAAGGTGAGCGGCATCACGAGGGTCGAGGGCGACCGCGCGGAATAGGCTTGCCTATTCTCTTCTTTTCTTGTCGCTGCCAATCATGTTAGGAGGACAATCTATTAGAGCTGCGACAAGCCACTTGTAATATAACTCTATTTTGGGTAGTAATCGCACCGTTATTTCCTTTACTTGACTCTTTTGCTTTGTATGTTTCTGCCCTACGCTTTTAGGGAACTTGCCGGCGCAGGCATCCTAGCCGCGAGCGCTGAGTGCGGAACGTCAGCAACCTGCTGGCGGTGCCGCTACCGACAAGAAACCTTGTCGCAACTAGTTGCAGCACACTTAAGTTGTTGAGCGTGCTCGAAAACAAAGTAAGGGCGCGACACTAGTCGCAGCACACTTAAGTCGCTGAGCGGACTCGAAACAAAGTAAGGGCGCAACTAGCTACGAGTAGGTTCCTCCGCGCACAGGTTTTCCATACAAAGCACGTTCGTTCATGGAAGATAACTTAAAAATTTAAAAATTTGATTGCTCAAACTTTGGCAACTTAGCTTTTGTGTCATCTGCTTCCCGGCAAGGCGAAACTTTCTTGAACGGCACTTGGTCGATACCACTATCTTCTCCTCCCCCCCGGCAAATTTGTGCGCGAGGGAATCTTCTTTTGCTTGAGAAAAAAGAAAGAAGTGAAAATACAAGTAAGGAGCCTTAAGGCTTGTTATGGCTTACCGGGGGTAGGTGCTGCACAAAGTGTCAGATGGCGTATGCAAAAAGTAAAAAGCATGAAATTAACAAGTTGTGCGGAACACATGAGCTTTACTGATGCACGGGGTCTGCGCCCGGCTTTGTACAAAGGATTAAAGCAAAAGCGGCAAGACTTGTACAAAAGGTGGTTGCCGGAGCGGGTCGCGGCAACCGCGCCTTACGGGTAAAACTTACGAAGATGCTCAATGTTCCAGTAGTTGCTCACCGGAAAGCCTTCTTCGGTCTCAAGGCGGACAGCGCCGGGCCTAGTGACTCGTTTCACCCGGTAAGGGCCTTCCCACTTCGGCATCAACTTGTTGGAATTCTTGGCAGGCTAAACGCGCAGAAGAACAAGGTCGCCTTCCTCGAGACTTCTGGCGTTAACTTTGCGGCTATGGTAGCGGCGCAAAGCTTGCTGGTATCGAGCAGCTCGTACGGCAGCCTGAAGACGGTCCTCCTCAAGGAGCAGCGCGTCATCTTGTCGCAGCTGCTCTTGCTCGAGCTCATCATAAGCGAGCACTCGAGGTGACCCATATACGAGTTCTGTGGGGAGAACAGCCTCTGCTCCATAGACTAGAGCGAAAGGTGTCTGTCCAGTGGCTCGATTTGGCGTCGTCCTGATCGACCAAAGAACCACCGGCAGCTCCTCAATCCAGTTTCTTCCGCACTTGTGCAGCCTGTCGAAAGTGCTAGTCTTGAGGCCTCGCAGCACTTCAGCATTTGCCCTCTCCGCTTGACCGTTGCTTCTCGGGTGAGCAACAGAAGCGAAGCAGACCTTGGCGCCAAGATCTTGGACGTACTACATGAAGGTGCGGCACGTGAATTGCGTACCGTTATCGGTGATGATCCTGTTAGGGATCCCAAAACGGCAAACAATCGACCTGAAGAACTTGACTACTGATTGTGCGGTCACCTTTCTCACTGGTTCCACTTCCGGCCACTTTGTGAACTTGTCGATAGCAACACACAAGTACTCAAAGCCCCCGGCTGCGCGGGGAAAGGGGCCGAGGATGTCGAGCCCCCAGACCAAAAATAGCCAGGATAAAGGGATCGTCTGGAGAGCTTGAGCTGACTGATGTATCTGCTTGGAATGGAACTGGCACGCTTCACACTTGGTTACTTGTGCAGTTGCATCCTGGAGGGCTTCTGGCCAAAAGAAATCTTGCCGGAACGCTTTGCCGGCAAGTGCTCTTGCGCCAATGTGGTGACCACATATGCCTCCATGTATTTCTGCCAACAGCTTCTGTCCATCTTCCCGGGGAATACACTTCAATTTCACACCGTTGAGTCTTCTTCTGTACAGTGTGTTGTCAACAAACTGGTACATACTTGACTGCCGGGCTACTCTTTCTGCTTCTTCTTGCTCTTCGGGAAGTTCTCCTATCTGAAGGAAACGGACAATCTGCTGCGCCCATGCTGGAGCCTGTGGCTCGACAACAAGGACTAAAGGCACATCTGCTGCTGCGGGAACATCCGCTTCTACGGCAAGAACCTGCGGCTCAGCCGGAGCTTGACATTCCCCGGCAAGCTTGCCGGAGCTAAACTTGTCGGGAGCGTCTGCTTCAACGGAACAAACCCTAGGGCTTGCGGGAGCAGACTGCTCCTCAACACTCTTGGTGTTGACCTTGGGGACCTTCTTGGTGGCCGCTTCGGGAAGCTCTGCCGGAAAATAGTCACCAGAAATCAACTTCCTCTTCTTGCTCTGCCCAGTCGATGGTGTTACGGATGGTTGAGTCAGCCTGATCACAAAGATCCCTCGTTCCACAGGTAACTTAAGTGCGGCGCACTTTGACAGGCCATCTGCGATGTCGTTCTGAGCTCTTGGAACGTGCTCCATCTATAGGCCGTCAAAGTGTTCTTCAAGCTTTCTCACCTCGTCAATGTAAGCTTCCATCAACGGGCTCTGGTAATTCTTGTTCACTTGGCGGACGACAAGCTGCGAGTCACCCCTGACAATGAGTTTCTTGATCCCAAGGTCTGCCGCAATCCTGAGACCGGCAAGCTAACCTTCATACTCCACAGTATTGTTTGTTGCTTGTTCCTTGGGAAAGTGCATCTGGACTACGTACTTGAGGTGCTCTCCGGTGGGTGCGACAAGCAGCACGCCAGCACCGGTGCCTTGCAGCGAGAAGGCACCATCAAAGTACATTAGCCACTCTTTGCTTGCTTCCTTGACGTGGATGCTCGTTTATGGAATCTCTTCATCTGGTGTTGGCGTCCACTCTGCTATGAATTCTGCCAATGCTCTGCTCTGGATAGTTGAAGTGCTTTCAAACTTGAGGCCAAAGCTTGACAATTGCAGTGCCCACTCAACAATCCTGCCTGTTGCTTCCGGATTCTGTAGTATCCTCTTCAGCGGAAAGCGAGTGACAACTGTTATCTCATGTGCTTGGAAGTAATGGCGCAGCTTTCTCGAGGCCATGAGAAGGCCGAAAAGCAACTTCTGCACACCAGAGTACCTTGATATAGCTCCCTGGAGAAGGGAACTGACAAAATAAACTGGGCGCTGCACCATCTTCTTCCATATCTCCTCTCGTGTCTGCGCAGATCCATCCTTGTCGGGACCAGAGCTTGTCGGGGAAGCCCCCTACTTGTTGCTGGACGTTCTTGCCGCGGTTGCTGGCTCATCATCCGCCTCCCTCTCCGCTACTAACGCAGCACTAACCACTTGATTGGTTGCCGCTAGATACAGCAGCAACTTCTCTTGTGGTTTAGGTGCAACAAGTATTGGAGTGGAGGACAGGTACCTCTTCAAGTCTTGCAGCGCAGCCTCCGCTTCCGGAGTCCATTTCATTGGACCCGCCTTTTTCAAAATTTTGAAAAACGGCAGGGCACGCTCGGCTGACTTAGAGATGAACCTACTGAGAGCAGCCACGCAACCGGCAAGTCTTCGCACATCCTTGACGCGCTTGGGTGCTTCAATCTGCTCGATGGCCTTGATCTTGTCGGGATTGGCTTCAATCCCCCTCTGAGACACGAAGAACCCGAGAAGCTTGCCAGAAGGGACTCCAAACACACACTTCTCGGGGTTGAGCTTGAGCTGGATCTTGCACAGATTTGCAAAGGTCTCTTCTAGATCTTGAACCAGGGTCGCCCTGTCCTTGCTCTTGACCACTAAGTCATCCATGTATGCTTCTACATTTCTGTGAATTTGTGGCTCAAAAGCTGTATGGACCACCCTTGCAAATGTTGAACCAACATTCTTCAAACCAAAAGGCATTCGTATGAAACAATATGTGCCACATGGAGTGATGAATGCAGTCTTCTCTTCATCCTCTTCTGCCATGAAGATTTGATGGTATCCTGAGTATGCGTCAAGAAATGAAAGCAGGTCACATCCTGCCGTGGAGTCAACAATCTGGTCAATGCGCGGCAAGGGAAACGGGTCCTTGGGACAAGCTTTATTCACATCGGCGAAGTCGATACAAAGCCTCCATTTCCCGTTTGCCTTACGCACGACTACTGGATTGGCCAACCACGTAGGATGGAGCACTCCTCTGACAAGGCCTGCTGCTTCCAACTTCTTGATTTCTTCTGCTAAGAACTCTTGGCGCTCCACCGCTTGTTTCCTGACTTTTTTCTTGACGGGCCGCGCGTGAGGACAGACAGCAAGCTTGTGCTCAATCACTTTCCTGGGAACACCGGGGATGTCGGATGGTTGCCATGCAAACACGTCGATGTTCGCCCGCAGGAAAGCAACGAGCGCGCTTTCCTATTTAGGGTCAAGCGTGGCACTGATGGTGAAGGTACCACCAGTGCTGTCCTCCTTGGCGGGCACCTTCTTGGTCTTTGGTGGAGCTGCCATCGTCTTCTTACACTTGCCGGTGGAGCTCGATGGCGCGTCCTCGACGGTAGCGCAGCACTCTGAAGAGGTGCGCTTGCCGGAGTGGGCCCCAGAGTTCTTGCCGGACTTCGTCTTCTTCTTCCCCCCGGGAGCTTCAGCGCCAAGTGTCTTGCTATCCGTTGCGGCTGCTGCTTCTCGGTAGATCTTGTCAACGCAGATAAGGGCATCCTTCTTGTCGCCAGGGACAGAGATGACGCTTATCGGGCCGGGCATCTTCAACATGTTGTACGCATAGTGAGAGGCTGCCATGAACTTGGCGAGCGCTGGACGGCCAAGTATTCCATTGTAAGGTAATGGATAGTCGGCAACGTCAAAAGTGACTTTCTCAGTCCTGAAGTTCAGCTCCCCGCCAAATGTCACTGGCAGCGTGACATTCCCCTTCGGCTTGCTCCTTCTCGGGTTTATTCCCTGGAATGTGCCGGTCTCTTTGAGCTCGCTGTTAGGGATCTGGAGTTTCTGGAGTACAGTGGAGGAGATCAGGTTCAAGCCGGCCCCGCCGTCAACTAACATCTTAGTGAACTTGAGGTTGCGGATAGTTGGTGAAACCAACATCGGCAAGCACCCGACCGCAGTTGTGCGATCAGGGTGGTCCTCAATATCGAAGATGATAGGCATGCTGGACCATTTCAGAAGCCTGCGCGATTCGACAGGTGGATCTGCTGCATTAACTTCCCGCACTCACTGTTTAAGTTGGCGGTGAGAAGTATGCAGAGAAGCACCGCCGTCAACGCACAGGACTTCTGTGGCTTTCTGGAACTCCTGCTCACTGTTCTCAACATCATCCATGTCTTCGTCGTCTTCATCGTCTTCATCCTTGTCGCGGTCGCGGGGAGGTATGTCACCGTGCCGCTACTTGGCCTTGCCGCGGCGTCCTCCCCGACCGTTAAAGGGCCACTTCTTGCCGAATCCTCCATCACCTCCCTGGGCCTTCTCCTTGTCGCGCCGCTCGTACTCAGCCTTCTGCTGCTCAACAAGCTGCTCGACCCTGTTGCAATTCTGGAGGTCGTGGCCCTTTGTGCGGTGGATCTTGCAGTACTGCTTGTCGGTGCCGTCCTGCTTGTCGGCGGCCGCCACAGCTTGGCAGTTGGTGCATGCGGCAGTCTCCTTGCCGGAGCCACCAGCCTTGGCCTTCTCGGCGCCACCTCCGTTGCCGGACTGCTCAACGACTAGCACTTCTTTGTTCTTCTTCTTCCTGTTGTTCCGCCGCCGGCTCTTCTATACCGGGGCGGCATCCTCACTGTCAGATCCCCCTGCGCCTGTATCTTCTCCGGGGAGTTCCCTCCCCTCCTCAGCGCGTGCACACTTGTCGGCCAGGGCATAAAGCTCACTGGCGTCTCTGATCTTGCACATCGCCATCTCCTCCCTCATCCTCCGGTTACGCACGTTCTGATGGAACGCGCTGATGACCGCGGCAGGGTGGACGTCTGGGATGTTGTGCTGTACGCGGCTGAATCTTTGGATATATTTGCGCAGGGGTTCTCCGTCCTTCTAGGCGAGGAGGTGAAGGTCACTTTCCTGGCCATGGAGTTTGTGGTCGCCTGTAAAGGCGCCGACAAACTGATGGCACAAGTCTGCCCAAGAAGAAATGGAGTTGTTCGGCAAGTGCATGAGCCAGGACCTGACGTTGGGTTTGAGTACCAGAGGAAAGTAGTTAGCAAGGATCTTGTCGTCCCGCCCCCCAGCAGCTTGCACCACGATGGTGTAGATGCTGAGGAACTCCGACGGGTGCGTCTTGTCGTCGTACTTCTCCGGTACGTCTGGCTTGAAATTCTTCATGCTGGGCCACTGGACTTGCCGCAGCTCATTAGTGAATGCAGGACAACCTACCGCGTACGGCAAGTCGCCTGGTCCCCCTGGCGCATGCATGTCAACAGCGGGCCCAGCGCGCTGGTCTGATTGACGCCGCGCTTCTCTTCGACGCTCGACGCGGGTACGAGCATCTTCTTGTTATCAATCTTGAAGAACTTGGTGCTGATCGCAACGAACTCGTGTATCCGATGACGCGGTGGAGTCGTAGTCGATGTTGATCCGGAGAGTCGGCGATTTTGGCCTCTGGGGCAGAGAGTGCACGGTGGTTGCACCCCCACCGGTCTTGTCGCCATCGGCCCGCGCCTGGCTGACTAGCCGCGGCTGCGATGTGCTCGGTTGCCACGGGGTGTCGCTGTTGGCGAAGGCGATGAGACTCTGAATGGTGGCCCTCCAGTCGTCGGCTTTGTCTGCCGCTGGAGGGAAGTCTAGAAGCAGTTGAGCTCGCGCCAGAGCTTCTGCTGGAGTGGCGGGCAGCGGTGGCGAACGGTGCGAGGAGCGGGATATGCTCGGACTTCAAACTATGTTAGAAGGAGCAACATCCCATCCAGGCGACTGTGCCTTGCTCGTGCCGGCGTGCTGGCGTGCATGCTGGCCTTGAGCGTCCCGGGATCCACCATCTTGACTTTGGCCCAGCAAGCGTATGGTACCGTGAGTACCAGGACGCTGCCGGTCCCGCGCCTCCTGAGATGGGCGCGGTGCATGCACGCACGCCGAGGTCTTGGAGTGCGCCCGGTCGTCGTGGGAGCCGGCTACGCCAGCCTTACCCTTGGACCTGGCAGCACTGTGAGTTCCCTCGTCGACGTCCGTTCTTCCGCCGGCGTCTACTCCACCAGCCGTTGGCTCCCGCGATGGTGGGATCGACGCGGAGGGACCAGCTGCCTCCGAAGCCTTCTTCTTCGGCGACATGTTGATGAAGATGATGAAGATCTAGATCGTGCGGACGCCGGATTGGGTTCACACAACCTCGACGCACCCCCTACCTGGCGCGCCAAAGATGTCGGGGAAACTGATCCACCGACGAACACCTATGGGGACGGAGCCCTTTTTCGGTACGGCAAGGGGCAGAGATTGCACAAAGAGCGGATCGAGGTGAGGCACACGAGCAGTTTACCCAGGTTCGGGCCGCACGGGTGCGTAAAACCCTACTCCTGCTTTGATTTGTATTGAGTTCTTGGCTCGGGAGCGCTAGAAGCTACAGTACACTTCAGCAGCTAACGGGACCGAGCGTGAGAGCGTTCGAGTGTCTAACACCCCCCCTCTACGTGCACATGGGCCTCCTTTTATATGCTCAAGGGGTCACCGACAGGTGGCAGCGCAGTTGAGGGTAAAAATGTAAAAAGCATGGTAGGTGGTACAGTGTCCCATACCTAACCCTGATGGTAGGGGACAAGAGCATTAAATGCACATCGCCGTTGCCCAAACAGTGCAAAAAGGGCCGTCAGGGGCGCCACCGTTCGCCACGATGGCATCCTTGTCATCGCCGCTTGCCACCGCGTACCCCTGGCTGCACAGCCTTCCACCACGTACGCCTGGGAGGATCCCAGAGCGACACGTGTGTGGATGTGCTGGAGCGCAGGTACCGAGTGGAAGCTTGCCATGGCAAGCGCCTTGCCGCGGCTACTATCTTGTCCCTTTCGGGAGCTTGTCGCTCACCGGGCCTTGTCGGGACGTGTGGCGCGTCGCGCCAAGTTTCTTGAGGTGCCTTGGTTGGCCTTCCCGGCAAGCTCCTCTTGTCCGGGCCTTGTCTTCTTAGCTTGGATACTTTGTTCTTGAATGGCTCCAAAGGAACCACGGAGGACCTTGGCGATCGCCTGGCAAGCCTTGCCGCGGGATGCTGCGACTGCCCGTGCACAAGTTCGGGGTACTAAGGGTACCCCTAGTTTAGTACGCCGACATAGTTCGAATCCAGTGTAAAATTATTTGTACTAGCATATATTTGTACTAGCTTATGGAGCTAGTTCAACTTAGTGTAAAATTATTTGTACTAGCTTATAGAGCTAGTTCAACTCTAGTGTAAAATTATTCGAATTAGGTTATAGATCTAGTTCGAATCTAGTGTAAAATTATTTGTACTAGCATATATATCTAGTTCAATTCTAGTGTAAAAATAATTTTACTAGCTAGGTCATAGAGCTAGTTTTACTCTAGTGTAAAATTATTTCAACTAGGTTGTAGAGCTAGTTCAATTCTAGTCTAAAATTATGTGTACTCACTTACAGATCTAGTTCAACTCTAGTGTCAAATTACTTGTACTAGCTTATAGATCTAGTTCAACTCGAGTGTAAAATTATTTGTACTAGGTAATATAGCTAGTTCAACTCTAGTGTAAAATTATTCGAATTAGGTTATAGATCTAGTTCGAATCCAGTG
>LR738713.1:451129867-451147029 GCA_902687465.1 Secale cereale | reverse complement strand
CTAGTGTAAAATTATTTGAACTCGAATATAGAGATAGTTCAACTCTAGTGTAAAATTATTTGTACTAGCTTATATAGCTAGTTCAACTCTAGTGTAAAATAATTTGAACTAGGTTATAAAGCTAGTTCAAATCTATTGTAAAATTATTTGTACTAGCTTATAGATCTAGTTCAACTCTAGTGTAAATTTATTTGTACTAGGTTATATAGCTAGTTCAACTCAAGTGTAAAATTATTCGAACTAGCATATAAAGATAGTTCAACTCTAGCTAGTGTCATTTTTTTGTACTAGGTTATAGAGCTAGTGCAACTCTAGTGTAAAATTATTTGTACTAGCTTATAGAGCTAGTACAACTCTAGTGTAAAATTACCTGAACAAGATTATATAGCTAGTTCAAGACTATTGTAAAATTATTTGAACTAGGTTATAGACTTTCGGTGTACTAAGGTAGGGTACCTTAGTACCCCAACTTGTGCACGGGCAGTGGCAGCTTCCCGCGGCAGGGTCTACCACGTGCTTGCCGGAAACCTCTCTGGTCCTTATTAAGCCATTAAAAAACAAAGTATACAAGACAGAAGATCAAGGCCCCGGCAAGTAGAGCTTGCCGGGAAGGCCGTCCCAGGCTCAAGACTATAACATTAACACAAGACCCCGGCAAGAGGAGCTTGCCAGGAAGACTAGAAGACATGCCTCGGCGCAGCATGCGCCCCGGCAGGGCCCGGGGAGCGACAAGTTTCAGGGCCCGGCAAGGTCAAGGCCCCGGCAAGGTGCTTGCCGGGGGGAACTCACGCTGTGTGCCCGCGCTCCAGCTCATCGGCCCACGCGTCGCCCTAGGGCCATTCCAGGGACCCGTGGCGGATGGCTGTGCAGCCTGGGGGACACGGTGGCACTCCACGGTGACGAAGCTACCGCCGTGGCGAACGGAGACGCAAGGGCGGGCGCTTTTGGGGTCGACGGCGACGGGCATTTAATGCTCTTGTCCCCCACTGTCAAAGTAGGTGATGACCACTGTTCACGCACTGTTCCCGCACTGTTACAACTACCACCAAAGTTACATTTTGCCCTTCTTCTACGTTGACACCTGTCGGTGACCCCTTGAGCTATAAAAGGAGGCCCATGCACAACGTAGAAAGGGTTCGGAACCTAGATAGCTCTCTTGCTCGGTGTAGCTGGTTCTTCAAGCTCCCGAGCTCACAAACTCAATACAAACCAAGCAGGAGTAGGGTTTTACGCGTCCGCGCGGCCCGAACCAGGGTAAACTGTCCGCGTGCTCTCCTCGATCTGCTCTTTGTGCTCCCTCCGCTCCCTTACCGCAACGACAAAGGGGCTCCGGTCCCATAGGTGTTCGTGGTGGACAGTTTCCCCCGACATCTTTGGCGCGCCAGGTAGGGGGCGTCGAGGTTGTGCGAACCTGATCCGGCGTTCAGGCGGGCGCATTCTTCATCAACCTCTCCAACTTCGTCAGTTTCATCAGCAGCACCAGCATGGCCCCGAAGAAGAAAGCCTCGGAGGTCGTAGGCCCGTCTGCGTCTGTTCCACCGCCACCAGAACCAACGGTGGGTGGAGGAGACGCCGGCGGAAGGGTGGTCGCTGGCGAGGAAACTCGCGGCACCACCAAATCTAAGGACAAAACGGACGACCGAGCCTCGGTGTCCGTAGATGCGCCACGTCCGTCTCAGCAAACGACAACCCAGCAGCGCCGTGGTACAGGAGGTACCATCCGCTTGCTGGGACAAGGGCAAACCGGAGGTTCGCAGGATGCTCCAAGCCACCGTCCTGGCACGAGCAAGGCGCGGTCGCCGGGACGGGAAACTGCTCGTTCTAACCCTGTTAGGAGTCCGAGCATATCCCGCTCCTCGCACCGCTCGCCCCCGCTCCCCTCCTCTCCAGCAGAAGCGCTCGCAAGAGCGCAACTGCTCCTCGACTTCCCTCCGGCGGCAGACAAAGCCGAAGACTGGAGGGCGACGATACAAAGCCTCATCGCCTTCGCCAACAACGACACGCCGCAGCAGCCGGCGACCTCGCGGCCACGGCAAGTCCAGAAGACGATGGCCGACGGCGACAAGACCGCCGGGGGTGCAACCACCATGCACACCCCGCCGCGGAAGCAGAAGACGCCTCCCCGCCGGATCAACGTCGACGACGACTCCACGGCGTCGTCGGATCCGCGGGCTCGTCGGGACCAGCGCCATGTCCTTGACGACCGGCGATAAGAAGATACTCGGACGACAATCGAGCGCCGCCGAGAAGCTCGGCGACAATCAGATCAGCGCGCCGGGACCGCTGTCGACACACACGCGCCCGGTGAACCAGGCAACTTGCCGTACGCGGCAGGTTGCCCTGCGTTCACCCGCGAGCTGCGGCGTGTCCAGTGGCCCAGTATGAAAAACTTCAAGCCCGACGTACCGGAGAAGTACGACGGCAAGACGCACCCCTCGGAGTTCCTCAGCATTTACACCATCGCGGTGCAGGCTGCCGGGGGGCGCGACGAGAAGATACTGGCGAACTACTTCCCGCTGGTGCCTAAGCCGAACGTTCGTTCCTGGCTTATGCACTTGCCGGAAGGCTCCATTTCTTTGTGGGCAGATCTGTGCCACCAATTTGTTGGCGCCTTCACGGGCGGCCACAAACCCCACGGCCAGGAGAGTGATCACCACATCTTGGCCCAGAAGGAAGGAGAACCTCTGCGCAAGTACATCCAACGATTCAGCCGCGTGCAGCACAACATCCCCGACGTCCACCCTGCTGCGGTTATTAGCGTGTTCCACCAGAACGTGCGTAACCGCCGCATGCGTGAGGAGATGGCCATGACCAAGATACGGGATGTCAGCGAGCTCTATGCTCTAGCTGATAAGTGCGCGCGCGCCGAAGAGGGGAGGAGACTCCCCGGGGAGGATGCTGGCGCAGGGGGAAGCGACAGCGAGGATGCCGCCCCGGCAAAGAAGAGCCGGCGGCGGAACAATAGAAAGAAGAAGAGCAAGGAGGTGCTGGTCGTCGAGAAGTCCGGCAAGGAGGCTCCCGCCAAGACAGCACAGGCCGGCGGCTCCGGGAAGGAGCCTGCCCCTATAGCGGCAGCTGACAAGCAGGACAGCTCCGACAAGCAATATTGCAAGATCCACCGCACCAAGGGTCACGACCTTTCGAACTTCAAGCGCGTCGAGTACCTCGTAGAGCAGCAGAAAGCTGAATACGAGTGGCGCGACAAGGAGAAGGCCCAAGGTGGCGGAGGAGAGCCAAGCAAGAAGCGGCCATTCAATGGCCGGGGAGGATGCCGCGGCAAGGCCAAGCAGCGGCAAGGTGATCGACCTCCCCGGGGCCGCGACAAGGACGAAGAGGAAGACGACGACGACGACATGGAGGAAGGTGATAACAGCGAGCAGGAGTTCCAGAAGGCCACAGAAGTGATGTGCGTCGACGGGGGCGCCTCTCTGCATACTTCCCACCGCCAACTCAAGCAGTGGGTGCGGGAAGTAAACGCAGCAGAGCCGCCCGTTGAGTCGCGCAGGCTGCTGAAATGGTCCAACACGCCCATCATTTTTGATCTTGAGGATCACCCTGACCGCACCACGGCGGTCGGGTGCTTGCCGATGTTGGTCTCACCAACCATCCGCAACCTCAAGGTCACCAAAATGTTGGTTGACGGCGGGGCCGGCCTGAACTTGATCTCCTCAGCTGTGATCAAGAAACTCCTGATCCCAGATGGCGAGCTCGAAGAAACCGGTTCGTTCCAAGGAATAAACCCGGGAAGGAGCAAGCCCAAGGGGAAGATCACTCTGCCAGTGACCTTTGGCGGGGAGCTTAACTTCTGGACGGAGAGGATAACCTTTGATGTTGCCGATATCCCATTGCCATACAATGGGATACTTGGACGTCCTGCCCTCGCCAAGTTCATGGCAGCTTCACACTATGCCTACAACGTACTCAAGATGCCGAGGCCGATAAGCGTCATCTCTGTCCATGGCGACAAGAAGGACGCGCTTATTTGTGCCGACAAGATATACCGGGATGCAGCAGCCGCAGCGGAGAGCAACACACTTGCCGCTGAAGCTCCCGGGGGGAAGAAGACCAAGACTAAGTCCGACAAGTGCTCTGGGGCCCACTCCGGCAAACGCACCTCTTCGGAGTGCTGCGCTGCCGTCGAGGACGTTCCATCGAGCTCCACCGGCAAGTGCAAGAAGGGGATGGCCGCTCCACCGGCAACCAAGAAGGTGTCCGCCAAGGAGGACAGCACTGGTGGTACCTTCACCATCAGTGCTACGCTTGATAGCAAATAGGAAAGCGCGCTCGTTGCCTTCCTGCGGGCGAATGTCGATGTGTTTGCATGGCAACCATCTGACATCCCCGGCGTTCCCAGGAAGGTAATTGAGCACAAGCTTGCTGTTTGTCCTCATGCGCGGCCCGTCAAGCAGAAGGTCAGGAAGCAAGCCGTGGAGCGCCAAGAATTCATTGCCGAAGAGATCAAGAAACTAGAAGCAGCAGGCCTGGTTAGAGACGTGATCCATCCCACGTGGTTAGCAAATCCAGTCGTCGTGCGTAAGGCCAACGGGAAGTGGAGACTGTGTATAGACTTCACCGATGTGAATAAAGCATGTCCCAAGGATCCATTTCCCTTGCCGCGCATTGACCAGATTATTGACTCCACCGCCGGATGTGAGCTGCTCTCTTTCCTTGATGCATATTCAGGCTACCACCAGATTTTCATGGCCAAGGAAGACGAAGAGAAGACTGCATTTATCACTCCATGCGGCACATATTGTTTCATACGCATGCCCTTTGGATTGAAGAATGCAGGCTCTACATTTGCAAGGGTAGTGCACACTGCTTTTGAGCCACAGATCCACAGAAACGTAGAAGCCTACATGGATGACATAGTGGTGAAGAGCAAGAGCAGAGACACCCTGATTCGAGATTTGGAAGAAACATTTGCAAATCTGCGCAAGATCCAGCTCAAGTTGAATCCCGAGAAGTGCGTCTTTGGAGTCCCCTCCGGCAAGCCTCTCGGGTTCTTTGTGTCCCAGAGGGGGATTGAAGCTAATCCCGACAAGATAAAAGCCATCGAGCAGATCGAAGCCCCGAAGCGCGTCAAGGACGTAAGGAGACTTGCAGGTTGTGTAGCTGCCCTCAGTAGGTTCATTTCAAAGTCTGCAGAACGCGCCCTGCCTTTCTTCAAAATTTTGAAGAAGGCAGGTCCTATGAAATGGACTCCGGAAGCGGAGGCAGCGCTGCAAGACTTGAAATGATACCTATCCTCCACTCCAATACTTGTCGCACCTAGGCCACAAGAGAAGTTGCTGCTGTACTTAGCGGCAACCAATCAAGTGGTTAGTGATGCGTTGGTAGCGGAGAGAGAGGCAGAGGAAGAGTCTACACCACCGGCAAGCGAATCCAGTGACAAGCAGGGGGCTGCTCCGACAAGCTCTGGCCCCGACAAGGACAACTCTGCGCAGGAACAAGGAGAAGTGCGAAGAAAGATGGTGCAGCGCCCGGTGTATTTTGTGAGTTCCCTCTTGCAGGGGGCTAGATCAAGATACTCCGGGGTGCAGAAGTTGCTTTTCGGCCTCCTCATGGCCTCGAGAAAGCTGCGCCGTTACTTCCAAGCACATGAGATAACAGTGGTCACTCGCTTTTCGTTGAAGAGGATATTGCAAAATCCAGAAGCAACAGGCAGGATCGTTGAGTGGGCGCTGGAGCTGTCGAGCTTTGGTCTCAAGTTTGAGAGTACTTCAACTATCCAGAGCTGAGCTTTGGCAGAATTCATAGCTGAATGGACCCCAACGCCCGATGAAGAAGTTCCAGAGACAAGTGTACCCGTACAAGAAGCGACGAGTGAATGGGTAATGTACTTTGATGGTGCCTTCTCGCTGCAAGGCGCCGGTGCCGGCGTAGTACTCATAGCGCCCACCGGAGAACACCTCAAGTATGTTATCCAGATGCACTTTCCCAGGGAGCAAGCGACAAACAATACCGCTGAGTATGAAGGCTTGCTTGCCGGCCTCAGGATTGCGGCCGAACTTGGGATTAAGAAGCTGATTGTGCGGGGAGACTCTCAATTGGTGGTCCGACAAGTTAACAAGAGTTACCAGAGCCCTTTGATGGAAGCTTATGTAGATGAAGTGAGGAAGCTTGAAGAATACTTTGAAGGTCTGCAAATGGAGCACGTTCCAAGAGCTCAGAATGAAATTGCAGATGGCCTTTCGAAGTGTGCTGCGATGAAGTTACCTGTGGAACCAGGGACCTTCCTGCTCAAGCTAACTCAACCATCCGTTACACCATCAGTTGGGCAAAGTAAGAAGAGAAAGTTGGTCTCCGGCGACTACTTGCCGGCGGATCTTCCCGAAGCCGCCGCCAAGGTTCCCAAGATCAACGACCAGAACGCTGAGGAACAGTTTGCTCCTGCAGATCCTAGGGTCTGTACAGTTGAAGCAAGCGTTCCCGACAAGCTTCGCCCCGGCGAGCTTGCCAGGGGACCATCAGCTCCGGCAGAACCAGAGGTTCTTGCCGTAGAAGCTGGGGTTCCCGCAGCGGCCCTCATGCCTTTAGTCCTTGCTGTTGAGCCTCGGGCTCCAGCATGGGCGCAGCAGATCGTCCGTTTTCTGTTAACTGGAGAACTTCCCGACGACCCAGAAGAGATAGAGAAGATAACCAGACAGTCAAGTATGTACCAGTTCGTCGACAACGAACTATACAGAAGAAGGCTCAATGGTGTCAGGTTGAAGTGCATTTCCAGAGAAGATGGACAGAAGCTGTTGGCAGAGATACATGGAGGCATATGTGGCCACCACATTGGCGCAAGGGCACTTGCCGGGAAGGCATTCCGGCAAGGGTTCTTCTGGCCAGAAGCCATCCAAGATGCAACTGCACAAGTAACCAAGTGTGAAGCGTGCCAGTTCCACGCCAAGAAAATTCATCAGCCGGCTCAAGCTCTCCAGACAATCCCTTTGTCCTGGCCCTTCTCGGTCTGGGGGCTCGATATCCTCGGCCCCTTCCCCCGCGCTGTCGGGGGCTTTGAGTACTTGTACGTTGCAATCGACAAGTTCACAAAGTGGCCGGAAGTGGAACCAGTTAGAAAGGTGACAGCACAGTCAGCGGTCAGGTTCTTCAGGTCGATTGTTTGCCGTTTCGGAATCCCTAACAGGATCATCACCGACAACGGCACACAGTTCACCAGTCGCACCTTCATGCAGTACGTCCAAGACCTTGGCGCCAAGGTCTGCTTCGCTTCTGTTGCTCACCCGAGGAGCAACGGTCAAGCGGAGAGGGCAAATGTTTAAGTGCTGCGCGTGCTCAAGACAAGGACCTTTGACAGGCTGCACAAGTGCGGAAAAAACTGGATAGAGGAGTTGCCGGCGGCTCTTTGGTCAATCAGAACGACACCAAGTCGAGCCACCGGACAGACACCCTTTGCTCTTGTCTATGGAGCAGAGGCAGTTCTCCCCACGGAACTCGTATACGGATCTCCTCGAGTGCTCGCTTATGACGAGCTCGAGCAAGAGCAACTGCGACAAGATGATGCATTGCTCCTCGAGGAGGAACGTCTCCAGGCTGCTGTACGAGTTGCTCGATACCAGCAAGCCTTGCGCCGCTACCATAGCCGCAAGGTTAGGGCCAGGAGTCTCGAGGAAGGCGACCTTGTTCTTCGGCGTGTTCAGTCCGCCAAGAATTCCAACAAGTTGACGCCGAAGTGGGAAGGCCCTTATCGGGTGAGACAAGTCACAAGGCCCGGCGCTGTCCGCCTTGAGACCGAAGAAGGCTTACCGGTGAGCAACTCCTGGAACATAGAGCATCTTCGCAAGTTTCACCCATAAGGCGCGGTTGCCGTGATCCGCTCCGGCAACCACCTTTTGAACGAGTCTTGCCGCTGTTGCATGTAATCCTTTGTACAAAGCCGGGCGCAGATCCCGTGCATCAGTAAAGCTTTTGTGTTTTGCACTAGTTGCCTTTTCCATGCTTTTCTTCGTTATTTACATACATTGTTTGGCATCTTGTGCAACACACATACCCGGTAAGAATTAGCACGCCGAAAGGCACTATACTTGTTTTCCCTCCTCTTTTTCTTTCCCTCTTAAGCAGAAGGAATGTTCCTCGCGCACAAGTTTGCCGGGGGGATGGAGATGGAGAAGGAACCAAGTGCTGTTCAAGAAAGAGAAGCCTTGTCGGAGAAACAAGCAATATATGAAAGCTAAGTTGCCAGAATTTGAGCAGTTCAAATTTTTAAATTTTAGTTATCTTCCTTGAACAACCACACTTTGTATGGAAAACCTGTGCGCGGAGGAACCTACCCATGGCTAGCCGCACCCTTGTCTTGTTTTCGAGTACGCTCAACGGCTTAAGTGAGCTGCGACAAGTGTCGCGCCCTTATTTCATTTTCGAGTCTGCTCAGCAAGCTAAGTGCGTTGCGACTAGCTGCGGCAAGGTTGCTTGCCGATAAGGCCTTTGCCAGCAGGCTGCTCAGAGTCTAGCACCCAGCGCTCGCGGCAAGGGTCCCTTGTCGGCAAGCTCCCTAAAAGTGTAGGGTAAAAAGCATACAAAGTAAAGGATCAAAGCAAGGGAGATAACACAGCATCGATTGATCAAAATAAGATAATATATTACAAGGGATAACTTGTCGCAATGACTAATAGATTCATGTTCATGGCGCACTATGCAGCAAAGGAAATAAAAAGAAGGAGGTCTAATCTACGCGATCGCCTTCACGCCGGGAGATCTTGTTCACCTTGGCAATGATGTGGGCGACCTGCGCCTTCAGTGCCTCCTGATCTGCGTCGGCCGGCAAGCTGCGGAGGACGTTGACGAGATTTATGCCGGGGTTGCGGTAGACAATCTTGGTCAGGACACGCTCCAAGGTACCCGCGCAGAGCTGGCGCGACTCCTCGGCCAGCTGCGCGGGGAGCTTCTGCTGCAGACGTGCGAGCGCCGGCGCGACTCCCCTGAAGAAAAGACTGAGCTTGGCGCTGTAGGGGAGATTTGGGTCCGGAGAGTACACAAGGTGCTCCACCCTCAGCGCCATAAGCTCCTTGTCAATGTTAGAGGCCGAGGCGACCAGCTCCTCCGTCCATTGCTCCACCGCCTGTTTGAAGAGGTTCGTGGAAGTGGCAGTGCTCTCCACCAACTCTCGCTCCTTGCGGACCTCCTCCTTCAACTTGGTCTCGCGATCCCGGGCGGCGTCAAGTGAATCCCTCAAAGTGGAGACCTTTAACTCAAGATCAGCAATTGAGTCCTTGGCGGCTTTGAGCTCGTCGCCCTGCTTGGAGAGGCGTACCTGAAGCTCGGAGTTGGTATGGGCGTCTTTCTCGCGCTCTATGTTGAGCGCGGTGACCCTCTCCGTGCTCGCCTTCAGGTACTCTTCCAGCTGCGCCACCTTAGCTTCAAGGTCCCTCTTGGCGTTTTCCGCGGCGATTGCGGCTTCCTTCGCCTCCTTCATATTCTGCTCCCGGGCGGTGAGCTCGTCGTCGTGCGCGTCGAGCTCAACCTTCCGCTGGTTGAGCGCTCCTTCTCGCTGGGACAGCTCTTCACCAACTAGGCGCTGCTGCTCCTCGGCCTCTGCCTTCTCCAGAAGGAACTCCTGCTGCTCTCCGGCAAGCCTCTCGCGCTCCTCCGCCAAATCGCGGAGAGCTGCTTGGTTCGCGGCGCGGAGCTCTGCAGCGCGTTTCTCCAAGTCCGCTCCGGCCTTGGCGGCGAGGGCTTCTCGGGAGTCCAGCTTCGCCTGCCTGGCCCGGTAAAGGGTCAGGAGCCGGCGGAGCAGCTTCTCCTCCTCGGGCTCGTCGCTCCCGCCGGGCGCTTCAACGATCTTGAAGCCCGCGAAGGCGAGAACCTCTCCATCAAAGGTATCTCCCTCCACGGGGGCTCGCGACGAAGACCCCCACGGCACTTGAATGAAGACGCCGTTGGGGGCCTCGAGATAGATGTCGGGCTGCTCCTTATCGGCGGAGGGGTCGGCGGCCGGCGCAGCGCTTGACGCTCCTGCCGCCTCCGGGCCAGCAGTGTTGCCGCCGTCCCCCTCCCCGGCCGCGGCGTCTGCGGTCGGCGCAGTCTCCTCAGCGGCAGGCTCGTCGGCTCCTGCCATGTCTTCAACGACAGGGGCGTTGCCGCCGTCGCCTTGCGCGCCCTCCTCGCCGATGACCTCGGTCTCCATCCGGTCCGGCGCGGGAGGATCTAGAAGAAGAAGAAAAGGAAGGAAAAAGTTCAAGCAAATATCCAAAAAAAGACAAGTCCAAGAAGACGAAGTTACAAGACTCACCTTCGCGGACTTCGTCGATGACAGGCTCCCTCGCCGGGGAGCCCTCCCTTGGCGGGGTGGCCACCCTCGCCGGGCTGCTCGCCCTTGGCGGAGTACCCGCCCTTGGCGGAGCGCTCTCCCTCGCCGGGGAGTTCGCCCTTGGCGGGGATGGCGGGACCTGCGGCTCCTCGGGAGTAGTCTCCGGGCGCTCCTGCAGCTGCGGCTCCACTTCTGCACAAGACAAATGAAGCAGCAAGATATCAGTACAAGTTAAAACCTCAAGCGCACCCGACGAGCGAAGAAATCTAAAACCCAGACTTACGCTGGGGGCTGCGCTGGGGGCTGCTCCTCGGAGCAACGGTTGGGTCCGGCAAGTCCGTCGCCGACGTGTCCCCTGTCGCCGCGACTGGCGAGTCGTCCTCGACCTCAACCACCGGGACTTTGGCCCTCTTCGCCGTCCGCTGGGCCAGGGTCCTGAAATCAAAACAAGAACAAGATTAGAATCACGAAGAAGAATCAAGTCAGAATTGAAGAAAATACAAGACACAAGTGCTTACTCCTCTTCCTCGTCGTCGTCGTCGCTCAGGGTGGAGAAGTCGAACTCCACCTAAGTTGCTCCGGCGCGAGGAGTGGGAGGAGAAGGCTCCCTCGGGCGCTTGGCGGTCCCCGGGGCTGGGGGCTGCGACGACCCAGCCTCCGCCGACGCCGAGGCCCAAGGAGCAGGCGGAGCGGCCGCTCCGCTCTGAGAAGATCCTCCTCCGCTTGGCGCTGGTGCACGGGGCGCCTCCGCCGCAACTGGTGCGCGGGTCGTCTCCGCCGTGGCTGGTGCGCGGGGCGCCTCCGTCGCGGCTTGGTTCGCTCTGGTGGCGCGCGTCGCCCAGCGAACATGCTGTTGTCGGGGCGCCTGCGTCCTTGTCGCTGTGGGCGCCTTGCGGAGACGCTTCAGCGGTGTTCGCTGGGGGCTGGCCCGAGGCGGGGAGTTCTCCGAGGACGATGAGGCGTCATCATCGAGTCCCAGAGACCCATCGCTGCCCTCATCGGTCTCAGTGTCCTCCTCCTCCTCCCCGACGGGCTCGCTGGGTCCGGCATCTGATCCTGCGGCCCCGCTCCCTCCGGTGGGTCCGCTCCCTCCGGTGGCGCTCCCCCCTCCGGCACCTCTGCTCCCTCCGGCACCCTCATTTGCCGCGGCCTCGCTTACGACCCCGGGAATCCCGGCATGCCTCAGGGAAGGGACTCCGGCAAGCTCGTCGGGCGGAAGTTTGAGCAGTCTGCGGATCTCAGCCTCCTCTGCCTGGCACGACGCGTCCTCAGCCTCTGCCTCGTCGATGGTGAACCCGAAGTCTCCTGCTGCTGCAGCTGCGGCGGCCTCTTCCATCCGGGAAGCAATATACGCTATGTCCCGCTCTGTGGTGGACCTAGTGAGGCCCTTGTTCTCATCGGTGATCTTCGGCCGCTCGACAAAATTATCAAAGAAACTCATGATGGCATCCGGCGTGGGCACTATCCAGGTGGGGTCGACGCCGTGAGAATCACATGCGGGCATCATTGCGCGCAAAGCATCCCGGGCAGTGCTATTGCATAGCGGCACCACTCCCCGGGGAGATCTAAACCACTCCGGATTGGCCGGGTCGTGCTTAAAAAGCTCCCGGACCATCCCCTTCAGCTCCAGAGCCGTGAAGTTGAAGTTCAGACCCGGGCGCAGCCTCATAATGTCCGCCGCATTGCCAAACTCCCATGCTGGCCTTTTCCTCTCTTGTAAAGGGGCAATGCGGCGGCGGAGGAAATCTGCCCCTACCTCTCCGATGGTCAACTTGGCTACCCGGAGACAAAGTATCCTAACAAGGGCGGCATTGAGCTTGACATCGTCCGGGGCCAACTCGCTCCAGTCCCTGCCGCGCACTATGGCTGTCGTGCGCGGCGCAGTGAAAGGCTCCGGCTGGTCCTCCACTATCCAACACCAGTCCGCGCGCCACTCTTCCCACTTGCCGCGGAGCTCTCCTTTCAGATATGACTCCTTCTTATTCAAGCGGAAGATCCAAGATATACCCCCGGAGAGGGGGGCGCCGGCCTCTACTCTAGGCATGAAAAAGTGGCGAAACAGCGCTACATTTGGATAGATCCCTATATAGTTTTCGCACAGATGTGCGAAAACCGCCATCGTGAGGATGGCGTTGGGGGTGAAGTCTAGAAGGTGGAGGCCGTACGTGTTCATGATGTCGCAGAAAAACTCCGAGAATGGAGGACACAAGCCACAGTGGAAGAAGACAGCGAAGAAGAAATACCCGCCGGGAAGCAGATCTTTGGCGCCGGCGGGGTAGACTCTGGTGCGGGGATGCGCCTTGGTCTCCTTGGCCCAGAAGAGGTAATACTTGTTCCAGAGCTCCCTCGCGCGGAGCCTCGGCGCGAAGACTATGTTCCTCTTCCGCAGGGCGACGAGCTTCGCCGCCTGCTCGGATTTCTCCCTCTTGGCCTTCTCCGCTTTCGCCTTCTCGGCCTTCGGAGCCATGGCGGAGGCGGCGGGCAAAGGGGCGAGGAGTTCGACGGTGCCGCGGGTGCGGAAGAGGGCAGAGGAGGTGTGGAGGCGGAGCGCAGCGGGGGATTTCTGGAGGTTGAAGAAGCAATGAAAGCGCAGGAGGGAAACTGCCCCTGCTTCCTCTGCTTTTAAGGGGGGAGTGGGGGACGCTCCGCATTTCCCATTAAAGAACGTGGCCACGATCACTCCCACGACGCCGCAATCGACGCGTGCCATTAGGGAGAGACGCGGCGGATGCGGAAGGGGAATTACGGCTTGCCGTGGGCCGCGCGTGCCCGTGCACTGTTTTTGGGCCTGGCCCAACAGCGCTCGGCACCGTGTGTGGCCCAGGCCCGGGGGCTCCTGTCGGTGTACTAAGGTAGGGGTACCTTAGTACCCCAACTTGTGCACGGGCAGTGGCAGCTTCCCGCGGCAGGGTCTACCACGTGCTTGCCGGAAACCTCTCTGGTCCTTATTAAGCTATTCAAAAACAAAGTATACAAGACAGAAGATCAAGGCCCCGGCAAGTAGAGCTTGCCGGGAAGGCCGTCCCAGGCTCAAGACTATAACATTAACACAAGACCCCGGCAAGAGGAGCTTGCCAGGAAGACTAGAAGACATGCCTCGGCGCAGCATGCGCCCCGGCAGGGCCCGGGGAGCGACAAGCTTCAGGGCCCGGCAAGGTCAAGGCCCCGGCAAGGTGCTTGCCGGGGGGAACTCACGCTGTGTGCCCGCGCTCTAGCTCATCGGCCCACGCGTCGCCCTAGGGCCATTCGAGGGACGCGTGGCGGATGGCTGTGCAGCCTGGGGGACACGGTGGCACTCCACGGTGACGAAGCTACCGCCGTGGCGAACGGAGACGCAAGGGCGGGCGCTTTTGGGGTCGACGGCGACGGGCATTTAATGCTCTTGTCCCCCACTGTCAAAGTAGGTGATGACCACTGTTCACACATTGTTCCCGCACTGTTACAACTACCACCAAAGTTACATTTTTGCCCTTCTTCTACGTTGACACCTGTCGGTGACCCCTTTAGCTATAAAAGGAGGCCCATGCACAACGTAGAAAGGGTTCGGAACCTAGATAGCTCTCTTGCTCGGTGTAGCTGGTTCTTCAAGCTCCCGAGCTCACAAACTCAATACAAACCAAGCAGGAGATCGTGGTGCTCCCTCCGCTCCCTTACCGCAACGACAAAGGGGCTCCGGTCCCATAGGTGTTCGTGGTGGACAGTTTCCCCCGACATAGAGCAAGTTCAATTGTAGTGTAAAATTATTTGTACTATCTTATAGAGCTAGTTCAACTCTAGTGTAAAATTGTTTGAACTTGGTTATAGAGCTAGTTCAACTCTAGTATAAAATTAATTGAACTCGAATATTGAGATAGTTCAACTCTAGTGTAAAATTATTTGTACTAGCTTATATAGCTAGTTCAACTCTAGTGTAAATTATTTGTACTAGCTTATATAGCTAGTTCAACTCTAGTGTAAAATTATTTGAACTAGGTTATAGAGCTAGTTCAACTCTATTTTCAAATTATTTGAACTCGCATATAAAGATAGTTCAACTCTAGTGTAAAATTATTTGTACTTGCTTATATAGCTAGTTCAACTCTAGTGTACAATTATTTGTACTAGGTTATAGAGCTAGTTCAACTTTAGTGTAAAATTATTTGTACTAGCTTATAGAGCTAGTTCAACTCTAGTGTGAAATTATTTGAACTAGGTTATATAGCTAGTTCAACGCAAGTGTAAAATTATTCGAACTAGCTTATAGATCTAGTTCAACTCTAGTGTAAAATTATGTGTACTAGGTTATATAGCTAGTTCAACTCTAGTGTAAAATTATTTGAATTAGGTTACAGATGTAGTTCGAATCAAGTGTAAAATTATTTGTACTAGCATATATTTGTACTAGCTTATAGAGCTAGTTTAACTTAATGTAAAATTATATGTACTGGCTTATAGAGCCAGTTCAACTCTACTGTGAAATTATTTGAACTAGGTTATAGAGCTAGTTCAACTCTAGTGTAAAATTATTTGTACTAGCTTATAGATCTAGTTCAACTCGAGTGTAAAATTATTTGTACTAGGTTATATAGCTAGTTCAACTCTAGTGTAAAATTATTTGTACTAGGTTACAATCTAGTTCGAATCTAGTGTAAAATTATTTGTACTAGCATATATATCTAGTTCAACTCTAGTGTAAAAATATTTGTACTAGGTCATAGAGCTAGTTTAACTCTAGTGTAAAATTATTTCAACTAGGTTGTAGAGCTAGTTCAATTCTAGTGTAAAATTATGTGTACTAGCTTACAGATCTAGTTCAACTCTAGTGTAAAATTACTTGTACTAGCTTATAGATCTAGTTCAACTCTAGTGTAAAATTATTTGTACTAGCTTATAGAGCTAATTCAACTCTAGTGTAAAATTACTTGAACTAGGTTATAGAGCTAGTTCATGTCTGGTGTAAAATTATTTGAACTTGGATATAGAGCTAGTTCAACTGTAGTGTAAAATTATTTGTACTAGCTTATAGATCTAGTTCAACTCTAGTGTAAAATTATTTGTACTAGCTTATAGAGCTAGTTCAACTCTAGTGTAAAATTATTTGAACTAGGTTATAGAGCTTGTTCAACTGTAGTGTAAAATTATTTGAACTCGAATATAGAGATAGTTCAACTCTAGTGTAAAATTATTTGTACCAGCTTATATAGCTAGTTCAACTCTAGTGTAAAATAATTTGAACTAGGTTATAGAGCTAGTTCAAATCAATTGTAAAATTATTTGTACTAGCTTATAGATCTAGTTCAACTCTAGTGTAAAATTATTTGTACTAGGTTATAGAGCTAGTTCAACTCTAGTGTAAAATTATTTGAACTCGCATATAGAGATAGTTCAACTCTAGTGTAAAGTTATTTGTACTTGCTTATATAGCTAGTTCAACTCTATTGTAAAATTATTAGTACTAGGTTATAGAGCTTGTTCAACTTTAGTGTAAAATTATTTGTACTAGTTTATAGACCTAGTTCAACTCTAGTGTGAAATTATTTGAACTAGGTTATATAGCTAGTTCAACGCAAGTGTAAAATTATTCGATCTAGCTTATAGATCTAGTTCAACTCCAGTGTAAAATTATGTGTACTAGGTTATATAGATAGTTCAACTCTAGTGTAAAATTATTTGAATTAGGTTATAGATGTAGTTCGAATCCAGTGTAAAATTATTTGTACTAGCTTATAGAGCTAGTTCAACTTAGTGTAAAATTATTTGTACTGGCTTATAGAGCCAGTTCAACTCTAGTGTGAAATTATTTCAACTAGGTTATAGAGCTAGTTCAACTCTAGTGTAAAATTACTTGTACTAGGTTATATAGCTAGTTCAACTCTAGTGTAAAATTATTTGAATTAGGTTACAGATGTAGTTCGAATCCAGTGTAAAATTATTTGTACTAGCTTATAGAGCTAGTGCAACTCTAGTGTAAAATTACCTGAACAAGATTATAGAGCTAGTTCAAGACTATTGTAAAATTATTTGAACTAGGTTATAGAGCAAGTTCAATTGTAGTGTAAAATTATTTGTACTAGCTTATAGAGCTAGTTCAACTCTAGTGTAAAATTGTTTGAACTTGGTTATAGAGCTAGTTCAACTCTAGTATAAAATTAATTGAACTCGAATATTGAGATAGTTCAACTCTAGTGTAAAATTATTTGTACTAGCTTATATAGCTAGTTCAACTCTAGTGTAAATTATTTGTACTAGCTTATATAGCTAGTTCAACTCTAGTGTAAAATTATTTGAACTAGGTTATAGAGCTAGTTCAACTCTATTGTAAAATTATTTGAACTCGCATATAAAGATAGTTCAACTCTAGTATAAAATTATTTGTACTTGCTTATATAGCTAGTTCAACTCTAGTGTAAAATTATTTGTACTAGGATATAGAGCTAGTTCAACTTTAGTGTAAAATTATTTGTACTAGCTTATAGAGCTAGTTCAACTCTAGTGTGAAATTATTTGAACTAGGTTACAGATGTAGTTCGAACCCAGTGTAAAATTATTTGTACTTGCTTATATAGCTAGTTCAACGCAAGTGTAAAATTATTCGAACTAGCTTATAGATCTAGTTCAACTCTAGTGTAAAATTATGTGTACTAGGTTATATAGCTAGTTCAACTCTAGTGTAAAATTATTTGAATTAGGTTACAGATGTAGTTCGAACCCAGTGTAAAATTATTTGTACTAGCATATATTTGTACTATCTTATAGAGCTAGTTTAACTTAATGTAAAATTATTTGTACTGGCTTATAGAGCCAGTTCAACTCTAGTGTGAAATTATTTGAACTAGATTATAGAGCTAGTTCAACTCTAGTGTAAAATTATTTGTACTAGCTTATAGATCTAGTTCAACTCGAGTGTAAAATTATTTGTACTAGGTTA
>LR738713.1:451114631-451127229 GCA_902687465.1 Secale cereale | reverse complement strand
CTAGGTTATAGAGCTTGTTCAACTGTAGTGTAAAATTATTTGAACTCGAATATAGAGATAGTTCAACTCTAGTGTAAAATTATTTGTACCAGCTTATATAGCTAGTTCAACTCTAGTGTAAAATAATTTGAACTAGGTTATAGAGCTAGTTCAAATCAATTGTAAAATTATTTGTACTAGCTTATAGATCTGGTTCAACTCTAGTGTAAAATTATTTGTACTAGGTTATAGAGCTAGTTCAACTCTAGTGTAAAATTATTTGAACTCGCATATAGAGATAGTTCAACTCTAGTGTAAAATTATTTGTATTTGCTTATATAGCTAGTTCAACTCTATAGTAAAATTATGTGTACTAGGTTATATAGCTAGTTTAACTCTAGTGTAAAATTATTTGAAATAGGTTATAGATGTATTTCGAATCCAGTGTAAAATTATTTGTACTAGCATATATTTGTACTAGCTTATAGAGCTAGTTCAACTTAATGTAAAATTATTTGTACTGGCTTATAGAGCCAGTTCAACTCTAGTGTGAAATTATTTCAACTAGGTTATAGAGCTGGTTCAACTCAAGTGTAAAATTATTTGTACTAGCTTATAGATCTAGTTCCACTCGAGTGTAAAATTATTTGTACTAGGTTATATAGCTAGTTCAACTCTAGTATAAAATTATTCGAATTTGGTTATAGATCTAGTTCGAATCTAGTGTAAAATTATTTGTACTAGCATATATATCTAGTTCAACTCTAGTGTAAAAATTTGTGTACTAGGTCATAGAGCTAGTTTAACTCTAGTGTAAAATTATTTCAACTAGGTTGTAGAGCTAGTTCAATTCTAGTGTAAAATTATGTGTACTAGCTTACAGATCTAGTTCAACTCTAGTGTAAAATTACTTGTACTAGCTTATAGATCTAGTTCAACTCTAGTGTAAAATTATTTGTACTAGCTTATTGAGTTAGTTCAACTCTAGTGTAAAATTACTTGAACTAGTTTATAGAGCTAGTTCATGTCTGGTGTAAAAATATTTGAACTTGGATATAGAGCTAGGTCAACTGTTGTGTAAAATTATTTGTACTAGCTTATAGATCTAGTTCAACTCTAGTGTAAAATTATTTGTACTAGCTTCTTGAGCTAGTTCAACTATTGTGTAAAATAATTTGTACTAGCTTATAGAGCTAGTTCAACTCTAGTGTAAAATTATTTGAACTAGGTTATGGAGCTAGTTCAACTCTACTGTAAAATTATTTGAACTCAAATATAGAGACAGTTCAACTCTAGTGTAAAATTATTTGTACTAGCTTATATAGCTAGGTCAACTCTAGTGTAAAATAATTTGAACTAGGTTATAGATAGTCGGGGAAACTGATCGCCCACGAACACCTATGGGACCGGAGCCCCTTTTCGGAACGGCAGGGGGCGGAGGATGCACGAAGAGCAGATCGAGGCGTGCACACGAGCAGTTTACCCAGGTTCGGGCCGCACGGATTCGTAAAACCCTACTCCTGCTTTGGTTTGTATTGAGTTCTTGCTCGGTAGCGAAGAGAGCTACAGTACACTCTAACCGCTAGCAAGACCGAGCATGAGAATGATCCATCCCCCCTCTACGTGCGCATGGGCCTCCTTTTATATGCTCAAGGGGTCACCGACAGGTGGCAGCGCAGTTGGGGGTAAAAATGTAAAAAGCTTGGTAGTTGGAATAGTGTTCCATAGCTAACCCTGACGGCAGGGGACAAGGGCATTAAATGCCCATCGCCGTCGCCCAAACAGTGCAAAAAGTGACCGTCAGGGGCGCCACCGTCCGCCACGACGGTAGTCTTGTCATCGCTGCTTGCCACTGTGTACCCCTGGCTGCACAGCCTTCCGCCACGTGCGCCTGGAAAGGTCCCAGAGCGACACATGGGTGGATGCGCTGGAGCGCGGGTGCTGAGTGGAAGCTTGCCGCAGCAAGCGCCTTGCCGCGGCTACTATCTTGTCGCTTTCGGGAGCTTGTCGCTCACCGGGCCTTGCCGGGACGCGTGGCAAGCTTCTTTCGATTCTTCTTTCGATTCTTCTTTCGATTCTTCTTTCGATTCTTCTTTTTTTTGGATATTTGCTTGACTATTTTTCTTTTCTTTTCTTCCGTCAGACCCATCCACAGCAGAGCCAATGGAGACGGAGGTCGTTGTTGACGACGCCGCCGTTGCCGAAGAAACGGTCGGTGCTGACGATCCCGCCGGCGCAGAGGCCGCTAAGGCTGCCACCGCAGCAGCCGGCGAAGGGGCTGGCGATCGCACCGACGGCCCTGAGGCCGCAGGAGCGCCAGGCGCTACACCGACCACCAAGCCCTCCGCCGCTGCCGCAGCCCCCAGCTCCGACGAGCTTGAGCCAGGCGCCTACTTAAAGGCCGGCGACGACGTCTTCATCCAGCTCTCGTGGGCGTCCACGTCCAGGGCGCCGGTCGAGGGAGAGGTCTTCGACGGAGAGGTGCTTGCCTCCGCCGGGCTGAAGCTTGTCGACGCGCCGAGCAGCAGCAGCGAGCCTGAGGAGGAGCGGCTGCTGCGCAAGCTGCTGTCGCTTTACCGCGCCCGACAGGCCAAGCTGGAGTCCCGCGAAGCGTTGGTCGCCAAGGCAGGAGTCGATATGGAGAAACGCGCAGAGGAGCTCCGGGGCATCAACCAAGCAGCTCTCCGCTCCTTGGCAGAGGAGCGGGAGCAACTTGCCGAGGAGCAGCAGGCCTTCATCCTCGAGAAGGCCGAAGTGGAGGAACAGCAGCGGCTTGCCGCTGAGAAGCTGTCCACGCTGGAGGGTGAACTGGCGCAGCGGAAGTTCAACCTCGACAGTCACGAGGAGGAGCTTGCCGCGCGCGAGGAATCTCTTGGCGGAGCTCTTCAGGAAGCAAAGGATGCTGCCGCGGCTGCTGAGACCACCAAGAAGGAGCTAGAGGCAAGGGTGGCGCAGCTCGAAGCCAACCTCAAGACGAGCGGCGAGGAGGTTGCCGCGCTCAAGCTTGAGCGAGAGAAGGGTGCCCACAGCCACTCAGAGCTGCAGGTCCGCCTCGCCGATAAGGGCAAGGAGCTCACCGCCGCCAAGGACTCCAACGCCAATCTCGAGCTGAAGCTAGCGACCTTGACTCAGACGCTGGACGGCGCCAGGGAGCGGGTGGCGACCCTGAAGGAGGAGATCAGGGCCGAGAAGGCGTTGCTGGCGAGCGCTGCCGTCACCCAAAGCATCTTCAGGGAGAACGTCGAGCACTGGACGGAGGGTCTTGTCAACGCCGCCGTGGATATCGACAAGGAGCTGGCGCAGCTGGGAGCGGAGTATCTCGGGTACTCCACCGACGAGAATCTCCACCCCAGCGCCAAGCTCACTCTGTTCTTCAGAGGCGTGGCGACGGCCCTCCAGCAGCTCCGGGAAAGGATCCCAAGGCAACTGGCGGACGAGTCGCGCAAGCTCTGCGCGGGCGCTCTTCAAAAGGTGCTGATGAAGGTGGCTTTCCGCAATCCAGGCCTCAACCTCACCAAGGTCATCAGGAGCTTGCCGTCGGATGTTGATATGGAGGCGCTCAAGGCCCTTGTCGCACCCATTGTGGACAAGGTGAGCGGCATCAAGAGGGTCGAGGGTGACCGCGCGGATTAAGCTTGCCCATTTTCTTCTTTCCTTGTCGCTGCCAACCATGTTATGAACAACAGACTATTAGAACTGCGACAACTCACTTTGTAATATAACTCTATTTTGGGTAGTAATAGCAACGTTATTTCCTTTACTTGATTTCCTCGCTTTGTATGCCTTTACCCTACGCTTTTAGGGAACTTGCCGGCGCAGGCACCTTTGTCGCGAGTGCTGAGTGCGGAACTTCAGCAGCCTGCTGGCGGTGCTGTTACCGACAAGAAACCTTGTCGCAACTAGTCTTGTTGAGCGAACTCAAAAACAAAGTAAGGGCGCGACACTAGTCGCAGCACACTTAAGTCGTTGAGCGTGCTTGAAACAAAGTAAGGGCGCGGCTAGCCACGAGTTGGTTCCTCCGCGTACAGGTTTTACATACAAAGTGCGGTCGTTCAAGGAAAATAACTTAAAATTTTAAAAGTTTAATTGCTCAAACTTTGGCAACTTAGCTTTTGTGTCATTCGCTTCCCGGCAAGGCGAAGCTTTCTTGAACGGCGCTTGGTCCATATTACTATATTCTCCTCCCCCCCGGCAAACTTGTGCGTGAGGAAACCTTCTTTTCCTTGAGAAAAAAGAAAGAAGAGAAAATACAGATACGGAGCTTTGCGTCTCGTTATTGCTCACCGGGGGTAGGTGCTGCACAAAGTGTCAGATAATGCATGCAAGAAAATAAGAAGCATGAAATGACAAGATGTGCGGAGCACATGAGCTTTACTGATGCACGGGGTCTGCGCCCGGCTTTGTACAAAGGATTACATGCAACATTGGCAAGACTTGTACAAAAGGTGGTTGCCGGAGCGGATCACGGCAACCACGCTTTACGGGTAAAACTTGCAAAGATGCTCAATGTTCCAGGAGTTGCTCACCGGTACGCCATCTTCGGTCTCAAGGCGGACTGCGCCGGGCCTAGTGACTCGTTTCACCCGATAAGGGCCTTCCCACTTCGGCGTCAACTTGTTTGAATTCTTGGCGGACTGAACGCGCCGAAGAACAAGGTCGCCTTCCTCGAGACTTCTGGCGTTAACTTTGCGGCTATGGTAGCGGCGCAAAGCTTGCTGGTATCGAGGAGCTCGTACAACAGCCTGAAGACGGTCTTCCTCGAGGAGCAGTGCGTCATCTTGTCGCAGCTGCTCTTGCTCGAGCTCATCATAAGAGAGCACTCGAGGTGATCCGTATACGAGTTCCGTGGGGAGAACTGCCTCCGCTCCATAGACTAGAGCGAAAGGTGTCTGTCCAGTGGCTCGATTTGGCGTCGTTCTGATCGACCAAAGAGCCGCTGGTAGCTCCTCGATCCAGTTTCTTCCGCACTTGTGCAGCCTGTCAAAAGTTCTGGTCTTGAGTCCACGCAGCACTTCAGCATTTGCCCTCTCTGCTTGACCATTGCTTCTCGGGTGAGCAACCGAAGCAAAGCAGACCTTGGCGCCATGATCTTGGACGTATTGCATGAAGGTGCAGCTCGTGAATTGTGTACCGTTGTCGGTGATGATCCTGTTAGGGATCCCGAAACGGCAAACAATCGACCTGAAGAACTTGACTGCTGACTGTGCGGTCACCTTTCTCACTGGTTCCACTTCTGGCCACTTTGTGAACTTCTCGATTGCAACGTACAAGAACTCAAAGCCCCCGGCTGCGCGGGGAAAGGGGTCGAGGATGTCGAGGCCCCAGACCGAAAATGGCCAGGATAAAGGGATCGTCTGGAGAGCTTGAGCTGGATGGTGTATCTGCTTGGAATGTAACTCGCACGCTTCACACTTGGTTACTTGTGCAGTTGCCACCTGGAGGGCTTCTGGACAAAAAAAACCTTGTCGGAATGCTTTGTCGGCAAGTGCTCTTGCGCCAATGTGGTGACCACATATACCTCCATGTATCTCTGTCAACAGCTTCTGTCCATCTTCCCGGGGAATACACTTCAATTTCACACCGTTGAGTCTTGTTCTGTACAGTGTGTTGTCGACAAACTTGTACATACTTGACTGCCGGGCTACTCTCTCTGCTTCTTCTTGCTCTTCGGGAAGTTCTCCTGTTCGGAGAAAACGGACAATCTGCTGTGCCCATGCTGGAGCTTGTGGCTCGACAACAAGGACTAAAGGCACATCTGCTGCTGTGGGAACACCAGCTTCTACGGCGAGAACCTGAGGTTCAGCCGGAGCTTCATGTTCCCCGGCAAGCTTGTCGGAGCAAAACTTGTCAGGAGCCTCTGCTTCAACTGGACCAGCCCTAGGGCTTGCAGGAGCAGACTGCTCCTTAGCATTTTTGGCGTTGATCTTGGGGACCTTTTTGGCGGCGGCTTGAGGAAGCTCTGCCGGAAAATAGTCAACAGAAATCAACTTCCTCTTCTTGCTCTGTCCAGTTGACGGTGTTACGGATGGTTGAGTTAGCTTGAGCACAAAGATCCCTGGTTCCACAAGCAACTTATGTGCGGCACACTTTGACATGCTGTCGGCGATGTCGTTCTGAGCTCTTGGAACATGCTCCATCTGTAGGCCGTCAAAGTGTTCTTCAAGCTTCGTCACTTCGTCAACATAAGCTTCCATCAACGGGCTTTGGTCATTCTTGTTCACTTGGCGGACGACGAGTTGTGAGTCACCCCTAACGATGAGCTTCTTAATCCCAAGGTCTGCCGCGATCCTGAGACCGGCAAGTAAACCTTCATACTCTGCAGTATTGTTTGTTGCTTGCTCCTTGGGAAAGTGCATCTGGACCACGTACTTGAGGTGCTCTCCGGTGGGTGCGACAAGCAGCACGCCAGCACCGGCGCCTTGCAGCAAGAAGGCACCATCAAAGTACATCAGCCACTCTTTGCTTGCTTCTTTGACGGGGATGCTCGTTTCTGGAATCTCTTCATCTGGTGTTGGCGTCCACTCTGCTATGAACTCTGCCAATGCTCTGCTCTGGATAGTTGAAGTGCTTTCAAACTTGAGGCCAAAGCTCGATAGTTCCAGTGCCCACTCGACAATCCTGCCTGTTGCTTCTGGATTCTTCAGTATCCTCTTCAGCGGAAAGCGAGTGACAACTGTGATCTCATGTGCTTGGAAGTAATGGCGCAGCTTTCTCGAGGCCATGAGAAGGCCGAAAAGCAGCTTCTGCACACCAGAGTACCTTGATCTAGCCCCCTGCAGAAGTATCTGACAAAGTACATTGGGCACTGCACCATTTTCTTCCGTACCTCCTCTTGCACCTGCGCAGATCCATCCTTGTCGGGACCAGAGCTTGTCGGGGAAGCCCCCTGCTTGTCGCTGGATGTACTTGCCGCGGTCGTTGGTTCCTCATCCGCCTCCCTCTCCGCTACTAATGCAACACTAACCACTTGATTGGTTGCCCCTAGGTACAGCACCAACTTCTCTTGTGGTTTAGGTGCGACAAGTATTGGAGTAGAGGACAGGTACCTCTTCAAGTCTTGCAGCGCAGCCTCCACTTCTGGAGTCCATTTCATTGGACCTGCCTTTTTCAAAATTTTGAAAAACGGCAGGGCGCGTTCAGCTGACTTAGAGATAAACCTGCTGAGAGCAGCCACGCAACCGGCAAGTCTTCGCACATCCTTGACGCGCTTCGGTGCTTCAATCTGCTCAATGGCCTTGATCTTGTCGGGATTGGCTTCAATCCCCCTCTGAGACACGAAGAACCCGAGAAGTTTGCTGGAAGGGACTCCAAACACACACTTCTCGGGGTTGAGCTTGAGCTGGATCCTGCGCAGATTCGCAAAGGTCTCTTCTAAATCTTGAATCAGGGTTGCCCTGTGTTTGCTCTTGACCACTATGTCATCCATGTATGCTTCTACATTTCTGTGAATTTGTGGCTCAAAAGCTGTAAGGACCACCCTTGCAAATGTTGAACCAGCATTCTTTAAACCAAAAGGCATCCTTATGAAACAGTAAGTGCCACATGGAGTGATGAATGCGGTCTTCTCTTCATCTTCTTCTGCCATGAAGATTTGATGGTATCCTGAGTATGCGTCAAGAAATGAAAGCCGGTCGCATCCGGCCGTGGAGTCAATAATCTGGTCAATGCGCGGCAAGGGAAATGGGTCTTTTGGACAAGCTTTATTTACATCGGTGAAGTCAATACAAAGCCTCCATTTCCCGTTTTCCTTATGCACGAGTACTGGATTGTCCAACCACGTTGGATGGAGCACTCCTCTGACAAGGCATGCTGCTTCCAACTTCTTGATCTCTTCTGCTATGAACTCTTGGCACTCCACTGGTTGTTTCCTGACTTTTTGCTTGACGGGCCGCGCGTGAGGACAGACAGCAAGCTTGTGCTCAATCACTTTCCTGGGAACACCGGGGATGTCGGACGGTTGCCATGCAAACACGTCGACGTTCGCCCGCAGGAAAGCAACGAGCGCGCTTTCCTATTTAGGATCAAGCGTTGCACTGATGGTGAAAGTACCACCAATGCCGACCTCCTTGGCGGACACCTTCTTTGTCTCTGGCGGAGCTGCCATCGTCTTCTTGCACTTGCCGGTGGAGCTCGATGGTGCGTCCTCGACGGTAGCGCAGCACTCCGAAGAGGTGCGCTTGCCGGAGTGGGCCCCAGAGCTCTTGCCGGACTTGGTTTTCTTCTTCCCTTCGGGAGCTTCAGCGGCAAGTGTTTGTCGATCTGTTGCGGCTGCTGCTTCCCGGTAGATTTTGTCGGCGCAAATAAGGGCATCTTTCTTGTCGCCAGGGACAGAGATGACGCTTATCGGTCCGGGCATCTTCAACATGTTGTAAGCATAGTGAGAGGCTGCCATGAACTTGGCGAGCGCTGGACAACCAAGTATTCCATTGTAGGGCAATGGAAAATCGGCAACGTCAAAAGTGACTTTCTCAGTCCTGAAGTTTAGCTCCCCGCCAAATGTCACTGGCAGCGTGATCTTCCTCTTCGGCTTGCTCCTTCCTGGGTTGATTCCTTGGAATGTACCAGTCTCTTCGAGCTCGCTGTCAGGGATCTGGAGCTTCTGGATCATAGTGGAGGAGATCAAGTTCAAGCCGGCCCCGCCGTCTACTAACATCTTAGTGACCTTGAGGTTGCGGATAGTTGGTGAAACCAAAATCGGCAAGCACCCGACCGCAGTGGTGCTATCAGGGTGGTCCTCAATATCAAAGATGATAGGCGTGCTGGACCATTTCAGAAGCGTACGCGATTCGACAGGTGGTTCTGCTGCATTAACTTCCCGCACCCACTGTTTAAGTTGGCGGTGAGAAGTATGCAGAGAAGCACCGCCGTCAACGCACAGTACTTCCGTGGCTTTCTGGAACTCTTGCTCACTGTTCTCAACGTCCTCCATGTCTTCGTCGTCCTCATTGTCTTCATCCTTGTCGCGGTCGCGGGGAGGTCTGTCTCCTTGCCGCTCCTTGGCCTTGCCGCGGCGTCCTCCCCGGCCATTGAATGGCCGCTTCTTGCCGGATCCCTCACCACCTCCTTGGGCCATCTCCTTGTCGCGTCGCTCGTACTCAGCCTTCCGTTGCTCGACAAGCTGCTCGACCCTCTTGCAGTTTTGGAGATCATGACCCTTGGTTCGGTGGATCTTGCAGTACTGCTTGTCGGTACCGTCCTGCTTGTCGGCGGCCGCCACAGCATGGCAGTTGGCGCATGCGGTAGTCTCCTTGCCGGAGCTACCAACTTGGGCTTTCTTGGCGCCAGCCTCCTTGCCGGACTGCTCAATGACTAGCACTTCCTTGTTCTTCTTCTTTCTGTTGTTCTGCCGCCGGTTTTTCTTTGCCGGGGCGGCTTCCTCACTGTCAGATCCCCCTGCGCCTGTATCCTCTCCGGGGAGTTTCCTCCCCTCCTCAGCGCGAGCACACTTGTCGGCCAGGGCATAAAGTTCACTGACATCTCGGATCTTGCACATCGCCATCTCCTCCCTCATCCTGCGGTTACGCACGTTCTGGTGGAACGCGCTGATAACCGCGGCAGGGTGGACGTCTGGGATGTTGTCCTGGACACGGCTGAACCTCTGGATATACTTGCGCAGGGGATCTCCTTCCTTCTGGGCGAGCAGGTGAAGGTCACTCTCCTGGCCGTGAGGTTTGTGGCCGCCTATAAAGGCACCGACAAACTGATGGCAGAGATCCGCCCAAGAAGAAATGGAGTTGTTCGGCAGGTGCATGAGCCAGGACCTGACGTTGGGTTTGAGTACCAGAGGGAAGTAGTTGGCAAGGATCTTCTCGTCTCACCCCCAGCAGCTTGCACCGCGATGGTGTAGATGCTAAGGAACTCTGACGGGTGCATCTTGCCGTCGTACTTCTCCGGCACGTCTGGCTTGAAATTCTTCATGCTGGGCCACTGGACTTGCAATAGCTCACGAGTGAACGCAGGACAACCTACCGCGTACGGCAAGTCGCCTGGTCCCCCTGGCGCTTGCATGTCGACAGTGGGCCCAGCGCGCTGGTCTGACTGACGCCGCGCTTCTCTTCGGCGCTCGATGCGAGTACGAGTGTCTTCGTGTCGGCGATCTTGAAGAACTTGGCGCTGATCGCGACGAGCTCGCGGATCCGACGACGCGGTGGAGTCGCTGTCGAGGTTGACCCGGCGAGTCGGCGATCTTGGCCTTCGGGGCGGAGAGTGCACGGTGGTTTCACCCCCACCGGTCTTGTCGCCATCATCCCTCGCCTGGCTGACTTGCCGCGGCTGCGACGTGCTCGGCTGCTGCGGAGTGTCGCCGTTGGCGAAGGCGATGAGGCTCTGAATGGTGGCCCACCAGTCGTCGGCCTTGTCTGCCGCTGGAGGGAAGTCTAGGAGCAGTTGAGCTCGTGCTAGAGCTTCTGCTGGAGTGGCGGGTAGCGGTGGCGAACGGTGCGAGGAGCGGGACATGCTCGGACTTCTAACCGTGTTAGAAGGAGCAGCATCCCGTCCAGGCGACTGTGCCTTGCTCGTGCCGGCACGTTGGTGTGCATGCTGGCCTTGAGCGTCCCGAGATCCGCCAGCTTGGCCTTGGCCCAGCAAACGTATGGTACCGTGGGTACCATGACGCTGCCGGTCCCGCACCTCCTGAGATGGGCGCGGTGCATGTACGAACGCCGAGGTCTTGGAGTGCGCCCGGTCGTCTGCCTTGTCCTTGGACTTGGCGGCGCCGTGAGTTCCCTCGTCGACGTCCGTTCTTCCATCGGCATCTACCCCACCAGCCGTTTGCTCCGGCAGTGGTGGGATCGACGCGGACGGACCTGCTGCATCCGAAGCTTTCTTCTTCGGCGGCATGTTGATGAAGACGTTGAAGATCTAGCCCGTGTGCAGGCTGGATCAGGTTCACACAACCTCGACGCTACCCCCTACCTGGCGCGCCAAAGATGTCGGGGAAACTGATCGCCCACGAACACCTATGGGACCGGAGCCCCTTTCCGGTACGGCAGGGGGCGGAGGATGCATGAAGAGCAGATCGAGGCGTGCACACGAGCAGTTTACCCAGGTTCGGGCCGCACGGATGCGTAAAACCCTACTCCTGCTTTTGTTTGTATTGAGTTCTTGCTCGGGAGCGAAGAGAGCTACAGTACACTCTAACCGCTAGCAAGACCGAGCGTGAGAATGATCCATCCCCCTCTACTTGCGCATGGGCCTCCTTTTATATGCTCAAGGGGTCACCGACAGGTGGCAGCGAAGTTGGGGGTAAAAATGTAAAAAGCTTGGTAGTTGGAACATTGTTCCATACCTAACCCTGACGGCAGGGGACAAGGGCATTAAATGCCCATCACCGTCGCCCAAACAGTGCAAAAAGTGATCGTCAGGGGCGCCACCGTCCGCCACGACGGTAGTCTGGTCATCGCTGCTTGCCACCGTGTACCCCTGGCTGCACAGCCTTCCACCACGTGCACCTTGAAAGGTCCTAGAGCGACACGTGGGTGGATGCGCTGGAGCGCGGGTGCTGAGTGGAAGCTTGTCGCGGCAAGCGCCTTGCCGCGGCTACTATCTTGTCGCTTCCGGGAGCTTGTCGCTCACCGGGCCTTGCCGGGACGCGTGGCGCGTTGCGGCAAGTTTCTTGAGATGCCTCAGAGGGCCTTCCCGGCAAGCTCCTCTTTCCGGGGCCTTGTCTCCTTGCCTTGGATACTTTGTTCTTGAATGGCTCCAAAGGAACCATAAAGGACTTCGGTGGTCGCCCGGTAGGCCTTGCCGCGGGACGCTGCAACTACCCGTGCACAAGTTCGGGATACTAAGGTGCCCCTACTTTAGTACAACGACATAGAGCTAGTTCAAATCTATTGTAAAATTATGTGTACTAGCTTATAGATCTAGTTCAACTCTAGTGTAAAATTACTTGTACTAGGTTATATAGCTAGTTCAATTTAAAATTATTCGAACTAGCATATAAAGATAGTTCAACTCTAGCTAGTGTAATTTTTTTGTACTAGGTTATAGAGCTAGTGCAAGTCTAGTGTAAAATTATTTGTACTAGCTTATAGAGCTAGTGCAACTCTAGTGTAAAATTACCTGAACAAGATTATAGAGCTAGTTCAAGACTATAGTAAAATTATTTGAACTAGGTTATAGAGCAAGTTCAATTGTAGTGTAAAATTATTTGTACTAGCTTATAGAGCTAGTTCAACTCTAGTGTAACATTGTTTGAACTAGGTTATAGAGCTAGTTCAACTCTAATATAAAATTAATTGAACTCGAATATAGAGATCGTTCAACTCTAGTGTAAAATTATTTGTACTAGCTTATATAGCTAGTTCAACTCTAGTGTAAAATTATTTGAACTAGGTTATAGAGCTACTTCAACTCTGGTGTAAAATTATTTGAACTCGCATATAGAGATAGTTCAACTCTAGTGTAAAATTATTTGTACTTGCTTATATAGCTAGTTCAACTCTAGTGTAAAATTATTTGTATTAGGTTATAGAGCTAGTTCAACTTTAGTGTAAAATTATTTGTACTATCTTATAGAGCTAGTTCAACTCTAGTGTGAAATTATTTGAACTAGGTTATATAGCTAGTTCAACGCAAGTGTAAAATTATTTTAACTAGCTTATAGATCTAGTTCAAC
>LR738713.1:451080846-451114382 GCA_902687465.1 Secale cereale | reverse complement strand
CAAAATTATTTGTACCAGCTTATATAGCTAGTTCAACTCTAGTGTAAAATAATTTGAACTAGGTTATAGAGCTAGTTCAAATCTATTGTAAAATTATTTGTACTAGCTTATAGATCTAGTTCAACTATAGTGAAAAATTATTTGTACTAGGTTATAGAGCTAGTTCAACTCTAGTGTAAAATTAATTGAACTCGCATATAGAGATAGTTCAACTCTAGTGTAAAATTATTTGTACTTGCTTATATAGCTAGTTCAACTCTAGTCTAAAATTATTTATACTAGGTTATAGAGCTAGTTCAACTTTAGTGTAAAATTATTTGTACTAGCTTATAGAGCTAGTTCAACTCTAGTGTGAAATTATTTGAACTAGGTTATATAGCTAGTTCAACGCAAGTGTAAAATTATTTGAACTAGCTTATAGATCTAGTTCAACTCTAATGTAAAATTATATGTACTAAGTTATGTAATTATTTCAACTCTAGTGTAAAATTATTTGAATTAGGTTATAGATGTAGTTCGAATCTAGTGTAAAATTATTTGTACTAGCATATATTTGTACTATCTTATAGAGCTAGTTCAACTTTGTGCAAAATTATTTTTACTGACTTATAGAGCGAGTTCAACTCTAGTGTGAAATTATTTCAACAAGGTTATATAGCTAGTTCAACTCTAGTGTAAAATTATTTGTACTAGCTTATAGATCTAATTCAACTCAAGTGTAAAATTATTTGTACTAGGTTATATAGCTAGTTCAACTCTAGTGTAAAATTATTCGAATTAGGTTATAGATCTAGTTCGAATCTAGTGTAAAATTATTTCTACTAGCATATATATCTAGTTCAACTCTAGTGTAAAAATATTTGTACTAGGTCATAGAGCTAATTTATCTCTAGTGTAAAAGTATTTCAACTAGGATGTAGAGCTAGTTCAATTCTAGTATAAAATTATGTGTACTAGCTTACAGATCTAGTTCAACTCTAGTGTAAAATTACTTGTACTAGCTTATAGATCTAGTTCAACTCTAGTGTAAAATTATTTGTACTAACTTATAGAGCTAGTTCAACTCTAGTGTAAAATTACTTGAACTGGGTTATAAAGCTAGTTCATGTCTGGTGTAAAATTATTTGAACTTGGATATAGAGCTAGTTCAACTGTAGTGTAAAATTATTTGTACTAGTTTATAGATCTAGTTCAACTCTAGTGTAAAATTATTTGTACTAGCTTATAGAGCTAGTTCCACTATAGTGTAAAATTATTTGTACTAGCTTATAGAGCTAGTTCAACTCCAGTGTAAAATTATTTGAACTAGGTTATAGAGCTAGTTCAACTCCAGTGTAAAATTATTTGAACTCGAATATAGAGATAGTTCAACTCTAGTGTAAAATTATTTGTACTAGCTTATATAGCTAGTTCAACTCTAGTGTAAAATAATTTGAACTAGGTTATAGAGCTAGTTCAAATCTATTGTAAAATTATTTGTAATAGCTTATAGATCTAGTTCAACTCTAGTGTAAAATTATTTGTACTAGGTTATATAGCTAGTTCAACTCAAGTGTAAAATTATTCGAACTAGCATATAAATATAGTTCAACTCTAGCTAGTGTAATTTTTTTGTACTAGGTTATAGAGCTAGTGCAACTTTAGTGTAAAATTATTTGTACTAGCTTATAGAGCTAGTGCAACTCTAGTGTAAAATTACCTGAACAAGATTATAGAGCTAGTTCAAGACTATAGTAAAATTATTTGAACTTGGTTATAGAGCAAGTTCAATTGTACTGTAAAATTATTTGTACTAGCTTATAGAGCTAGTTCAACTCTAGTGTAAAATTGTTTCAACTAGGTTATAGAGCTAGTTCAACTCTAGTATAAAATTAATTGAACTCGAATATTGAGATAGTTCAACTCTAGTGTAAAATTATTTGTACTAGCTTATATAGCTAGTTCAACTCTAGTGTAAAATTATTTGTACTAGCTTATAGAGCTAATTCAACTCTAGTGTAAAATTATTTGAACTAGGTTATAGAGCTAGTTCAACTCTGGTGTAAAATTATTTGAACTCGCATAGATAGTTCAACTCTAGTATAAAATTATTTCTATTTGCTTATATAGCTAGTTCAACTCTAGTGTAAAATTATTTGTACTAGGTTATAGAGCTAGCTCAACTTTAGTGTAAATTTATTTGTACTAGCTTATAGAGCTAGTTCAACTCTAGTGTGAAATTATTTGAACTAGGTTATATAGCTAGTTCAACGCAAGTGTAAAATTATTATTACAATTAGGTTATAGATCTAGTTCAACTCTAGTGTAAAATTATGTGTACTAGGTTATATAGTTAGTTCAACTCTATTGTAAAATTATTTGAATTAGGTTATAGATGTAGTTCGAATCCAGTGTAAAATTATTTGTACTAGCATATATTTGTACTAGCTTATAGAGCTAGTTCAACTTAATGTAAAATTATTTGTACTGGCTTATAGAGCCAATTCAACTCTACTGTGAAATTATTTGAAGTATGTTATACAGCTAGTTCAACTCTAGTGTAAAATTATTTGTACTAGCTTATAGATCTAGTTCAACTCGAGTGTAAAATTATCTGTACTAGGTTATATAGCTAGTTCAACTCTAGTGTAAAATTATTCGAATTAGTTTATAGATTGTCGGGGAAACTGATCGGCCACGAACACCTATGGGACCGGAGCCCCTTTTCGGTATGGCCAGGGAGCGGAGGGTGCACGAAGAGCGGATCGAGGCGAACACGCGAGCACTTTACCAAGGTTCGGGCCGCACGGATGCGTAAAACCCTACTCCTGCCTTGGTTGTATTGTGTTCTTGGCTCAGGAGCATGAAGAGCTACAAAGCCGGTCGCTAGCTACACCGAGCGTGAGAGTGATCAAGGATCGGAACCCTTTCTACGTTGCGCATGGGCCTCCTTTTATAGGTCAAAGGGGTCACCAACAGGTGGCAACGTAGATGAGGGTAAAAATGTAAAAACGGTAGTAGTTGGAATAGTGTATGTACAGTGGTCTATACCTAACCCTGACGGCGGGGGACAAGGGCATTGAATGCCCGTCGCCGTCACCCCAAACAGTGCAAAAAGCGTCCGTCAGGGCGTCTCCGTTCGCCACAAAGGTGGCCTCGTCATCGCGGCTCGCCACGGTGTACCCCTGGCTACACAACCTTCCGGCACGTGCACTTGGAAGGGCCCCAGGGCGACGCGTGGCCGGATGAGCTGGAGCGCGGGCACGTAGTGGGAGCTTGCCGCGGAAAGCGCCTTGCCGCGGTCGCTACCTTGTCGCGCCCGGAAGCTTGTCGCTCTCCGGGCCTTGCCGCGACGCGCGAAGCGTTGCGGCAAGTCTTCTGAAATGCCATGTTTGTCCTTCCTGACAAGCTCCTCTTGCCAGGGCCTTGTTCCAAAGTGGTGGTCTTGAGCCTGAAACGGCCTTCCCGGCAAGCTCCTCTTGCCGGGGTCTTGTTTCTTTAACTTGAATACTTTGTTCTTGAATGGCTCCAAAGGATCAAGAGCGGGCCTTGGCAGGCGCGTGGCAAGCCCTGCCACGGGACGCTGCTACTGCCCGTGCACAAGTCGGGATACTAAGGTACCCCTACTTTAGTACACCGACAGGAGCCCCCGGGCCTGGGCCACACACGGTGCCGAGCGCTGTTGGGCCAGGCCCAAAAACAGTGCACGGGCACACGCGGCCCACGGCGCGCCGTATCCCACTCCGTATCCACCGCGCCTCTCCGTAATGGCACGCGTCGATTGCGGCGTCGTGGGAGCGATCGTGGCCCGTTTCTTTAATGGGGGAAATGCGGAACGCCCCCCTTTCCCCCTTAAAAGCAGGGGAAACAGGGGCAGTTCCCCCTCATTCGCTCATTGCTTCTTCAACCTCCAGAAACCCCCGCCGCTCTCCTCCTCCCCGAAGGTCGAAAGAGAGCAATGCTCCGCCCTTCTACCGCCGCCGCCAGTCTCTCCAGCGCCGTCGACTTCCCCCGCCGCCCCCGCCATGGCCCCGAAGGGCGACAAGGCGAAAGCCGCGAAGACCGCCAGGGCACTGAGGTTAGCGGAAATGCGGAAGAAGATGGTGGTCTAACCACCGAGGCTCGGTGCGAGGGAGCTGCGGGACTCCTTCTACCTCTTCTGGTCGAGGGAGACGAAGGCGCACCCGCGCACCAGGGTACTCCCCACCGAGGCCTGCGACATGTTTCCGAGAGGGTACGCCTACTTCGCTCTGTTCTTCCATTGCGGACTCTGCCCACCATATTCCGAATTCTTCTGTGATATCATGAATACCTACGGGTTTCACCTCCTTGATTTCACCCCAAACGTCGTCTTGACCATGGCCGTTTTCGCACATCTGTGCGAGAACTTTGTCGGAGTGTACCCCAACGTAGCCCTCTTCCGCCATTATTTCACGCCCCGAGTAGAGTCAGGGTCTCCTTTATCCGGCGGGATCTCTTGGATCTTTAGGCTCCATAAGAAAGAGGCATACTTGACTGGAGAACTCCGCATCAAGTGGGCGGAGTGGAGGGCTAACTGGTGCTGGATCATGGAGGATGAACCCCAGCAGTTTACTGCCCCGCACCAAGTTGCAATTGTGCGCGGCAATGACTGGAGTGATCTGGCCCCGGAGGATGACAAGCTAAAGATAGCCACCACTAGGATCCTTCGCCTCCGGCAAGCCAAACTCACTGTAGGGGTTGCCGGAGCAGATTTCCTTCGCCGCCGCATCGCCCCCTTGCAGGAGAGGAAGAGGCCTGCTTGGGAATTTGGAAACGCTGCAGACTTTATGAGGCTGCGCCCAGGCCTCAACTATAATTTCACTGTCCTGGAGCTCAAAGGGATGCTCCGCTAGCTGTTCAAGCACGACCCCAAGCATCCAGAGTCGTTTGCATTTCCGCGGGGGGTAGTTCCGCTCTGCAACAATTCGTCGCTCAGCGCCAGCCGCGCGGCGATGCCATGGTGCGACTCCCATGGAATTGACCCCACTTGGCGGGAGCCTTCTGACGAAGCCGTGCAAACGTTTTTCGATAACTTAGTGGAGCTGCCCATCAACCCTGACGAGAAGAAGGGCCTCACCCGCGACACCACCGACGAGGAGATGGCTTACATTGCCACCAGGTTGGAGGAGGCAGCTGCAGCCGAGGCCGCGTGCGAGTTTGGGTATACCTTGGAGGAGGCAGATGCAGCGGAGGCGGTGAGTCTGGCCGAGGAGGAAGAGATCCTCAAACTGATAAAGTCCGTCGGGAAGCCTGCCGGGACGAGCGAGGCCACCGGGGAAGGTACAGAGTCGAGCGAGCCCGCCGAGCAAGGGACCGAATCAAGCGATTCCGCCGAAGACTCGGGCGGGTCTCTGAACCTTGGTTCCTCTTCATCCTCGTGGAGTTCTCCGCCACCAGCAAGCCCTCCGGCTCCAGCGAGGAGGCGCCCCCGTAAAGTGGCGGAGCGCCCGGCGGGCCAGCAGCCGCAGCGCCGCCCGGCGCGCGCCACCACGACGAGCAAGACTGCCAAGGGAGCTCCCCGCGCTTCAGCAGCGGCTGGAGGAGGGTCTTCCCAGGCCGGTGCTAAAGCTCCTGCCGCCCCTCGTGCCTCGGCGACGACCGGAGTGGGGTCTTCTCAGACCACCGACCCCGCTCCCGGCAAGCGGCCGAGGGCGCCTACTCCTCCAGCCCCTCGCGCCGGGCCGCGCGAGGCGGACTTCGACTTCTCCATGCTTAGTTCCGACGAGGAGGAGGAAGAGTAAGTATTGTTAACTCTTGTTCCCTTCGATTTGTTCTTGTTTTGAATCTTCTTCGCCTGATTTTGATCTTGTTTTTCTTCCAGGACCCTGGCCCAGAGGGCGGCGAAGAGGGCCAAGATCCCGGTCGTCGATCTTGAGGACGAGCCCGCCGCATGATACGTCCAAAACGTATCTATAATTTCTGCTTGCTCCATGCCACTTTCGGGTGATATTGCTATGATATTCATACACTTCCATACACTTTTGATCATATATTTAAAGGGTCCTCCGTAACCCTCAGAACAGGACTTCTTTTCGCGATCCCATCTGTGTTCCGCCGCCGCCGCCGATTCCAAGATCGGGAGCACCAGGAGAACTCTTCCCGGCACCCTGCCAGAGGGGAGGATCACCACCGGGAGCTTCTCCACCACCATGGACGCCTTCCAGATGACTCGTGAGTAGTCTCCCTTGGACCATGAGTCCATGACCAGTAGCTATGTGATGTTCTCCTCCCGTTCTTGTGCTTCACTAATTAGTCCTTGTGAGCTGCCCTACATGATCGAGGCATCTATGTAATCATTATGTTGTTGCTATGTTGAGTTTGCTGGGATCCGATGGATTATGAGATTATGTTCAGATTGATCTTGAGTAATATATTTGATTCACCTCTTTTATATTTTAGTTCATAAGTAATTCTTGCATGTTCTCCGTTGTTATTTATTGCTTTGGCCAAGTAGTAAGTAGTGACTCCAAGAGGGAACGTCATGCTCGATTGTCGGTTAATGCCCCTAGATGACTAGCTTGAGTGGCAGAAACATGAGTCTAGGGGATGTGTTGTTGCCACAAGGGGGAAAACAACGGTGCTTGTGCCCGCGGGTGCAAGGATTGTTTACTTTACGCAAAGTTCTTTTAATGCAGTTGTCTGTTGCATTGAGTTTACACTATGGGTGGGACTCGCAACTTAATACCAGCGAGATGTTCTGGATAGATATCTCAAGGTGGATGATTAGTAGTAGATATTGATGGATTTCGGTCTACTTACTTTGGCGTACCGCCCATGCTTTGAACCTCAACCTTTCTTGCAATTTAGTCAGCATTGGTTTGCGTTCGTGGTCCTGTCAATTGCCCAGCTGTAATTTGTTTACCTCACATAGCTGTTTTATCGTCTTTTGGGAGAGAGACATCACTAGTGAACATCATGAGACTCCGGTCCATATTACCATCATTGATCACATCCACTATTTACTTTTCACTATTTACTTACTATTGCAAAACACTATCTATCACTACTATCATATTGCTTTTAACCCTTTGTGAACTACAAGGCCGGAGAGATTGACAACCTCTCTGTACTCGTTGGGAGCAAAGTTATTTGTATCTGTGTGCAGGTCCATGTTGATTGCTAATTGCGCCGTTAGCAGTTGACACCTACTTGTTGAACCTAGGAGTCTCTGGGGATTCGATCCTTGGCATCTTTGCTAGGGGAAAACACTTCTACTTACTGCATCTTACACCTTCCACTTGGGGTAACCAACGAGGGGTTCGAGGCCCATCACCGCAGCAGCAGAGATGCGCCTGCGACAGGTTTTGCCGGATCAGCCAGATGCTCCGTAGAGCAGCCCCCAGCGCAGGCCCCAGCGTAAGTCGTCTGTTCACTCCTTCGCTTGTCAGGCGCGCGTGGGGCTTCCTATCCTTGTTAATATTTTTCCCTGTTTGTTGACTTGTATAGAAGTGGAGCCGCAGCCTCAAGAGCGCCAAGAAACTGCTCCCGACGAGTCGCATGCCCCGACCTCCCCGCCAAGGAGGAGCTCCCCGGCGAGGGAGAATACTCCGCCAAGGGCGGGTACTCCGCCAAGGGCGAGTACCCCGCCAAGGGTGAGCACCCCGCCAAGGGTGAGCACCCCGCCAAGGGAAGGCGCCAGCGGCCCTCCGCCGGCGGGGGCTACTACCACGCCGCCGAGGGAGGACCCCCCAGCGAGGGACCTCGTCGAAGAAGAGGCCCGCGCAGGTAACCCTTGTAGTTTTCTTCTCTTGAACTTCTGTTTTTGGATATTTGCTTGACAATTATTTTCTTCTTGTCTTCAGACTCGTCCGCTCCAGAGCCTATGGAGACGGAGGTCGCCACCGAGGAGCCCGCGCGCGGCAACCCTGATGACGCCGCGGCCACCGGAGAGGCGATCGGTACCGACGAGCCCGCCGTCGAAGAGGCAGCCAGGGCCGCCGACGCGACAACGGAGGAGGGAACCGGCGGTCGCACTGACGGCCCTGAGGCCGCAGGAGCGTTCGACGCTGCGCCGACTGCCGACCCTGCTGCTGCCGCGGCCAGAACCGGCGCCTGCTTGGAGGCTGGGAACGGGGTCTTCATTCAGATCCCGTGGGCATCTACGCCAAGGGCGCCCGCGGAGGGAGAGGTCTTCGATGGGGAAGTCCTCGCCTCCGCCGGGCTAAAGTTCGTCGATGCGCCCGTCAGTAGTAGCGAGCCCGAGGAGGAGCGCCTCCTGCGGAGGCACCTGGCCCTGTACCGCGCCAGGTAGGCCAAGCTGGAGTCCCGAGAGGCTCTGGCCGCCAAGGCAGGCGTCGACTTGGAGAAGCGCGCCGAAGAGCTCCGAGCCGCCAACCAGGCGGCCCTCCGATCCTTGGCGGAGGAGCGGGAGGAGCTCGCCGAGGCGCATCAAGCGTTCATCCTCGAGAAGGCCGAAGCAGAGGAGCAGCAACGGCTCGCCGCCGAGGAACTGTCCTGGCGACAAGGAGAGCTAACGCAGCGGAAGGTCGACCTCGACAGTCACGAGGACGACCTTGCCGCGCGCAAACAGTCCCTTGGCGGAGCTCTGCAGGAAGCGAGGGACGCCGCTACAGCCGCAGAGACCGCCAAGAGAGACTTGGAGGCGAGGGTGGCGCAACTGGAAGCCCACCTGAAGACGAGCGAGGAGAAGGTTGCCGCGCTCACGTCGGAGAGGGAGAAGGATGCCCACAGCCACTCTGAGCTGCAGGTCCGTCTCTCCGACAAGAGCAAGGAGCTCGCCATCGCCAAGGATTCTGTTGCAGACTTGGAGCTAAAGCTGTCCACCCTCACCGAATCACTTGACGGCGCCAGAAACCGGGAGTCAAAGCTAAAGGAGGACCTCAGGGCTGAGAGGGCACTGCTGGACAGCGCCGCCCTCAACCAGAATAACTTCAGGCAGACGGTGGAGCAGTGGACCGAGGGGCTCGTCGCCGCCGCCGCTGACATCGACAGGGAGTTGGCGGGGCTGGGGACGGAGCACCTCGGATACTCCCTCGACGCGAACCTCCCTCACAGCGCAAAGCTGAGCTTATTCTTCAGGGGAGTGGCGCCGGCCTTCGAGCAGCTCCAGGAGAGGATCCCCATGCAGCTGGCGAACGAGGCGCGCAGGCTTTGCACAGGAGTCGTGGAGAGGGTGCTGACAAAGATAGTCTACCGCAACCCAGGACTCAACCTCGAGAACGTCCTCAGGACCTTGCCGCCCGATGCCGACCAGGAGGCGCTCAAGGCCCTTGTCGCGCCCATCATGGCCAAGGTGGGCAAGATCAGGAGAGTTGACGGCGACCGCGTAGACTAGGTTGTTTTCTTTCCACTTCCCTTGTCGCTGTGAACCACGTCATGGACAAGAATCGATTAGTGCTGCGACAAGTCGCTTTTGTAATATAACTCTATTTTGGGTAGTTAACGCAGTGTTATTTCCTTTATTTGACTTCTTTGCCTTGTATGCTTTTACCCTACGCTTTTAGGGAACTTGCCGGCGAAGGGACCCTTGCCGCAAGCGCTGAGTGCGGAACTTCGGTAGTCTGCTAGCAATGCCGCTACCGGCAAGAAACCTTGTCGCAGCTAGTCGCAGCACACTTAGGTTGTTGAGCAAACTCGAAAATGAAGTAAGGGTGCGACACTTGTCGCAGCACACTTAAGTCGTTGAGCGTGCTCGAAACAAAGTAAGGGCGCGGCTAGCTACGAGTAGGTTCCTCCGCGCACAGGTTTTCCATAGAAGGTGTGATCGTTCAAGGAAGATAACTTTAAAATTTTAAAAATTTGAATGCTCAAACTTCGGCAACTTAGCTTTTGTGTTGTTTGCTTCCCGGCAAGGCTAGGCTTTCTTGAATGGCACTTGGTCCATACCACTGTCTCCTTCCCCCCCAGCAAACTTGTGTGCGAGGAATCCTTCTTCTGCTCGAGAAAAAAGAGAAAGGGAGGAAACATAGATATGGAGCCTTGCGGCTCGTTATTGCTTACCGGAGGTGTGTGCTGCACGAGGTGTCATATAATACATGCAAAAAAGAGAAAAATGCATGAAACAACAAGTTGTGCAAGGCACAAAAGCTTTACTGATGCACGGGGTCTGCACCCGGCTTTGTACAAAGGTTTACATGCAACAGCGGCAAGACTTGTACAAAAGGTTGTTGCCGGAACGGATCACGGCAACCGCGCCTTATGGGTGAAACTTGCGAAGGTGCTCAATGTTCCAGGAGTTGCTCACCGGTTAGCCCTCTTCGGTCTCAAGGCGGACAGCGCCGGGCCTTGTAACTTGTCTCACCCGATAAGGGCCTTCCCATTTCGGCGTCAACTTGTTGCAATTCTTGGCGGACTGAACGCGCCGAAGAACAAGGTCGCCTTCCTCGAGACTTCTGGCCTTAACTTTGCGGCTATGGTAGCGGCGCAAAGCTTGCTGGTATCGAGTAGCTCGTACAGCAGCCTGAAGACGGTCCTCCTCAAGGAGCAATGCGTCATCTTGTCGCAGCTGCTCTTGCTCAAGCTCATCGTAAGCGAGCACTCGAGGCGACCCGTATACGAGTTCCGTGGGAAGAACTGCCTCTACTCCATAGATAAGAGCAAAGGGTGTCTGTCCAGTGGCTCGATTTGGTGTCGTTCTGATTGACCAAAGAGCCGCCTGCAACTCTTCAATCCAGTTTCTTCCGCATTTGTGCAGCCTATCAAAAGTTCTTGTCTTGAGCCCGCGCAGCACTTCAGCGTTTGCTCTCTCCGCTTGACCATTGCTCCTCAGGTGAGCAACAGAAGCGAAGCAGACCTTGGCGCCAAGGTCTTGGACGTATTGCATGAAGGTGCGACTCGTGAACTGTGTGCCGTTGTCGGTGATGATCCTGTTAGGGATTCCGAAACGGCAAACAATTGACCTGAAGAACTTGACTGCTGACTGTGCGGTCACCTTCCTCACTGGCTCCACTTCCGGCCACTTTGTGAACTTGTCGATGGCGATGTACAAGTACTCAAAGCCCCCGACTGCGCGGGGAAAGGGGCCGAGGATGTCGAGCCCCCAGACCGAAAATGGCCAGGACAAAGGGATCGTCTAGAGAGCTTGAGCTGGCTGATGTATTTCTTGGCATGGAACTAGCACGCTTCACACTTGGTTACTTGTGCAGTTGCATCTTGGAGGGCTTCTGGCCAAAAGAAACCTTGCCGGAATGCCTTGCCGGCAAGTGCTCTTGCGCCAATGTGGTGGCCACATATGCCTCCGTGTATCTCTGCCAACAGCTTTTGCCCATCTTCCCGGGGAATGCATTTCAGTCTAACACCGTTGAGTCTTCTTCTGTATAGTTCATTGCCGACAAACTGATACATACTTGACCACCGGGTTATTCTTTCTGCTTCTTCTGGCTCTTCGGGAAGTTCTCCAGTTTGGAGGAAATGGACGATCTGCTGTGCCCATACTGGAGCCTAAGGCTCAACAACAATGACTAAAGGCATCAGTGCTGCTGCGGGAACGTTAGCTTCTACGGCAAGAACCTGTGGCTCGACCGGAGCTTGACGTCCCCCGGCAAGCTTGCCGGGGCAAAGCTTGTCGGGAACGCCTGCTTCAACTGTACAAACCCTTGGGTCTGCAGGAGCAGACTGTTCCTCAGCAATTTTGTCGTCGATCTTGGGGACCTTGGCGGCGGCTTCAGGAAGTTCCGCTGGCAAGTAGTCACCGGAGACCAACTTTCTCTTCTTACTTTGTCCAATTGAAGGTGTAACGGATGGTTGAGTTAACTTGAGCACAAAGATCCATGGTTCCACAGGTAGCTTTAGTGCAGCACACTTTGACAGGCCGTCTGCGACGTCATTTTGAGCTCTTGGAACGTGTTCCATCAGCAAGCCTTCAAAGTGTTCTTCAAGTTTTCTCACCTCGTCGATGTATGCTTCCATCAACGGACTCTGGTAGCTCTTGTTTACTTGTCGGACAACCAACTACGAATCACCCCGCACGATGAGCTTCTTGATCCCAAGTTCTGCTGTGATTCTCAGGCCGGCAAGCAAACCTTCATACTCTGTGGTATTGTTTGTTGCTTGCTCCTTGGGAAAATGCATCTGGACAACGTACTTGAGGTGCTCTCCGGTGGGTGCGACAAGCAGCACGCCAACGCCCACGCCTTGTAGTGAGAAGGCACCATCAAAGTACATTATCCATTCTTTGGTTGCTTCTTTGACGGGGATGCTTGTCTCTGGAATCTCTTCGTCTGGCGTTGGTGTCCATTCTGCTATGAACTCTGTCAATCCTCTGCTCTGGATAGTAGAAGTACTTTCAAACTTGAGGCCAAAGCTTGATAGCTCCAGTGCCCACTCGACAATCCTGCCTGTTGCTTCTGGATTTTGCAATATCCTCTTCAATGGAAAGCGAGTGACCACTGTTATCTCATGTGCTTGGAAGTAGTGGCGCAGCTTTCTCGAGGCCATGAGGAGGCCGAAAAGCAGCTTCTGCACCCCAGAGTATCTTGACCTAGCCCCCTGCAAGAGGGAGCTAACAAAATAAACTGGGCGCTGCACCATCTTCTTTTGCACCTCTTCTTGCATCTGTGCGGACTCATCCTTGTCGGGGCCAGAGCTTATCGGGGAAGCCCCCTGCTTGTCGCTGGATGTGCTTGTCGGGGCTATGGGCTCCTCATCTGCCTCCCTTTCCGCTACCAACGCAACACTAACCACTTGATTGGTTAATGCTAAGTACAGCAGCAACTTCTCTTGTGGCCTAGGTGCGACAAGTATTGGAGTGGAGGACAGGTACCCTTTCAAGTCCTGCAGCGCTGCCTCCGCTTCCGGAGTCCATCTCATTGGACCCGCCTTTTTCAAGATTTTGAAAAACAGCAGGGCGCGTTCTGCGGACTTAGAAATGAACCTGCTGAGAGCAGCCAAGCAGCCGGCAAGCCTTCTTACATCCTTGACGCGCTTTGGAGCTTCGATCTGCTCGATGGCTTTGATCTTGTCGGGATTGGCTTCAATCCCCCTCTGAGACACAGAGAACCCGAGAAGCTTGCCGGAGGGGACTCCGAACACGCACTTCTCGGGGTTAAGCTTGAGTTGTATCTTGCGTAGATTCGAAAAAGTTTCATCTAAGTCTTGAATCAGGGTATCCTTGTCCTTGCTCTTGACCACTATATCATCCATGTAAGCTTCTACATTCCTGTGTATCTGTGGCTCAAAAGCAGTGTGGACTACCCTCGCAAACGTTGAACCTGCGTTCTTCAATCCAAAGGGCATGCGTATGAAGCAGTAGGTGCCACATGGAGTAATGAACGCGATCTTCTCTTCGTCTTCTTTAGCCATAAATATCTGGTGGTACCCGGAGTATGCATCAAGGAATGAAAGCAACTCACACCCAGCCGTGGAGTCAACGATCTGGTCAATGCGCGGCAAGGGAAATGGATCTTTGGGACAAGCTTTATTCACATCGGTGAAGTCTATACAAAGCCTCCACTTTCCATTTGCCTTGCGCACTACAACAGGGTTGGCCAACCACGTGGAATGAAGTACACCTCTGACAAGGCCTGCTGCTTCCAGCTTCTTGATTTCCTCCGCGATAAACTCTTGACGCTCCATCGCTTGCTTTCTGACCTTCTGCTTGACGGGCCTCGCGTGAGGACAAACGGCAAGCTTATGCTCAATCACTTTCCTGGGAACACCAGGGATGTCAGACGGTTGCCACGCAAACACGTCGACATTCGCCCGCAGGAAAGCAACGAGCGCGCTTTCCTATTTAGGATCGAGCGTGGCACTGATGGTGAAAGTACCACCAGTGCCGTCCTCCTTGGCGGACACCTTCTTGGTTGCAGGTGGAGCTGCCATTCGCTTCTTGCACATGCCGGTGGAGCTCGATGGTGCGTCCTCGACGGCAGCGCAGCACTCCGAAGAGGTGCGTTTTCCGGAGTGGGCCCCAGAGCTCTTGCCGGACTTGGTCTTGTTCTTCCCCCCGGGAGCTTCAGCGGCAAGTGTTTCGCTGTCTGTTGGAGCTGCTGCGTCCCTGTAAATCTTGTCGGCACAGATAAGCGCGTCCTTCTTGTCACTGGGGACAGAGATGACGCTTATGGGGCCTGGCATCTTGAGCATGTTGTAGGCGTAATGAGAGGCTGCCATGAACTTGGCGAGCGCCGGACGGTCAAGTATCCCATTGTATGGCAACGGGATATCGGCAACGTCGAAGGTGATCCTTTCAGTCCTGAAGTTCAGCTCTCCGCCAAAAGATACTGGCAGTGTGATTTTCCCCTTCGGCTTGCTCCTTCCCGGGTTGATCCCTTGGAACGTGCCGGTCTCCTCGAGCTCGCTGTCGGGGATCTGCAGTTTCCGGACCACAGCAGAGGAGATCAGGTTCAGGCCGGCCCCGCCGTCAACCAACATCTTGGTGACCTTGAGGTTGCGGATAGTTGGCGAAACCAACATCGGCAAACACCCGACCACCGTTGTGCGGTCTGGTTGAACCTCAATGTCGAAGATGATGGGCGTGCTGGACCACTTCAGGAGTTTGCGCGACTCGACGGGTGGCTCTGCTGCATTAACTTCCCGCACCCATTGTTTGAGTTGGCGGTGGGAAGTATGCAGAGAGGCCCCTCCATCGACGCACAGAACTTCTGTGGCCTTCTGGAACTCCTGCTCGCTGTTGTCTCCGTCATCCATGCCTTCATCGTCGTCTTCGTCTTCGTCCTTGTCGCGGCCGCGGGGAGGTCTATCTCCTTGCCGCTGCTTGCCTTGCTGCGGCGTCCTCCCCGGCCATTGAATGGCCGCTTCTTGCCGGACTCTCCTCCGCCTCCCTGGGCCTTCTCTTTGTCGCGTCGCTCGTACTAAGACTTCTTCTGTTCGACGAGGTACTCGACCCTTTTGCAGTTCTGGAGATCGTGGCCCTTGGTGCGGTGGATCTTGCAGTACTGCTTGTCGGAGCCGTCATGCTTGTCGGCGGCCGCTACAGTGGTGGCTTCCTTGCCGGAGCCACCAGCCTGAGTTTTCTTGGCGCCAGCCTCCTTGCCGGACTGCTCGACGGCCAGTACTTCCTTGTTCTTCTTCTTCTTGTTGTTCCGCCGCCGGTTCTTCCTTGCCGGGGCGGCATCCTCACTGTCAGTTCCTCCTGCTCCAGTATCCTCCCCGGGGAGTCTCCTCCCCTCTTCAGCGCGCGCGCACTTGTCGGCCAGGGCATAGAGCTCACTGACGTCTCGTATCTTACACATCGCCATTTCCTCCCTCATGCGGCGGTTACGCACGTTCTGGTGGAACGCGCTAATAACTGCGGCAGGGTGGACGTCCGGGATGTTGTGCTGGACGCAGCTGAATCTCTGGATGTACTTTCGCATGGACTCTCCTTCCTTCTGGGCAAGTATATGCAGGTCGCTCTCCTGGCCATGGGGCTTGTGGCCGCCCGTAAAGGCGCCGACAAACGGATGGCACAGGTCAGCCCAAGAAGAGATGGAGTTCTCCGGCAAGTGCATGAGCCAAGATCTGACGTTCGGCTTGAGCACGAGCGGGAAGTAGTTCGCTAATATCTTCTCGTCGCGTCCCCCGGCAGCCTGCACCGCGATGGTGTAGATGCTGAAGAACTCTGAGCGATGGGTCTTGCCGTCGTACTTCTCGGGTACGTCGGGCTTGAAATTCTTCATGCTGGGCCACTAGACTTGCCGCAGCTCGTGGGTGAACGCAGGGCAACCCGCCGCGTACGGCAAGTCGCCTGGTTCTCCGGGCGCGTGCATGTCGACAGCAGGCCCAGCGCGCTGGTCTGACTGTCGTCGCGCTTCTCTTTGACGCTCGATGCGGGTTCGAGCGTCTTCTTGTCGTCTGTCGTCGAGGACTTGGCGTTGATCGCGGCGAGCTCATGGATCCGACGACGCCGTGGAGTCGTCGTCGACGTTGATCCGGCGAGTCGGCGACTTTGGCCTTCGGGGCGGGGAGTGCACGGTAGTTGCACCCCCGGCGGTCTTGTCCCCGGCGGTCTTGTCTCCATCAGCCCGCGCCTGGCTGACTTGCCGCGGCCGCGATGTCATCGGCTGCTGCGGTGTGTCGTTGTTGGCGAAGGCGATGAGGCTTTGGATGGTGGCCCTCCAGTCTTCGGCATTGTCTGCCGCTGGAGGGAAATCGAGGAGCAGCTGAGCTCGAGCTAGAGCTTCTGCTGGAGTGGAGGGGAGCGGTGGCGAGCGGTGCGAGGAGGAGATATGCTCAGACTTCTAACTGCGTTAGAAGGAGCAGGGTCTCGTCCCGGCGACCGCGCCTTGCTCGTGCCAGCACGTTGGCCTTGAGCGTCCCGCGATCCACCAACTTGACCTTGGCCCATCAAGCGGATGGTACCTTGTGTACCACGTCGCTGCCGGTCCGGCACCTCCTGAGAGGGGCATGGCGCGTGCACGAACGCCGATGCCTTTGAATGCGCCCGGTCGTCCGTCTTGTCCTTCGACTTGGCGGCGCCGTGAGTTCCCTCGCCGGCGTCCGTCCTTCCGCCAGCTTCTACCCCACCAACCGTTGGTTCCGGTGGTGGTGGGATCGACGCAGACGGGCCTCCTACCTCCGAAGCTTTCTTCTTCGGCGGCATGTCGATGAAGTTGACGAAGTTGACGAAGCTGCTGAAGATTCCGCCCGCGTGAACGCCGGATCAGGTTCGCACAACCTCGACGCCCCCTACCTGGCGCGCCAAAGATGTCGGGGAAACTGATCGCCCACGAACACCTATGGGACCGGAGCCCTTTTCGGTACGGCAAGGGAGCAGAGGGTGCACGAAGAGAGGATCGAGGCGAACACGCGAGCAGTTTACCCAGGTTCGGGCCGCACGGATGCGTAAAACCCTACTCCTGCCTTGGTTGTATTGTGTTCTTGGCTCAGGAGCACGAAGAGCTACAGAGCTGGTCGCTAGCTACACCGAGCGTGATAGTGATCAAGGATCGGAACCCTTTCTACGTTGCGCATGGGCCTCCTTTTATCGGTCAAAGGGGTCAATGACAGGTAGCAGCGTAGATGAGGGTAAAAATGTAAAAACGGTAGTAGTTGGAATAGTGTTTGTACAGTGGTCTATACCTAACCCTGATGGCGGGGGACAAGGGAATTGAATGCCCGTCGCCGTCGCCCCAAACAGTGCAAAAAGCGTCCGTCAGGGCGTCTCCGTTCGCCACGAAGGTGGCCTCATCATCGCAGCTCGCCACGGTGTACCCCAGGCTACACAGCCTTTCGCCACGTGAACCTGGAAGGGCCCCAGGGCGACGCGTGGCTGGATGAGCTGGAGCGCGGGCACGTAGTGGGAGCTTGCTGCGACAAGCGCCTTGCCGCGGTCGCTACCTTGCCGCACCCGGAAGCTTGTCGCTCTCCGGGCCTTGTCGCGACGCGCGGAGCGTGGCGGCAAGTCTTCTGAAATGCCATGTTTGTCCTTCCTGACAAGCTCCTCTTGCCAGGGCCTTGTTCCAAAGTGGTGGTCTTGAGCTTGAAACGGCCATCCCTGCAAGCTCCTCTTGCCGGGGTCTTGTTTCTTTAACTTGAATACTTTGTTCTTGAATGGCTCCAAAGGTTCCAGAGCGGGCCTTGGCGGGCGCGTGGCAAGCCCTGCCACGGGACGCTGCTACTACCCGTGCATAAGTCGGGATACTAAGGTACCCCTACTTTAGTACACCGACATAGATCTAGTTCGAATCTAGTGTAAAATTATTTGTACTAGCATATATATCTAGTTCAACTCTAGTGTAAAAATATTTGTACTAGGTCATAGAGCTAATTTAACTCTAGTGTAAAATTATTTCAACTAGGTTGTAGAGCTAGTTCAATTCTAGTGTAAAATTATGTGTACTAGCTTACGGATCTAGTTCAACCCTAGAGTAAAATTACTTGCACTAGCTTATAGATCTAGTTCAACTCTAGTGTAAAATTATTTGTACTAGCTTATAGAGCTAGTTCAACTCTAGTGTAAAATTACTTGAACTAGGTTATAGAGCTAGTTCATGTCTGCTGTAAAATTATTTGAACTTGGATATAGAGCTAGTTCAACTGTAGTGTCAAATTATTTGTACTAACTTATAGATCTAGTTCAACTCTAGTGTAAAATTATTTGTACTAGCTTATAGAACTAGTTCAACTATAGTGTAAAATTATTTGTACTAGCTTATAGAGCTAGTTCAACTCTAGTGTAAAATTATTTGAACTAGGTTATAGAGCTTGTTCAACTGTAGTGTAAAATTATTTGAACTCGAATATAGAGATAGCTCAACTCCAGTGTAAAATTATTTGTACTAGCTTATATAGCTAGTTCAACTCTAGTGTAAAATAATTTGAACTAGGTTATAGAGCTAGTTCAAATCTATTGTAAAATTATTTGTACTAGCTTATAGATCTAGTTCAACTCTAGTGTAAAATTATTTGTACTAGCATATAAATATAGTTCAACTCTAGCTAGTGTAATTTTTTTATACTAGGTTATAGAGCTAGTGCAACTCTAGTGTAAAATTATTTGTACTAGCTTATAGAGCTAGTGCAACTCTAGTGTAAAATTACCTGAACAAGATTATAGAGTTAGTTCAAGACTATAGTAAAATTATTTGAACTAGGTTATAAAGCAAGTTTAATTGTAGTGTAAAATTATTTGTACTAGCTTATAGAGCTAGTTCAACTCTAGTGTAAAATTGTTTGAACTAGGTTATAGAGCTAGTTTAACTCTAGTATAAAATTAATTGAACTCGAATATAGAGATAGTTCAACTCTAGTGTAAAATTATTTGTACTTTCTTATATAGCTAGTTCAACTCTAGTGTAAAATTATTTGTACTAGGTTATAGAGCTAGTTCAACTTTAGTGTAAAATTATCTGTACTAGCTTATAGAGCTAGTTCAACTCTAGTGTGAAATTATTTGAACTAGGTTATATAACTAGTTCAACGCAAGTGTAAAATTATTCGAACTAGCTTATAGATCTAGTTCAACTCTAGTGTAAAATTATGTGTAATAGGTTATATAGCTACTTGAACTCTAGTGTAAAATTATTTGAATTAGGTTATACATGTAGTTCGAATCCAGTGTAAAATTATTTGTACTAGCATATATTTGTACTAGCTTATAGAGCTAGTTCAACTTAGTGTAAAATTATTTGTATTGGCTTATAGAGCCAGTTCAACTCTAGTGTGAAATTATTTGAACTAGGTTATAGAGCTAGTTCAACTCTATTATAAAATTATTTGTATTAGCTTATAGATCTAGTTCAACTCGAGTGTAAACATATTTGTACTAGGTTGTATTGCTAGTTCAACTCTACTGTAAAATTATTCGAATTAGGTTATAGATCTAGTTCGAATCTAGTGTAAAATTATTTGTACTAGCATATATATCTAGTTCAAGTCTAGTGTAAAAATATTTGTACTAGGTCATATAGCTAGCTTAACTCTAGTGTAAAATTATTTCAACTAGGTTGTATAGCTAGTTCAATTCTAGTATGAAATTATGTGTACTAACTTACAGATCTAGTTCAACTCTAGTGTAAAATTACTTGTACTAGCTTATAGATCTAGTTCAAATCTAGTGTAAAATTATTTGTACTAGGTTATAGAGCTAGTTCAACTCTAGTGTAAAATTATTTGTACTAGTGTCGGGGAAACTGGTCGCCCACGAACCGGAGCCCCTTTGTCGGGGTCCACCCCAACGTAGCTCTCTTCCGCCACTTTTTCACACCTAGAGTAGAGTCTGGATCTCCACTCTCCGGTGGTATCTCCTGGATCTTCAGGCTTAACAAGAAGGAGGCGTACTTGATTGGAGAGCTCCGCGGCAAGTGGGAGGAGTGGAGAGCTGATTGGTGCTGGGTTATGGAAGAGGAACCCCAGCAGTTTACCTCTCCTCGCCGGGCCGCAATAGTGCGCGGCAAGGATTGGAGCGATCTGGCCCCGGAGGATGAGAAGCTGGAGATAGCACTCACTAGGATCCTTCGCCTCCGGGACACCAACCTTACTGTAGGTGAGGTCGGGGCGGATTTCCTTCGCCGCCGCATTGCCCCCTTGCAAGACAGGAAGAGGCCCGCTTGGGAATTTGGCAACGCGGCAGACTGCATGAGGCTGCGCCCCGGCCTGAACTACAACTTCACCGTCTTGGAACTCAAGGGGATGGTCCGCTCGATGTTCAAGCATGACCACAAGCACAAAGAGTGGTTTACCACGTCGCGGGGAGTAGTTCCCTTATGCAACATCTCTTCACTCAGCGCCATCCGTGCGGTAATGCCTCTGTGCGATTCCCATGGGGTGGATCCCACTTGGCTGGCGCCTTCAGAAGAGACCGTGCAAACTTTTTTTGATAACCTGGTTGAACGGCCGCGCAATCCCGACGAGAAGAAGGGTCTCACCCGCGCGACCACCGACCGGGATGTGGCGTATATCGCCAGCAGGATGGAGGAGGCTGCCGCAGCGGCGGCTGCGGGTGAGTTTGGGTACACCGTGGATGAAGCAGAAGCAGCGGATGCACTGAGCCGGGCCGAGGAGGAGGAGATCCTCAAATTGCTGAGCCCCGCCGGGAAGCCTGCTGGGGAGCCCGCCGGGGAGCCTGCCGGGAAGAGCGAGGCTGCCAGGCAGGGGACCGAGTCTAGTGAGCCCGCCGAGGAGGACGCCGAATCGGGCGATTCCGACGAAGACTCGGGCGGGTCACTGAACCTTGACGACATTTCTTCATCCTCGGAGAATTCTCCGCCACCGCCAAGTCCTCCGCCACAACCAAAGAAGCGCCTCCGCAAGACCACCGAGACGGTGAAGCAGCCGGCGCCCCGACAGCACCCGACGCGTCGCGCGACGCGTGCCACCACGACGAGAAAGGTCGTCAAGGAGGCGCCTCGCGCCTCAGCGGCAAGCGGAGGGGGGTCTTCCCGAACCGGTTCTGGTGTTCCTTCTGCCCCTCAGTCCTCAGCAACGACCGGAGCGGGGTCTTCGCAACCCACGGCTCCGGAGCCCGCCAAGCGCCCGAGGGAGCCTACTCCTCCAGCTCCTCGCGCTGGGACACGCGAAGCAGAATTTGACTTCTCCGCCCTTAGTTCCGACGAGGAGGAGCAAGAGTAAGCATTTGCAACTTTTATTTCCATTAATTCTTGTTGCTCTTGTCTGGGATTTTCTTTGCCTAACTCTGATCTTGTTTGGCTTCTAGGACCCTGACCCAGAGGATGGCGAAGAGGGCCAAGATCCCTGTGGTTGACCTCGAGGACGATGAGCCCGTCGCCGTGGCAGGGGATGCGCCCGCGACAGGCTTGCCGGACCAGCCGGCTGCTCCGGAGAGCAGCCCCCAGCGTAGCACTAGCGTAAGTTCCTTGTTCACTTTTCTGCTTATTGGGCACGCTTGAGCTTCTTATCCTTATTGATGTCGTGTTTGCTTGTTGTCTTGTGCAGAAGTGGAGCCGCAGCCTCAGGAGCGTTAAGAAACTGCTCCCGACGAGCCGCTTGCCCCACCATCCCCGCCAAGGAGGAGCTCCCCGGCGAGGGAGGGTGCCCCGCCAAGGGCGGTTACTCCGCCAAGGGCGAGTACCCCGCCAAGGGCGAGCACCCCGACAAGGGAGGGCACCCCGCCAAGGGAAGCCGCCAGCAGCCCTCCGCCGGCGGGGGCCACTACTACGCCGCCAAGGGAGAAGTCCCCGGCGAGGGACCCCGTTACTGAAGAGGCCCGCGCAGGTAAATCCTTGTACCTTCCTTCTTTTGAACTCTTCTTTTTTGGATATTTACTTGACGATTCTTCTTTTCTTTTTCTGTTGTCAGATCCGCCCGCCCCGGAGCCGATGGAGACGGAGACCATCGCCGAGGAGGAAATGCGCGATAATGCTGGCGACGCCGCCACTGCTGACGAGCCCGTCGCCGATGAGACCCCCGCGGCCACTGACGCGGCTGCTGGGGAGGAGACCGGCGACCGCACTAACGGCCCTGAGGCCGCAGGAGCGCCGGACGCTGCACCAGCCGCCGACCCCTCCGCTGCCGCGACTGGGCCGGGTATCTATCTGGAGGCCGCCAACGGGGTCTTCATCCAAGTCCCGTGGGCGTCCTCATCAAGGGAACCCGTGGAGGGGGAGAGCTTCGATGGAGAAGTCCTCGCCTCCGCTGGGCTAAAGGTTGTCGACGCGCCCAGCAGCAGCAGCGAGCCCGAAGAGGAGCAGCTCCTGCGCCGGCTTCTGGCCTTGTATCGGGCCAGGCGGGCCAAGCTGGAGTCCCGAGAGGCTCTGGCTGCCAAGGCCGGTGTCGACTTGGAGAAGCGCGCCGCGGAGCTCCACGCCGCCAACCAAGCGGCCCTCCGGAACTTGGTGGAGGAGCGCGAGGAGCTCGCCGAGGCGCACCAGGCGTTCATCCTCGAGAAGGCCGAGGCTGAGGAGCAGCAACGTCTGGCCGCCGAGGATCTGGCTCGGCGGGAAGGAGAGTTGAACCAGCGGAAGGTCGACCTCGATAGCCACGAGGACGACCTCGCCGGGCACGAGCAGTCCATTGGCGGGGCTCTGCAGGAGGCGAGGGACGCCACTGCTGCCGCAGAGACCGCCAAGAGGGACCTGGAGGCGAGGGTGGCGCAGTTGGAGCTTAATCTGAAGACGAGCGAGGAGAAGGTTGCCGCGCTCAAACTTGAAAGGGAGAAGGACGCCCACAGCCATTCGGAGCTGCAGGTCCGCCTCTCTGAGAAGGGCAAAGAGCTCAACGACGCCAAGGATTCCATCGCAGACTTGGAGCTGAAGGTGTCCACCCTCACCGAGTCGCTTGACGGGGCTCGGATCAGGGAGACAAAGTTGAAGGAGGATCTCCGGGCTGAAAGGGCGCTGCTGGACAGTGCAGCCCTTACGCAGAACAACTTCCAATGGACGGTGGAGCAGTGGACCGAGGATCTTGTCACCTCCGCCGCCAATATTGACAAGGAGATGGTGGCGCTGGGTACAGAGCACCTCGCGTACTCCACCGACGAGAACCTTCCCCACAGCACCAAGCTGAGCCTGTTCTTCAGAGGAGTGGCACCGGCCCTCGCGCAGCTACGGGAAAGGCTCCCTGTACAGCTGGCGAACGAGGCGCGCAGGCTCTGCACAGGCACTGTGGAGCGAGTGTTGGGGAAGATCGTCTACCGCAACCCTGGGATCAACCTCGACAACGTCCTCCGGACCCTGCCGCCCGAAGCTGACCAGGAGGCGTTGAAGGCTCGCGCCGCCCACATCGTGGCCAAGGTGGGAAAGATCAAGAGGGTTGACGGCGACCGCGTAGACTAGGTCGCTTTCTTTCTGCTTTCCTTGTCAATGCCAATTAAGTCATGGACAGTAGTTTGTTAGAAAAGCGGCAAGTCTTTTTGTAATATAACTCCATTTTGGATAGTTAATGCAGTGTTATCTCTCTTGCTTGGTTCCTTCACTTTGTATGCTTCTCACCCTACGCTTTTAGGGAAATTGCCGGCAAAGGGACCCTTGCCGTGAGCGCTGAGTGCGGAACTCTTAGCAGCCTGCTGGCAATGCCCTTGCCGGCAAGAAACCTTGCCGCAGCTAGTCGCAGGACACTTAGGTTGTTGAGCAAACTCGAAAACGAAATAAGGGTGCGACACTTGTCGCAGCTCACTTAAGCCGTTGAGCGTGCTCGAAACAAAGTAAGGGCGCGGCTAGCCACGGGTAGGTTCCCCCGCGCACAGGTTTTCCATACAAAGTGTGGTCGTTCAAGGAAGATAACTAAGAATTTTAAAATTTTGAATGCTCAAACTTTGGCAACTTAGCTTTTGTGTTCTGTTTGCTTCCCGGCAAGGCTTTCCTTCCTTGGACAACACTTGGTCCATACCATCCACTGTCTCCTCCCCCCCGGCAAACTTGTGCGCGAGGAACACTTCTTCTGCTTGAGAGAAAAAGGAAGAAGGGAGGAAAAATAGATATGGAGCCTTGCGGCTTGTTATTGCTTATCGGGATCGTGTGCTGCACAAAGTGTCAGATAATACATGCAATGAAAACAAGAATGCATAAAACGACAAGCCGTGCGAAGCACAAAAGTTTTACTGATGCACGGGGTCTGCGCCCGGCTTTGTACAAAGGTTTACATGCAACAGTGGCAAGACTTGTACAAAAGGTGGTTGCCGGAGCGGATCATGGCAACCGCGCCTCATGGGTGAAACTTGCGAAGATGCTCAATGTTCCAGGAGTTGCTCACCGGTAAGCCTTCTTCGGTCTCAAGGCGGACAGTGCTAGGCCTTGTGACTTGTCCCACCCGATAAGGGCCTTCCCACTTCGACGTCAACTTGTTGGAGTTCTTGGCGGACTGAACACGCCGAAGAACAAGGTCGCCTTCCTCGAGACTCCTGGCCTTGACTGTGCGGCTATGATAGTGACGCAAAGCTTGCTGGTATCGAGCAGCTCATACAGCAGCCTGGAGACGGTCCTCCTTGAGGAGCAATGCATCATCTTGCCGCAGCTGCTCCTGCTCAAGCTCAACGTAAGCGAGCACTCGGGGAGACCCGTATACGAGTTCCGTGGGGAGAACTGCTTCTGCTCCATAGACAAGAGCAAAGGGCGTCTGTCCGGTGGTTTGATTTGGTGTCGTTCTGATTGACCAAAGAGCCGCCGGCAACTCCTCGATCCAGTTTCTTCCGCACTTGTCCAGCCTGTCGGAGGTCCTTGTCTTGAGTCCGCGCAGCACTTCAGCATTTGCCCTTTCTGCTTGACCATTGCTCCTCGGGTGAGCAACAGAAGCGAAGCAGACCTTGGCGCCAAGGTCTTGGACGTATTGCATGAAGGTGCGACTTGTGAACTGTGTGCCGTTGTCGGTGATGATCCTGTTAGGGATTCCGAAACGGCAAACGATCGATCTGAAGAACCTGACTGCTGACTGCGCGGTCCCCTTTCTCATTGGTTCCACTTCCGGCCACTTTGTGAACTTGTCGATAGCAACGTACAAGTACTCAAAGCCCCCGACAGCGCGGGGAAAGGGGCCGAGGATGTCGAGCCCCCAGACCGAAAAGGGCCTGGACAAAGGTATCGTCTAGAGAGCTTGAGCTGGCTGGTGTATTTGCTTGGCATGGAACTGGCATGCTTCACACTTGGTTACTTGTGCAGTCGCATCTTGGAGGGCTTCTGGCCAAAAGAAACCTTGCCGGAACGCCCTCCCGGCATGTGCTCTTGCGCCAATGTGGTGTCCACATATGCCCCCATGGATCTCCGCCAACAGCTTCTGTCCATCTTCCCGGGAAATGCATTTCAATCTGACACCATTGAGTCTTCTTCTGTACAGTTGGTTGCCGACGAACTGGTACATACTTGACTGCCTGGTTATTCTCTCTATCTCTTCTGGTTCTTCGGGGAGTTCTCCAGTTTGAAGAAAACGGACGATTTGTTGTGCCCATGCTGGAGCCTGAGGCTCAACAACAAGGACTAAAGGCATCAGTGCTGCTGCGGGAACGTTAGCTTCTACGGCAAGAACTTGCGGCTCTGCCGGAGCTGGACGTTCCCTGGCAAGTCCGCCGGAGCCAGACTTGCCAGGAACATCTGCTTCAACTGCACGAACCCTAGTGTCCGCAGGAGCAGACTGCTCCTCAGCAACTTGGTCGTCGATCCTGGGGACCTTGGCGGCGGCTTCAGGAAGATCCGCCGGCAAGTAGTCACTGGAGACCAACTTTCTTTTCTTGCTCTGCCCAACTGATGGTGTAACGGATGGCTGAGTTAGCTTGAGCATGAAGGTCCCTGGTTCCACAGGTAGCTTCAGTGCAGCACACTTTGACAGGCCGTCTGCGATATCATTTTGAGCCCTTGGAACGTGCTCCATCTGCAGGCCTTCAAAGTGTTCTTCAAGCTTCCTCACATCATCGACATAAGCTTCCATCAAAGGACTCTGGTAGCTCTTGTTTACTTGTCGGACCACCAATTGTGAATCTCCCCGCACAATCAGCTTCTTAATCCCAAGTTTGGCTGCAATTCTGAGGCCGGCAAGCAAACCTTCATACTCTGCAGTATTGTTTATCGCTTGCTCCTTGGGAAAGTGCATCTGAGCAACGTACTTGAGGTGCTCCCCGGTGGGCGCTACGAGTAACACACCAGCACCGGCGCCTTGCAGCGAGAAGGCACCATCAAAGTACATTATCCATTCCTTGCTTGCTTCCTTGATGGGGATGCTTGTCTCTGGAACTTCTTCGTCTGGTGTTGGCGTCCATTCCGCTATGAACTCTGCCAAAGCTCTGCTCTGTATAGTTGATGTGCTTTCAAACTTAAGACCAAAGCTTGACAGATCTAGTGCCCACTCGACGATCCTGCCCGTTGCTTCTGGATTTTGCAATATCCTCTTCAGCGGAAAGCGAGTGACCACTGTTATCTCTTGTGCTTGGAAGTAGTGGCGCAGCTTTCTGGAGGCCATGAGGACGCCGAAAAGCAGCTTCTGCACCCCAGAGTATCTTGATCTAGCCCCCTGCAAGAGGGAACTTACAAAATAAACTAGGCGCTGCACCATCTTCTTTCGCACTTCTCCTGGTATCTGCACAGACTCGTCCTTTTCGGGGCCAGAGCTCGTCGGGGAAGCCCCCTGCTTGTCGCTGGATGTGCTTGCCGGGGCTGTGGGCTCCTCCTCTGGCTCCCTCTCCGCTACCAACGCAGCACTAACCACTTGATTGGTTGCTGCTAAGTATAGACGCAACTTCTCTTGCGGCTTAGGTGCGACAAGTATAGGAGTGGAGGACAGGTATCCTTTCAAGTCCTGCAGCGCTGCCTCCGCTTCCGGAGTCCATATCATTGGACCTGGCTTTTTCAAGATTTTGAAAAACGGCAGGGCGCGTTCTGCAGACTTGGAAATGAACCTGCTGAGGGCAGCCACACAACCAGCAAGTCTCCGTACATCCTTGACGCGCTTTGGAGCTTCGATCTGCTCGATGGCCTTGATCTTTTCGGGATTGGCTTCAATCCCCCTCTGTGACACAAAGAACGCGAGAAGCTTGCCGGAGGGGACTCCGAAGACGCACTTCTCGGGGTTCAACTTGAGTTGTATCTTGCACAGATTTGCAAAAGTCTCATCCAAGTCTTGGATCAGGGTATCTTTGTCCTTGCTCTTGACCACTATGTCATCCATGTAGGCTTCTACATTCCTGTGTATCTGTGGCTCAAAAGCAGTGTGGACCACCCTTGCAAATGTTGAGCCCGCATTCTTCAGTCCGAAGGGCATGCGTATGAAACAGTAAGTGCCACATGGAGTAATGAATGCAGTCTTCTCTTCATCTTCCTCAGCCATGAATATCTGGTGATACCCGGAGTATGCGTCAAGAAATGAAAGCAACACACATCCAGCCGTGGAGTCAACGATCTGGTCAATGCGCGGCAAGGGAAATGGATCCTTGGGACAAGCTTTATTCACATCAGTGAAGTCTATACAAAGTCTCCACTTCCCATTAGCTTTGCGCACGACAACTGGATTGGCCAGCCACGTAGGATGAAGTACACCTCTAACAAGGGTTGCTGCTTCCAACTTCTTGATCTCTTCAGCAATGAGCTCTTGGCGCTCCACTGCTTGCTTCCTGACCTTCTGCTTGACGGGCCGCGCGTGAGGACAAACAGCAAGCTTGTGCTCAATTACCTCCCTGGGAATGCCGGGGATGTCCGACGGTTGCCATGCAAACACGTCGACATTCGCCCGCAGGAAGGCAACGAGCGCGCTTTCCTATTTCGGATCGAGCGTAGCACTGATGGTGAAGGTACCACCAGCGCCGTCCTCCTTGGCGGACACCTTCTTGGTTGCGGGGGGAGCTGCCATTCCCTTCTTGCACTTGCCGGTGGAGCTCGATGGTGCGTCCTCGATGGCAGCGCAGCACTCCGAAGAGGTGCGTTTGCCGGAGTGGGCCCCAGAGCTCTGTCCGGACTTGGTCTTGGTCTTGCCCCCGGGAGCTTCAGCGGCAAGTGCCTTGCTGTCTGCCGCGGCTGCTGCATCCCGGTAGATCTTGTCGGCGCAAATAAGCGCGTCCTTCTTGTCGCCGGGGACAGAGATGACGCTTATTGGCCCTGGCATCTTGAGCATGTTATATGCATAGTGAGAGGCTGCCATGAACTTAGCGAGCGCAGGACGGCCGAGTATCCCATTGTATTGCAATGGAATATTGGCGACGTCGAAGGTGATCCTTTCAGTCCTGAAGTTTAGCTCTCCGCCAAAGGTCACTGGCAGTGTTATCTTCCCCTTCGGCTTGCTCCTTCCCGGGTTGATCCCTTGGAAAGTTCCGGTTTCCTCGAGCTCGCTGTCGTGGATCTGCAGCTTCCGGATTACAGCAGAGGAGATCAAGTTTAGGCCGGCCCCGCCGTCAACCAACATCTTGGTGACCTTGAGGTTGCGGATGGTTGGCGAAACCAACATCGGCAAGCACCCGACCGCAGTTATGCGGTCAGGGTGGTCCTCAAGGTCGAAGATGATGGGCGTGCTGGACCACTTCAGCAGCTTGCGCGACTCGACGGGTGGCTCAGCTGCATTCACTTCCCGCACCCATTGCTTGAATTGGCGGTGGGAAGTGTGCAGAGAGGCACCTCCATCGATGCACAAAACTTCTGTGGCCTTTTGGAACTCCTGCTCGCTGTTGTCTCCGTCATCCATGTCCTCGTCATCGTCTTCATCTTCATCCTTGTCGCGGCCGCGGGGAGGTCTGTCTCCATGCCGCTGCTTGGCCTTGCCGCGGCGTCCTCCCCAGCCATTGAATGGCCGCTTCTTGCCGGACTCACCTCCGCCTCCCTGGGCTTTCTCCTTGTTGCGTCGCTCGTATTCAGCCTTCTGCTGCTCTACGAGGTATTCGACCCTCTTGCAGTTCTGGAGATCGTGGCCCTTGGTGCGGTGGATCTTGCAGTACTACTTGTCGGAGCCGTCCTGCTTGTCGGTGGCGGCTACAGTGGCAGGCTCCTTGCCGGAGCCACCAGCCTGAGTATTCTTGTCGCCAGCCTCCTTGCCGGACTTCTCCACGGCCAGTACTTCCTTCTTCTTCTTCTTCTTGTTCCGCCGCCGGCCTTTCCTTGCCGGGGCGGCATCCTCGCTGTCCGTTCCTCCTGCTCCGGTATCCTCTCCAGGGAGTCCCCTCCCTTCTTTAGCGTGCGCACACTTGTCAGCCAGAGCGTAAAGCTCGCTGACGTCCCGGATCTTGGTCATCGCCATCTCCTCGCTCATCCGGCGGTTACGCACGTTCTGGTGGAACGCGCTGATAATCGCGGCAGGGTGGACATCCGGGATGTTGTGATGAACGCGGCTGAACCTCTGGATGTACTTTCGCAGGGACTCTCCCTCCTTCTGGGCAAGAATGTGGAGATAGCTCTCCTGGCCGTGGGGTTTGTGGCCGCCCGTGAAGGCGCCGACAAACTGGTGGCACAGGTCTGCCCAAGAAGAGATGGAGTTCTCCGGCAAGTGCATAAGCCAAGCTCTGACGTTTGGCTTAAGCACGAGCGGGAAGTAGTTCGCTAGAATCTTCTCGTCGCGTCCCCCGGCAGCCTGCACCGCAATGGTGTAGATGCTGAGGAACTCCGAGGGATGGGTTTTGTCGTCGTACTTCTCGGGTACGTCGGGCTTGAAGTTCTTCATGTTGGGCCACTGGACTTGCCGCAGCTCTCGGGTGAACGCAGGGCAACCTACCGCATACGGCAAGTCGCCTGGTTCACCGGGCACGTGCAAGTCGACAGCGGTCCCAGCGCGCTGGTCGGACTGTCGCCGTGCTTCTCTTCGACGCTCGATGCGAGTTCGAGCGTCCTCTTGTCGCCTGTCGTCGAGGACTTGGCGCTGATCGCGGCGAGCTCGCGGATCCGACGACGCCGTGGAATCATCGTCGACATTGATCCGGCGAGTCGACGATTTTTGCTTCTGCGGCGGGGAGTGCACGGTGGTGCACCCCCGGCGGTCTTGTCTCCATCAGCCTTCGCTTGGCTGACTTGCCGCGGCCATGATGTTGCGGGCTGCTGCGGTGTGTCGTTGTTGGTGAAGGCGATGAGGCTCTGGATTGTAGCCCTCCAGTCTTCGGCCTTGTCCGCCGCTGGAGGGAAGTCGAGGAGTAGTTGAGCCCTAGCTAGAGCTTCTGCTGGAGAGGAGGGAAGCGGTGGCGAGCGGTGCGAGGAGCGAGACATGCTCGGACTTCTAACAGGGTTAGAAGGAGCAGGGTCTCGCCCCGTCGACCGCGCCTTGCTCGTACCGACGCGTTGGCCTTGAGCATCCCGCGACCCGCCGGCTTGGCCACGTCCCAGCAAGCGTATGGTACCCTGGGTACCATGCCGCTGCTGGTCCGGCACCTCCTGAGAGGGGCGTGGTGCGCGCACGGACGCCGAAGTCTTGGAATGGGCTCGGTCGTCCGTCTTGTCCTTGGACTTGGCGGCGCCGTGAGCTTCCTCGCCGGCGTCCACCCTTCCGCCAGCGTCTACCGCACCAACCGTCGATTCTGGTGGTGGTGGGATCGACGCAGACGGGCCTCCTACCTCTGAAGCCTTCTTATTCGGAGGCATGCTGGCGTAGTCGATGAAGCTGACGGAGTTGGAGAAGGTTGCGCCCGCGTGAGCGCCGGATCAGGTTCGCACAACCTCGACGCCCCCTACCTGGCGCGCCAAAGATGTCGGGGAAACTGGTTGCCCACGAACACCTATGGGACCGGAGCCCCTTTTCGGTACGGCAAGGGAGCGGAGGGAGCACGAAGAGCAAAGAGCAGATCGAGGCGCACACGCGAGCAGTTCACCCAGGTTCTGGCCGCACGGATGTGTAATACCCTACTCCTGCCTTGGTTGTATTGAGTTCTTGGCTCGGGAGCAAGAAGATCTACAGTGCTAGCTACACCGAGCGTGGGAGTGATCAAGTTTCTGGAACCGAACCCCCTCTACGTTGTGCATGGGCCTCCTTTTATAGCTCAAAGGGGTCACCGACAGGTGTCAACGTAGATGAGGGTAGAAGTGTAAAATTGGTGGTAGTTGTAACAGTGCATGTACAGTGTATGTAAAGTGGTCTATACCTAACCCTGATGGTGGGGTCCAAGGGCATTGAATGCCCGTCGCCGTCACCCCAAAAGCGCCCGCCCGGGCGCCTCCGTTCGCCACGACGGAGGCCTCGTCATCGTGGCTTGCCACCGTGTACCCCCAGTCTGCACATCCATCCGCCACGTGCCCCAGGAAGGGCCCCAGGGCGACGCGTGGCCAGGTGAGCTGGAGCGCAGGCACACAGTGAAAGCTTGCCGTGGCAAGCACCTTGCCGCGGTCGCTATCTTGCCGGGCCCGGAAGCTTGCCGCTCTCCGGGCCTTGCCGGGGCGCGCGATGCGCCACGACATGTCTTCTGAAATGCTGTTCTTTGGCCTTCCTGGCAAGCTCCCCTTGCCAGGGTCTTGTGCAGAAGGGATGTTCTCGAACCTGGAGCGGCCTTCCCGGCAAGCTCCTCTTGCCGGGGTCTTGTTTCTTAACTTGAATACTTTGTTCTTGAATGGCTTCAAGGGAACCAGAGCGGTTTTTGGCGGGCACGTGGTGAGCCCGACCACGGGACGCTGCTACTGCCCGTGCACAAGTCGGGATACTAAGGTACCCCTTCTTTAGTACACCGACAACTAGGTTATAGATCTAGTTCAACTCTAGTGTAAAATTATTTGTACTAGCTTATAGAGCTAGTTCAACTCTAGTTTAAAATTGTTTGAACTAGGTTATAGAGCTAGTTCAACTCTAGTATAAAATTATTTGAACTCGAATATAGAGATAGTTCAACTCTAGTGTAAAATTATTTGTACTAGCTTATATAGCTAGTTCAACTCTAGTGTAAAATTATTTGTACTAGCTTATAGAGCTAGTTCAACTCTAGTGTAAAATTATTTCAACTCGCATATAGAGATAGTTCAATTCTAGTGTAAAATTATTTGTACTTGCTTATATAGCTAGTTCAACTCTAGTGTGAAATTATTCGAATTAGTTTATAGATCTAGTTCGAATCTAGTGTAAAATTATTTGTACTAGCATATATATCTAGTTCAACTCTAGTGTAAAAATATTTGTACTAGGTCATAGAGCTAATTTAACTCTAGTGTAAAATTATTTCAACTAGGTTGTAGAGCTAGTTCAATTCTAGTGTAAAATTATGTGTACTAGATTACAGATCTAGTTCAACTCTAGTGTAAAATTACTTGTACTAGCTTATAGATCTAGTTCAACTCTAGTGTAAAATTATTTGTACTACCTTATAGAGCTAGTTCAACTCTAGTGTAAAATTACTTGAATTAGGTTATAGAGCTAGTTCATGTCTGGTGTAAAATTATTTGAACTTGGATATAGAGCTAGTTCAACTGTAGTGTAAAATTATTTACACTAGCTTATAGATCTAGTTCAACTCTAGTGTAAAATTATTTGTACTAGCTTATAGAACTAGTTCAACTATAGTGTAAAATTATTTGTACTAGCTTATAGAGCTAGTTCAAATCTAGTGTAAAATTATTTGAACTAGGTTATAGATTTTGTTCAACTGTAGTGTCAAATTATTTGAACTCGAATATAGAGATAGTTCAACTCTAGTGTAAAATTATTTGTAGTAGCTTATATAGCTAGTTCAACTCTACTGTAAAATAATTTGAACGATGTTATAGAGCTAGTTCAAATCTATTGTAAAATTATTTATACTAGCTTATAGATCTAGTTCAACTCTAGTGTAAAATTATTTGTACTAGGTTATAGAGCTAGTTCAACTCTAGTGTAAAATTATTTGAACTCGCATACAGAGATAGTTCAACTCTAGTGTAAAATTATTTGTACTTGTTTATACAGCTAGTTCAACTCTAGTGTAAAATTATTTGTACTAGGTTATAGAGCTAGTTCAACTTTAGTGTAAAATTATTTGTACTAGCTTATAGAGCTAGTTCAACTCTAGGGTGAAATTATTTGAACTAGGTTATATAGCTAGTTCAAAGCAACTATAAAATTATTCGAACTAGATTATAGATCTAGTTCAACTCTAGTATAAAATTATGTGTTCTACGTTATATAGCTAGTTCAACTCTAGTGTAAAATTATTTGAATTAGGTTATAGATGTAGTTCGAATCCAGTGTAAAATTATTTGTACTAGCATATATTTGTACTAGCTTATAGAGCTAGTTCAACTTAGTGTAAAATTATTTGTACTGGCTTATAGAGCCAGCTCAACTCTAGTGTGAAATTATTTCAACTAGGTTATAGAGCTAGTTCAACTCTAGTGTAAAATTATTTGTACTAGCTTATAAATCTAATTCAACTCGAGTGTAAAATTATTTGTACTAGGTTATATAGCTAGTTCAACTCTAGTGTAAAATTATTCGAATTAGGTTATAGATCTAGTTCGAATCTAGTGTAAAATTATTTGTACTAGCATATATATCTAGTTCAACTCTAGTGTAAAAATATTTATACTAGGTCATAGAGCTAGTTTAACTCTAGTGTAAAATTATTTCAACTAGGTTGTAGAGCTAGTTCAATACTAGTGTAAAATTGTGTGTACTAGCTTACAGATCTAGTTCAACTCTAGTGTAAAATTACTTGTACTAGCTTATAGATCTAGTTCAACTCTAGTGTAAAATTATTTGTACTAGCTTATAGAGCTAGTTCAACTCTAGTCTAAAATTATTTGAACTCGCATATAGAGATAGTTCAACTCTAGTGTAAAATTATTTGTACTTGCTTATATAGCTAGTTCAACTCTAATGTAAAATTATTTGAACTATGT
>LR738713.1:451066924-451078819 GCA_902687465.1 Secale cereale | reverse complement strand
CTATATAGCTAGTTCAACTCTAGTGTAAAATTATTTGAACTAGGTTGTAGAGCTAGTTCAACTCTAGTGTAAAATTATGTGTACTAGCTTATAGATATAGTTCAACTCTAGTGTAAAATTGTTTGTACTAGGTTATAGATCTAGTTCAACTCTAGTGTAAAATTATTTGTACTAGCTTATAGAGCTAGTTCAACTCTAGTGTAAAATTGTTTGAACTAGGTTATAGAGCTAGTTCAACTCTAGTATAAAATTATTTGAACTCGAATATAGAGATAGTTCAACTCTAGTGTAAAATTATTTGTACTAGGTTATAGAGCTAGTTCATTTAACATCCCAAATTTCCAATTTGGAATGTTATACATAGATCATATTTGCATTTGCATATTTTTGCATTTTTTTTCGTGGAGTTCCTCGAAATTCTAAGCAACTCAAGGACCTACAGAGAGAGTTGGGAATTTTACCGTTTTGTATTTGAGTTCACTCGAATATCGGTACGAGGACAGTGTGTTTCTAATTATTTTTCTCTCCTAAAAATATTTCTAAATACCAAATATGAGCGGAGATAATATGGCTTCTCCAAAATAACAGAAATATTGGAGGAAAAATATTAAAATCACTTTTGGTATTTTTCTGGATTTATTTGCGGATTTACTTGCATAGGAAAAATACGTGTTTTTCCAAATTGCATTTAGGTCCGGGGAAAATGTTCACTTTGTCCTAAATATTATTAGAGGACGGTGAAAATTTATTTCGGGAATGTTGAAGTCCGTTTGGTATTTCTTTCGTTAGATTTTTGCGCCGGGACTCTTTTAGAAAAAAAAAGGAAACCGACCTAGTCTCGTACAGGGTCGGGAGACTGGACTTTATAAGCCGGAGCCCCGCCGGCCCAAAGCCTCGCCTCGCCCCGCAGCCCGCCCGAAACCCTAGCCGTCGCCACCGGTTTTCGCCGCCGCTGCCGCCCCGCCGCCGCCGCCCCGCCCCGCCGGAGTCCGCCGGAGTTGAGGTAGTTTTTTTTTCGGTTAACCGATCGGTTTGTTTACGAAAACCTAGATCTATTTTTTTTAGAATAGATCAGTTCGTTTTTTTTATTTTCCGCCGGTTTAGTTAAATAGCGGACGTTCGTCCGTACGTTCGTTTTAACGAACGGTTTTCGTTAGTTAACCGCAGACAGCGAACGTTCGTTCGTTAGCCTGTTCGTCGTTTTTCTTTTTCCGGGTATTTATCTGCGGTTATTCCGATCGCGATTTCTGCCCTGGTCTTGTTTTTCGTTTTTCTTTTCGCTCGAGAGCCGGAATCAGGTGATTCAAAATCCCAGATCTTCGTCTTGAAGCCCTCTTTACGTTTAACCAACTTGAACAAAGTTTTGGCTACTATAAAATTTGACTTTAGGCCAACTAGTAAATCGGAGCTCGTTTCTTTTGCAGTTTGAGTTTCGTTGCTTCTTTCGAGTTGATTCTTTTTGCAAACCGGAGTTCTTAAGTTAAACTTTCTGGTTAGATCTCTTATTTGAGTTTTACCCGTGCATTAGTTAAGTACTTATTGTATGCTTGTTTGATTGCGATAGAGTACCCGGAGTGCGCCGCTTGCTACTTTGAGTCTCTAGGTTTTGCGGATCATCAGCAAGGCAAGTAACACTTTGATCATACTTCCCAATTACCCAGTTTTCATTGCATTAGTAAAACCCTCACACATTGCATGAGTAGGATCAATTAACTTGTGGGATTGGGAAGTAGATTGAGGTAGTACCTATTAGCTGCATTACATTCAAACCTTTGGGAGTCACTTCTACGTTTTCTGTTAGGACATGCTATGCTCGTAGACGTGGATTGGGTGAGTGAAATCCATGACAGATGTGAGTTGTTAATTAATGGTTCAACTTAAGGTAGCAACATTAATACACATCCGGGTGGATAGAGGCATCTGGGTATTCCAGGATTGCCTGTTTTTCTTTTGGACCGCCACCCAGACTCAAAGGGATCATGAGATTTTTCATACTAGAAACTTCCGTGTGCAGCCACATGCCAATATGGGCTCTGGCATAGTTGAGTAAGTCGTGGGAAACCTTTCCATGCTGGGCTAGCAGATGTAGTGGGTTTTGTAGGTGTACGGGCCTATCTATCTGGTTAAGGGGACCTCTTCGGAAAGACTGTGTCTCGGTCATCCGTTTCTCAAACACCATGCAGTGCGAGAAACCAAACGGATGCGATCGAGTCTTGTGGGGAAAAGTGCACAAACCTCCGCAGAGTGTACAAACTGATCATGATTAGCCGTGTCCCCGGTTATGGACGTCTTGAGTATCTAGTACTTGGATTATCATGTGCATCTCAACATGTTACTTTAAATTAATTTTGTTGGGTTTAACGATGAACTTTAATTGGGGTTGAGAGGATGTCTATCTTCTCAACGTTGTTTCAACTACCATGATAGTTAATTAAAATGCATTCCTTTGAAGTAGGGAAAAATTGGCTTTACGAAAAAACTTAACCATAGAGCTTTCCACCAGCCATATTGCATATAGTATAGCTTACTTTCATTGCATCTCTTGTGTTACCTTGCCAGCATATTCCATGTGCTGACCCGTTTTCGGCCTGCAACGTTTCATGTTGCAGACTTTTCAGACGACGAGTAAGATGCCTTTTTAGGTCGTGGTTCTATACTCAGTGATGCCGCTGGAGTTGATGGACTCACTTATCTTCCAAGCCTTCCGCTATTATCGTATTAGATGGCCTTCAGCCATATTATTCATAATAAATTCATCGTTGGACTATCGACGTAATAAGTGTGTGATTGCTACTCTGTTATAAATCCTTCAAGTAATGTGCGTGTCAGCATTACTGATCCAGGGATGACACTGATGCATAGAGATCAGACTGTTTGAGGTCTGGTCGCTACAAGATGGTATCAGAGCACACACTGACTGTAGAACACGACCACTAAGACAAGCCCTAGAGCACTATCCACTCTTCTCTTTCTGACTCCTTATCTTTTCTACTCTTTAGGATGGTGGAAGCAAAGCATAAGTTCATGCAACCGGATGATGACACGCCATTTGGACGACACCTGAAGGAAGTCACAAGATATCTCAACATTGGATTACCAAGTTTCACTGGAATCTACAATGCCACTCTACCTGAGGAGGAGCGTTGGTTGATTCAAGCTCAAGTTCCAGGAAGGACGTTCGCACCCGTCACCTCACTCATAGCATTTTCCTTTAATGCACCTACATGGAGCCTAGGAAGGATCATGGCAGCCCACATTGCTATGGGAAGGATTGGAGAAGTCTACAAGCAGTAGCTAAAGGACACTATCTACCAGATTTGTCGACGCCGAGATGAGAATTGGGATATGATTAGCACCCGGAAGGGTAGGTCCATTGCAGCATTCATCCAGGAGTTGAACCATCACATTCGTCGCCAGGAGCACCAGATGTGTGCAGGGATGATAGATTTGAAGAAGGCCCTAAATAGGAATTTGGAGCTAGTAGAAGAACTCAAGTCTACACGCGACAGATATGAGGAGGAGATGAAGATACTTGTGGAGAAGAATGATGATTTGACCAGGAAGTTAGGAATACTCATGGGAGAAGAAGATGAGGAAGAAGAACCCAAGGAGATTCCACCGGAAGATTATATCATCATAGATGACATAGATTTGAAAGCTGAGGATAGCAAGGATGAAGACTAGGAAGATGAAGCTGGAGCAGATATTATGGAATCCTCTGCCGATCAATATTTTTAGATGACCACCATATGACTAGTAGTTTACCTCCATATATTAGATTTAGAGCACCTTTGTAACGATCGTTAGATTTGTAAGACCTTGTTTGCAATTGATTGGTGTGATATGATTGTGTGTTTGTCTCATGTGCATATGGGTAGTGATTTTCCCTTAGACCTCTTTTCTATTCTAATCTTTTCCCTCTACACCCATCAGATGCCTCCAAGACGTGAATTCGTGTTTCCCCCTGAGCTCACCAAGTTGATCCAGCAGCAGAACACCCTGATGCAACTTCTTGTCCAGAACTCTCAGAACAACTAGAACAACAACAACAACAACCCTCCACCACCACCACCCGTGGACAACCTGACACGTTTCTTAAGGTTGCAACCACCCGTGTTCGCTAGCAGCATCGAACCAATTGTGGCCGATGACTGGCTACGCAAGATTGGAAGGGATTTGACCACCGCCAATTGCTCGGATGCTGAGAAGGTGCGATTTGCCGCACACCAGTTGTCTGGACCAGCCGCAGCATGGTGGGAGAATTACATGGCAACTTACCCCATAGCCAATGTGACTTGGGATCAGTTTCAGCAAGCTTTTCGCACCGCCCATGTTTCAACTGGAGCCATGAGTATGAAGAAGCAGGAGTTTCGCAACTTGCACCAAGGGAATCGTACTGTGGCCCAATACGTGGATGAGTTTAGTACCCTATCTCGTTATGCCCCGGATGATGTGGCCAAAAATGCCAAGAAGCAGGAGAAATTCATGGAAGGGCTGAATGATGAGATGAGTGTACAGTTGATGGTGGCAACTTTCAATAACTACTAGGAGTTGGTTGACCGCGCTCTGATGATTGAAAGGAAGCATCAACAAATTGAGAGTCGCAAGAGGAAGTATGGGCAAGGAAAGTATAATTCTGGAGCTCAGCAGAAGCCCCGTTTTACCCCTAAAGCGGTAGGACAGTTTCAGCATACCCATGGAGGAAGTAGCTCGCACAACCACAATGGCACCAAGAATGGAAATGGAAATGGGAATGGAGCTAATGGAAACCAGAACCGCCCTACACCGTCCACACCCACCAAGAGGGATTTTAGCCATGTCACTTGTTACAAGTGTGGGAAGACTGGACATTATGCCAATGAATGCCCAGAAGCTAAGAATGGGAACGGCAATGGAAGCGCCGCGAAGAAGCCCAACCCGTTGAACAAAGGAGAAGTGAACCACGTGACCATGGAGGAGGTAGAAGAGCAACCAGACGCTGTTGTCGGTAAGTTTTTGGTTAAGACATTTACCGCAATAGTTCTTTTCGATACTGGTGCATCACATTCATACATTTCAAGGGGATTCGTAAATAGACATAGGATGTCCACCCGAGTTCTTAAGACCCCCATGTTAGTAAGTTCACCTGGAGCAGATTATATGGCACACCAAGGATGTTTTCAGACGCCATTGATCATAGGACACCATACTTTCCCCTCTAACCTAATAGTATTGGAATCTCAAGGACTAGATGTGATATTAGGTATGGATTGGTTATCGAAGTATGGAGGTAACATTGACTGTGCCAGTATGTCTATTTTGCTCACCACCCCGGAGGGAAAAAAGATTAAGTATGTATCTAGGCATTCGCCTACAAGGACTCAAGTACATTCTCTCACGGGAGTTGTTCAGGAGGAAGTGCCAGTAGTGAAGGATTATCCGGATGTGTTTCCAGAGGAGTTACCTAGCATGCCACCGGATAGAGATATAGAGTTTTTGATTGAACTTTTGCCAGGCACCGGGACAATTTCTAAGAGACCATATAGGATTCCCGCAAAGGATTTGGAGGAAATAAAGAAACAGATTAAGGAGTTACTGGATAAAGGATTTATACGCCCAAGTTCTTCGCCTTGGGGTTCGCTAGTACTTCTAGTGGAGAAGAAGGATGGATCGTTAAGGATGGTTGTTGATTACCGAGGATTGAATGAAGTAACGATCAAGAATAAGTACCCATTACCAATGATCAATGATCTGTTCGATAGAATGCAAGGAGCTAAGATATTTTCCAAGATCGATCTGCGATCAGGGTACCATCAATTGAAGATCCGAGAACAAGATATACCTAAGACGGCCTTTACCACTAGGTATGGGTTGTACGAGTATACCGTTATGTCATTTGGTCTGACAAACGCACCGGCATACTTTATGAACCTGATGAACAAAGTGTTTATGGAGTATTTGGATAAGTTCGTCGTAGTGTTCATAGATGATATTTTGATCTTGTCAAAGGATGAAGAGGAGCATGTAGAGCATTTGCGTTTCGTATTGGAGAAGCTTAGAGAACATCAGTTTTATGCCAAGTTTACCAAATGTGAGTTTTGGTTGAAGGAAGTCGGATTTCTCGGACACATTATATCCGGAGAAGGAATAGCAGTAGATCCCGCCAAGGTGGACACTGTGACCCATTGGGAAGCACCAACAACAGTTGGGGAGATCCGGAGTTTCTTGGACTTGCAGGATACTATGGGAGATTTATCGAGAATTTCTCGAAGATTGCAAAGCCAATGACGGAGTTGTTGAATAAGGACACCAAGTTCAGTTGGACAGAAGAATGTGAGGCCAGTTTTCAGGAATTAAAGAAATGTTTGGTCTCGTCCCCTGTGTTGATTCTGCCAGATCGACATAAGGATTATGAGGTGTACTGCGATGCTTCACGTCGAGGACTTGGAGCAGTTCTTATGCAGGAAGGAAGAGTTGTTTCGTATGCTTCACGACAACTGAAACCTTATGAGATGAACTATGCCACCCACAATTTGGAATTAGCAGCCATAGTGCATGCACTGAAGACGTGGAGACATTTTCTTATTGGGAACCATTGTGAAGTATATACGGATCACAAGAGTTTGAAGTATATATTCACTCAGAAGGAGCTGAATCTTAGGCAAAGGAGATGGCTGGAACTCATTAAGGATTATGACATGAGATTGCATTATCATCCCCGAAAGGCTAACGTAGTAGCCGATGCGCTAAGTCGTAAGATCCATGTCAATACCTTAATGATGGAAGGCTTTCCAAAGGAGTTAGCCGAGAACCTACGAGAACTACGTATGGAGATAGTTTCGAGAGGCTATGTAGCAACACTAGAAATCCAGTCTACCCTGATGGATAAAATCAAAGAAGCTCAGAAAGCTGACAAGGAGGTTGTCGCTATAAAGGAGAGGATGAGCGAAGGAAAAGCAAAAGGATTTCGTGAGGATGAACACGACACCCTATGGTTCGAAGACCGCATTTCTATGCCCAATGACCCGGAGATCAGGAAGTTGATTTTACAAGAGGCCCATGATTCACCATACTCGATTCACCTAGGAAATACTAAGATGTATTTGGATTTGAAGGATATTTTCTGGTGGACCGGTATGAAGAAGGATATTGCGGAGTATGTAGCAGTTTGTGATGTATGCCAGATAGTGAAGGCAGAACATCAGAAGCCAGCCGGATTGTTACAACCTATGCCAATACCCGAATGGAAGTGGGAGAAGCTTGGCATGGATTTTATCACCGGATTGCCCAGGACCAAAGCAGGATATGATTCAATCTGGGTAGTAGTAGACTGATTGACGAAGGTAGCCCACTTTATCCCTGTGAAAACCACATATACCAGTGCCAAGTTGGCTAAGATATACATGACCAGAATTGTATGTCTGCATGGAGTTCCGAGAAGCATCGTATCAGATAGAGGAACCCAGTTTACCTCAAAGTTTTGGAATCAGTTACATGAAACTTTGGGTACCAGGCTAGAGTTTAGCATAGCATTTCACCCGCAGACAGATGGACAGATGGAGAGAGTAAATCAGATTTTGGAGGATATGCTAAGAGCCTGTGCATTAGATTATGGATCTAGTTGGGATGACAACTTGCCCTACGCGGAGTTCTCATACAACAACAATTACCAGGCCAGTTCGAAGATGGCACCGTTCGAGGCATTGTATGGAAGGAGATGCCGAACACCGTTGTCGTGGGATGAAGTTGGAGACCGACAGTTGTTTGGACCAGACTTAATCAAAGAGTCTGAAGAGAATGTTAAGTTGGTTCGAGATAGACTGAAGGTAGCTCAGTCCAGGCAGAAGAGTTATGCAGACTCGAAGCGCAAGGAGATAACCTATGAGATCGGAGATAGAGCATACTTGAGAGTATCGCCTCTACGAGGAGTTAAGCATTTCGGAGTTAAAGGGAAGTTAGCCCCGAGGTTTGTAGGACCTTACCGTGGTTTGGAACGCATGGGAGAGGTTGCCTATAAGTTGGAATTGCCCGAAGGATTGTCAGGAGTGCACGACGTGTTTCACGTTTCGCAGCTTAAGAAGTGTCATGCGGAGATGGCCAATATACCGCTTAGAGACACAGTACCCCTGGAAGCAATTCAGTTGGACAGTGATCTGACCTACGAGGAGAATCCTGTTAAGATTCTCGAATTTTCGAGCAGGGTCACTCGCAGTAAGGTTATCAAGTTTTGCAAAGTTCAGTGGAGTCACCACACCGAGGAAGAAGCCACCTGGGAACAAGAAGATGATCTACGCAAGGACCACCCACACCTATTCTCTAGCCAAGTCGAATCTCGAGGGCGAGATTCATTCTAAGGGGGGTAGGTTTGTAACATCCCAAATTTTCAATTTGGAATGTTATACATAGATCATATTTGCATTTGCATATTTTTGCATTTTTGTTCGTGGAGTTCCTCGAAATTCTAAGCAACTCAAGGACCTACGGAGAGAGTTGGGAATTTTACAGTTTCGTATTTGAGTTCACTCGAATACCGGTACGAGGACAGTGTGATTCTAATTATTTTTCTCTCCTAAAAATATTTCTAAATACCAAATATGAGCGGAGATAATATGACTTCTCCAAAATAACAGGAATATTGGAGGAAAAATATTAAAATCACTTTTGGTATTTTTCTGGATTTATTTGCGGATTTACTTGCATAGGAAAAATACGCATTTTTCATAATTGCATTTAGGTCCGGGAAAAATGTTTACTTTGTCCTAAATATTATTAGAGGACGGTGAAAATTTATTTCGGTAATTTTGGAGTCCGTTTGGTATTTCTTTCGTTAGTTTTTCTGCGCCGGGACTCTTTTAGAAAAAAAAAGGAAACCGACCTAGTCTCGTACAGGGTCGGGAGACTGGGCTTTATAGGCCGCAGCCCCGCCGGCCCAAAGCCTCGCCTCGCCCCGCAGCCCGCCCGAAACCCTAGCCGCCGCCGGATCCCGCCGCCGCCGCCGCCGCCCCGCCCCGCCGGAGTCCGCCGGAGTTGAGGTAGTTTTTTTTTCGGTTAACCGATCGGTTTGTTTAGGAAAACCTAGATCTATTTTTTTGAATACATCGGTTCGGTTTTTTTATATATTCCGTCGGTTTAGTTAAATAGCGAACGTTCGTCCGTACGTTCGTTTTAACGAACGGTTTTCGTTAGTTAACTGCAGACAGCGAACGTTCGTTCGTTAGCCTGCTCGTCGTTTTTCTTTTTCGGGGTACTTATACGCGGTTATTCCGATCGCGATTTCTGTCCTGATCTTGTTTTTCGTATTTCTTTTCGCTCGAGAGTCGGAATCAGGTGATTCAAAATCCTAGATCTTCGTCTCGAAGCCCTCTTTATGTTTAACCAACTTGAACAAAGTTTTGGCTACTGTAAAATTTGACTTTAGGCCAACTAGTAAACCGGAGCTCGTTTCTTTTGCAGTTTGAGTTTCGTTGCTTCTTTCGAGTTAATTCTTTTTGCAAAACGGAGTTCTTAAGTTGAACTTTCTGGTTAGATGTCTTATTTGAGTTTTACCCGTGCATTAGTTAAGTACTTATTGTATGCTTGTTTGATTTCGATAGAGTACCCGGAGTGCGCCGCTTGCTACTTTGATTCTCTAGGTTTTGCGGATCATCTACTAGGCAAGTAGCACTTTGATCATACTTTCCAATTACCCAGTTTGCATTGCATTAGTCAAACCCTCACACATTGCATGAGTAGGATCAATTAACTTGTGGGATTGGGAAGTAGATTGAGGTAGTACCTATTACCTGCATTACATTCAAACCTTTGGGAGTCACTTCTACGTTTGCTGTTAGGGCATGCTATGCTCGTAGACGTGGATTGGGTGAGTGAAATCCATGACAGATATGAGTTGTTAATTAATGGTTCAACTTAAGGTGACAACATTAATACACATCTGGGTGGATTGAGGCATCTGGGTATTCGAGGATTGCCTGTTTTTCTTTTGGACCGCAACCCAGGCTCAAAGGGATCATGAGATTTTTCATACTAGAAACTTCCGTGTGCAGTCACATGCCAATATGGGCTCTGGCATAGTTGAGTAAGTTGTGGGAAACCTTTCCATGATGGGATAGCAGATGTAGTGGGTTTTGTAGGTGTACCGGCCTATCTATCTGGTTAAGGGGACCTCTTCGGAAAGACTGTGTCTCGGTCATCCGTTTCTCAAACACCATGCAGTGCGAGAAACCAAACGAAGGCGATCGAGTCTTGTGGGGAAAAGTGCACAAACCTCTGCAGAGTGTACAAACTGATCATGATTAGCCGTGTCCCTGGTTATGGACGTCTTGAGTATCTAGTACTTGGATTATCATGTGCATCTCAACATGTTACTTTAAATTAATTTTGTTGGGTTTAATGATGAACTTTAATTGGGGTTGAGAGGATGTCTATCTTCTCAACGATGTTTCAACTACCATGATAGTTAATTAAAATGCATTCCTTTGAAGGAGGGAAAAATTGGCTTTACGAAAAAACTTAACCATATAGCTTTCCACCAGCCATATTGCATATAGTATAGCTTACTTTCATTGCATCTCTTGTGTTACCTTGCCAGCATATTCCATGTGCTGACCCATTTTCGGGCTGCAACGTTTCATGTTGCAGACTTTTCAGACGATGAATAAGATGCCTTTTTAGGTCGTGGTTCTATACTCAGTGATGCCGCTGGAGTTGATGGACTCACTTATCTTCCAAGCCTTCCGCTGTTATCGTATTAGATGGCCTTCAGCCATATTTATTACTCAATTATAAATCCTTCAAGTACTGTGCCTGTCAGCATTACTGATCCAGGGATGACACTGATGCACAGAGATCAGACTGTTTGAGGTCTGGTCGCTACAGTTCAACTTTAGTGTAAAATTATTTGTACTAGCTTATAGAGCTAGTTCAACTCTAATGTAAAATTATTTGAACTAGGTTATAGAGCTAGTTCAACTCTAGTGTAAAATTATTTGAACTCGGATATAGAGATAGTTCAACTCTAGTGTAAAATTATTTGTACTAGCTTATATAGCTAGTTCAACTCTAGTGTAAAATAATTTGAACTAGGTTATAGAGCTAGTTCAAATCTATTGTAAAATTATTTGTACTAACTTATAGATCTAGTTCAACTCTACTGTAAAATTATTTGTACTAGGTTATATAGCTAGTTCAACTCAAGTGTAAAATTATTCGAACAAGCATATAAAGATAGTTCAACTCTAGCTAGTGTAAATTTTTTGTACTAGGTTATAGAGCTAGTGCGACTCTAGTGTAAAATTATTTGTACTAGCTTATAGAGCTAGTGCAACTCTAGTGTAAAATTACCTGAACAAGATTATAGAGCTAGTTCAAGACTATTGTAAAATTATTTGAATTAGGTTATAGAGCAAGTTCAGTTGTAGTGTAAAATTATTTGAATTAGGTTACAGAGCTAGTTCAACTCTAGTGTAAAATTGTTTGAACTAGGTTATAAAGCTAGTTCAACTCTAGTATAAAATTATTTGAACTCGAATATAGAGATAGTTCAACTCTAGTGTAAAATTATTTGTACTAGCTTATATAGCTAGTTCAACTCTAGTGTAAAATTATTTGTACTAGCTTATAGAGCTAGTTCAACTCTAGTGTGAAATTATTTAAACTAGGTTATATAGCTAGTTCAACGCAAGTGTAAAATTATTCATACTAGCTTATAGATCTAGTTCAACTTTAGTGTAAAATTATGTGTTCTAGGTTATATAGCTAGTTCAACTCTAGTGTAAAATTATTTGAATTAGGTTATAGATGTAGTTCGAATCCAGTGTAAAATTATTTGTACTAGCATATATTTGTACTAGCTTATAGAGCTAGTTCAACTTAGTGTAAAATTATTTGTACTGGCTTATAGAGCCAGTTCAACTATAG
>LR738713.1:451005975-451066292 GCA_902687465.1 Secale cereale | reverse complement strand
CAACTCTAGTGTAAAATTATTTGTACTTTCTTATATAGCTAGTTCAACTCTAGTGTAAAATTATTTGTACCAGGTTATAGAGCTAGTTCAACTTTAGTGTAAAATTATTTGTACTAGCTTATAGAGCTAGTTCAACTCTAGTGTAAAATTATTTGAACTAGATTATAGAGCTAGTTCAACTCTAGTGTAAAATTATTTGAACTCGAATATAGAGATAGTTCAAATCTAGTGTAAAATTATTTGTACTAGCTTATATAGCTAGTTCGACTCTAGTGTAAAATAATTTGAACTAGGTTATAGAGCTAGTTCAAATTTATTGTAAAATTATTTGTACTAGCTTATAGATCTAGTTTAACTTTAGTGTAAAATTATTTGTACTAGGTTATATAGCTAGTTCAACTTAAGTGTAAAATTATTCGAACTAGCATATAAAGATAGTTCAACTCTAGCTAGTGTAATTTTTTTGTACTTGGTTATAGAGCTTGTCGGGGGAAACTGTCCGCCACGAACACCTATGGGACCGGAGCCCCTTGTCTGTGCGGTACGAGGGCGGAGGGAGCACAAAGAGCAGATCGGAGCGTGCACGCGGGCAGTTTTACCCAGGTTCGGGCCGCGGTGGACGCGTAAAACCCTACTCCTGCTTGGTTATGTATTAAGTTTGGGCGCTCGGGAGCTTGAAGAAGCAGCTACACCGGCGCAAGAGTGATCTAGGTTCCGAACCCCCTCCACGTTGTGCATGGGCCTCCTTTTATAGTGCAAGGGGTCACCGACAGGTGTCAACGTAGGAGAAAGGGGTAAAAAAGTAAAAGAGGTGGTAGTTGTAACAGTGCGGGAACAGTGGAGCTACAGTACAGAACAGTGGTCTATACCTACTTTAACAGTGGGGGACAAGGGCATTTAATGCCCGTCGCCGTCGACCCCAAAAGCTCCCGCCTTAGCGTCTCCGTCCGCCACGGCGACGGATCCATCACCGTGGAGTGCCACCGTGTACCCCAGGCTGCACAGCCGTCCGCCACGCGTCCCTGGATAGGCCCCAGGGCGACGCGTGGGCCGATGAGCTGGAGCGCGGGCACACAGCGCAGCCTTCCCGGCAAGCACCTTGCCGGGGCCTTGATCTTGCCGGGCCCGGGAGCTTGCCGCTCCCCGGGCCCCTTGCCGGGACACATATAGTGTCAAGGCGTTGTCTTCTAGTCTTCCTGGTGAGCTCCTCTTGCCAGGGTCTTGTGTTAGTGGAGCAGTCTTGAGCCTGGTACGGCCTTCCCGGCAAGCTCCTCTTGCCGGGGTCTTGATCTCATGTCTTGTATACTTTGTTTTTGAATGGTTTAATAAGGAGCAGGAAGGTCTCCGGCGAGCACGCAGTAAACCTTGCCGCGGGAGGCTGCAACTGCCCGTGCACAAGTTGGGGTACTGGGGTACCCCTACCTTAGTACACCGACAGGAGCCCCCGAGCCTGGGCCACACACGGTGCCGAGCGCTGTTGGGCCAGGCCCAAAACAGTGCACGGGCACCCGCGGCCCGCGGCGCGCCGAATCCACTTCCATATCCGCCGCACCCCACGGTAACGGCACGCGTCGATTGCGGCGCCGTGGGATGGGACGTGCCCACGATCTCTTAATGGAAAGAGCGAAACGCCCCCCACTCCCCCATAAAAGCAGAGGTAGCGGGCGCGGTTCCCCTCCTTGCGCTCTCATTACGTCGTCTTCCTCCTGCAAAAGATTCCCTCTTGCGCTCTGCCTCCACATCTCCGCCGCCGCCGAGCTCTTCGTTCCCCCCCCCTTCCACCGCGTCCGCCATGGCCCCAAAGACCGACAAGGCGAAGGCGGAGAAGGCCAAGAAGGAGAAGTCGGAGCAAGCGGCCAAGCTCATCGCGTACCGGAAGCGGCACGTCGTCTTCCCGCCGAAGCTCGGCGTGCGGGAGCTCTGGAACAAGTACTACTTGTTCTGGTCCAAGAGAACCGACGCGCATCCCCGCACGCGAGCATACCCGGCCGCCGCCAAGGACAGCTATCCCGGCGGGTACCATTTCTTCGCTGCTTTCTTTCATTGTGGTCTCTGTCCACCTTTCTCAAACTTCTTTTGCGACGTCATGAATACATATGGCTTCCATCTGCTTGACTTCACCCCCAACGCCATTCTCACCATGGCTGTTTTCGCACACATGTGCGAAAACTTCATAGGAGTCCACCCCAATGTAGCACTCTTTAGACACTTCTTCACTCCTAGAGCCGAGGCCGATGCCCCCCTCTCCGGAGGAATTTCTTGGGTCTTCCGTCTCAATAAGAAGGGTGCGTACTTGCCGGGGGAGCTCCGCGGCAAGTGGGAGGAATGGCGAGCGGAGTGGTGCTGGATCGTAGAAGACCAGCCGCAAGCCTTCACCGCGCCGCGCACAACGCCCATCGTGCGCGGCAGGGATTGGAGTGATCTGGACTCGGACGACGTCAAGCTCAACATCGCCCTCGTCCGGATTCTTCGTCTTCGCTTAGCCAATCTGTCGGTTGCCGAGGTGGGCGCAGATTTCCTCCGCCGGCGCATCGCCCCTCTCCAAGACCGGAAGAGGCCGGCCTGGGAGTACGGCGGCCCGGCAGACATCATGAGGCTGCGCCCCGGGCTTAATTTCAACTTCACCACGCTGGAGCTGCGGGGAATGGTACGAGAACTCTTCAAGTACGACCCTACGCACCCCGAGTGGTTCAGGACTCCCCGGGGAGTGGTGCCGCTCTGCAACAGCGCCGTCAGGGATCGGATCCTCGCCATGATGCCCATGTGCGACTCGCACGGCGTGGACCGTACATGGCTTGCTCCGAAGCCCATCGACGTCCTCAACTTCTACGACAACCTTGAAGAGGTGGCGAAGAACAAGGAGGACCTCAAGCTGCACACGCGGGCCACCACCGACCAGGAGATCGCCTACATTGCTTCTCGGGCTGAGGAGGCCGCCGCAGCCGCGGCGGCAGGAGTCTTCGGATATTCGCCGGAGGAGGCGGAGGTTGAGGACGCGTCCACCCAGGCGGAGGAGGCGGAGATCCGCAGGTTGCTGTATCTGCCTCCCGACGCACTTGCCGGGGTTCCCTCGTTGAGGCACTCCGGGATCAGCGGGATCGCAACCGAGGCCGCGGCAATGGAGGGTACCGCCGGAGGGAGTAGAGGCGCCGCGAGAGGCGGAGGCGCCAAGGGAAAGAGGGCCGCAGCGTTGGATGCGGGGCCCAGCGAGCCGACCGGGGCAGAGGAGGAGGAGGAGGAGGAGGCCGAGGACTTCGGCGGATCCACGGAATTGTACGCCGACGACCTCTCCTCGTCGGAGAGCTCCCCGCCCCCGGCAAGCCCGAGGCAGTCCCCGGCGAAGCGCCTCCGCAAGGCGGCGACGGGGGAAAGAGCGCAGGCGCCCCGGCAACAGCCACCTCGCCGGGCAGCTCCCCGGGGGAGCCAAGCCGCGCCAAGGTCGTCCGGCGCACCGGCCGCAGCGGAGGCGGCCCGTGCGCGGACCACAACTGAGGCGCCACGCAGGCCGGCAGCGAGCCGGCAGGGGTCTTCTCGGAGCGGAGCAGCGGCTCCGCCCGCTCCTCGGGCGCCGGCGACCACAGGGGCTGAGTCTTCGCAGCCCCCAGCCCCGGTGAACACCAAGCGCGCAAGGGAGCCTTCGTCTTCCGCTCCTCGCGCCGACGCGCCCACGGTGGAGTATGACTTCTCCGCCCTGAGCGAGGACGACGAGGAGGACCAAGAGTAAGGATTCGGGACCTCATATCTTCTTGATTTCTGTCTTGATTTTTCCGCTGACGCTGACTCTGTCTTCTGTTCTGATTTCAGGACCCTGGCCCGTCGCGCAGCGAAGAAGGCCAAGGCGCCCGAGGCCGAGGTCGCGGAGGGCTCAGCAGCGGCGGCCGCAGGAGGCGTGCCGGAGCCGAGCCTGCCGGACCCGAGCGCTGCTCCGAGGAGCAGCCCCCAGCGTAGCCCGCAGCGCAGCCCCCAGCGTAAGTCTGGGGTTCTCTCTTTTCGCTTGTCGGGGTACGCCTGAGGCTTTGATTTTGTCTTCGTGCCTTGACTTTTCTTGTCTTGTCTTGTGCAGAGGAGGAGCCGCAGCGGGAAGAGCGCCCGGAGAACACCGCTGAGGAGCTGCAGGCCCCGCCATCCCCGCCAAGGCAGAACTCTCCGGCAAGGGAGAGTGCTCCGCCCAGGGTGGGTACTCCGCCGAGGCAGAGTACCCCGCCTGGGGCGAGCAGCCCGGTGAGGGCGGCCACCCCGCCAAGGCCAAGCTCCCCGGCGAGGGTGGCTACTCCGACGAGGCCGAGCTCCCCGGCGAGGGAGCCCGCCGCTGAGGACGTCCGCCAAGGTAAGCTTTGTGACTTGTCTTCTTGGCTTGTCTCTTTTTTGGATATTTGCCTGAGTCTTGAACTCCTTTCTCTTCTTCTTCTTTCTAGATCTTCCTCCTCCTGTGCCCATGGAGACGGAGGTCATCGACCTTGAGGAGGAGGGCGCGCAGGGCGGCGGCGGCGACGCCCCTGTCGTCGAGGAGATAGCCGAGGCCGCCGAGCCGGCCGCGCAAGAGACTGCTCCGGCTGCAGACGCAGCGGTCGGGGAGGGGGACGGTGGTCGCACCGCCGACCCGGAGGCGGCGGGAGCATCGGATGCTACACCGGCCACCGGCCCCTCCGCCGGCGAGGAGCAGAGGTATTATCTTGAGGCCCCCAACGGCGTCTTCATCCAGATGCCGTGGGGGTCTTCGTCGCGAGCTCCTGCGGAGGGCGAGGCATTCGACGGAGAAGTCCTCGCCTCCGCAGGCCTGAAGATAGTCCAGGCGCCCGGCGGAAGTGAGGGGCCCGAAGAGGAGCGGTTGCTCCACCAGCTCCTGGCCCTTTACCGGGCCAGGCAGGCGAAGCTCGCCTCCCGGGAGGCCCTTGCCGCCAAGGCCGCGGCGGAAATGGAGAAGCGTGCGGCGGAGCTCCGCGCCGCCAATCAGGCAGCCCTCCGCGAGGTGGCGGAGGAGCGGGAGCGTCTCGACGGCGAGTACCAGGAATGGGTGCTCGAGAAAGCTGAAGCCGATGAACAGCAGCGTCTCGCCGGGGTGGAGATGTCCCGGCGCGAGGGAGAGCTCGCGCAGCGGAAGGTCGAGCTGGACTCTCATGAAGAAGACCTCGCCGCTCGCGAGGCTGCCCTTGGCGGGGAGCTGAAGGAGGCGAAAGCCGCCGCGGTTGCCGCGGAAGATGCCAAGAAAGAGCTCGCCGCCAAGGTCGAACAGTTGGAGAAGGCGATGAAGGTCAGCGCCGAGAAGGTTGCCGCGCTCATCTTGGAGCGCGAGAAGGATGCTCACACAAACTCAGAGCTTCAGGTGAGTCTATCAAAGAGGGGCGACGAGCTGAAGGCCGCCAAGGACTCCATTGAGGACTTGGAGCTGAAGGTCACCACTCTGAAGGAATCGCTCGATGCTGCCCGGGCTCAGGAGACCAAGTTGAAGGATGAGCTCCGCAAGGAGCGGACCTTGGTGGAGAGCGTCAACAAGGCGTCCGAGCTCTTCCGGCAGACCATTGAAGTGTGGACCGAAGAGCTGGTCTCTTCTGCGTCCAATATTGACCAGGAGCTGCTGGCGCTGAAGGTCGAACACCTCATCTACTCGCCGGACCCGGATCTCCCGCACAGCGCCAAGCTCAGCCTCTTCTTCAGAGGGGTCGCTCCGGCTCTTGCAGGTCTCCGGAACCGCATCCCCGCGCAGCTGGCCGAGGAGTCGCGCCGGCTCTGCGTGGGAACTCTGGAGCGGGTGCTGACGAAGATCGTGTACCGCAACCCGGGAATCAACCTCACGAACGTTCTTCGCAGCCTGCCGGCAGATGCAGACACGGAGGCCTTGAAGGAGCAGGTCGGCCACATCATCGCCAAGGTGGCAAAGCTTGGCAGGAAGGAGGGCGACCGCGTAGACTAGGGCTCCATTTATCTTTATCTTTTTGTTGCTGCACATTATGTCATGAACCTATTAGTCCATCGCGACAAACTATCCTTTGTAAGATATTTGCTTTACTTCGATCAATCAGTGCAATGTTATCTTCCTTGTTCCAATCTTTGACTTTGTATGTTTTTCACCCTACGCTCCCGGGGAGCTCGCCAGCAAGGGGCCCTTGCCGCGAGCGCTGAGTACTGGACTCTGAGCAGCCTGCTGGCCAAGGTCCTTGCCGGCAAGCAACCTTGCCGCAGCTAGTCGCAACGCACTTAGCTTGCTGAGCGTACTCGGAAACGAGGCAAGGGCGCGACACTTGTCGCAGCTCGCTTAAATCGTTGAGTGAACTCGAAAACAAGATAAGGGTGCGGCAAGCTACGGGTAGGTTCCTCCGCGCACAGGTTTTCCATACAAAATGTGATCGTTCAAGGAAGACAACCAAAATTTAAAATTTGAACTGGTCAAATTCTAACAACTTATCTTTCATATGTTGCTTGCTTATGTTGCTTGCTTTCCGGTAAGGCTTCTCTTTCTTGAACAGCACTTGGTTCCTCCTCCACCTCCTTCCTCCCCGGCAAACTTGTGCGCGAGGAACGTTCCTTCTGCTTAAGAGGAAAGAAAAGGGAGAGGGAAACAAGCATGTGGCCTTTCGGCGTGCTAATGCTTACCGTATACTTGAGTGTTGCACCAAATGCCAAACAGAACATGCAAATAGCAAAGAAAAGCATGCAAAAGGCGATCGATGCGAGAAACGCAAAAACTTTACTGATGCACGGGGTCTGCGCCCGGCTTTGTACAAAGGGTTACATGCAACAGCGGCAAAGCTCGTACAAAAGGTGGTTGCCGGAGCGGATCGCGGCAACCGCGCCTTAGGGGTGAAATTTGCGAAGATGCTCTATGTTCCAGGAGTTGCTCACCGGTAAGCCTTCTTCGGTCTCGAGGCGGACAGCGCCGGGCCTCGTAACTTGTCTCACCCGATAAGGGCCTTCCCACTTCGGCGTCAACTTGTTGGAATTCTTGGCGGACTGAACACGCCGAAGAACAAGGTCGCCTTCCTCGAGACTCCTGGCCTTGACTTTGCGGCTATGGTAGCGGCGCAAAGCTTGCTGGTATCGAGCAGCTCGTACAGCAGCCTGGAGACGTCCCTCCTCAAGGAGCAATGCGTCATCTTGCCGCAGTTGCTCTTGCTCGAGCTCATCATAAGCGAGTACTCGAGGAGATCCGTATACGAGTTCCGTGGGGAAAACTGCTTCTGCTCCATAGACTAGAGCAAAAGGTGTCTGTCCGGTGGCTCGACTTGGTGTCGTTCTGATTGACCAAAGAGCCGCCGGGAGCTCCTCTATCCAATTTCTTCCACACTTGCGCAGCCTGTCAAAGGTCCTTGTCTTGAGTCCGCGCAGCACTTCAGCATTTGCTCTCTCCGCTTGGCCGTTGCTCCTCGGGTGAGCAACAGAAGCGAAACAGACCTTGGCGCCAAGGTCTTGGACGTACTGCATGAAGGTGCGACTAGTGAATTGCGTACTGTTGTCGGTGATGATCCTGTTAGGGATCCCGAAACGGCAAACAATCGACCTGAAGAACCTGACCGCTGACTGTGCTGTCACCTTCCTCACTGGCTCCACTTCTGGCCACTTTGTGAACTTGTCGATTGCAACGTACAAGTACTCAAATCCCCCGACAGCTCGAGGGAAAGGGCCGAGGATGTCGAGCCCCCAGACCGAGAAGGGCCATGATAAAGGGATTGTTTGGAGAGCTTGAGCTGGCTGATGAATTTGCTTTGCATGGAACTGGCATGCTTCACACTTGGTTACTAGTGCAGTTGCATCTTGGAGGGCTTCTTGCCAAAAGAACCCTTGCCGGAAAGCTTTCCCGGCAAGCGCCCTTGCGCCAATGTGGTGGCCGCATATGCCTCCGTGTATTTCCGCCAACAACTTCTGTCCATCTTCTCTGGAGATGCACTTCAACCTGACACCGTTGAGTCTTCTTCTGTACAGCTCGTTATCCACGAACTGATACATACTTGACTGCCTGGTTATCTTCTCTATCTCTTGAGGGTCGTCGGGAAGTTCTCCAGTTTGTAGAAAACGGACGATCTGCTGCGCCCATGCCGGAGCCCGAGGCTCGACGGCAAGGACTAAAGGCTCGAGGGCCGCTGCGGGAACCTCAGCTTCTACGGCAAAGACCTCTGGTCCTGCCGGAGCTGACGGTCCCCCGGCAAGCTCGCCGGGGCGAGGCTTGTCGGGAACACTTGCTTCAACTGCACAAGCCCGAGGGCTTGCAGGAGCAAACTGTTCCTCAGCATTGTTGTTGTTGATCTTGGGAACTTTGGCGGCGGTTTCGGGAAGATCCGCCGGCAAGTAGTCGCCGGAGACCAACTTTCTCTTCTTGGACTGCCCAATTGATGGTGTAACGGATGGCTGAGTCAGCTTGAGCAAAAAGGTTCCTGGTTCCACAGGTAACTTCATCGCGGCGCACTTTGAAAGGCCATCTGCAATCTCATTTTGAGCTCTTGGGACGTGCTCCATCTGCGAACCTTCAAAGTGCTCTTCAAGCTTCCTCACTTCATCGACATATGCTTCCATCAAAGGGCTCTGATAGCTCTTGTTAACTTGTCGGACCACCAACTGAGAATCGCCCCGCACAATCAGCTTTCTGATCCCAAGTTCGGCCGCAATCCTGAGGCCGGCAAGCAAGCCTTCATATTCTGCGGTGTTGTTTGTCGCTTGCTCCCTGGGAAAGTGCATCTGGATAACATATTTGAGGTGCTCTCCGGTGGGCGCGATGAGTACCACGCCAGCTCCGGCGCCTTGCAGCGAGAAGGCACCGTCAAAATACATTACCCATTCACTTGTCGCTTCTTGCACAGGTGCACTTGTTTCTTTAACTTCATCTTCTGGCGTTGGGGTCCACTCAGCAATGAATTCTGCCAAAGCTCGGCTCTGTATGGTTGAAGTACTTTCAAACTTGAGTCCAAAGCTTGACAGTTCCAGTGCCCACTCGACGATCCTGCCTGTTGCTTCTGGATTGTGCAATATCCTCTTCAACGGAAAGCGAGTGACCACTGTTATCTCATGGGCTTGGAAGTAGTGGCGCAGCTTCCTCGAGGCCATGAGGAGGCCGAAAAGCAACTTTTGCACACCAGAGTATCTTGATCTAGCCCCCTGGAGAAGGGAACTTACAAAATACACTGGGCGCTGCACCATCTTCTTCCGCACCTCTCCTTGCTCCTGCGCAGAGTCTTCCTTGTCGGGACCAGAACTTGTCGGGACAGCCCCCTGCTTGTCACTGGATCCGCTTGCCGGTGATGCTGACTCCTCGTCGGACTCCCTCTCCGCAACCAACGCAGCACTAACCACCTGGTTGGTTGCCGCTAAGTATAGCAACAACTTTTCCTGTGGTCTAGGTGCGACAAGTATAGGAGTAGAGGACAGGTACCGTTTCAAATCCTGCAACGCCGCCTCCGCTTCCGGAGTCCACTTCATGGGACCTGCCTTCTTCCAGATTTTGAAGAAAGGTAGGGCGCGTTCTGCAGACTTTGAAATGAATCTACTGAGGGCAGCGACACAACCTGCAAGCCTCCTGACATCCTTGACGCGCTTCGGGGCCTCTATCTGCTCAATGGCTTTGATCTTGTCGGGGTTGGCTTCAATTCCCCTCTGCGATAAAAAGAACCCGAGAAGCTTGCCGGAGGGGACTCCAAAGACGCACTTCTCGGGGTTCAGCTTGAGCTGTATCCTGCGCAGGTTCTGTAACGTTTCTTCTAAGTCTTGGATCAGGGTTTCTTTGCTCTTGCTCTTCACCACGATGTCATCCATGTAAGCCTCTACATTTCTGTGGATCTGTGGCTCAAAAGCAGTGTACACTACCCTTGCAAAGGTTGAGCCTGCATTCTTCAATCCAAATGGCATGCGGATAAAGCAATAAGTGCCACATGGAGTGATAAATGCAGTCTTCTCTTCATCTTCCTTGGCCATGAAAATCTGATGATAGCCTGAGTATGCATCAAGAAAACAGAGCAGCTCGCATCCGGCAGTGGAATCAACGATCTGGTCAATGCGTGGCAAAGGGAAGGGATCCTTGGGACATGCTTTATTGACATCGGTGAAGTCTATACACAGTCTCCACTTCCTGTTGGCCTTGCGCACGACGACTGGGTTTGCCAACCACGTCGGATGGATCACACCTCTGACTAGGCCTGCTGCCTCTAACTTCTTGATTTCCTCGTTGATGAACTCTTGGCGCTCCACGGCTTGCTTCCTCACTTTCTGCTTGATGGGCCGCGCATGAGGACAGACAGCAAGCTTGTGCTCAATCACCTTCCTGGGAACACCGGGGATGTCAGATGGTTGCCAAGCAAACACATCGACATTCGCCCGCAGGAAGGCAACGAGCGCGCTTTCCTATTTGCTGTCAAGGGTGGCACTGATGGTGAAGGTACCGCCAGTGCCGTCCTCCTTTGCGGACACTTTCTTGGTTGCCGGAGGAGCTGCCATTCCTTTCTTACTCTTGCCGGTGGAGCTCGATGGAACGTCCTCAACGGCAGCGCAGCACTCCGAGGAGGTGCGGTTGCCGGAGTGGGTCCCAGAGCACTTGCCGGACTTGGTCTTCGTCTTCTTCCCCCCGGGAGCTTCAGCGGCAAGAGTATCCTTCTCGGCCGCAGCTGCCGCATCCCGGTAAATCTTGTCGGCGCAAATAAGCGCATCCTTCTTGTCGCTGTGGACAGTGATGACGCTTATCGGCCCCGGAATCTTCAGCACGTTGTAAGCATAGTGGGAAGCTGCCATGAACTTGGCGAGGGCAGGACGGCCAAGTATTCCATTGTAGGGCAATGGAATATCGGCGACGTCAAAGGTGATGCGCTCAGTCCTGAAGTTGAGCTCCCCGCCAAAGGTCACCGGCAGAGTGATCTTCCCCTTGGGCTTGCTCCTTCCCGGGTTGATTCCTTGGAATGAACCGGTCTCTTCGAGCTCGCCATCTTGAATCTGGAGCTTCTTGATCACAGCAGAGGAGATCAAGTTCAGCCCGGCCCCGCCGTCAACCAACATTTTGGTGACCTTGAGGTTGCGGATGGTGGGAGAAACCAGCATCGGCAAGCACCCGACCGCCGTGGTGCGGTCAGGGTGATCCTCAAGGTCAAAAACGATGGGCGTGCTGGACCATTTGAGGAGCCTGCGCGACTCCACGGGCGGCTCCGCTGCGTTCACCTCACGCACCCACTGTTTTAGCTGGCGGTGGGAGATGTGCAGGGAGGCGCCACCGTCGACGCACAGGACCTCCGTGGCCTTCTGGAACTCCTGCTCGCTGTTCTCGTCGTCCTCCATGTCTTCATCGTCGTCTTCGTCGTTGTCGCGGCCCCGGGGAGGTCGATCCCCTTGCCGCTGCTTAGCCTTGCCGCGGCGTCCTCCCCGGCCGTTGAACGGCCGCTTCTTGCTGGGCTCTTCCCCGCCACCTTGGGCCTTCTCCTTGTCGCGCCTCTCGTACTCAGCTTTCTGCTGCTCGACGAGGTACTCGACGCCCTTGCAGTTGGAGAGATCGTGACCCTTGGTGCGGTGGATCTTACAGTATTGCTTGTCGGAGCTACCCGGCTTGTCGGCCGCCGCTGCCGGGGCGGGCTCCTTGCCGGAGCCGCCAGCCTGTGCTTGCTTGGCGGGGGCCTCCTTGCCGGGCTTCTCGACGGCAAGCACCTCCTTCTTGCCCTTCTTTCTGTTGTTCCGCCGCCGGCTCTTCTTTGCCGGGGCGGTGTCGTCGCTGTCGCTTCCCCCCGCGCCAGCATCCTCCCCGGGGAGTTTCCTCCCCTCTTCTGCGCGTGCGCACTTGTCAGCAAGAGCATAGAGCTCGCTGACATCCCGAATCTTCGTCATCGCCATCTCCTCACGCATGCGGCGGTTACGCACGTTCTGATGGAACGCGCTGATAACCGCGGCAGGGTGAACGTCAGGGATGTTGTGCTGCACCCGGCTGAAGCGTTGGATATACTTGCGCAGGGGTTCGCCTTCCTTCTGGGCCAAGATATGGAGATCGCTCTCCTGGCCATGGGGTTTGTGGCCGCCGGTGAAGGCGCCAACAAACTGGTGACAGAGGTCGGCCCAAGAAGAGATGGAACCTTCCGGCAAGTGCATGAGCCACGAACGGACGTTCGGCTTTAGCACTAGCGGGAAGTAGTTCGCCAAGATCTTCTCGTCGCGCCCCCCGGCAGCTTGTACCGCGATAGTGTAGACGCTGAGAAACTCCGAGGGGTGCGTCTTGCCGTCGTACTTCTCCGGTACGTCGGGCTTGAAATTCTTCATGCTGGGCCACTGGACGCGCCGCAGCTCGCGGGTGAACGCAGGGCAGCCTGCCGCGTACGGCAAGTCGCCTGGTTCACCGGGCGCGCGCGCGTCGACAGTGTTCCCAGCTCTCTTGTCGGATTGTCGCCGAGCTTCTCGGCGGCGCTCGATTGTGGTCCGAGCATCTTCATCTCGCCGGTCGTCGAGGACCTGGCGCTGGTCCCGACGGGCCCGCGGGTCCGACGAGGCCGTGGAGCCGTCGTCGGGGTTGTTCCGGCGGGGCGGCGTCTTCTGCTTCTGCGGCGGGGAGTGCACGCTTGTCGCACCCCCGGCGGTCTTGTCGCCGATAGCCTTCGTCTTCTCAGCTTGCCGCGGCCGTGAGGTCGACGGCTGCTGTGGAGAATCGTTGTTGGCGAAGTCTATCAGGCTCCGGATGGTGGCCCTCCATTCTTCGGCCTTGTCGGCCGCTGGAGGAAAGTCGAGGAGCAGTTGCGCTCTTGCGAGCGCTTCTGCTGGAGTAGAGGGGAACGCGGGTGAGCGGTGCGAGGAGCGGGATACGCTCGGACTTCTAACAACGTTAGAAGGAGCGGGGTCCCGCGCCGGCGCCTTCGCTTTGCTTGTGCCCGGACGAGGGTCCGGGGCGTCCCGCGAGCCTCCAGTCTGGCCTTGCCCCAGCAAGCGGATACCACCTCCTGTGGTATGGCGCTGCTGGGTCGTCGTGTGCTGGGATGGACGCGGCGCGTCCACGGAGACCGAGGTCCGGTCGTCCGTCCTGTTCTTGGATCTGGTGGCACCGTGAGTGTCCTCACCGGCAACCACCCTTCCGACGGCGTCTCCCCCGCCCACCGTTGGCTCTGGTGGCGGCGGGTGAGACGCAGACGGGCCTCCGACCTCCGAAACCTTCTTCTTCGGGGCCATGGAGTTGTTGCTGATGAAGTTGCTGGTGAAGCTGGAGAGGTTGATGAAGAATGCGCCCGCGCGAACGCCGGATCAGGTTCGCACAACCTCGACGCCCCCTACCTGGCGCGCCAAAGATGTCGGGGGAAACTGTCCGCCACGAACACCTATGGGACCGGAGCCCCTTGTCTGTGCGGTACGAGGGCGGAGGGAGCACAAAGAGCAGATCGGAGCGTGCACGCGGGCAGTTTTACCCAGGTTCGGGCCGCGGTGGACGCGTAAAACCCTACTCCTGCTTGGTTATGTATTAAGTTTGGGCGCTCGGGAGCTTGAAGAAGCAGCTACACCGGCGCAAGAGTGATCTAGGTTCCGAACCCCCTCCACGTTGTGCATGGGCCTCCTTTTATAGTGCAAGGGGTCACCGACAGGTGTCAACGTAGGAGAAAGGGGTAAAAAAGTAAAAGAGGTGGTAGTTGTAACAGTGCGGGAACAGTGGAGCTACAGTACAGAATAGTGGTCTATACCTACTTTAACAGTGGGGGACAAGGGCATTTAATGCCCGTCGCCGTCGACCCCAAAAGCTCCCGCCTTAGCGTCTCCGTCCGCCACGGCGACGGATCCATCACCGTGGAGTGCCACCGTGTACCCCAGGCTGCACAGCCGTCCGCCACGCGTCCCTGGATAGGCCCAGGGCGACGCGTGGGCCGATGAGCTGGAGCGCGGGCACACAGCGCAGCCTTCCCGGCAAGCACCTTGCCGGGGCCTTGATCTTGCCGGGCCCGGGAGCTTGCCGCTCCCCGGGCCCCTTGCCGGGGCACATATAGTGTCAAGGCGTTGTCTTCTAGTCTTCCTGGTGAGCTCCTCTTGCCAGGGTCTTGTGTTAGTGGAGCAGTCTTGAGCCTGGTACGGCCTTCCCGGCAAGCTCCTCTTGCCGGGGTCTTGATCTCATGTCTTGTATACTTTGTTTTTGAATGGTTTAATAAGGAGCAGGAAGGTGTCCGGCGAGCACGCAGTAAACCTTGCCGCGGGAGGCTGCAACTGCCCGTGCACAAGTTGGGGTACTGGGGTACCCCTACCTTAGTACACCGACAGAGCTAGTGCAACTCTAGTGTAAAATTATTTGTACTAGCTTAGAGAGCTAGTGCAACTCGAGTGTAAAATTACCTGAACAAGATTATAGAGCTAGTTCAAGAATATTGTAAAATTATTTGAACTAGGTTATATAGCAAGATCAATTGTAGTGTAAAATTATTTGTACTAGCTTATAGAGCTAGTTCAACTATAGTGTAAAATTGTTTGAAGTAGGTTATAGAGCTAGTTCAACTCTATTATAAAATTATTTGAACTCGAATATAGATATAGTTCAACTCTAGTGTAAAATTATTTGTACTATCTTATATAGCTAGTTCAACTCTATTGTAAAATTGTTTGTACTAGCTTGTAGATCTAGTTCAACTTTAGTGTAAAATTATTTGAACTAGGTTATAGAGCTAGTTCAACTCTAGTGTAAAATTATTTGAACTCGCATATAGAGATAGTTCAACTCTAGTGTAAAATTATTTGTACTCGCTTATATAGCTAGTTCAACTCTAGTGTCAAATTATTTGTACTAGGTTATAGAGCTAGTTCTTTTTTAGTGTAAAATTATTTGTACTAGCTTATAGAGCTAGTTCAACTCTAGTGTGAAAATATTTGAACTAGATTATATAGCTAGTTCAACGCAAGTGTAAAATTATTCGAACTAGCTTATAGATCTAGTTCAACTCTAGTGTAAAATTATGTGTACTAGGTGATATAGCTAGTTTAACTCTAGTGTAAAATTATTTCAATTAGGTTATAGATGTAGTTCGAATCCAGTGTAAAATTATTTGTACTAGCATATATTTGTACTAGCTTATAGAGCTACTTCAACTAAGTGTAAAGTTATTTGTACTGGCTTATAGAGCCAGTTCAACTCTAGTGTGAAATTATTTGAACTAGGTTATAGAGCTAGTTCAACTCTAGTGTTAAATTATTTTTCTAGCTTATAGATCTAGTACAACTCGAGTGTAAAATTATTTGTACTAGGTTATATAGCTAGTTCAACTCTAGTGTAAAATTATTCGAATTAGGTTATAGATCTAGTTCGAATCAAGTGTAAATTTTTTTGTACTAGCATATATATCTAGTTCAACTCTAGTGTAAAAATATTTGTACTAGGTCATAGGGCTAGTTTAACTGTAGTGTAAAATTATTTCAACTAGGTTGTAGAGCTAGTTCAATTCTAGTGTAAAATTATGTTTACTACCTTACAAATCTAGTTCAACTCTAGTGTAAAATTACTTGTACTAGCTTATAGATCTAGTTCAACTCTAGTGTAAAATTATTTGTACTAGCTTATAGAGCTAGTTCAACTCTAGTGTAAAATTACTTGAACTAGGTTATCGAGCTAGTTCATGTCTGGTGTAAAATTATTTGAACTTTGATATAGAGCTAGTTCAACTGTAGTGTAAAATTATTTGTACTAGCTTATCGATCTAGTTCAACTCTAGTGTGAAATTATTTGTACTAGCTTATAGAACTAGTTCAACTATAGTGTAAAATTATTTGTACTAGCTTATAGAGCTAGTTCAACTCTAGTGTAAAATTATTTGAACTAGGTTATAGAGCTTGTTCAACTGTAGTATAAAATTTATTTGAACTCGAATATAGAGATAGTTCAATTCTAGTGTAAAATTGTTTGTACTCTCTTATATAGCTAGTTCAACTCTAGTTTAAAATAATTTGAACTAGGTTATAGAGTTAGTTCAAATCTATTGTAGAATTACTTGTACTAACTTATAGATCTAGTTCAACTCTAGTGTAAAATTATTTGTACTAGGTTATAGAGCTAGTTCAACTCTAGTGTAAAATTATTTGAAATCGCATATAGAGATAGTTCAACTCTAGTGTAAAATTATTTTTACTTGCTTATATAGCTAGTTCAACTCTAGTGTAAAATTATTTGTACTAAGTTATAGAGCTAGTTCAATTTTAGTGTAAAATTATTTGTAATAGCTTATAGAGCTAGTTCAACTATAGTGTGAAATTATTTGAACTAGGTTATATAGCTAGTTCAACGCAAGTGTAAAATTATTCGAACTAGCTTATAGATCTAGTTCAACTGTAGTGTAAAATTATGTGTACTAGGTTATATAGCTAGTTCAACTCTAGTGTAAAATTATTTGATTTAGGTTACAGATGTAGTTCGAATCCAGTGTAAAATTATTTGTACTAGCATATATTTATACTAGCTTATAGAGCTAGTTCAACTTAGTGTAAAATTATTTGTACTGGCTTATAAAGCCAGTTTAACTCTAGTGTGAAATTATTTGAACTAGGTTATAGAGCTAGTTCAACTCTAGTGTAAAATTATTTTTCTAGCTTATAGATCTAGTTCAACTCGAGTGTAAAATTATTTGTACTAGGTTATGTAGCTAGTTCAACTCTAGTGTAAAATTATTCGAATTAGGTTATAGATCTAGTTCGAATCAAGTGTAAATTTTTTTGTACTAGCATATATATCTAGTTCAACTCTAGTGTAAAAATATTTGTACTAGGTTATAGAGCTAGTTTAACTCTAGTGTAAAATTATTTCAATTAGGTTGTAGAGCTAGTTCAACTCTAGTGTAAAATAACTCTAGTTTAACTCTAGTGTAAAATTATGTGTACTAGCTTACAAATCTAGTTCAACTCTAGTGTAAAATTACTTGTACTAGCTTATAGATCTAGTTCAACTCTAGTGTAAAATTATTTGTACTAGCTTATAGAGCTAGTTCAACTCTAGTGTAAAATTACTTGAACTAGGTTATAGAGCTAGTTCATGTCTGGTGTAAAATTATTTGAACTTGGATATAGAGCTAGTTCAACTGTAGTGTAAAATTATTTGTACTAGCTTATAGATCTAGTTCAACTCTAGTGTGAAATTATTTGTACTAGCTTATAGAGCTAGTTCAACTATAGTGTAAAATTATTTGTACTAGCATATAGAGCTAGTTCAACTCTAGTGTAAAATTATTTGAACTAGGTTATAGAGCTTGTTCAACTGTAGTATAAAATTATTTGAACTCGAATATAGAGATAGTTCAACTCTAGTGTAAAATTATTTGTACTAGCTTATATAGCTAGTTCAACTTTTGTCGGTGTACTAAGATAGGGGTACCTTAGTACCCCAACTTGTGCACGGGCAGTAGCAGCTTCCCGTGGCAGGGCTTACCACGTGCTTGCCGGGAACCGTTCTGGTCCCTATGAAGCCATTCAAGAACAAAGTATACAAGTCAGAGGATCAAGGCCCCGACAAGAGGAGCTTGCCGGGAAGGCCGCACCAGGCTCAAGGTTATCACTTTAGCACAAGACCCTGGCAAGAGGAGCTTGCCAGGAAGGCCAAGGAACACATACTTCAAGAGAAGTCTCGACGCATCATGCGCCCTGGCAGGACCCGGAGAGCGACAAGCTTCCGGGCCCGGCAAGATTACGACCCCGGCAAGGTACTTGCCGGGGAAACCTACGCTGTGTGCCCACGCTCCAGCTCATCTGCCCACGCGTCGCCCTGGGGCCCTTCCAGGAGCACGTGGCCGACGGCTGTGCAGCCTGGGGCACACGGTGGCAAGCCACGGTCACGAGGCTACCGCCATGGCGAACGGAGAAGCACGAACGGACGCTTTTGGGGGCGACGGCGACGGGCATTTAATGCCCTTGTCCCCCACTGTCAAAGTTAGGTGAAGACCACTGTTCATACACTGTTCATTTACTATTGCAACTACCACCAAATTTACACTTTTACCCTCCTCTACGTTGACACCTGTCGGTGACCCCTTTGAGCTATAAAAGGAGGCCCATGCACGACGTAGAGGGGGTTCGAAAGCTAGACAACTCTCTCGCTCGGTGTAGCTAGTACTGTAGATCTTCAAGCTCCCGAGCTCAAGAACTCAATACAACCTAAGCAGGAGTAGGGTTTTATGCGTCCGCGCGGCCCGAACCTGGGTAAACTACCCGCGTGTGCCCCTCGATCTGCTCTCCGTGCTCCCTCCGCTCCCTTACCGCAACGTAGAAGGGGCTACGGTCCCATAGGTGCTCGTGGGAGGACAGTTTTCCCCCGACATCTTTGGCGCGCCAGGTAGGGGGCGTCGAGGTTGTGCGAACCTGATCCGGCGCTCACGCGGGCGCATTCTTCATCAACCTCTCCAACTTCATCGGCTACATCAACATGCCTCCGAAGAAGAAGGTTTCGGAGGTCGGAGGCCCGTCCGCGTCGATCCCACCCCCACCAGAGCCGACGGTTGGTGGGGGAGGCGCCGGCGGAAGGGTGGACGCCGGCGGGGACACTCACGGCGCCACCAAGTCCAAGGACAAGACGGACGACCGGGTTAACTCCAAGGCCTCGGTGTCCGTGCACGCACCACGTCCCTCTCAGGAGGTGCCAGACCAGCAGCGGTGTGGTACCGGAGGTACCATACGCTTGCTGGGACGTGGCCAAGCCGGCGAATCACGGGACGCTCAAGGCCACCGCCCCGGCACAAGCAAGGCGCGGTCGCCGGGACGGGAACGTGCTCCTTCTAACGCAGTTAGAAGTCCGAGCGTGTCCCGTTCCTCGCACCGTTCGCCACCGATTCCCTCTTCTCCAGCAGAAGCCCTGGCCAGGGCTCAGCTGCTCCTCGACTTCCCTCCAGCGGCGGATAAGGCCGAAGACTGGAGGGCGACGATCCAGAGCCTCATCGCCTTCGCCAACAACGATGCGCCGCAGCAGCCGACAACCTCACGGCCGCGGCAAGTCGACCAAGCGAAGGCCGATGGCGACAAGACCGCCGGGGGTGCAACTACCGTGCACTCCCCGCCGCGGAAGCAGAAAACGCCGCCCCGCCGGATCAACGTCGACGACGACTCCACGGCGTCGTCAGATCCGCGGGCTCGCCGCGACCAGCGCCAAGTCCTCGACGAGAGGCGACAGGAGGATGCTCGGACCCGTATCGAGCGTCGACGAGAAGCCAGAAGACAATCTGACCAGCGCGCTGGGACCGCTATTGATATGCACGCGCCCGGTGAACCAGGCGACTTGCCGTACGCGGCAGGCTGCCCTGCGTTCACCCGAGAGCTGCGGCAAGTCCAGTGGCCCAGCATGAAGAATTTCAAGCCCGACGTACCTGAGAAGTACGACGGCAAGACGCACCCCTCGGAGTTCCTCAGCATCTACACCATTGCGGTGCAGGCTGCCGGGGGACGCGACGAGAAGATCCTAGCCAACTACTTCCCGCTCGTGCTTAAGCCAAACGTCAGGTCTTGGCTTATGCACTTGCCGGAGAACTCCATCTCTTCATGGGCGGATCTGTGCCACCAGTTTGTCGGCGCCTTCACAGGCGGCCACAAACCCCACGGCCAGGAGAGCGATCTCCACATCTTAGCCCAGAAGGAGGGAGAGTCCCTGCGCAAATACATCCAAAGATTCAGCCGCGTCCAGCACAACATTTCCGACGTCCACCCTGCCGCGGTTATCAGTGCGTTTCACCAGAACGTGCGCAACCGCCGGATGAGGGAGGAGATGGCCATGACCAAGATCCGGGATGTCAGCGAGCTCTACGCTCTGGCTGACAAGTGCGCGCGTGCTGAAGAGGGGAGGAGACTCCCCGGAGAGGATACTGGCGCAGGAGGAAGCGACAGCGAGGATGCCGCCCCGGCAAGGAAGAACCGGCAGCGGAATAACAGAAAGAAGAAGAGAAAGGAGGTGCTGGTTGTCGAGCAGTCCGGCAAGGAGGCTCCCGCCAAGAAGGCACAGGCTGGCGGATCCGGCAAGGAGCCCGCCCCTGTAGCGGCAGCCGACAAGCAGGACGGCTCCGACAAGCAGTACTGCAAGATCCACTGCACCAAGGGCCACGATCTCCATAACTGCAAAAGAGTGGAGTACCTCATAGAGCAGCAGAAGGCTGAATACGAGCGACGTGACAAGGAGAAGGCCCAAGGAGGCGGAGGAGAGCCCAGCAAGAAGCGGCCGTTCAATGGCCGGGGAGGACGCCGCGGCAAGGCCAAGCAGCGGCAAGGTGACAGACCTCCCCGGGGCCGCGACAAGGATGAGGATGAAGACGACGATGATGACATGGAAGAAGGAGACAACAGCGAGCAGGAGTTCCAGAAGGCCACAGAGGTTCTGTGTGTCGACGGAGGTGCCTCTCTGCATACTTCCCACCGCCAGCTCAAGCATGGGTGCGAGAAGTGAATGCAGCTGAGCCGCCCGTCGAGTCACGCAGGCTGCTGAAGTGGTCCGGCACGCCCATCATCTTTGACCTTGAGGACCACCCTGACCGCACAACTGCGGTTGGGTGCTTGCCGATGTTGGTCTCACCAACTATCCGCAACCTCAAGGTCACCAAGATGTTGGTCGACGGCGGGGCTGGCCTGAACTTGATCTCCTCAGCTGTGATCAAGAAGCTACAGATCCCAGACGGCGAGCTCGAGGAAACCGGGTCGTTCCAAGGGATCAACCCGGGAAGGAGCAAGCCGAAGGGGAAGATCACGCTGCCAGTGACCTTTGGCGGAGAGCTCAATTTCAGGACGGAGAGGATCACATTTGATGTTGCTGATATCCCATTGCCATACAATGGGATACTTGGTCGTCCTGTCCTCGCCAAGTTCATGGCAGCTTCCCACTATGCATACAACGTACTCAAGATGCCGGGGCCGATAAGCGTTATCTCTGTCCCCGGCGACAAGAAGGACGCGCTTATCTGCGCCGACAAAATCTACCGGGATGCAGCAGCCGCAGCAGAGAGCAACACACTTGCCGCTGAAGCTCCCGGGGGGAAGACCAAGACCAAGTCCGGCAAGAGCTCTGGAGCCCACTCCGGCAAACGCACCTCTTCGGAGTGCTGCGCTACCGTCGAGGACGCACCATCGAGCTCCACTGGCAAGTGTAAGAAAGGAATGGCAGCTCCACCGGCAACCAAGAAGGTTTCCGCCAAGGAGGACGGCACTGGTGGTACCTTCACCATCAGTTCTACACTCGACCACAAATAGGAAAGCGCGCTCGTTGCCTTCCTGCGGGCGAATGTCGACGTGTTCGCATGGCAACCGTCGGACATCCCCGGCGTTCCCAGGAAGGTAATTGAGCACAAGCTTGATGTTTGTCCTCATGCGCGGCCTGTCAAGCAGAAGGTCAGGAAGCAAGCCGTGGAGCGCCAAGAGTTCATCGCCGAAGAGATAAAGAAGTTGGAAGCAGCAGGCCTGGTTAGAGGCGTAATCCATCCTACGTGGTTAGCCAATCCAGTTGTCGTGCGCAAGGCCAATGGGAAGTGGAGACTTTGTATAGACTTCACTGATGTGAATAAAGCGTGTCCCAAGGATCCATTTCCCTTGTCGCGTATTGACCAGATTGTTGACACCACCGCCGGATGTGAGTTGCTTTCATTTCTTGATGCATACTCAGGTTACCACCAGATATTCATGGCCAAGGAAGATGAAGAAAAGACTGCATTCATTACTCCATGTGGCACATATTGCTTCATACGCATGCCCTTTGGATTGAAGAATGCAGGCTCGAGATTTGCAAGGGTGGTGCACACTGCTTTTGAGCCACAGATACACAGAAATGTAGAAGCCTACAATGATGATATAGTGGTCAAGAGCAAAAGCAAAGATACCCAGATACAGGACTTAGAGGAAACCTTTGAGAATCTGCGCAAGATACAGCTCAAGTTGAACCCCGAGAAGTGCGTCGTCGGAGTCCCCTCTGTCAAGCTTCTCGGGTTCTTTGTGTCCTAGAGGGGGATTGAAGCCAATCCCGACAAGATAAAAGCCATCGAGCAGATTGAAGCCCCGAAGCGCGTCAAGGACGTAAGAAGGCTTGCTGGTTGTGTGGCTGCCCTCAGCAGGTTCATTTCTGTCAGGCTCATTTCTGGGAAATAAATCACAGAATAGCCTTAAGTCACACTGGCTCCCAAGAACAACCAGTGGACAACCTTGATATAGATAACCAGTACAATACAATAATGTTACACAGGGCTGAATCAGGGTGACTCAACAATTTATTACAAAAACTCAACGCACTAAGGTGGCGGAATGTGATAGTGGTTGGTGGGACTCAACACTGATATACTAGCATAGAGTCAAGTGTCAGTGTGATACTTGACTATTTTATTGGTGTGGCGGAAGCTTGACGGATGATACAAGTGATAGACTCCATAACACAGGTGTGCTGACTGGGAACCTTCTAAGCGTCGGCCTCGCTAGCGTAATTCTCCTCCAAAAGCTCGTCCTCCTCCAAGTCTGGCCAAGTAAATAGCCAGGGACAAGCCAGTGAGTACTTTTTAATGTACTCGCAAACATTATGAACATAAGATATACCAAATGCGAATGCCATGGTAGATGAACTACATGCATGCAACAATTATCACAACTTGGTATGGTAAAACATGGTTAGTACAGAAATAAATATTAGTGTCAACAATAAATATAAATAAGAGAAAAGCCGGTCGGATGTCAAGTGACACCACGGTAGGACTTGAAAATAAGTGCCAGTCGGGTATCCACAAGAGTAGTGGCGTGATAAACCGCCTGACACTCGAGGGACGCCACAAAAGGACTTAAAAGAAATGCCAGTCGGGTATCCACAAGAGTAGTGGCGTGATAAACCGCCTGACACTCGAGGGACGCCACAGAAGGACAAAAAAAATAAATGCGAGTGTCCGGGGTAGTCTAGCCAGCCCCTGAGACACTCTGGAAGTAAAAAAATAAAATCATAGGATTAGTCCATAAGCATAATTTTCATCTTAAATAAATTCATGATAATACTAACTGCGACAAGAATTTCATGCGACATAAACGTGCTCAAGTATATTATTTTTTCCTCCAGAGACTGACACCGGGACCGATACTTGACCCACCCAACCAAGTCCTTAACCGTGGACGCGGCTATTCGAATAGATATAACTCTGCAGAGGGTGTACTCTTTACCCACGCGCATGGGATTTCCTTAGTCAGCATCGTGCACTGGCTAATACCCAATACGGACTTTGGGTTGAAAACACGCCTGACGCTCACACACCGACCAGATGCCAGGAATCACCCACAGCATCGCTCCAGAAACCTTAAGTCAGGGAGGCTACAACCTCCGAAAAGCATGGGATCACTATTAAACGCGCGGATTACAAGGGGTGCCCCCCTCTCGGCTACAACCGGAAACACCCATGCCCCTGACCCGATGACAGGCTACAACCTTCATCGTAGTTATCTGGGTGGTGTGCACCCGAACAGGGGTTATCAACTTACTAGGCCGTACCCTCCTTTCGGAAGGACCCGTGGCAGCACGGTGTACAGCTAGGTGTATAGAGCAAGACTCAATCTAGGCAGACTCAGGAGGTACTATTAAAATATCACCAGTATTCTCTATCAATATCACACGACACCACTGTGTCAACAAAGGACCGTGCCCACCCGCACGTCCAAACCAGCAGCAAAATTTCTGCCATCAAGTAACCATATGTATGTCAGAGAGATGCTAGTGTAATATGCTAGCAAGGAAAAGGGTGACATGACCATGCACACACATGTGATGTAACATGCAACATATGCATTGCAAAACCAAACTATGTAACCATGCAAAAGATGAAAACACCATATCCCAGGTTCAATAATGCTTGCCTTGTCCAAAATAGTCAGGAGAAAACCCCTCTGAATTTCCAGCAAAAGATCCTTCTTCTTTTTCTGAAAATTCAAATTTGAATTCGAATAAGAATTCCCACACAGAACAGAAAATGTTCTCAAAATATTTTTAAATAAATCTAAAAAACTAGAGAGGAAAAGAAAATTTTAGCAAAAAGAATCAACTCATTTGGATTTATAGTTTAAAAGCTATTAACTTTTTAAAACCAGGGGTCTTTCTGCAAAATAGAAGCCCCTGGGCTGTTTTAAAAGAAAACGGTTCGGCAGCGAATACGCCTTCCAGTGGAGAAGGCGTAAAGCGTAGAGTACGCCTTCGCTGAACACAGAAAATAGAGAGAGAGAGCTGACGGGTGGGGGCCACCCGTCAGGTTAGAATTAGAGCGCGCTCGCGCGCGTGTACAGAGGGGTGGCGGCGATCGCCGGCGACGATCGCCGGGGTTTCAGAGCCCGGCGCTGGTCGCACTGTGACCAGCGTGGACTTCCGCCTCCGTGGGTGGTGGTGGTGGCCACCGGCGATCACCTGAACGGCGGTGAGCTCGACGCCGGCGGACGGTGGTTCGGGTGGAGTTGGGGCTCGTCGGAGAAGGCTTTGGGGTTGAAATTGGCTTAGGGGTTCGGCATGGTGCTGGAAAAGAGGTGGATAGGCGGAGTTTGGGTGGCTCTGGTGGAGTAGGGGCGAGGTTTGGCTCGTGGGCAGAGGCGGCGGAGCGGTGGCCGGAGAGGGAGAAGAAGACCCTCTCGTGGCCGGGTGGGTGGCTAGGAGGAAGAGTGGGTGGTGGTGGAGGCGAATGGTGAAGCTGGAGGGGGTCGGGGGTCCCTTTTATAGGCGAGTCGAGGATGGCCGAGACGGGCGGAGGTCGCCGGAGTAAATTTGATCGCCGTGGTTGGTTTTGGCCGGTGGTCAGGGGCGACGAGGCAATTAAGAGGCCGGTGGAGTTCGCCAGAAGCCTCCGCTTGGACGGGCTCGGGCTCGTTGGCCACGTCCGTGATGCGCTGTCCCGCACGGGTGCGGCGGCGTGGCCAGCTCCGGCGACTGCCATACGGGCCCGGGGCGGCGTGGTCGGTGCGTCCGTTGTGCGGAGAGGCGAGGGAGGACGACGCGTGGGCGGAAGGGTAGGTAGGGGAGATGCGGCGCAGTGAATGGAGGCCGGTGGCCGAGGCGATCCGCTCGGCCTCGCCGTGGATGAGCTCGGGGGTGGCTGCACCGGCCAGCTGCCAGCTCACCGGCGTGGAGAGGCTGGGCGATGGGCCAGGGAGCGCGGCGGCATTTAAGGCGGGCGACGACGCCGTGCGGGAGGGGAAGGAGAGGAGTGCACGGCATCGCCGGCCCCTGTCGGCTGAACTAGTTCAGTTAATTGAATTAAATTCAGTTATGAACAGTATGCATGCCAAGTGTTTGATGATATGCTATGGGGTGTTAAACATCTTAGTTGATCATGGGATTTGCTGTGGTGGTGTGTGGTTACTCAAAAATGAATTTGCCAGAAGGCCAAGATTTTTGGTGGAGTTTGGAAATGATTTGGAGCAAAAAATTGATTTCTGGACCAAACTTGAATTGAATAGAAATTGAAATTTTTTGAACTGTGTGACCAAATGTTTTTGAAGAAATGGGTTAAGGGTACCATGTATATGTAGGGATAATTTTGGTGTGGCAAAAGAGCTATAGAAAAATATAGTTCCTTTGTAAAGTCAAGAAACTATGATTATTTCACATTCCATCTTTGGAATTTAAAATATATAGAAGAAATATTTTTGTGGAGTGGAAAGGAGTTGGATAATATCATAGAAGATGTGCAGGACTTGAGAGGTAAGTCTTGGAGTGGCAGAAAAATATATGGAGAGGTTTAGGATGCTAGAGGAGGTGGAAAAAGGCTTTTGCCTTTGAAAATTAAATAACCAGAACCAAAAATTCTTTAGAAAGAAATAATTTTGAAAACCTCCAAAATAATTAAATCAATTAAATTCACCCTTCAAACAGAACCCTCCAAGAAAATTTTAAATCCTAACTAAAATTTGAAAAAGTTTTCAAAACTCCAAATAAATATTTTTGGGGTGTTACAACACCTACCCCCTTAAGAAAAATCTCGTCCCCGAGATTTCAGCTGTCCCTCAAACAGGTACGCATACTCAGTCCTTAAGTGATCTTCTCTTTCCCATGTTGCTTCTTCCTCGGTGTGATTGCTCCATTGGACTTTGTAAAATTTTATTACGTTTTGTCGGGTTCTCCGTTCAGACTCCTCCAAAATCCTTATAGGACGTTCCCGATAGGTAAGATCGGGTTGAAGATCTAACTCTTGGTGCTGAACTTGCTTTTCCGGGTTGCTAACACATTTCCTCAGCTGAGATACATGGAACACATCGTGAACATCTGATAATTCTGCCGGTAATTCCAGTTGATAGGCAACCTTGCCCCTTCTTGCGGTTACTTTGAACGGTCCAATAAATCTTGGTGCTAATTTCCCCTTGACCTTAAATCTCTGTAGCCCCCTTGTCGGAGATACTCTAAGATATACGTAGTCACTGGGCTCAAAATGGACCTGGCGGTGTTTTTGATCATAATAACTCTTCTGACGGCTTTGAGCTGCTCTTAGTCGGTCCTGAATAAGCTTTACTTTGGTTTCTGCCTCCTTTAGTATTTCTGGTCCAAAAATTCGGCTGTCTCCGGTTTCAGACCAATTCAGTGGGGTCCGGCATCGTCGTCCGTATAACGCTTCGAAAGGTGACATTTTTAGACTAGCTTGATAACTGTTGTTGTAGGAGAATTCTGCATAAGGTAAACTATCCTCCCAACTGACTCCGTAGGTAAGCACACATGCTCTCAACATGTCTTCTAATATTTGATTTACCCGCTCTGTCTGTCCTCCGGTCTGCGGGTGATATGCTGTGCTGAAAGCCAGTTGCGTGCCTAAGGCTTGCTGTAGATGTTCCCAAAATCTAGAGACAAATTGGGTGCCTTTGTCAGAGACTATTATTTTGGGTACCCCGTGTAGACAAACAATCCTGGATAGGTACAGCCTGGCTAGCCTCTGTGTTGAGTAGGTGGTTTTTACCGGAATGAAATGTGCTATCTTGGTTAGCGAATCTGTTATTACCCAGATAGCATCATTCCCATGGCGTGACCTTGGCAAACCAACAACAAAATCCATTCCAATTCTATCCCATTTCCATTCAGGCACCTTAATTGGTTGCAACAACCCTGCTGGTCTCTGGTGCTCTGCCTTCACACGTTGGCAGGTATCACAACATGCCGCATATATGGCTATATCCCTTTTCATCCCGTGCCACCAAAATCTTTCCTGTAGATCCTTATACATTTTGGTCCCTCCGGGATGAATGGAATATGGAGTGGTATGCGCCTCTGCCATTATCTGCTGTTTTAATTCTTCAATGTTTGGTACGCATAATCTCTGTCCAAACCAAATAACTCCTTGGCTGTCTACAATAAATTCGGGCGCCCTGCCCAGTTTCATCTTTCTCCTAATCCCTTCAATACTTGGGTGTCCCTTTTGGGCTTCTCTGATCTGGTCCTCTAATGTTGGTTTTATTTCCAACTGGGAAATGGTCCCCTCCGTGACTAGTGCCATGTTGAGCTTGGCAAATTCCTGGCTGAACACATGTTGCGAGAGTTGTACACTGCCATTACCGGCGCATGGATTCCTGCTGAGGGCATCTGCCACAACATTGGCTTTACCTGGGTGATAGTGAATTCCTACGTCATAATCCTTAATTAGCTCAAGCCAACGTCGCTGTCTCAAATTTAATTCTGGCTGAGTGAAAATATACTTAAGACTTTTGTGGTCCGTGTATATTTCACATCGGTTCCCCAGAAGATAGTGTCGCCACTCTTTGAGTGCGTGTATTACTGCAGCAAGTTCCAGATCATGAGTGGGGTAATTTTCTTCATGTCGCCGTAGCTGTCTTGAGGTGTAAGCCACCACTTTTCCTTCCTGCATTAACACACATCCAAGGCCTTTCCCGGATGCGTCACAATATATATCAAAATTTTTGTGCACATCGGGCACAACCAGAACTGGTGATGTTGTTAACCTCTTTTTCAACTCCTGAAAACTTTTTTCACAAGCTTCAGTCCATTCAAAATTCTTGTCTTTCTTGAGTAACTGGGTCATGGGTCTGGCTATAGTGGAGAACCCTTCAATAAACCTTCGATAATAGCCTGCTAGACCAAGAAAACTTCTGACTTCCGTTACGTTTGTGGGTTGCTTCCATCCCAACACATCCTTTACCTTTCCTGGGTCCACAGCGATTCCATCTTGGGTCAATACGTGCCCAAGGAACCCAACTTCTCTCAACCAAAATTCACATTTGCTGAATTTGGCATATAGTTGATTTTTCCTTAATTCTTCCAGTACTATCCGAAGATGCTGCTCATGTTCTTCGGGTGTCTTGGAGTAAATAAGTATGTCATCGATAAATACCACCACAAATTTATCCAAATATTTCATAAAAACCTTGTTCATGAGATGCACAAAATATGCCGGGGCATTGGTTAAACCGAACGGCATCACTGTGAACTCATATAATCCATATCTGGTAGTGAATGCCGTCTTAGGTATGTCTGTCGTCCGAATTTTTAGCTGATGATAACCTAATCTCAGGTCTATTTTCGAGAAGACTTTAGCTTCTGCTAGCTGCTCAAACAAATCGTTGATTCTGGGCGGTGGATATTTATTCTTGATAGTGACCATATTAAGTGCCCTGTAATCAATACATAGCCGTAGGGTACCATCCCTCTTCTTGGCGAATAAAACTGGCGACCCCCATGGTGACGAGATGGGTCGAACGTAACCTTTCTCCATCAACTCCTTAATTTGCTTCTTTAATTCTGCCAATTCCGTTGGGGCCATACGGTACGGCTTCTTGTATATGGGTGTCGTTCCGGGTGCTAGTTCAATAACGAACTCAATTTCGCGGTCCGGAGGCATTCCTGGTAACTCTTCAGGGAATACATCAGGATACTCATAGACTACAAGAACCTTACTTAATTCCACCGTATCCACTTGATTCAATTTCCCTTGTGATGTGGCAATCTTCCTTGTACCCACCTTTATTGTCTTTCCTTGGCAATTGGTGAGAGTTACCGTGCGGTTATAGCAGTCTATGAAACCTTTGTTTGTGGTTAGCCAATCCATTCCTAGAATAATATCCAGGTCAACTGCTTCCAATACGATGAGATTGGCTAAGAATCCCATTCCTTCAATTTCGATACTCACATCCTTGCAGTACCATTGAGTACTTTGCTTTGATCCCGGGGACTGAATAACCATGGATTTTGGCAAAGGCAAAAAGGGAAACTGATTCTTCGAGGCAAATCTTTTAGAAATGCAAGAGTGGGAAGCTCCGGAATCAAATAAAACAGTAGCATCTACTGAGTTGGCGGGGAACGTACCAAACACGATATCCGGTGCGTTCTGAGCTTCCTCAAAAGTCACGTGGTTGATATGTCCTTGCTTGTGGTTGTTATTGGGGTTGAAGTTATTGCGTCGTGGAGCTGTGGTCGCACCGCGGCCATTGTTGTTGTTGTTGGCTTTGGGAGGGTTGTTTCCCTGTTTTGGGCATTGTTTAGCATAATGCCCCTCTCCTCCACAGGAATAGCAGGTGACTCCAGGATAAAAAGCTGTATCCTTGGTCCTATTGTGGAACGCACTGCGGTTCTGTGGTGGAGCTGTAGTCGCTGGTCGGGTTATTGCTGGCCTTTGAACATCATTCCTGGGCCTGTTGTTGCGAACCTGTACTGACTGGTTCATGCGACGCTTGCGAGCCTCATCCATATTGCGGTGTTCATTTTCCAGAATAATAGCCTTATCAACAAGTGTCTTAAAATCTGGAAAGGTATGAACCACCAGCTGGCACTTTAGAGATGAAATGAGTCCGTCGAGAAATTTTTCCATCTTTTTGTTCTCTGTCATATATTCATCGTTGGCGTACCGGGCCAACTGAGTAAACTGATCCAGATACTGGGACACTGTGGAGCCCCGCTGTCTGAGATCCTCAAATTCCCTCTTCTTCAATTTCATAATGCTATTAGGGATATGTGCTCCCCGGAAATTCTCCTTGAATTGCTCCCATGTCATATTTGCTCCGTCAGGGTGGGTGTGACATAAGTTCTCCCACCACGAAGCGGCCGTCCCAGAAAAATAGTGTGGTGTGTACATCACCTTTTCCTGGTCAGTACACTGGGCAATGATCAATTTTCTTTCCATGTCTCGAAGCCAGTCGTCTGCCTCTAGTGGCTTGTCAGTGTGAGTAAAGATCGTCGGGCGGGTCTTTTGTAACTCAGACAGTTTGGACCTGGGTTGCTGTTGTTCATGGTGATTTCCCATGTTAATCAAATGCTGCATCATCTCCTGATGCTGTTGCTGACTCTGCTCATATAGGCGACACACTTGCGAGAATGCTGAATCACTGCTTTGCTGACTTGTCTGCCCTTGAGTAAAATTATTTCCCATCTGTCCAGAGTTGTTCTCAGGTGGAGTTGGCATAGAACGGGTCCAGGGACGATGCATTTTCTTTCTGGGGTATTTGCATAACACCAAAGAAAATAATCAAATAGCATAAAATAAATTTCCAAATAAGTTTTTTCCCCCCCAGGACAAGGTAAGACAAGGCAGCCAGTTATATTACACAGGTAGTCTAATTTTACAAGCAGGTGTTAATTATACAGGATATAATTATACAGGATGCATGCGGAAACTGTATCATACAAGATCACTTATTTCCACTAGCGCACTCTCCGCGCTCTCATCGACCTGCGGTCCTAACATCGTTATCTTACAAAGGATAGGCAGAACAGGAGATAAATATATTACATCCGTGTTCCCAAGCGGTCATCTGGTGAGAATGACTGCGTTTGCCCACATAGCTCATCCTAGGTCCTGCTGAGAGTGAGAGTCAGACAAGGCACCCAGGATGCGATCTCGCCCTCCTCCTCCTCCTCGGGAATCGCCTCTAGTCGAGTGGTCGTTGATGCCGTGCCTGCTGGAGGTGGCACCGTGCTCGTCAGTGGAGAAGCTCTGGTCGGAGTGGGTGCAACCAGACGGCTAGCATCGCCAGTCGAGGTCGAGCGCTGAGCCGCGGAACTAGCCAGAGAAGTATTTGGTGGAGTGGAAGTGCGTGGAGCACGAGGCGAAGGAGAGCGGTACTCGCTCCTGCGAATAACTCTCGCACGAGATAAGTCCATCCGCGCAGTGAGGTAGTCATCCACCAGGGAGGTGAAAGCTGACTCTAAGGCCATGATGTACTGGACAAGTGGCTCGATAGCCAGATCCCTTTCCCCTATGGTGCAGGAAAAGGCATAGTGGCTAGTATATGGAACGTGGCATGGTAGGTAGTAATAGGGACGGTTCTGCATAACAGGCAGGATGTCCCTGAGACGTGCGATAGCCTCACGTGCGGCCATCTGGATAGCATGCCTCTCAGTGGGCATGGCTCTCCCCATGAAGCGATAGTTGCGAAAAGACACGGAAACACCACCCCGAATATATACCGAAGCCTGGTACATAGTCAGGGTCTCTGAGATCTTGTCCGGGTAAATGACGTACTCCGGACGCCCGAGAGATCCCATCGCGTCCCTCGCGATGCTCGCGAGAAGGCGGGAAAATCCCGCAGGCTCGTTTGCGAACACCTGCGATGGGCAGCTGCCACCAGCCATCTACAACAGTAGACAAAAATCCAAGTAGCCATGTCATAATTGTATGATGACTAAGGAAAATTTGCTACGATGCATGAGATGCATGCTGGAAAAATGTCAGCACTGACTCGGTGACTAGCGATCGCGCCTAAAGCTCCTACAGTCAGCCTGGCTCTGATACCAAGGTCTGTCAGGCTCATTTCTGGGAAATAAATCACAGAATAGCCTTAAGTCACACTGGCTCCCAAGAACAACCAGTGGACAACCTTGATATAGATAACCAGTACAATACAATAATGTTACACAGGGCTGAGTCAGGGTGACTCAACAATTTATTACAAAAACTCAACGCACTAAGGTGGCGGAATGTGACAGTGGTTGGTGGGACTCAACACTGATATACTAGCATAGAGTCAAGTGTCAGTGTGATACTTGACTATTTTATTGGTGTGGCGGAAGCTTGACGGATGATACAAGTGATAGACTCCATAACACAGGTGTGCTGACTGGGAACCTTCTAAGCGTCGGCCTCGCTAGCGTAATTCTCCTCCAAAAGCTCGTCCTCCTCCAAGTCTGGCCAAGTAAATAGCCAGGGACAAGCCAGTGAGTACTTTTGAATGTACTCGCAAACATTATGAACATAAGATATACCAAATGCGAATGCCATGGTAGATGAACTACATGCATGCAACAATTATCACAACTTGGTATGGTAAAACATGGTTAGTACAGAAATAAATATTAGTGTCAACAATAAATATAAATAAGAGAAAAGCCGGTCGGATGTCAAGTGACACCACGGTAGGACTTGAAAATAAGTGCCAGTCGGGTATCCACAAGAGTAGTGGCGTGATAAACCGCCTGACACTCGAGGGACGCCACAAAAGGACTTAAAAGAAATGCCAGTCGGGTATCCACAAGAGTAGTGGCGTGATAAACCGCCTGACACTCGAGGGACGCCACAAAAGGACTTAAAAGAAATGCTAGTCGGGTATCCACAAGAGTAGTGGCGTGATAAACCGCCTGACACTCGAGGGACGCCACAGAAGGACAAAAAAAATGCGAGTGTCCGGGGTAGTCTAGCCAGCCACTGAGACACTCTGGAAGTAAAAAAATAAAATCATAGGATTAGTCCATAAGCATAATTTTCATCTTAAATAAATTCATGATAATACTAATTGCGACAAGAATTTCATGCGACATAAACGTGCTCAAGTATATTATTTTTTCCTCCAGAGACTGACACCGGGACCGATACTTGACCCACCCAACCAAGTCCTTAACCGTGGACGCGGCTATTCGAATAGATATAACTCTGCAGAGGGTGTACTCTTTACCCACGCGCATGGGATTTCCTTAGTCAGCATCGTGCACTGGCTAATACCCAATACGGACTTTGGGTTGAAAACACGCCTGACGCTCACACACCGACCAGATGCCAGGAATCACCCACGGCATCGCTCCAGAAACCTTAAGTCAGGGAGGCTACAACCTCCGAAAAGCATGGGATCACTATTAAACACGCGGATTACAAGGGGTGCCCCCCTCTCGGCTACAACCGGAAACACCCATGCCCCTGACCCGATGACAGGCTACAACCTTCATCGTAGTTATCTGGGTGGTGTGCACCCGAACAGGGGTTATCAACTTACTAGGCCGTACCCTCCTTTCGGAAGGACCCGTGGCAGCACGGTGTACAGCAAGGTGTATAGAGCAAGACTCGATCTAGGCAGACTCAGGAGGTACTATTAAAATATCACCAGTATTCTCTATCAATATCACACGACACCACTGTGTCAACAAAGGACCGTGCCCACCCGCACGTCCAAACCAGCAGCAAAATTTCTGCCATCAAGTAACCATATGTATGTCAGAGAGATGCTAGTGTAATATGCTAGCAAGGAAAAGGGTGACATGACCATGCACACACATGTGATGTAACATGCAACATATGCATTGCAAAACCAAACTATGTAACCATGCAAAAGATGCAAACACCATATCCCAGGTTCAATAATGCTTGCCTTGTCCAAAATAGTCAGGAGAAAACCCCTCTGAATTTCCAGCAAAAGATCCTTCTTCTTTTTCTGAAAATTCAAATTTGAATTCGAATAAGAATTCCCACACAGAACAGAAAATGTTCTCAAAATATTTTTAAATAAATCTTAAAAAAAACTAGAGAGGAAAAGAAAATTTTAGCAAAAAGAATCAACTCATTTGGATTTATAGTTTAAAAGCTATTAACTTTTTAAAACCAGGGGTCTTTCTGCAAAATAGAAGCCCCTGGGCTGTTTTAAAAGAAAACGGTTCGGCAGCGAATACGCCTTCCAGTGGAGAAGGCGTAAAGCGTAGAATACGCCTTCGCTGAACACAGAAAATAGAGAGAGAGAGAGCTGACGGGTGGGGGCCACCCGTCAGGTTTGAATTAGAGCGCGCTCGCGCGCGTGTACAGAGGGGAGGCGGCGATCGCCGGCGACGATCGCCGGGGTTTCAGAGCCCGGCGCTGGTCGCAGTGTGACCAGCGTGGACTTCCGCCTCCGTGGGTGGTGGTGGTGGCCACCGGCGATCACCTGAACGGCGGTGAGCTCGACGCCGGCGGACGGTGGTTCGGGTGGAGTTGGGGCTCGTCGGAGAAGCTTAGGGGTTCGGCATGGTGGTGGAAAAGAGGTGGATAGGCGGAGTTTGGCTGGCTCTGGTGGAGTAGGGGCGAGGTTTGGCTCGTGGGCAGAGGCGGCGGAGCGGTGGCCGGAGAGGGAGAAGAAGACCCTCTCGTGGCCGGGTGGGTGGCTAGGAGGAAGAGTGGGTGGTGGTGGAGGCGAATGGTGAAGCTGGAGGGGGTCGGGGGTCCCTTTTATAGGCGAGTCGAGGATGGCCGAGACGGGCGGAGGTCGCCGGAGTAAATTTGATCGCCGTGGTTGGTTTTGGCCGGTGGTCAGGGGCGACGAGGCAATTAAGAGGCCGGTGGAGTTCGCCAGAAGCCTCCGCTTGGACGGGCTCGGGCTCGTTGGCCACGTCCGTGATGCGTTGTCCCGCACGGGTGCGGCGGCGTGGCCAGCTCCGGCGACTGCCATACGGGCCCGGGGCGGCGTGGTCGGTGCGTCCGTTGTGCGGAGAGGCGAGGGAGGACGACGCGTGGGCGGAAGGGTAGGTAGGGGAGATGCGGCGCAGTGAATGGAGGCCGGTGGCCGAGGCGATCCGCTCGGCCTCGCCGTGGATGAGCTCGGGGGTGGCTGCACCGGCCAGCTGCCAGCTCACCGGCGTGGAGAGGCTGGGCGATGGGCCAGGGGGCGCGGCAGCATTGAAGGCGGGCGACGACGCCGTGCGGGAGGGGAAGGAGAGGAGTGCACGGCATCGCCGGCCCCTGTCGGCTGAACTAGTTCAGTTAACTGAATTAAATTCAGTTATGAACAGTATGCATGCCAAGTGTTTGATGATATGCTATGGGGTGTTAAACATCTTAGTTGATCATGGGATTTGCTGTGGTGGTGTGTGGTTACTCAAAAATGAATTTGCCAGAAGGCCAAGATTTTTGGTGGAGTTTGGAAATGATTTGGAGCAAAAAATTGATTTTTGGACCAAACTTGAATTGAATAGAAATTGAAATTTTTTGAACTGTGTGACCAAATGTTTTTGAAGAAATGGGTTAAGGGTACCATGTATATGTAGGGATAATTTTTGTGTGGCAAAAGAGCTATAGAAAAATATAGTTCCTTTGTAAAGTCAAGAAACTATGATTATTTCACATTCCATCTTTGGAATTTAAAATATATAGAAGAAATATTTTTGTGGAGTGGAAAGGAGTTGGATAATATCATAGAAGATGTGCAGGACTTGAGAGGTAAGTCTTGGAGTGGCAGAAAAATATATGGAGAGGTTTAGGATGCTAGAGGAGGTGGAAAAAGGCTTTTGCCTTTGAAAATTAAATAACCAGAACCAAAAATTCTTTAGAAAGAAATAGTTTTGAAAACCTCCAAAATAATTAAATCAATTAAATTCACCCTTCAAACAGAACCCTCCAAGAAAATTTTAAATCCTAACTAAAATTTGAAAAAGTTTTCAAAACTCCAAATAAATATTTTTGGGGTGTTACAATTTCAAAGTCTGCAGAGCGCGCCCTGCCTTTCTTCAAAATTTTGAAAAAGGCAGGTCCTCTGAAATGGACTCCGGAAGTGGAGGCGGCGCTGCAAGACTTGAAAGGATACCTGTCCTCCACTCCGATACTTGTCGCACCTAGGCCACAAGAGAAGTTGCTGCTGTACCTAGCGGCAACGAATCAAGTGGTTAGTGCTGCGTTAGTAGCGGAGAGAGAGGCGAATGAGGAACCCACATCCCCGACAAGCGAATCCAGCGACATGCAGGGGGCTTCCCCGACAAGCTCTGGCCCCGACAAGGACAAGTCTGCGCAGGAGCAAGGAGAAGTGCGAAGGAAGATGGTGCAGCGCCCAGTGTATTTCGTAAGTTCCCTTCTGCAGGGGGCTAGATCAAGATACTCTGGGGTGCAGAAGTTGCTTTTCGGCCTCCTCATGGCCTCAAGGAAGCTGCGCCATTACTTCCAAGCACACGAGATAACGGTGGTCACTCGCTTTCCGTTGAAAAGGATATTGCAAAATCCCGAAGCAACAGGCAGGATCGTCGAGTGGGCACTGGAGCTGTCAAGCTTTGGTCTCAAGTTTGAGAGTACTTCAACCATACAGAGCAGAGCTTTGGAAGAATTCATAGCAGAATGGACCCCAACGCCAGATGAAGAAGTCCCAGAGACAAGCGTCCCCGTCCAAGAAGCGAGCAACGAATGGATAATGTACTTTGATGGTGCTTTCTCGCTGCAAGGCGCCGGTGCCGGCGTGGTACTCATAGCGCCCACCGGAGAGCACCTCAAGTATGTTGTCCAGATGCACTGTAACATCCTGTTTTTTTTCGAGAGTTCATTTTTTTTCAAGCAAAAGATGTTGCAACATATTCTTATTATTATGTATCTTTGTTTTGGAGTTGCTTAAATTAATACCACGTTGTTTGGAATTAATTTAGCACATATCAGGTGGAAAATAAATTACGTAATGTCTTGAGTCGTTTTCGTTCGTAGTATTGCATTTTAAATTCTTCTTGCCTATTTTGTTACTTGGATTCTTGGGTTCTTAATGACTTCTAATTTTTCCTCTTGTAACAATCTTAATAAAAGAAATCAATATTATATTATATTGATTTTCTTTCCTTCTCTCTCTTTTAGTTTTCTCTTCGTTATTGGTCCTTGAACCAATACATGTATCTAGCCTAGCCCTCATTGGTATATATCACGTATGCTGGATCGTTCCTTCTCCATTTTTTTTTCTAATCTAAACTCCCCAGCCACCAAACCAACAGGCCCAAGGCCACTCAGTGCAACGCAAGGCCCATCCAGCCGGCCCAGCCGAGCGAGCGAGCGGACGGCTCGGCTCTCCTTCTTCCTCACGCACGCACGTGCACGCACACGTACAGAGAAGAAACGCCATGGCCGCCGCCTCATGTTCCCTTTGTCCCCTCAATTTCTTTCACCATTTCAACTTGTCTTCAACACGAGAATTACTCCCCACTCAACCACGAATCCATTCAGGCAATTTAATCCTCCCACAATTACCTTAATCTCCCGTGTGCAGCTAGTGGACAGAATACCTATCGTTGGCGTTCGTCCCTTGATCTCTCCCTACACACCATCGTTTCTACATCCGTTCGCGTCACTTGGTGCTCCAGAAGCTCCTCTATAAAAGCCCTCTCCTCTGGTTCTCCAATTCCTTACCACACTCTCGCAATTCACCCCGCAACACAGCCGCATCTGCAGCGTTCTTCGCCTACCGTCGCCTAAGGTGAGCATCCCAAGCCAATTCCTCCCACGAACAGAATCCCCTCACCAAAGCCTACCACCTAGACATCTTTTCCCGTCAGTTGGTTGATGTTGGCCGCGTGCACAACGACGCCGTGCCGCTGCCACCCTTTTGGACCGACGTTGTCGTCAACAGATGACCGTTCGTCATGTTCGTCTGTGTCCTGGTGTTCCAACATCACCTAGAGCGTCACGCACCACCATCTCCTCATCACCGTTGTTTCGACAACGACGACTATGCGCGTCGGCGCTCACCCGTGTCAACATTTCCATCCCCGACTATTCCTCGGTGACCCAAAAACCAATCCTAACCTATAGGACGATTTTTGTTGATATTAGAAACGAGTGGATGTTTTTATTTTCATTGAGTAGGTGTTGAATTGTGATAGTTTTTTTATTATTAAGTGCGTATCATGTTTTGTGTAAGTAGTTGTACAAAATTGTTTATGTCTTATTTTTCATGTCCGTAGCATGCTTAGGGTACGTCTTAAATATTGTTGAGTGATTCTAGGATATCTTAGAATATTGTAGAATTTATTTCGGCTTATTCAAATTAGTGATGCAGGATAATACAATTGTTTTTTTAGTGCTTGCATTTCGTGAGAACAATATGGTCATGCGTACAAATATTCATGTTTAAATTAAATTCGATACAAGTATTTTATCAGTGTTAATTATTATTTTATTGGGTTATGTTGTGAGACATAACACATTAATGTTGTCTTTTTTTAAATAACTGATGATGCTATGACTAGATTTTTGTTGTCTTTTGTTACATATGGTTTTAGAATATTATTTTAAATACCGCATCGTTTATGCCTGTAATGTTTTAGAATCATTTTAGAAGCATATTATCGTTTGATGTTTATCTAGTTTAGTCATCCAATTTGTATAGCTTGGTTGGCATTTACAATTATGAATAATTATCTAAATATTGATTGTGGGTATATATTGTATTGCCATGCTAAGTTGATTCGGGTCTTTTAAATACATAGGATTGTTAGTGTTTAGTGTTTATGTCATGTCAGTCATTATTTTGTCTTTCTTTATAGTTAGCTGAAGTATTTGTATTGGGCACTATTAAAGTACAGTTAGCATATTGCTATTTAGAACGTTAGACAAGATGGCCGAGTTTTGCTTAGTCGTGATAAACCTATATCCAACCAATCCGTTCAATTCCTCAACTCATTTTCAATCAACCCACCTCTTTTGAAATCTCCATATCCATCCAGATCTTTCTACCAATACTTCCTATATTGTTATTTCATTGGATGTTATTTGGATTTTACTGCTTGTGTATTTATTATTGCTTCGCCGTTACTACGAGTAGGAGGTGACGGTATCGGGGAGGAGCATTACGAGGAAGACGGAAACAGGGGACTCGACAACGAAGGCATGCCTCCTTCTTGATCATACTTATCCTATGGTTTACAAAATTGCATTGAGTTTTATTGTTACTATGTGCATGCTATTTTTAATTCTCGTAGCTAGTGTGTCGATTGACACATTACCTTGATCCGCTTGTCGCCTATTCACTTGACACCTGAGTAGAATTATATATTATTCTGGTAGAGTAGAAATGCTTAGCCATGCTTATTATTCTATAGGCCCTTATTTGAATGATCTTCGGATCATTGACACTTGGAACTTGTTGCTGAGCTCGCTAAGCTAGGTAGGTTGACCTTGTTGACCTTCTCTACTCTTTTCTACTCTGGGTGAAACTTACCATCTGAATACTGGCGCGGGCGACAGCTGAATCAAGGATTGAAGGAGGGATTGGCCGCCCTTCACGAGTTGAAGGGGGCAATCAGTCGTCCGTGCCGCATGAGGCCTAATAAGTCTTGGGTTTGAACATTGTGACAATAGTACAGCCACATGCTATATGGGCACTGGCTTGGTTAATTAGTTAGCTCACTCTTATTGTTGTCATCGTCGTACCGCAGATGGGATAGCTGCCTTGCGAGGAGTGTCCTCGGCACAAAAGGGGGCTCGGACTGTGAACTGCGGTTACTTCCGTGTTGAAACCTAGTGGGCTTGGCATAGTAAGTTTGGACTAATGAAAGACCTCGTCACAATCCCCCTGCCGGTACACCAAATGGAGTACTATACCAGCGGCCACTGGTGGCAACAAGTCGGGATTGTGTCGTGTGGGTAAAGTGTACAACCTCTGCAGAGTGTAAAACTATTCGAATAGCCATGTCCACGGTCATGGACGGCACATGAATCTTTCTTGACATACAGGACCTGTCTTTCTTATTCCCTCTTTCCCTATTCTTGGAACCTGTGAAGAGTGTGAGTTGATCGAGGATCCTCACTTTGATGAAAGTTATTCTGGAGACAAAAACATGTTTTCATCTAAAACTGCTTTATCCATGTACTATGTTATGTCAAACAAAACTAGCTTTCATGCAAATGAGCCATACAGCCTTCCTTTGAAGCCACATGTAGCTATTAGGTCCTTCCCCGTGGGAGGCATGTTGAGTACGTAATGTACTCATGGCAATACTTTTGTTGAACAACAGAGATCTATGAAGACGAGGGCATTGACTACGACTATTATGATGATCCTGAGGATTGAGACACGTTAACTACATCAACTGCCTGTGGCTGAGATGGCGTCGCTACGTATTTTATATTCCGCTGTGTTTCTGATTGTAATAAATGTCATGCGACATTTCACTATGTATGCCTTGTGGCAAGAGATATTAAACTTATACTTGTTTTAAATGTTCTGCAATGATACCATTTTGCTGTGTTGTCAAGTTGATCCTGGATTGACAAATATACACAGGAGGGTCTGGAAATAATTTCCGGGTTCTCAAAGAAGTGGTATCAGAGCCGACGTCGACCTAGTAACGTGGCCTTAGTTAGAAATGGAAAGCCTTAGGACATATTTGGAAAATATTATTTTATAAATTATCTAGTATTTCTCTCCTATTTTCTCTTGTTAAAATTGTTTACTGATTCTCTCCTTATTCAAATATGTAGATGGTGATATCATCCTCATGCCGGATTGAGCAGTTTGGCAACCTCAGTCGTCAGTTTCGAGACATGCTCACATGCTTGGGCTTCAACAAGGACCCAGAGGTTTCTGGACACTCCTACCGCACGATCGGGGGCGAGGAACGTTTTAAAGTCAACTTGGTGTTGTATCCTAGGATGGAACAAGCCAGCGGTTACCGATTCACATACGATGGAGAAGACTTCTTTGATGCGGTCATTGGAGTTGTTCATCAGGCGATGCATCGGATAGCCGGACTTCATCAGGACGAGCTGAGGCACACCCCGTTCCGGTACTTCACTTTCCGTATTGGGGATGGTGCAATTTAGCAGAACTTGGGGTACATGGAGGAGGATGATCCCACGATCATTCGTATGGCTTCACTTATCTTTGGACTTGAGCAAAACCTTGGTATGACTACAACTATGCTGGAGGAGAACCGCCAGCGCTTAGAGTTTTACCAGGAGCGTGTGGAGACACTTGAGGAGAGACTGGTGGAGGCGAAAACTTCCTTAGCCGCTGCCCATGAAGCACGGGAGGCCGCTGAGGCAATTGCAGAGCAGGGTATCATCGCAACGAACATGATGCTTTCCATGGAGAATGGTGACCATCAGGAGATGCCACCAGAGGACCCTACACCTCCTCCACAACAGAGGCTTCATCCACGCATCAAGATTACACGGACGAAGAAGAGCATCCTGGCGAAGAAGCGTCGTCTGATACGTCGCGCCGTTGCACCTTCAGCACCGCCCGCACTTCCAGCACCACCGACTCGCGAGCAGCAGCTCGACGACAGCGAGGAGGAGGAGGAGACTGAGCCTGAGGAGAGAGTTCCTGCTACACCAGAGGGGACCGCGTCACCACAGTCTGGGCTTCGCTTTGCACCATCACCTAACCACCACTATGATGGAGATCTCAGCGAGTAGATGGACTATAGGAACCATGAGCGATATTTATGATGATGCGAGTGAACGTTAGTTTTTTGCATGTTTACTATGTCCATGGTCGACTATACTGATATATGTGGTATAGCTACTATGTTGTCCAGTACTTTTGGGATTGAGTGTTTTATTTGGAGTTCTATTTGTAGTTCAGTTGCTGGATTTATTTGATCTTTTGTTATCATATTGGTTTTATGGGTTAGATATTCCCTCTCTTCTATTCTAACACTGAGAGGCCAAAAGGATGGATGCTAATCGTGGAGGTCGTGGCCACGGAGCACGTGGACGTGATCGTGGTCGTGGTCGTGGACGTGGACGCGGTCATGGACCGGGTTTTGAGGAACCCATCTTTGAAGAAAACTTTGAGGAAGGACATGTCAATGATACCGACTCTGACTCTGGAGGAGATGATGTGCCACCACCACCACCGCCACCCAATATGGCACAGATGATGCTGATGCAAACCCAGATACTTCAGCAGCTTGCAGCCAACGTTGCGAACCAGAATCAGGGTCAACCACCATAGTCAGGATTTGCTGAGTTCATGAGGGCAAAACCACCAACTTTTGAGGGATCATCAGACCCACTTGATGCTGATGATTGGTTGAAGGACATCAGGAAGACACTCAACTTGGCCAATTGCACTGTGGGTAATCGTGTAAAGTTTGCGGCACACCAGCTCAAGGGTGTGGCTGCAGATTGGTGGGAGAATTATTGTGAAGCACATGAGGATGCTCAAGCTATCACTTGGAATGAGTTTGCAGAAGCTTTCCGCACCGCACATATTCCTGCGGGCATCATGGAGCTGAAGAGGGATGAGTTCCGGGCTCTTACTCAAGGAAAGATGACTGTGTCTGAATATCTGAGTCGTTTCACGCAGCTGGCACGTTATGGAAGGGCAGATATTCCAACTGAAGCTGACAAGACTGCCAAGTTTTTGAAGGGGCTGAACCCTGGGTTGAAGGACAGGCTGGTATCTCATGATTTTCCTACCTTTCAAGCCCTGGTCAATAAGTCTATACTCCAGGAGAACTCTAGGAGGGAGTTAGAGGAGCACCGCAAGCGTAGAGCGCCACAGAGTCACCATGGGGAAGGTCGCTCAAGACAGAAGGTTGGTCATCATCCTGGTTATCATGCACAGTATGTCAAGACATCAAGGCCCAACAACACCTTTCAGCCCAATGCTTATAAAACTCCACGAGCTGAAGTGGGAGGTAATCATGCTAATACAGCTAGAAGGGCATGCTTTAGTTGTGGGCAAGAGGGTCACTTTGCTGTTGCATGTCCCAATAAGAACACCGGTCCTACCCCAGTGAAGTTCAACTTGGGTTCTACAGTCAAGACACCCGCAGCAGGACGTGGTCGAGGCATTCTTAATACACCTGGGAGTGCACCTCATGCACCAGGACGTGGCAGGGTCAATCATGTCACCATCGAGCAGGCTCAAGAGGCACCAGATGTTGTTCTTGGTATGTTTCCAATCAACTCACATTATGGTTCAGTGCTTTTTGATTCTGGAGCTTCTCATTCATTCATTTCCAAAAGCTTTGCTGAAAAATACCTATTTCCAACTAAGGGTATGAGTCGGGTTTGGATGATACAATCACCTGGGGGTACCTTAAGGGAAAGTTTGGGGTGCCCAAAGGTGGTTATTCACATAGAAGGGGTGGAGTTTCTAGCAAACCTTATTTTATTAGACTCCACAGGTTTGGATGTGATTTTGGGTATGGATTGGTTAAGGAATCACAAGGCACTAATAGATTGTGCTGGTACTTCTGTTACTTTAACAAGCACTGAAGGAGGCATTGTGCAATACCAAGCTTGGATTGCAGCTCAACCCGAGGTTGATTGCGTGCTGAACCAAGTGAAGGAGTTAACTCTGGAGGATGTTCGAGTTGTGAAGGAATATCCAGATGTATTTCCGGATGAATTACCAGGATTGCCACCAGACCGTGAGATTGAGTTTGTCATTGAGTTAATACCAGGTACCGCTCCTATTGCAAAGAGACCTTATAAGATGACAGCAAATGAATTAGCTGAGTTGAAGAAGCAAATTCAGGAGCTAGAAGAGAAGGGTTACATTAGGCCGAGCACGTCACCATGGGGCGCACCTGTGCTATTTGTGAAAAAGAAAGATGGTAGCATGCGCATGTGTGTGGATTACCGAGCGCTGAATGCAGCAACTATTAAGAATAAGTATCCCGTGCCAAGGATTAATGACTTGTTTGAACAGTTGAAGGGGGCATGTGTGTTTTCCAAAATAGATCTCCGATCAGGATACCATCAGTTGAAGATTCGCCCGCAAGATGTTCCAAAGACCGCATTTGTTACTCGATATGGTCTCTATATGTTTTTGGTAATGTCATTTGGACTCACAAATGCACCAGCTTACTTCATGTATCTCATGAACAGTGTATTCATGGATTGCCTGGATAAGTTTGTTGTTGTGTTCATCGATGATGTTCTGATCTATTCCCGGAGTGAAGAAGAGCACGAGGAACACCTTCGAGTGGTTTTGGAGAGGCTAAGGGCTCATCAGCTCTATGCCAAGTTCAGTAAGTGTGAATTTTGGTTGAAGCAAGTGGACTTTCTAGGACACGTCATCTCAGCCGAAGGAGTTGCCATGGATCCAGCAAAGGTGGAAGCAGTACTCAGTTGGAAGCAACCCAAGAATGTGTCAGAGATACGCAGTTTCCTTGGACTAGCCGGATATTACCGTCGGTTCATAGAAGATTTTTCCCGAATAGCAAGACCTATGACTCAGTTGTTAAAGAAGGATAAGAAGTTTGAGTGGTCAGAAGCTTGTGAAGCAAGTTTCCAAGAATTTAAGAGGAGGTTGACAACTGGTCCGGTATTGGTATTGCCAGATATTCAGCAAGATTTTGAGGTTTATTGCGATGCTTCTCAGCAAGGTTTGGGATGTGTGCTTATGCAACAAGGAAAGGTTGTAGCTTATTCATCGAGACAATTACGCCCTCATGAGGTTAACTATCCCACACATGATTTGGAATTAGCTGCTCTAGTGCATGCCTTGAAAACTTGGAGGCACTACCTTATCGGAAATAGGTGTGAGATATACTCGGATCATAAGAGTTTGAAGTACATTTTCACACAACCAGATTTGAATCTCAGACAGAGAAGGTGGCTAGATTTGATCAAGGATTATAATCTGAACATTAACTACCACCCCGGTAAAGCCAATGTAGTAGCTGATGCACTAAGCAGGAAAGTTTATGTCAACAATGTGATGATTCAGAATGAAGCGCCAGAACTTCATGAGGAAATTCGAAAGATGAATCTTTATGTGAGCCTTGCAGAAAATGGTGAAATGTTAGAGATCAAGTTTACTCTCCAAGATCAAGTGCGAGAGGCGCAGAAAGATGACAAGGGCATTGAAGAGATTCGAGAGAAAATGAAATTGGGTGAGGCACCTGACTATAGAGAAGATGAGAGTGGAAGCATGTGGTTTCGAGATCGTTTGCTGGTGCCAGACCAAAAGGAGATCAAGGACACGATCATGAAGGAAGCTCATGACTCAGCATACTCAATACACCCTGGAAGTACAAAGATGTATAATGATCTTCGGAGTAGTTTTTGGTGGTCGAGTATGAAGCGAGAAATCGCTGAGTATGTTTCACAGTGTGATGTATGTCGAAGGGTCAAGGCGGAACATCAGAAACCCACGGGACTACTACAACCACTTAAGGTTCCAGTGTGGAAATGGGAAGAAATTGGAATGGACTTTATCACGGGCCTTCCAAGGACATCTTCTGGATTTGATTCTATTTGGGTCATAGTGGACAGATTGACAAAGTCATCTCATTTCATTCCAGTAAAGACTACCTATGGTGGAGAGAAGCTCGCAGAGTTATATATGGCAAGAATCATTTGTACACATGGAGTTCCTAAGAGGATAGTGTCAGATCGAGGTACTCAGTTTACGTCAAGGTTCTGGAATAAAATACATGAGGTTCTGGGAACTCAGTTGGATTTCAGTACATCATATCACCCACAGACTGATGGATAGACTGAACGGGTAAACCAAATTCTTGAAGACATGCTTCGAGCTTGTGCCTTGACTTATCAACGCAGTTGGGATAAGAGTCTTCATTATGCAGAGTTTTCTTATAACAACAGTTATCAAGCAAGTATAAAAATGGCTCCATTTGAGGCTTTATATTGAGAAAAGTGTCGTACACCTCTTAACTGGCATGAAGTAGGAGAAAATCAAGTGTTTGGTCCCGACACATTGGAAGAGGCGGACAAGCAAGTGAAAATGATTCAAGAAAGGTTGAAGGCAGCCCAGTCTAGACAGAAGGCTTATTCAGATAAGCGTCGCCATGACATATCATTCAAGATAGGAGATGATGTGTACTTGAAGGTATCTCCACTACGTGGAATGCGTCGATTTGGAATCAAGGGTAAGCTAGCGCCCCGCTACATTGGTCCGTTTGGGATTACCGCTAGACGTGGAGAGGTAGCCTATCAGTTGGCACTTCCACAGAAGTTGTCAAATGTGCACAATGTTTTTCATGTGTCACAGTTAAAGAAATGTTTTAAGAAACCCGAGGAAGAGGCGCAGAAGACGTCACTAGACAACATTGAGGTCAAGGATGATTTGACGTATGAAGAATATCCTATCAAGATTCTTGATCAGTTGCGTACAACTAGGAGTAAGGTGATCAAACTTTGCAAGGTGCAGTGGAGCAATCACACCGAGAAGGAGGCAACTTGGGAGCGAGAAGACGACCTCAGGGAGGAGTTCCCAAATCTTTTCTCTTAGCTCTGAATCTTGGGGTCGAGATTCCTTTTAAGAGGGGTAGAGTTGTAACATCCTGTTTTTTTTTCGAGAGTTGATTTTTTTCAAGCAAAAGATGTTGCAACATATTCTTATTATTATGTATCTTTGTTTTGGAGTTTCTTAAATTAATACCACGTTGTTTGGAATTAATTTAGCACATATCAGGTGGAAAATAAATTACGTAATGTCTTGAGTCGTTTTCGTTCGTAGTATTGCATTTTAAATTCTTCTTGCCTATTTTGTTACTTGGATTCTTGGGTTCTTAATGACTTCTAATTTTTCCTCTTGTAACAATCTTAATAAAAGAAATCAATATTATATTATATTGATTTTCTTTCCTTCTCTCTCTTTTAGTTTTCTCTTTGTTATTGGTCCTTGAACCAATACATGTATCTAGCCTAGCCCTCATTGGTATATATCACGTATGCTGGATCGTTCCTTCTCCATTTTTTTTCTAATCTAAACTCCCCAGCCACCAAACCAACAGGCCCAAGGCCACTCAGTGCAACGCAAGGCCCATCCAGCCGGCCCAGCCGAGCGAGCGAGCGGACGGCTCGGCTCTCCTTCTTCCTCACGCACGCACGTGCACGTACACGTACAGAGAAGAAACGCCATGGCCGCCGCCTCATCTTCTCTTTGTCCCCTCAATTTCTTTCACCGTTTCAACTTGTCTTCAACACGAGAATTACTCCCCACTCAACCACGAATCCATTCAGGCAATTTAATCCTCCCACAATTACCTTAATCTCCCGTGAGCAGCTAGTGGACAGAATACCTATCGTTGGCGTTCGTCCCTTGATCTCTCCCTACACACCACCGTTTCTACATCCGTTCGCGTCACTTGGTGCTCCAGAAGCTCCTCTATAAAAGCCCTCTTCTCTGGTTCTCCAATTCCTTTCCACACTCTCGCAATTCACCCAGCAACACAGCCGCATCTGCAGCGTTCTTCGCCTACCGTCGCCTAAGGTGAGCATCCCAAGCCAATTCCTCCCACGAACAGAATCCCCTCACCAAAGCCTACCACCTAGACATCTTTTCCCGTCAGTTGGTTGATGTTGGCCGTGTGCACAACGACGCCGTGCCGCTGCCACCCTTTTGGACCGACGTTGTCGTCAACAGATGACCGTTCGTCATGTTCGTCTGTGTCCTGGTGTTCCAACATCACCTAGAGCGTCACGCACCACCATCTCCTCATCACCGTTGTTCCGACAACGACGACTATGCGCGTCGGCGCTCACCCGTGTCAACATTTCCATCCCCGACTATTCCTCGGTGACCCAAAAACCAATCCTAACCTATAGGACGATTTTTGTTGATATTAGAAACGAGTGGATGTTTTTATTTTCATTGAGTAGGTGTTGAATTGTGATAGTTTTTTTTATTATTAAGTGCGTATCATGTTTTGTGTAAGTAGTTGTACAAAATTGTTTATGTCTTATTTTTCATGTCCGTAGCATGCTTAGGGTACGTCTTAAATATTGTTGAGTGATTCTAGGATATCTTAGAATATTGTAGAATTTATTTCGGCTTATTCAAATTAGTGATGCAGGATAATACAATTGTTTTTTTTTAGTGCTTGCATTTCGTGAGAACAATATGGTCATTCGTAGAAATATTCATATTTAAATTAAATTCGATACAAGTATTTTATCAGTGTTAATTATTATTTTATTGGGTTATGTTGTTAGACATAACACATTAATGTTGTCTTTTTTTAAATAATTGATGATGCTATGACTAGATTTTTGTTGTCTTTTGTTACATATGGTTTTAGAATATTATTTTAAATACCGCATCGTTTATGCCTGTAATGTTTTAGAATCATTTTAGAAGCATATTATCGTTTGATGTTTATCTAGTTTAGTCATCCAATTTGTATAGCTTGGTTGGCATTTACAATTATGAATAATTATCTAAATATTGATTGTGGGTATATATTGTATTGCCATGCTAAGTTGATTCGGGTCTTTTAAATACATAGGATTGTTAGTGTTTAGTGTTTATGTCATGTCAGTCATTATTTTGTCTTTCTTTATAGTTAGCTGAAGTATTTGTATTGGGCACTATTAAAGTACAGTTAGCATATTGCTATTTAGAACGTTAGACAAGATGGCCGAGTTTTGCTTAGTCGTGATAAACCTATATCCAACCAATCCGTTCAATTCCTCAACTCATTCTCAATCAACCCACCTCTTTTGAAATCTCCATATCCATCCAGATCTTTCTACCAATACTTCCTATATTTTTATTTCATTGGATGTTATTTGGATTTTACTGCTTGTGTATTTATTATTGCTTCGCCGTTACTACGAGTAGGAGGTGACGGTATCGGGGAGGAGCATTACGAGGAAGACGGAAACGGGGGACTCGACAACGAAGGCATGCCTCCTTCTTGATCATACTTATCCTATGGTTTACAAAATTGCATTGAGTTTTATTGTTACTATGTGCATGCTATTTTTAATTCTCGTAGCTAGTGTGTCGATTGACACATTACCTTGATCCGCTTGTCGCCTATTCACTTGACACCTGAGTAGAATTATATATTATTCTGGTAGAGTAGAAATGCTTAGCCATGCTTATTATTCTATAGGCCCTTATTTGAATGATCTTCGGATCATTGACACTTGGAACTTGTTGCTGAGCTCGCTAAGCTAGGTCGGTTGACCTTGTTGACCTTCTCTACTCTTTTCTACTCTGGGTGAAACTTACCATCTGAATACTGGCGCGGGCGACAGCTGAATCAAGGATTGAAGGAGCGATTGGCCGCCCTTCACGAGTTGAAGGGGGCAATCAGTCGTCCGTGCCGCATGAGGCCTAATAAGTCTTGGATTTGAACATTGTGACAATAGTACAGCCACATGCTATATGGGCACTGGCTTGGTTAATTAGTTAGCTCACTCTTATTGTTGTCATCGCCGTACCGCAGATGGGATAGCTGCCTTGCGAGGAGTGTCCTCGGCACAAAAGGGGGCTCGGACTGTGAACTGCGATTACTTCCGTGTTGAAACCTAGTGGGCTTGGCATAGTAAGTTTGGACTAATGAAAGACCTCGTCACAATCCCCCTGCCGGTACACCAAATGGAGTACTATACCAGCGGCCACTGGTGGCAACAAGTCGGGATTGTGTCGTGTGGGTAAAGTGTACAACCTCTGCAGAGTGTAAAACTATTCGAATAGCCGTGTCCACGGTCATGGACGGCACATGAATCTTTCTTGACATACAGGACCTGTCTTTCTTATTCCCTCTTTCCCTATTCTTGGAACCTGTGAAGAGTGTGAGTTGATCGAGGATCCTCACTTTGATGAAAGTTATTCTGGAGACAAAAACATGTTTTCATCTAAAACTGCTTTATCCAAGTACTATGTTATTTCAAACAAAACTAGCTTTCATGCAAATGAGCCATACAGCCTTCCTTTGAAGCCACATGTAGCTATTAGGTCCTTCCCCGTGGGAGGCATGTTGAGTACGTAATGTACTCATGGCAATACTTTTGTTGAACAACAGAGATCTATGAAGACGAGGGCATTGACTACGACTATTATGATGATCCTGAGGAGTGAGACACGTTGACTACATCGACTGCCTGTGGCTGAGATGGCGTCGCTACGTATTTTATATTCCGCTGTGTTTCTGATTGTAATAAATGTCATGCGACATTTCACTATGTATGCCTTGTGGCAAGAGATATTAAACTTATACTTGTTTTAAATGTTCTGCAATGATACCATTTTGCTGTGTTGTCAAGGTGATCCTGGATTGACAAATATACACAGGAGGGTCTGGAAATAATTTCCGGGTTCTCACATGCACTTTCCCAAGGAGCAAGCGACAAACAATACTGCTGAGTATGAAGGTTTGCTTGCCGGCCTCAGAATTGCGGCCGAGCTTGGGATCAAGAAGTTGATTGTGCGGGGAGATTCACAGTTGGTGGTCCGGCAAGTGAATAAGAGTTACCAGAGCCCTTTGATGGAAACTTATGTTGATGAAGTGAGGAAGCTTGAAGAGCACTTTGAAGGTCTGCAAATGGAGCACGTCCCAAGAGCTCAGAATGATATTGCAGATGGCCTCTCAAAGTGTGCTGCAATGAAGTTACCTGTGGAACCAGGAACCTTCGTGCTCAAGTTAACTCAGCCATCCGTTACACCATCAGTTGGGCAAAACAAGAAGAGGAAATTGGTCTCCGGCGACTACTTGCCGGCGGATCTTCCAGAAGCCGCCGCCAAGGTCCCCAAGATCAACAGCCAAGATGCTGAGGAACAGTTTGCTCCTGCAGATCCAAGGGTCTGTACAGTTGAAGCATGCGTTCCCGACAAGCCTTGCCCCGGCAGGCTTGCCGGGGGACCATCAGCTCCGGCAGAGCCGCAGGTTCTTGCCGTAGAAGCTGAGGTTCCCGCAGCAGCCCTCATGCCTTTGGTCCTTGTTGTTGAGCCTCGGGCTCCAGCATGGGCACAGCAAATCGTCCGCTTTCTGCAAACTGGAGAACTTCCCGACGAGCCAGAAGAGATAGAGAAAATAACCAGGCAGTCGAGTATGTACCAGTTCGTTGGCAATGAACTGTACAGAAGAAGACTCAACGGTGTCAGGTTGAAGTGCATTTCCAGGGAAGATGGACAGAAGCTGTTGGCAGAGATACATGGAGGCATATGTGGCCACCACATTGGCGCAAGGGCACTTGCCGGGAAGGCGTTCCGGCAAGGGTTCTTCTGGCCAGAAGCCCTCCAAGATGCAACTGCACAAGTAACCAAGTGTGAAGCGTGCCAGTTCCATGCCAAGCAAATTCACCAGCCAGCTCAGGCTCTCCAGACGATCCCTTTGTCCTGGCCCTTCTCGGTCTGGGGGCTCGATATTCTCGACCGCTTTCCCCGCGCAGCCGGGGGCTTTGAGTACTTGTACGTAGCAATCGACAAGTTCACAAAGTGGCCAGAAGTGGAGCCAGTGAGAAAGGTGAGAGCACAGTCAGCAGTCAGGTTCTTCAGATCGATTGTTTGCCGTTTCGGAATCCCTAACAGGATCATCACCGACAACGGCACACAGTTTACAAGTCGCACCTTCATGCAGTACGTCCAAGACCTTGGCGCCAAGGTCTGCTTCGCTTCTGTTGCTCACCCGAGGAGCAATGGTCAAGCGGAGAGGGCCAATGCTGAAGTGTTGCGCGGACTCAAGACGAGAACCTTCGACAGGCTGCACTAGTGCGGAAGAAACTGGATAGAGGAGTTGCCGGCGGCTCTTTGGTCAATCAGGACGACACCAAATCGAGCCACCGGACAGACAACCTTTGCTCTTGTCTACGGAGCAGAGGCAGTTCTCCCCACGGAACTCGTATACGGATCTCCTCGAGTGCTCGCTTATGATGAGCTCGAGCAAGAGCAACTGCGACAAGATGATGCATTGCTCCTTGAGGAGGAACGTCTCCAGGCTGCTGTACGAGCTGCTTGATACCAGGAAGCCTTGCGTCGCTATCATATCCGCAAGGTCAGGGCCAGGAGTCTCGAGGAAGGCGACCTTGTTCTTCGGCGTGTTCAGTCCGCCAAGAATTCCAACAAGTTGACGCCGAAGTGGGAAGGCCCTTATCGGGTGAGACAAGTCACAAGGCCCGGCGCTGTCCGCCTTGAGACAGAAGAAGGCTTACCGGTGAGCAACTCCTGGAACATAGAGCATCTTCGCAAGTATCACCCGTAAGGCGCGGTTGCCGTGATCCGCTCCGGCATCCACCTTTTGTACAAGTCTTGCCGCTGTTGCATGTAAACCTTTGTACAAAGCCGGGCGCAGATCCCGTGCATCAGTAAAGCTTTTGTGCTTCGCACTATTTGTCATTTCCATGCTTTTCTTTGTTATTTGCATGCATCATCTGACACCTTGTGCAACGCACATCCCCGGTAAGCACTAGCAAGCCATGAGGCCCTATACTTGTTTTTCCGCCTCTTTTTCTTTCCCTCTTAAGCAGAAGGAGAATTCCTCGCGCACAAGTTTGCCGGGGGGAGGACATGGAGGCATGAACCAAGTACTGTTCAAGAAAGAGAAGCCTTGTCGGGGAGCAAACAATCTATGAAAGCTAAGTTACCAAAGTTTGAGTAATTCAAATTTTTCAAATGTTTTAGTTGTCTTCCTTGAACAACCACACTTTGTATGGAAAACCTGTGCGCGGAGGAACCTACCCGTGACTAGCCGCACCCTTACTTTGTTTCGAGCACGCTCAACGACTTAAGTGAGCTGCGACAAGTGTCGCGCCCTTACTTCGTTTTCGAGTTCGCTCAGCAATCTAAGTGTGCTGCGGCTGGCTGCGGCAAGGTTTCTTGCCGGCAAAGGTATTGCCAGCAGGTTGCTAAGAGTCCAGCACTCAGCGCTCGCGGCAAGGGTCCTTGGCCGGCGAGTTCCCTAAAAACGTAGGGTGGAATGCATACAAAGTGAAGGGACCGACGCAAGGGAGATAACACTGCATTGGTTGCTCAAAATGATATTATATATTACAAAGACGACTTGCCGCAATACTAACAGATTCTTGTCCGTAACATGCTTTGCAGCGGCAAAGGAAGCAGAAAGAAAGGAATCTAATCTACGCGGTCGCCTTCACGCCTCGTGATCTTGCCCACCTTGGCGACGATGTGGGCAACTTGCGCCTTCAACGCCTCCTGGTCAGCTTCAGGCGGCAAGGAGCGGAGGACATTGACGAGGTTGATGCCGGGGTTGCGGTAGACGATCTTCGATAAACCCGCTCCATGGTGCCCATGCAGAGCCGACGCGCCTCGTCGGCCAGCTGCATGGGGATCTTCTCCCGCAGCCGCGCAAGCGCCGGCGCAATTCCCCTAAAGAACAGACTCAACTTGGCGCTGTGGGAGAGACTCTCGTCCGGGGAGTACACGAGATGCTCCGCCCTCAGCGCCATCATCTCCATGTCAATATTGGCAGCGGAGGTGACCAGCTCATCAGTCCACTGCTCCACTGCCCGGTTGAAGTTGTTCGCCGAGACGGCGGCGCTCTCCACCAAGGCCCTTTCCTTCCGGAGTTCGTCCTTCACCTTCGTCTCGCAGTCCCGGGCGGCGTCAAGCGAGTCAGTCAAGGTGGAAACCTTCAGCTCTAAGTCAGCGATGGAGTTCCTGGCGTCAGTGAGCTCTTTGCCCTTCTCGGAGAGACGTACCTGTAGCTCAGAGTTGGTGTGGGCATCTTTCTCCCGCTCCACGTTGAGCACAGTGACCCTCTCCTCGCTCGCCTTCAGGTACAGCTCCGTCTGTGCCACCTTGGCCTCCAGGTCCTTCTTGGCCGTCTCTACGGCGGCTGCGGTGTTTCTCGCCTCCTTCAGAGCCCCGCCAATGGCCTGCTCCCGGGCGGCGAGGTCGTCCTCATGGGCATCAAGGTCGACCTTCCGCTGGTTGAGTACTCTTTCCCGCCGAGACAGATCCTCGGCGGCCAATCGTTGCTGCTCCTCGGCCTCAGCTTTTTCAAGGAGGAAGGCTTGATGCGCCCCGGCAAGCTCTTCACGCTCCTCCGCCAAGTTGCGGAGGGCCGCCTGGTTGGCGGCGCGGAGCTCCGCGGTGCACTTCTCCAGATCAGCTCCAGCCTTGGCAGCCAAAGCCTCCCGAGACTCCAACTTCGCCTGCCTGGCCCGATACAAGGCCAGGAGCCGACGAAGGAGTCTCTCCTCTTCGGGCTCGTCGCTGCTGCCGGGCGCTTCAACAACCTTCAATCCGGCGGAGGCGAGGACCTCTCCGTCAAAGGTCTCTCCCTCCGCGGGTGCTCGAGACGAGGACGCCCACGGGACTTGAATAAAGACCCCGTTGGCGGCCTCCAAGTAGACGCCCGACCGGTCCGCGGATGCGGAGGGGTCGGCGGCCGGTGCAGCGTCCGGCGCTCCCGCAGCCTCCGGGCCAGCGGTATGGTCGCCGGTCCCTTCCCCAGCCGCGGCATCGGCGGTTGGGGCGGTCTCCTCGACGGCCGGCTCGTCAGCTCCAGCCACCTCCTCGGCGGTAGTAGCATTGCCGCCGTCGCCATGCACGCCCTCCTCGCCGGTGGTCTCCGTTTCCATCCGCTCCGGTGCAGGAGGATCTAGCAGAAGAAAAAGAAAAGAAAGAATTAAGCAAGTATCCAAAGAAAAAGACGAATTCGAGAAGAAGAAGTCACAAGGGTTACCTTCGCGGGCTTCTTCGACGACGGGGTCCCTCGCCGGAGAATTCTCCCTTGGCGGCGGAGTAGTGGCCCCTGCTGGCGGAGGGCCGCCTGCGCCCTCCTTTGGCGGGGTGCTCACCCTTGTCGGGCTGCTCACCCTTGGCGGGGTACTCGCCCTTGGCGGAGTGCCCGTCCTTGGCGGAGCGTTCTCCCTTGCCGGGGAGTTCATCCTCGGCGGGGAGGGTGGAGCAAGTGGCTCGTCGGGGGCGACCTCCTGGTGCTCCTGCGGCTGCGGCTCCACTTCTGCACAAGACAACAAGACATCAACCGAGATGATAACCTCAAGCGCACCCGTCAAGCAGAAAGATAAATACCAGACTTACGCTGGGGGCTGCGCTGGGGGCTGCTCCTCTGAGCAGCAGGCTGATCCGGCAAGATCGTCGCCGGCGCGTCGCTTGTCGCCGCGACGGGCTCGTCGTCCTCGATATTGACCACAGGTATCTTGGCCCTCTTCGCCATCCGCTGGGTCAAGGTCCTGCGAAGCAAAACAAAAGCAAGATCAGAACCAAGCAAGGAAAATCAAGACAAAAGCAAAGAAACTAAAAGAATTGCAAGTACTTACTCCTCTTCCTCTTCGTCGGAGCTGAGGGCGGAGAAGTCAAACTCCGCCTGGTGTGCTCCCGCGCGAGGAGCTTGAGGAGAAGACTCCCTCGGGCGCTTGGCGGGCTCCGAGGCTGTGGGCTGTGAAGACCCGGCCCCTGTCGTTGCCGAGGACCGAGGGGCAGAAGGAGCACCCGCTCCGCTCCGGGAAGATCCTCCTCCGCTTGGCGCTCGAGCATGGGGCGCCTCCTTGACGACTTCGCTCGTCTTGGTGGCGCGCGTCGGACGGCGCGTCGGCTGCTGCCGAGGCGCCTGTGGCCTCGCCGTCTCAGCTGCCTTGCGGAGGCGCTTCTTCGGTTGCTGCGGAGGGCTTGGCGGAGGCGGAGAATTCTCCGAGGATGAGGAGGCATCGTCGTCAAGATTCAGAGATCCACCAGTGTCTTCACCAGAATCTCCAGCCTCGGCGTCCTCCTCCTCCTCGGCAGGCCCGCTGGACTCAGTGCCATGCCCGGCGGCCTCGCTCCCCCCGGCAACCTCGCTCGTCCCGGCAAGCTTCACGGAAGGCTCCCCGGCAAACTCTTCGGGCGCAATCTTCAGCAGCTTGAGGATTTCCGCCTCCTCTGCTTGACTCACTGCGTCCGCGGCCTGAGCCTCGTCCACAGTGTATCCAAATTCGCCCGCAGCCGCAGCTACGGCGGCCTCCTCCATCCTGGAGGCAATGTAAGCTACATCCCAGTCAGTGGTATCCCGGGTGAGGCCCTTCTTCTCCTCGGCGTTGCGGGGCTTCTCGACCAAGTTGTCGAAGAAGGTCTGCACGGTCTCCGCTGGAGGCTCCAGCCAAGTGGGGACGATGCCGTGGGAGTCGCACTCGGGCATTATCGCCCGTATGGAATCGCGGGCAGTGCTGTTGCACAGCGGCACCACTCCCCGGGAAGGTTTGAACCACTCCGGGTGGGCAGGGTCATGCTTGAAGAGCTCCCGGACCATCCCCTTCAACTCCAAGATGGTGAAATTGTAGTTCAATCCAGGGCGCAGCCTCATGCAATCTGCCGCATTGCCGAATTCCCAGGCGGGCCTCTTCCTTTCTTGTAGAGGGGCGATGCGGCGGCGGAGGAAATCTGCTCCAACTTCTCCGACAGTCAGATTGGCGGCCCGGAGACGAAGGATCCTAATGAGGGCGATCTGAAGCTTGCTGTCCTCTGGGGCCAACTCACTCCAATCCTTGCCGCGCACTATGGCAGTCTGGCGCGGCGAGGTAAAGGGCTCAGGCTCAGCTTCCAGCACCCAGCACCAATCGGCTCTCCACTCCTCCCACTTGCCGCGGAGCTCTCCCTTCAAGTACGCCTCCTTCTTGTTCAGCCTGAAGATCCAGGAGATGCCGCCGGAGAGGGGAGAACCGGACTCTACTCTAGGCGTGAAGAAGTGGCGGAAAAGAGCTACATTTGGATGAACCCCAACATAGTTTTCGCACAGATGTGTGAAAACGGCCATCGTAAGGATGGCGTTGGGGGTGAAATCTAGGAGGTGGAGGCCGTACGTATTCATTACATCACAAAAGAACTCCGAGTACGGAGGGCACAGACCACAATGGAAGAATGCGGCAAAGTAAAAGTACCCGCTGGGGAACATGTCGACGGCGACGGCGGGGAGGACTCTGATGCGGGGATGAGCTTTGGTCTCCCTCGCCCAGAACAAATAGTATTTGTCCCGCAGCTCCCTCGCGCCAAGCCCTGGCGCGAAGACCACGCACTTCCTCCGCAGGGCTGCCAGCTTCGCCGCCTGCTCGGACTTCTCCTTCTTGGCCTTGTCACTCTTCGCCTTGTCGCTCTTCGGAGCCATGGCGGGGGCGGCGAGGAAAGAGGCGAGGAGGTCGACGGTGCCGCGGATGCGGGAGACAGTGGAGGAAGGGCGGAGGCAAGAAGTGGCAGGGGTTTCTGGAGAATCAAGGCGCAATGAAGACGATGGAGGGGAACTGCCCCTGCTTCCTCCGCTTTTAAAGGGGGGAAGTGGGGGACGTTCCGCATTTCCCATTAAAGAATAGGCCACGATCTCTCCCACGACGCCGCAATCGACGCGTGCCGTTAGGGAGGGATGCGGCGGATACGGAAGGGGATACGGCTTGCCGTGGGCCGCGTGTGCCCGTGCACTGTCTTGGGCCTGGCCCAACAGCGCTCGGCACCGTGTGTGGCCCAGGCCCGGGGGCTCCTGTCGGTGTACTAAGATAGGGGTACCTTAGTACCCCAACTTGTGCACGGGCAGTAGCAGCTTCCCGTGGCAGGGCTTACCACGTGCTCGCCGGGAACCGTTCTGGTCCCTATGAAGCCATTCACGAACAAAGTATACAAGTCAGAGGATCAAGGCCCCTGCAAGAGGAGCTTGCCGGGAAGGCCGCACCAGGCTCCAGGTTATCACTTTAGCACAAGACCCTGGCAAGAGGAGCTTGCCAGGAAGGCCAAGGAACACATACTTCAAGAGATGTCTCGGCGCATCATGCGCCCCGGCAGGACCCGGAGAGCGACAAGCTTCCGGGCCCGGCAAGGTACTTGCCGGGGAAACCTACGCTGTGTGCCCACGCTCCAGCTCATCTGCCCACGCGTCGCCCTGGGGCCCTTCCAGGGGCACGTGGCCGACGGCTTTGCAGCCTGGGGCACACGGTGGCAAGCCACGGTGACGAGGATACCGCCGTGGCGAACGGAGAAGCACGGACGGACGCTTTTGGGGGCGACGGCGACGGGCATTTAATGCCCTTGTCCCCCACTGTCAAAGTTAGGTGAAGACCACTGTTCATACACTGTTCATGCACTATTGCAACTACCACCAAATTTACACTTTTACCCTCCTCTACGTTGACACCTGTCGGTGACCCCTTTGAGCTATAAAAGGAGGCCCATGCACGACGTAGAGGGGGTTCGAAAGCTAGAAAACTCTCTCGCTCGGTGTAGCTAGTACTATAGATCTTCAAGCTCCCGAGCTCAAGAACTCAATACAACCTAAGCAGGAGTAGGGTTTTACGTGTCCGCGCGGCCCGAACCTGGGTAAACTGCCCGCGTGTGCCCCTCGATCTGCTCTCCGTGCTCCCTCCGCTCCCTTACCGCAACGTAGAAGGGGCTACGGTCCCATAGGTGCTCGTGGGAGGACAGTTTTCCCCCGACAACTCTAGTTTAAAATAATTTGAACTAGGTTATAGAGCTAGTTCAAATCTATTGTAGAATTTCTTGTACTAACTTATAGATCTAGTTCAACTCTAGTGTAAAATTATTTGTACTAGGTTATAGAGCTAGTTGAACTCTAGTGTAAAATTATTTGAACTCGCATATAGAGATAGTTCAACTCTAGTGTAAAATTATTTGTACTTGCTTATATAGCTAGTTCAACTCTTGTGTAAAATTATTTGTACTAAGTTATAGAGCTAGTTCAATTTTAGTGTAAAATTATTTGTACTAGCTTATAGAGCTAGTTCAACTCTAGTGTGAAATTATTTGAACTAGGTTATATAGCTAGTTCAATGCAAGTGTAAAATTATTCGAACTAGCTTATAGATCTAGTTCAACTCTAGTGTAAAATTATGTGTACTAGGTTATATAGCTTGTTCAACTCTAGTGTAAAATTATTTGAATTAGGTTATAGATGTAGTTCGAATCCAGTGTAAAATTATTTGTACTAGCATATATTTGTACTAGCTTATAGAGCTATTTCAACTTAGTGTAAAATTATTTGTACTGCCTTATAGAGCCAGTTCAACTCTAGTGTGAAATTATTTGAACTAGGTTATAGAGCTAGTTCAACTCTAGTGTAAAATTATTTTTCTAGCTTATAGATCTAGTTCAACCCGAGTGTAAAATTATTTGTACTAGGTTATGTAGCTAGCTCAACTCTAGTGTAAAATTATTTGCATTAGGTTATAGATCTAGTTCGAATCAAGTGTAAAAAATTTTGTACTAGCATATATATCTAGTTCAACTCTAGTGTAAAAATATTTGTACTAGGTCATAAAGCTAGTTTAACTCTAGTGTAAAATTATTTCAACTAGGTTGTAGAGCTAGTTCAATTCTAGTGTAAAATTATGTGTACTAGCTTACAAATCTATTTCAACTCTAGTGTAAAATTACTTGTACTAGCTTATAGATCTAGTTCAACTCTAGTGTAAAATTATTTGTACTAGCTTATAGAGCTAGTTCAACTCTAGTGTAAAATTACTTGAACTAGGTTATAGAGCTAGTTCATGTCTGGTGTAAAATTATTTGAACTTGGATATAGAACTAGTTCAACTGTAGTGTAAAATTATTTGTACTAGCTTATAGATCTAGTTCAACTCTAGTGTGAAATTATTTGTACTAGCGTATAGAGCTAGTTCAACTATAGTGTAAAATTATCTGTACTAGCTTATAGCGCTAGTTCAACTCTAGTGTAAAATTATTTGAACTAGGTTATAGAGCTTGTTCAACTGTAGTATAAAATTATTTGAACTCGAATATAGAGATAGTTCAACTCTAGTGTAAAATTATTTGTACTAGCTTATATAGCTAGTTCAACTCTAGTGTAAAATAATTTGAACTAGGTTATAGAGCTAGTTCAAATCTATTGTACAATTATTTGTACTAAGTTATAGATCTAGTTCAACTCTAGTGTAAAATTATTTGTACTAGGTTATAGAGCTACTTCAACTCTAGTGTAAAATTATTTGAACTCGCATATAGAGATAGTTCAACTCTAGTGTAAATTTTTTGTACTTGCTTATATAGCTAGTTCAACTCTAGTGTAAAATTATTTGTACTAAGTTATAGAGCTAGTTCAACTTTAGTGTAAAATTATTTGTACTAGTTTATAGGGGTAGTTCAACTCTAGTGTGAAAATATTTGAACTAGGTTATATAGCTAGTTCAACGCAAGTGTAAAACTATTCGAACTAGCTTATAGATCTAGTTCAACTCTAGTGTAAAATTATGTGTACTAAGTTATATATCTAGTTCAACTCTAGTATAAAATTATTTGAATTAGGTTATAGATATTGTTCGAATCCAGTGTAAAATAATTTGTACTAGCATATATTTGTACTAGCTTATAGAGCTAGTTCAACTTAGTGTAAAATTATTTGTACTGGCTTATAGAGCTAGTTCAACTCCAGTGTGAAATTATTTGAACTAGGTCATAGAGCTAGTTCAACTCTAGTGTAAAATTATTTGTACTAGCTTATAGATCTAATTCAACTCGAGTGTAAAATTATTTGTACTAGGTTATATAGCTAGTTCAACTCTAGTGTAAAATTATTCGAATTGGGTTATAGATCTAGTTCGAATCTAGTGTAAAATTATTTGTACTAGCATATATATGTAGTTCTACTCTAGTGTAAAAATATTTGTACTAAGACATAGAGCTAGTTTAACTCTAGTGTAAAATTATTTCAACTAGGTTCTAGAGCTAGTTCAATTCTAGTGTAAAATTATGTGTACTAACTTACAGATGTAGTTCAACTCTAGTGTAAAATTACTTGTACTAGCTTATAGATTTAGTTCAACTCTAGTGTAAAATTATTTGTACTAGTTTATAGAGCTAGTTCAACTCTAGTGTAAAATTATTTGAACTCGCATATAAAGATAGTTCAACTCTAGTGTAAAATT
>LR738713.1:450975076-450996456 GCA_902687465.1 Secale cereale | reverse complement strand
CCCCCCCCCCCCCCCGGCAAACTTGTGCGTGAGGAAAACTTCTTCTGCTTGAGAGAAAAAGAAAAAGGGAGGAAGCATAGACATGGAGCTTTGCGGCTCGTTATTGCTTACCGGGGATGCGTGCTGCACAAAGTGACAAGTTGTGCGAGGCATATAAGTTTTACTGATGCTCGGGGTCTGCGCCCGGCTTTGTACAAAGGTTCACATGCAACATCGGCAAGACTTGTACAAAAAGGTGGTTGCCGGAGCGGATCACGGCAACCGCGCCTTATGGGTAAAACTTGCGAAGGTTCTCAATGTTCCAGGAGTTGCTCACCGGTAAGCCCTCTTCGGTCTCAAGGCGGACAGCGCCGGGCCTTGTGACTTGTCTCGCCCGATAAGGGCCTTCCCACTTCGGCGTCAACTTGTTGGAATTCTTGGCGGACTGAACGCGCCGAAGAACAAGGTCGCCTTCCTCGAGACTTCTGGCTTTAACTTTGCGGCTATGGTAGCGGCGCAAAGCTTGCTGGTATAGAGCAACTCGTACAGCAGCCTGAAGACGGTCCTCCTCAAGGAGCAGTGCGTCATCTTGGCGCAGCTGCTCTTGCTCGAGCTCATCGTAAGCGAGCACTCGAGGCGACCCGTATGCGAGTTCCGTGGGGAGAACTTCCTCTGCTCCATAGACAAGGGCGAAGGGTGTCTATCTAGTGGCTCGATTTGGTGTCGTCCTGATTGACCAAAGAGCCGCCGGCAACTCTTCAATCCAGTTTCTTCCGCATTTGTGTAGCCTGTCGAAAGTTCTTGTCTTGAGTCCGTGCAGCACTTCAGCGTTTGCTCTCTCCGCTTGACCGTTGCTCCTCGGGTGAGCAACAGAAGCGAAGCAGACCTTGGCGCCAAGGTCTTCGACGTATTGCATGAAGGTGCGACTTGTGAATTGTGTGCCATTGTCGGTGATGATCCTATTAGGGATTATGAAACGGCAAACAACCGACCTGAAGAACTTGACTGCTAACTGTGCGGTCAACTTTCTCACTGGTTCCACTTCCAGCCACTTTGTGAACTTGTCGATGGCAACGTACAAGAACTCAAAGCCCCCGGCTGCGCGGGGGAAGGGGCCGAGGATGTCGAGCCCCCAGACCAAAAATGGCCAGGACAAAGGGATCGTCTGGAGAGCTTGAGCTGGTTGATGTATCTGCTTGGAATGGAACTGGCATGCTTCACACTTGGTTACTTGCGCAGTTGCATCTTGGAGGGCTTCTGGCCAAAAGAAACCTTGCCGAAACGCCTTGCCGGCAAGTGCTCTTGCGCCAATGTGGTGACCACATATGCCTCCATGTATCTCTGCCAACAGCTTCTGCCATCTTCCCGGGGAATGCACTTCAATTTGACACCGTTGAGTCTTCTTCTGTACAGTTCATAGCCGACAAACTGATACATACTTGACTGTCGGGTTATCCTTTCTGCTTCTTATGGCTCTTCGGGAAGTTCTCCTGTTTGAAGGAAACAGACAATCTGTTGTGCCCATGTTGGAGCCTGAGGCTCAACAACAAGGACTAAAGGCATCAGTGCTGCTACGGGAACGTCAGCTTCTACGGTAAGAACCTGTGGCTCGGCCGGAGCTTGACGTTCCCCGGCAAGCTTGCCGGGGCAAAACTTGTCGGGAACGCCTGCTTCAACTGTACAAACCCTAGGGTCTGCAGGAGCAGACTGTTCCTCAGCAACTTTATCGTTGATCTTGGGGACCTTGTTGGTGGCAGTTTCAGGAAGTTCTGCCGGCAAGTAGTCACCGAAAATCAACTTTCTCTTCTTACTCTGCCCAGTTGACGGTGTTACGGAAGGTTGAGTTAGCTTGAGCACAAAGATCCCCGGTTCCATGGGTAGCTTTAGTGCAGCACACTTTGACAGGCCGTCTGCGATGTCGTTTTGAGCTCTTGGAACATGCTCCATCTGCAAGCCTTCAAAGTGTTCTTCAAGCTTCCTCACTTCATCGACGTATGCTTCCATCAATGGACTCTGGTAGCTCTTGTTCACTTGTCGGACAACCAGCTGCGAGTCACCCCGCACAATAAGCTTCTTGATCCCAAGTTCCGCTGCGATTCTGAGGCCGGCAAGCAAACCTTCGTACTCTGCAGTATTGTTCGTTGCTTGCTCCTTGGGAAAGTGCATTTGGACGACGTACTTGAGGTGCTCTCCGGGGGGTGCGATAAACTGCACGCCGGCACCGGCGCCTTGCAGCGAGAAGGCTCCATCAAAGTACATTATCCATTCCTTGCTTGATTCTTTGACGGGGATGCTCGTCTCTGGATTCTCTTCATCTGGTGTTGGTGTCCATTCTGCTATGAATTCTGCCAATGCTCTGCTCTGGATAGTTGAAGTACTTTCAAACTTGAGGCCAAAGCTTGACAGCTCCAGTGCCCACTCGACAATCCTGCCTGTCGCTTCTGGATTTTGCAGTATCCTCTTCAGCGGAAAGCGAGTGACCACTGTTATCGCATGTGCTTAGAAGTAATGGCGCAGCATTCTCGAGGCCATGAGGAGGCCGAAGAGCAGCTTCTGCACCCCATAGTATCTTGACCTAGCCCCCTGCAAGAGGGAACTGACAAAATAAATTGGGCGCTGCACCATCTTCTTCCGCGCCTCTTCCTGCATCTGCGCAGACCCATCCTTGTCGGGACCAGAGCTTGACGGGGAAGCCCCCAGCTTGCCGTTGGATGTGCTTGCCGGGGCTGTGGGCTCCTCATCTGCCTCCCTCTCCGCTACCAACGCAGCACTAACCACTTGATTGGTTGCTGCTAAGTACAGCAGCAACTTCTCTTGTGGCTTAGGTGCGATAAGTATTGGAGTGGAGGACAGGTACCTTTTCAAATCTTGTAGCGCTGCCTCCGCTTCCGGAGTCCATTTCATTGGACCTGCCTTTTTCAAGATTTTGAAAAACGGCAGGGCGCGTTCTGCGGACTTAGAAATGAACCTGCTGAGAGCAGCCACACAGCCGGCAAGCCTCCGTACATCCTTGATTCGCTTCAGAGCTTCGATCTGCTCGATGGCTTTGATCTTGTCGGGACACGAAGAACCCGAGAAGCTTGCCGGAGGGGACTCCGAACACGCACTTCTCGGGGTTAAGCTTGAGTTGTATCTTGCGCAGATTCGCAAATGTTTCATCTAGATCTTGTATCAGAGTATCCTTGTCCTTGCGCTTGACCACTATATCATCCATGTAAGCTTCTACATTCCTGTGTATAGGGCTGGGCATATAACCCGAGAACCGATGTACCGAACCGAAATAACCGGTACCGAAGCCGAATACACCGAAACCGAAAGATTCCATAGTACCATCGGTTTGCATATTTGGAAAACCGAATTTAGTTCGGTAATTTCGGTTTTAGCCCTCGGTCAACCGAACTGACCGGATACCAACTAAAATACAGGCCCAACCGGCCGGCCCATATTGCTATCCCTAATCCCGTGCAGCCGCACCCGCACCGCACGCGTGAGGCAGCAATACCGAAGCAGCGAGCGAGCCGCCGCCGGCTGACCTCTCCACCTTCGCCGCCCCCTCGCTTCCCGCATGGAGTTTATTGGCTGATGCTTCACCTTCCTGGCGTTCCCGATGCCGAGCCCTGTCCTTTTATACTGTGACGCCTGCTGGATGGTGAGTCAATCATCGGAGAGGCGGGGGCGAAGAGCTCCGAACCCTAGCCGGCTCGCTGGAGACGGCCCCTAGCCGGAAGCGCTAGTCGCACCACCCTCCGGCGGAACTACGGATCTACGCCCACAGGCCACAGGACGATTCTGCAAGGCTGCAACGTAAGCCCCCTGTTTGGATCTTGTGTTCATCTTTTTTCCCCATCTAAAAATCTGAAACACCTATAGACTATAGTGCATGTATTATTGCATATGATGTCAGTCTAGTTAGAGAAATCATTCTTTTATTGAACTGTTGATGAATACATGGGCTAATTGCCGAACTGTAGTATTGTCTACCTGCTGTTGATGAATACATGGGCTAATTGCCGAACTGTAGTACTATCCATTGCCAACCATATGCTTTTTAATTTCGTCCAGCAAAGTATGTTGATGAATACAAGATTTTGTACTATTCATTGCCAACCATCTGCTTTGATTTGTTTATATGGAATACTTGTTGACAATAAAACTTGGTTTGACTGTAGATGTCGTCCGAGGTTCAAGAGATCGTGGGGACAGACACTGTTGTGCCTTCTTCAGCTCTAACAGCAGCTGGTGTAGTACCTATGGATGTCGAGAAGGCCGCTGGCAATGATCACGCTGTTGAGATGGTGCAAGCAGCAGAAGCAGGAAAGCAGGATGACAAACAGGTGACTGGGAAGGCAAAAGCTGTGAAGGGGGATGATAATGATAAGAAAAACACCCGGAAGCAGATGGCCTCAAGATCAGAGATGTGGAACCACTTTGAAAAGGTCATGATCAATGGAGTTTTGCAGAAGGGAAAATACAACTACTGCAAGAGTGATATCAACGCCCATACTACAATTAATGGTACATCTGCTTTGCGCAAGCATTTTAATATTTGCAAGCGTAATCCTCATAGAAATATTGGTGATGATAAACAAGCAGTGTTGCAATATAATCAGGGTGATAGTGTTAGTACTTGGAAATATGATCCTGATGCTATTAGGGCTGCTTTTGTTGAAATGGTAATAGAGGATGAACTCCCATTTGCATTTTGTGAAAAATCTGGGTTAAAGAAGTTTATGTCCGTAGCATGCCCACGTTTCCTAGTTCCATCTAGGAGAACATGCACTAGGGACATTGTTGGCAAATATTTTGAAGAGAAGGCTAAAGTGAAACTTTTCTTTAAAGAAAATTGTGAAAGAGTGTGTCTGACCACTGATTGTTGGACTTCTCAACAAAAAGATAGCTACATGACTATTACTGCCCACTTCATTTGTAAGGACTGGAAACTTCATAAGAAAGTGATTGGGTTTTTCAATATTAAGAGTCATAAAGGAGATGATATTGGGAAACACTTGCATAAAACCTTGATCGATTGGGGGATAGAGAAGGTCATGACCATTACTGTTGATAATGCTAGTAATAATGATGGTGGAATTGGTTACATGAAAAAGGAACTTAGTAAAGCTAAGACCTGCATATCAGAAGGCAAATATCTCCACATGAGGTGTGCTGCCCACATTGTCAACTTAATAGTTACTGATGGTCTAAAAGAAGTTGATACTTCAGTCAAGCGTGTGCGTGCAGCTGTTAGATATGTGAGGAATAGCCCAAGTAGGTTGACTAAGTTCAAAGAATGTGCTGAACTAGAGAAGGTTAACACTAAAGCTTTCTTAATCCTTGATGTGAGCACTAGGTGGAACTCTACATATTATATGTTGAAGGCTGCTGCTAGCTATGAGAAAGTTTTTGCAAGGTATGCTGATGAGGATCCATACTATGCAATTGATCTACTTAGTGATAAAGGTAAGGACAAGGGCCCTGGTGTTCCAGAAGAGCAGGATTGGGAGAATGTCAATAAGTTGGCAGAACTTCTTGCACATTTTGCTAATCAGACAACTCGCGTTTCTGCCTCACTACATGTGACTGCTCACAGTTTTTTCCATGAGATTGGTGAGGTGAATATACTAGTGAAAAAATGGATGGACAGTGGGGATGGTTTGAAAATTGCAATGGCCGAGAGGATGAAGGATAAGTATGACAAATATTGGGGTAATTGGCATGAACCCGATCCCAACAAGAAGGGGAAGGAAAAGGAGAACATGAACTTGATGATTTTCATTGCAACAGCACTTGATCCAAGGTAAAACAATTCAAGTATTGTAATATGTTTTTCTTCATTAGGTGAGCATCTTAAATTAATCTATTGTTGTCGCAGGTACAAGCTTGCAGAATACACACATCTTGTCGTTTTCGAAATGTATGGGGATCACAAAGGGCCTAAGGTGTGGGCTGCAGTCAATACTTGTCTCAGAGATTTGTTCGAAGAGTATAGGGTGATGTATGCTCCAGAAATTGTGTCGACTCAAAGTAGTGCTTCTCGGGAAGCTGAATCTGCAAGTGGAGGGCACACAAGCATGATGAAGTCTTTGATTGCCAAAAAAATGAGGCTGAACAATGGTGGTAGCAGTAGTAGCAAGTCTGAGCTGGACAAGTTCCTTGCTGAGGAAACTGAAGATGATGGCCCAAATTTTGACATTTTACTTTGGTGGAAGATCAATTCATCCACGTTTCCTATATTGGCATGCTTGGCTCGTGATGCTTTGGCAATCCCCATTTCAACAGTTGCATCAGAGTCTGCATTCTCCACTAGTGGGCGCATTCTTGACGAGTTCAGAAGTTCTCTTACTCCTTTTATGGTAGAAGCTCTTATATGCACTCAAGATTGGCTTCGACATGGCACTCCTCCCAGCATAGCAGAGAACATCGAAGAGCTGACCAAGCTTGAACAAGGTAATTCAAATAATTAATATTGCATCATGTAGTATGTCCTCATCATGTAATATGGAAATATAATGCTTGTTTCCACCATTATTGTTTTCAGAATTAATTATGGAACATAAGGAGAAAGCAAAGCTCCAAAGCAATGCCAAGTCCACCATCCCCGCAAAGCCTACTTCTTAAGAATTGGTGAGATTTCAAAATGCAAAAAACTAATAAACTTATTTACGACTGTATTTGTTCGTACGAACCACTCAATTGTATTATTGGTTGCAGTTCTGGATAACTTGTAGATGAAGGCTGGAGCAGAAGTTTGGGATAACTTGATGAAGGCTGAAGCAAAAGTGAACCTCCAAGTTTAGAAGTTGCGATATGCTGCCTGCTAGTAGCAGGCTGCTATTATCTATTTCCTATTTCCAAATTAAGTCCTGAGAGCTAAGTGTCATATGTCGTCGAACTTTACTGTTATTGTCGTGTCTTGAGACTTGAGTTTGGTTCGTCTGCTAAGTATTGTTTGGATGCTATATTTTCAGTCAAACTTGGTATGCTTATGTTTGTTCTGCTGCTTAAACCGCAGCCTGTTAGTAGCTTTTTCACTTGTTTGTTATTACTGCTTATGGGGGAATTTGGTAAGTACCCTGAGACGTGCCAAAAGGGATCTCTATCCCTAACTCATATTCTATCATTTTTTATCTTTATTAAAATTTTGTGTACGAAGGGGCATGTGAGTTGGCTAGCCGTGGAGGCTAGCTTTTAACAGGCAGGCAACACTGTTACTGACAGTACTGTCAGTCACAGAGATTCCTACTGCTGCTGGCCCTTTCTATTATATAATGATATCTATCGGTGCCGATCGGTCACAACCGATGACCGAACCGATTTCTCGGTGCACCGGATCGCCGGTTTGGCATTTTTCTATTAGTTGATCTGTCAGTGATTTCTGGAAACCGAACTTTTACAGAGACCGAAGAACCGCACCGATCGGTTCGGGTAAACCGAATGCCCAGTCCTACCTGTGTATCCGTGGCTCAAAAGCAGTGTGGACTACCCTCGCAAACGTTGAACCGGCATTCTTCAATCCAAAGGGCATGCGTATGAAGCAGTAAGAGCCACATGGAGTAATTAACGCGATCTTCTCTTCATCTTCTTCAGCCATCAATATTTGATGGTATCCTGAATATGCATCAAGAAATGAAAGCAACTCACATCCAGCCATGGAGTCAACAATCTGGTCAATGCGCGGCAAGGGAAATGGATCTTTGGGACAAGCTTTATTCACATCGGTGAAGTCTATACAAAGCCTCCACTTCCAATTTGCTTTGCGCACGATAACAGGGTTGGCCAGCCACGTGGGATGAAGTACACCTCTGACAAGGCCTGCCGCTTCCAGCTTCTTGATTTCTTCAGCAATAAACTCTTGGCGCTCCACCGCTTGTTTTCTAACCTTCTGCTTGATGGGCCGCGCGTGATGACAAACGGCAAGCTTGTGCTCAATCACTTTCCTGGGAACACCGGGGATGTCAGACGGTTGCCATGCAAACACATCGACATTCTCCCGCAGGAAAGCAACGAGCGCGCTTTCCTATTTAGGATCGAGAGTGGCACTGATGGTGAAAGTATCACCAGTGCCGTCCTCCTTGGCGGACACCTTCTTGGTCCTGGGTGGAGCTGCCATCGCCTTCTTGCACTTGCCAGTGGAGCTTGATGGTGCGTCCTCGACGGCAGCGCAGCACTCCGAGGAGGTGCGTTTGCCGAAGTGGGCCCCAGAGCTCTTGCCGGACTTGGTCTTGTTCTTCCCCCCGGGAGCTTCAGCGGCAAGTGTCTTGCTATCTGTTGCGGCTGCTGCGTCCCGGTAGATCTTGTCGGCACAGATAAGCGCGTCCTTCTTGTCTCCGGGGACAGAGATGACGCTTATTGGGCCTGGCATCTTGAGCATGTTGTAGGCATAATGAGAGGCTGCCATGAATTTGGCGAGCGCTGGACGGCCAAGTATCCCATTGTAAGGAAATGGGATATCGGCAACGTCAAAGGTGATCCTCTCAGTCCTGAAGTTCAGCTCTCCGCCAAAAGTCACTGGCAGTGTGATTTTCCCCTTCGGCTTGCTCCTTCCCGGGTTGATCCCTTGGAATGTGCCGGTTTCTTCGAGCTCGCTGTCGGGGATCTGGAGTTTCCGAACCACAGCGGAGGAGATCAGGTTCAGGCCGGCCCCGCCGTCAACCAACATCTTGGTGACCTTAAGCTTGCGGATAGTTGGTGAAACCAACATCGCCAAGCACCCGACCGCAGTTGTGCAATCAGGGTGGTCCTCAATGTCAAAGACGATGGGCGTGCTGGACCACTTCAGAAGTTTGCGCGACTCGACGGGTGGCTCTGCCGCATTGACTTCCCGCACCCATTGTTTGAGTTGGCGGTGGGAACTATGCAGAGAAGCTCCACCGTCTACGGACAAAACCTTTGTTGCCTTCTGGAACTCCTGCTCGCTGTTATCTCCATCCTCCATGTCTTCGTCGTCATCCTCGTCTTCGTCCTTGTCGCGGCCGCGGGGAGGTCTATCTCCTTGCCGCTGCTTGGCCTTGCCGCGGCGTCCTCCCCGGCCATTGAATGGCCGCTTCTTGCCGGACTCTCCTCCACCTCCCTGGGCCTTCTCCTTGTCGCGTCGCTCGTACCCAGCTTTTTGCTGCTCGATGAGGTACTCGACCCTTTTGCAGTTCTGGAGATCGTGGCCCTTGGTGCGGTGGATCTTGCAGTACTGCTTGTCGGAGCCGTCCTGCTTGTCGGCGGCCGACACAGTCTCCTTGCCGGAGCTGCCAGCCTGGGCTTTCTTGGCGCCAGCCTCCTTGCCGGACTTCTCAACGACCAATACTTCTTTGTTCTTCTTCTTCATGTTGTTCCGCCGCCGGTTCTTCTTTGCCGGGGCGGCATCCTCACTGTCTGTCCCCCCTGCTCCAGTATCCTCTCCGGGGAGTCTCCTCCCCTCCTCAGCGCGTGCGCACTTGTCGGCCAGGGCATAGAGCTCACTGACGTCTCGGATCTTGCACATTGCCATTTCCTCCCTCATCCTGCGGTTACGCACGTTCTGGGATGTTGTGCTGGACACGGCTGAATCTTTGGATGTACTTTCGTAGGGACTCTCCTTCCTTCTGGGTGAGTATATGAAGATCGCTCTCCTGGCCATGGGGCTTGTGGCCGCCCGTGAAGGCGCCGACAAACTGATGGCACAGGTCGGCCCAAGAAGAGATGGAGTTTTCCGGCAAATGCATGAGCCAAGATCTGACGTTCGGCTTGAGCACTAGCGGGAAGTAGTTCGCGAGTATCTTCTCGTCTCGTCCCCCGGCAGCCTACACCGCGATGGTGTAGATGCTGAGGAACTCTGACGGATGAGTCTTACCGTCGTACTCCTCGGGTACGTCGGGCTTGAAGTTCTTCATGCTGGGCCACTGGACTTGCCGCAGCTCACGGGTGAACGCAGGACAACCCGCCGCGTACGGCAAGTCGCCTGGTTCTCCGGGCGCGTGTGAAAGCACATTTGCTCTCCGGGTGGTTTTGGTAATTAATGACAACATACTTTGTGGTTGGACTAATGCTTTTATCAAGAATGTTTCAGGAAACCCAATCACATTGGTATGGCAAGATGATTGAAGAAGTGGACCCCTCAAATGCTAAGGCAAGCATTGGCAAAAGCTCAAGACTCTATTTTTGGTTTAGTGATCAAAGATCACATTGAGTCCATAGGAAAGCCAATACTATTAAAAGGGGATGAGGTTGTGTTGATGATCTGGTTGCTCAAGTGCTTAGTGATTTAGCTCCTTCAACTATCAGCACCTTTCACTACCAAACACACTCATAAGTAATCTCGGACAAACCGATTCATCCAACTCAGTCCCACCGAGATGAACCACTTCTGCCATATTCCAAACCCTAGAAAAATCGGTCCTACCGAGTTTGAGATCGGTCTCACCGAAACTGAACTGCCAACCTTCTGTAACCACTTCACATCATTTCGGAATATCCGAGTTTGCATTATCGGTCTCACCGAAATGGGCAAGGTTCTGTCTTGACTCAAATCGGTCTCACCGATAATTCATTTTCGGTCTAACCGATTTTGGCATGTTCCTGCTCTTTCTCAAATCGGTCCAACCGAGTTTTCTTTCTCGGTCTCACCGAAATCTCCAACGTTCATATCAGATGCACTTTCGGTCCCACCGAGATGGTATTTTCGGTCCCACCGAAAATCCCAACGTTCACTATATTTGAACTTTCGGTCTGACCGAGTTTTCACTTCGGTCTCACCGAGATTGGTCAAATATGTGTGTAACGGTTGGATTTTGTGTGGAGGTTATATATACCCCTCCACCCCCTCCTCATTCGTGAGGAGAGCCATCAGAAAGTACCACCACTTCTACCATACACTTTCTGAGAAGTGAACCACCTACCCTTGTGTTGAGATCAAGCCATTCCATTCCTACCATATGAAACTTGATCTCTAGCCTTCCCAAGTTGCTTTCCACTCAAATCTTTCTTCCACCACAGCCATATCAGTGAGGAGAGTTGAGTGTTGGGGAGATTATCACTTGAAGCACAAGAGCAAGGAGTTCATCATCATCAACACCGTCTATTACCTTTTGGGGGGTGGTGCCTCCTAGATTGGTTAGGTGTCGCTTGGGAGCCTCCGTCTTTGAGATGTGGAGTTGAACCAAGAAGTTTGTAAGGGCAAGGAGATCGCCTACTTCGTGAAGATCTACCCCGAGTAAGGCTAGTCCTCCGTGGGCGTAGGCCGTGATGGAATAGACAAGGTTGCTTCTTCGTTGACCCTTCGTGGGTGGAGCCCTCCGTGGACTCGCGCAGCCGTTACCCTCCGTGGGTTGAAGTCTCCATCAACGTGGATGTACGATAGCACCACCTATCGGAACCACGACAAAAATCTCCGTGTCACCAAACTGCGTTTGATCTTCTCCACTTCCATTTACTATATATGCAATTTACTTTCCGCTGCCCATACTCTAGAATTGCATGTGTAGTATGTTACTTGACTTGATCTTAATTGCAAAACTGCCTAAAACTTTGCACAACCAAAAGGCAGATTTTTTATCTTGTCAAGTAGTCTAATCACCCCCCCCTCTAGACCTACTTCTTCGATCCTACAATTGGTATCAGAGCTTTGGTCTCCATTGCTTTGGTTTACACACCATTGGAGGAAGATGGACGTGTCTACGGATGGGAGTGTTAGCCATAGAGTGCCTGTTCTTGATGGAAGGTTTTATAACTCTTGGAGGTCTGAAATGCTTAGTATCTTTAAAATGTACAATTTGTGCAAATATGTTGAGACCCCATATGTGCCTCCATTTGATCCCTTGCACCCTACCATGGATGAAGAGCTTGATTTGCTTCGTAACCTTAGAACTGTAAATCTTATCATTAGAGGGTTACCTGATGACTTGCTTAATCTTGTTACAAACTTTGAGTGTGCCTATGCTATGTGGAAATTCTTGGAAGAACTTTATCCGGACTACTCTTTGAGAAGTCTTGATGAAATTCTACACAAGACTATTGAATTTGATAAGTTGCACCCCAATGATCCTAACTTTGATAAATGCTTCTTTGAGCTTCGTGATCTTATGAAAAAGAAGGGTGATCCCGGTCTTATCAATATTAGAATTATAAATGCTCTTGCATTGCATTCCGAAGATTATTGTTCCATTGACCAAACTAATGCAAGTACTTATCAAATTGACCTAGGTGTTGATGATGAACAATCTATGGGTCAATATGATTATGAGCATGAGCATGATGATGATTACTCTGATTCGGACACCGAGCTAGACAAGGTCATGAAGAGTCTCAATCTTATGGCAAATATGAGAGACTACATGTCCGGTGGAAAAGAGTGGATTCTTGATAGTGGATGCACCGATCACATGACCGGAGACAAAGACATGTTTCGAGAGCTTGCAAAGAACGATGGTCCACGCAAGTATGTGACTTTTGGAGACAACTCCAAGGGTAAGGTACTTGGCCTTGGTAAGTTGGCCATATCTCATGATAGCTCTATTCAAAATGTCATGCTTGTAGAATCTCTTGGATACAATTTACTTTCCGTGTCTAGATTAGCTGACTTTGGATTCAATGTGCTATTTACCAAAGTAGATTGCCAAGTCTTTCGTCGTGATAATCAAAACATGGCTTTTACTGGTATCCGTAGAGGTGATCTATATATTGTTGATTTCACTAAGAAAGCCCAACCTAGAGCTTGTTTCATTGCTAAATCCTCTAAAGGTTGGTTATGGCATAGAAGGCTAGGACATGTTGGTATGCGTAACCTAGACAAGCTAATCAAAGGTGATCATATTCTTGGTGTTAAAGATGTTTTCTTTGACAAAGATAGACTTTGTAGTGCTTGTCAAGCAGGAAAACAAGTTGGTGGAAGTCATCCCGTGAAAAACATCATGACCACTAGGAGACCGCTTGAGCTTCTTCATATGGATCTCTTCGGTCCCAATGCTTACAAAAGCCTTGGTGGTAACTCCTTTGGTCTAGTTATAGTTGATGATTATTCCAGATTTACGTGGGTATTTTTCCTTGATGATAAATCGCAGGTTCAGAGGATCTTCAAGACCTTTGCCAAAAAGGCCCAAAATCAATTTGAGGTGAAGATCAAGAAAGTTCGGAGTGACAATGGAACGGAGTTCAAGAACGCCAATGTAGACTCCTTTCTCGATGAGGAAGGGATTCTACATGAGTACTCGGCTACGTACACGCCTCAACAAAATGGAGTTGTTGAGAGGAAGAACCGAACGCTCATAGAGATGGCAAGAACGATGCTTGATGAATACAAGACACCGAAGCATTTTTGGGGAGAAGCCGTCGAGACAGCTTGTCATGCCATCAACAGGCTTTATCTTCATAAGCTCCTTGGCAAGACATCATACGAGCTTCTCACCGGTAACAAACCCCAAGTGGGATACTTTCGTATCTTTGGTTCAAAATGCTATATCCTTGATAAGCATCGTCGGTCTAAATTTGCTCCTAAATCTCATGAAGGCTTTCTTCTTGGTTATGGATCAAACTCCCACACCTACCGTGTCTACAACAATTTCACCCGAAAGGTTGAAGAGACGGTAGACGTGAAGTTTGATGAATCTAATGGCTTGCAAGTAGAGCAAATGCCTATTGATGTAGGAGACAAGGACCCATCGGAAGCAATCCAAGATTTATCTATCGGGAAGATCCGTCCCATGGAAGTGAAGGAGAGTACCTCATCTACATATGTGGAGCCACCTACCTCACAGAGAGATGAACCTCAAGGCAACATGGAGGCCTCCACAAGTGGAACTCACCAAGATGAGGAAATGCAACAAGAAGATCCACCACAACCTCCTTCTCCACCACCTCAAGACAACACCAACAACAATGAAGAAGAAGAAGAAGAAGATGAAGATGATGAGGAAGCTGAGCCACAACATCAACAAAAGCTATCCCGAGTTCGAGCAAGAGTCAAGAAGAATCATCCCGTGGAACAAATGATGAACGACATCAACTCCGGGAGAATTACTCGCTCTAAAACTCGCTTAGCTAACTTTTGTGAGCATTACTCATTCATCTCTAGTATTGAACCTATGAAGGTAGAAGAAGCACTTAAAGACCCGGATTGGGTGAACGCTATGCACGAAGAACTACACAACTTCGAGAGGAACAAGGTGTGGACTTTGGTAGAGAAGCCCAACGATGATCAAAACATCATTGGAACCAAATGGGTGTTTCGCAACAAGCAAGATGAAGATGGACAAGTCATCCGCAACAAGGCTCGTCTCGTAGCTCAAGGTTACACACAAGTCGAAGGTATGGACTATGGTGAGACCTATGCCCCCGTTGCTAGACTTGAGTCCATTCGCATTCTTCTTGCTTATGCCAATCATCATGATATTACTCTCTATCAAATGGACATCAAAAGTGCTTTCCTAAATGGTGAAATTGAGGAGGAAGTATTTGTGAAACAACCTCCCGGTTTTGTGAATCCCAAAAAGCCTAATCATGTTTACAAGTTGCACAAAGCTCTTTATGGTCTTAAACAAGCACCTAGAGCTTGGTACAAATGCTTAACTAGCTTTCTTCTTGAAAAAGGCTTTGAGATTGGAAAGATAGACTCAACGCTGTTCACAAAAAGGGTTAATGGTGAACTATTTGTGTGCCAAATATATGTTGATGATATTATCTTTGGTTCAACTAACCCCCCATTTTAGCAAGAAGTTTGGACAGCTCATGTCGGAGAAGTATGAAATGTCCATGATGTGTGAACTCAAATTCTTCCTTGGGTTGCAAATCAAGCAATCTAAGGAGGGTACTTTTGTCTCACAAACAAAGTACACCAAGGATCTCTTCAAGAAGTTCAACATGCAAGAAAGCAAAGGTATGAGTACCCCCATGCCTACTAGTGGACATAATGACTTGACAAAAGATGGAGAACCCGTTGATCAAAGGGTTTACCGTTCTATGATTGGTTCTCTACTATATCTTTGTGCTTCTCGTCCTGACATAATGTTGAGTGTATGCATGTGTGCGCGATATCAAGCAGCCCCTAAAGAATGTCATCTTAAAGCTGTTAAAAGGATAGTGAGATACTTGATACACACACCAAACTTTGGCATTTGGTATCCTAAGAGAGCTTCTTTCGATCTTGTTGGCTATTCCGACTCGGACTATGTCGGTGACAAGGTTGATAGAAAGTCAACTTCGGGTACATGTCAATTCCTTGGTCGATCCCTTGTATCTTGGTCCTCCAAGAAACAAAATTCGGTATCGTTATCCACTGCCGAAGCAGAATATATTGCTGCTGGTTCGTGTTGTGCTCAATTACTATGGATGACACAAACGCTTAAGGATTATGGGATACATGTGAGACGTGTTCCCTTGCTTTGTGACAATGAGAGTGCAATCAAGATTGGACACAATCCTGTGCAACACTCTCGAACAAAGCATATTGAAGTTCGTCACCATTTTATTCGTGATCATATTGCCAAGGGTGACATTAATCTTAAGCATGTTCGTACTGACAAACAACTTGCTGATATCTTTACAAAACCTCTTGATGAGAAAGCGTTTTGCCGCTTGAGGAGTGAGTTGAACATCATTGATGCTTCTAACTTGGAGTGATAACTCCATTGATGCATGCAAGGCATGAGCCTCTTGACTAATCCTTGATATTTCTCTTATGATGATGATCATATGTCTTGGACACATTTGCCTCCTTGTATTGCATCTAACTCCTTGCAGGTACTTGGATGATCTACATTCCACAAGATTACCACACACTCAAATCTTGAGTAATCTTGTCATTGACCAAGTATCTAGCCCTTTGGGATGTTGAGTTCAAGGAACAAAATTCCACATATCTTTTTTTGACACCTTATACATCTAGTATTTCACTCTTGTCATCTTGGATATTCTTGAGTATTTCCTTGCTTGCCTAACCCATGTAGGAAGATGAACTACACAAGTAGAAATGGCGCTCCAACTTCACATTCAATGAGCACCTACATCAAGTCTACCTACATGAGCAAAGCATCAACAAGCCCAAGGTATGTTCTTCACATCTTTAAGAAGCTTTGCTCAAAGTCATGAGTACAAGCAGCTTCATAAGATGTGATCACATCAAATGCTTAATCGAAAAATGGCAACCCCATTTTGAGCTTAAACGATGAGTATGACCTATGATCAAATGTCCTCATTTGACTCCTAAGTCAATATACTCAAACATAGGTGACTTTGTCGCCGACCTTTATCTAGATGAAGTACATATGCTTTTGGAGTTTTTCTGTTTTCTCTTATGTTCTCTCATTGAGTTTTCTTAAAAAAAAAAAAAAACTTCATCTAGGAATCTTTTTATTTCTTTTCTTATGTTTCTTTGTGAATATCCTTCTGGAAAACTTTTTATGGCTCTGATCAATTCCTTGAAAATCTTTTACAAATTCATTGCAAATCCTTTTAAAACATCCCTCGCAGAGTGAGCTGGATTATTTCTGTGTTTCCTTGGAATTATCTTCCAGGACATCAACTTCTGCAGCTCTACTCAGACTTAAAACTTAAAGAGGGAGAGGACTCAAATTTGGACTCAAATTGTTTCTCTATGAATGTTCTTATTTGCCCTGTTGTGATTCTTCAGGATCCCACTTCTTTCTTTCTTTCTTTCTTTCTTTCCATCTTTCCTGTCCTACCTAGTTTGCTGTCCTTTTCGGCACTTGATGTCAAAGGGGGAGAGAACTTAGGGGGAATAGGGGGAGTAGGGGAGAAGAGAAGACTTAGGGGAAGAAGAAAAGCAATCTTATCTTAAGGGGGAGAGAATCACATCAAAGCTTTGTCGTGTTTTACTCTGGACATCATTCTCATTTACAATTGGCATCATTCTTTTGATTTTGCTTTTTCCATCACACCCCTTGTTCTCACAATTGGTATCTCATGGAATCTTTTAGCTTAAGGGGAGAAGACTTAGAGGAATCATCACAATTGATATCCTATGAAAAGCGAAATCTCTCAGAGTTCATTGAAAATCTTTTAGCTTCGGAGACATGTTTGCTGATTCAAGCCTGTGCTCAAATATGAGACACTCTTTATACATGTCCTCCCTGGCTTGGTACTCTTGATGTTCTTGCGGTTGGTTGAAGGAATACTCTTGTGTTATCTAACCTTGTTTTCTCAAGTTTATCCCTTCAGGTACAATGTCAAGGAACCTCAAGGTAAGTATATGCATCTTGCAGAATGTGCATGATGGTGACTTGCTTGTAAATACTTGTTTGCAAGAAATCACCATGCACATATGCATTATCACTCAATTCCTTTTCTTCTGCTCTGATGCATATAGCCAAGCTGCATGTAGCACATCTTGCTTATCTCTCTTGTGTGCTTGTGGTAGTCCAAAACCATAATCTATGAAAATCTTGCACACTTGTAGGGGGAGCCTGTGTACTACATGCTTGTCAAAGCTTTCATGATAATTCTGTCTTTCTTTCAATAAGCTTTGATGTATTGTTTAGTATAATTTCAGTGTGTTGCCATCAATTACCAAAAAGGGGGAGATTGAAAGCACATTTGCTCTCCGGGTGGTTTTGGTAATTAATGACAACATACTTTGTGGTTGGACTAATGCTTTTATCAAGAATGTTTCAGGAAACCCAATCACATTGGTATGGCAAGATGATTGAAGAAGTGGACCCCTCAAATGCTAAGGCAAGCATTGGCAAAAGCTCAAGACTCTATTTTTGGTTTAGTGATCAAAGATCACATTGAGTCCATAGGAAAGCCAATACTATTAAAAGGGGATGAGGTTGTGTTGATGATCTGGTTGCTCAAGTGCTTAGTGATTTAGCTCCTTCAACTATCAGCACCTTTCACTACCAAACACACTCATAAGTAATCTCGGACAAACCGATTCATCCAACTCAGTCCCACCGAGATGAACCACTTCTGCCATATTCCAAACCCTAGAAAAATCGGTCCTACCGAGTTTGAGATCGGTCTCACCGAAACTGAACTGCCAACCTTCTGTAACCACTTCACATCATTTCGGAATATCCGAGTTTGCATTATCGGTCTCACCGAAATGGGCAAGGTTCTGTCTTGACTCAAATCGGTCTCACCGATAATTCATTTTCGGTCTAACCGATTTTGGCATGTTCCTGCTCTTTCTCAAATCGGTCCAACCGAGTTTTCTTTCTCGGTCTCACCGAAATCTCCAACGTTCATATCAGATGCACTTTCGGTCCCACCGAGATGGTATTTTCGGTCCCACCGAAAATCCCAACGTTCACTATATTTGAACTTTCGGTCTGACCGAGTTTTCACTTCGGTCTCACCGAGATTGGTCAAATGTGTGTGTAACGGTTGGATTTTGTGTGGAGGCTATATATACCCCTCCACCCCCTCCTCATTCGTGAGGAGAGCCATCAGAATGTACCACCACTTCTACCATACACTTTCTGAGAAGTGAACCACCTACCCTTGTGTTGAGATCAAGTCATTCCATTCCTACCATATGAAACTTGATCTCTAGCCTTCCCAAGTTGCTTTCCACTCAAATATTTCTTCCACCACAGCCATATCAGTGAGGAGAGTTGAGTGTTGGGGAGATTATCACTTGAAGCACAAGAGCAAGGAGTTCATCATCATCAACACCGTCTATTACCTTTTGGGGGGTGGTGCCTCCTAGATTGGTTAGGTGTCGCTTGGGAGCCTCCGTCTTTGAGATGTGGAGTTGAACCAAGAAGTTTGTAAGGGCAAGGAGATCGCCTACTTCGTGAAGATCTACCCCGAGTAAGGCTAGTCCTCCGTGGGCATAGGCCGTGATGGAATAGACAAGGTTGCTTCTTCGTGGACCCTTCGTGGGTGGAGCCCTCCGTGGACTCGCGCAGCCGTTACCCTCCGTGGGTTGAAGTCTCCATCAACGTGGATGTACGATAGCACCACCTATCGGAACCACGACAAAAATCTCCGTGTCACCAAACTGCGTTTGATCTTCTCCACCTCTCTTTACTATATATGCAATTTACTTTCCGCTGCCCATACTCTAGAATTGCATGTGTAGTATGTTACTTGACTTGATCTTAATTGCAAAACTGCCTAAAACTTTGCACAACCAAAAGGCAGATTTTTATCTTGTCAAGTAGTCTAATCACCCCCCCCCTCTAGACCTACTTCTTCGATCCTACAGCGTGCATGTCAACAGCGGGCCCAGCGCGCTGGTCGGATTATCGCCGCGCTTCTCTTCGACGCTCGATGCGAGTTCGAGCGTCTTCTTGTCGTCTGTCGTCAAGGACTTGCCGTTGATCGCGGCGAGCTCGTGGATCCGACGACGCCGTGGAGTCGTCGTCGATGTTGATTCGGCGAGTCGGCGATTTCGGCTTTCAGGGCGGGGAGTGCACGGTAGTTGCACCCCCGGCGGTTTTGTCGCCATCAGCCCGCGCCTGGCTAACTTGCCGCGGCCGCGCCGTAGTCGGCTGCTGCGGAGTGTCGTTATTGGCGAAGGCGATGAGGCTTTGGATGGTGGCCCTCCAGTCTTCGGCCTTGTCCGCCGCCGGAGGGAAGTCGAGGAGTAGCTGAGCTCGAGCTAGAGCCTCTGCTGGAGTGGCAGGGAGCGGTGGCAAGCGGTGCGAGGAGCGAGATATGCTCGGACTTCTAACAACGTTAGAAGGAGCAGCGTCTCGTCCCGGCGACCGCGCCTTGCTCGTGCCAGCATGTTGGCCTTGAGCGTCCCGCGTACCGCCAGCTTGACCTTGGCCCAGCAAGCGTATGGTACCTTGTGTACCACGTCGCTGCCGGTCCGGCGCCTCCTGAGACGGGCGTGGAGCATGCACGGACGCCGAGGTCTTGGAGTGCGCTCGGTCGTCCGTCTTACCTTGGACTTGGCGGCGCCGTGAGTTTCCTCGCTGGCGTCCCTCCTTTCGCCGGCGTCTGCCCCACCAGCCATTGGCTCCGGCGGTGGTGGGATCGACGCGGACGGGCCTGCTTCCTCCGAAGCCTTCTTCCTCGGCGGCATGTTGATGAAGTCGATGAAGTTGATGAGGTTGGTGAAGATTTCACCCGCGTGAACACCAGATCGGGTTCACACAACCTTGACGCCCCCCTACCTGGCACGCCTAAGATGTCGGGGAAACTGATCGCCCACGAACAACTATGGGACCGGAGCCCCTTTTCGGTACGGCAAGGGAGCGGAGGGTGCACGAAGAGCGGATCGAGACGAACACGCGAGCAGTTTACCCAGGTTCGGGCCGCACGGATGCGTAAAACCCTACTCCTGCCTTGGTTTGTATTGCGTTCTTGGCTCGGGAGCGAGAAGAGCTACAGTACTTATCACTAGCAACACCGAGCGTGAGAGTGATCGAAGATCGGAACCCCCTCTACGTTGCGCATGGGCCTCCTTTTATAGGTCAAAGGGGTCACCGACAGGTGGCAACGCAGTCGAGGGTAGAAATGTAAAAGCGGTGGTAGTTGGAATAGTGCACGCATAGTGCTCTATACCTAACCCTGACGGGAGGGGACAAGGGCATTAAATGCCCGTCGCCGTCGCCCCAAACAGTGCAAAAAGCGTCCGTCAGTGCGTCTCCGTCCGCCACGATGGTGGCCTTGTCATCGCGGCTCGCCACCGTGTACCCCAGGCTGCACAGCCTTCCGCCACGTGCGCCTGGAAGGGTCCCACGGTGACGCGTGGGCGGATGAGTTGGAGCGCGGGCACTTAGTGGGAGTTCGCCGCGACTGTTATCTTGTCGCGCCCGGAAGCTTGTCGCTCTCCGGGCCTTGCCGGGACGCGGGGGTGCGTCGCGGCAAGTCTCTTGAAAGACCGTGTTTGTCCTTCCAGGCAAGCTCCTCTTGCCAGGGTCTAGTACCAAAGATGTGGTCTTGAGCCTTGAGTGGCCTTCCCGGAAAGCTCCTTTTGCCGAGGCCTTGTTTCTTTAACTTGAATACTTTGTTCTTGAATGGCTCCAAAGGAACCACAGTGGGCCTTGGCGGACGCGCGGCAAGCCCTGCCACGGGACGCTGCTACTGCCCGTGCACAAGTTCGGGATACTAAGGTGCCCCTACTTTAGTACACCGACAAAAATTGTTTGTACTAGGTTATAGATCTAGTTCAACTCTAGTGTAAAATTATTTGTACTAGCTTATAGAGCTAGTTCAACTCTAGTGTAAAATTATTTGAACTAGGTTATAGAGCTAGTTCAACTCTAGTATAAAATTATTTGAACTCGAATATAGAGATAGTTCAACTCTAGTGTAAAATTATTTGTACTAGCTTATATAGCTAGTTCAACTCTAGTGTAAAATTATTTGTAATAGCTTATAGAGCTAGTTCAACTCTAGTGTAAAATTATTTGAACTAGGTTATAGAGCTAGTTCAACTCTAGTGTAAAATTATTTGAACTCGCATATAGAGATAGTTCAACTCTACTGTAAAATTATTTGTCTTTGCTTATATAGCTAGTTCAACT
>LR738713.1:450949790-450972663 GCA_902687465.1 Secale cereale | reverse complement strand
AACTCTAGTGTAAAATTATTTGTAGTAGGTTATAAAGCTAGTTCAACTCTAGTGTAAAATTATTTGCACTCGCACATAGAGATAGTTTAACTCTAGTGTAAAATTATTTGTACTTGCTTATATAGCTAGTTCAACTCTAGTGTAAAATTATTTGTACTAGGTTATAGAGCTAGTTCAATTTTATTGTAAAATTATTTTTACTAGCTTATAGAGCTAGTTCAACTCTAGTGTGAAATTATTTGAACTAGGTTATATAGCTAGTTCAACTCTAGTGTAAAATTATTCGAACTAGCTTATAGATCTAGTTCAACTCTAGTGTAAAATTATGTGTACTAGGTTGTATAGCTAATTCAACTCTAGTGTAAAATTATTTCAATTAGTTTATAGATGTAGTTCGAATCCAGTGTAAAATTATTTGTACTAGCTTATAGAGCTAATTCAACTTAGTGTAAAATTATTTGTACTGGCTTATAGAGCCAGTTCAACTCTAGTGTGAAATTATTTGAACTAGGTTATAGAGCTAGTTCAACTCTAGTGTAAAATTATTTGTACTAGCTTATAGATCGAATTCAACTCGAGTGTAAAATTATTTGTATTAGGTTATATAGCTAGTTCAACTCTAGTGTAAAATTATTCGAATTAGGTTATAGATCTAGTTCGAATCTAGTGTAAAATTATTTGTACTAGCATATATATATAGTTCAACTCTAGTGTAAAAATATTTGTACTAGGTCATAGAGCTAGTTTAACTCTAGTGTAAAATTATTTCAACTAGGTTGTAGAGCTAGTTCAATTCTAGTGTAAAATTATGTGTACTAGCTTACAGATCTAGTTCAACTCTAGTGTAAAATTATTTGTACTAGCTTATAGATCTAGTTCAACTCTAGCATATATTTGTACTGGCTTATAGGGCCAGTTCAACTCTAGTGTGAAATTATTTGAACTAGGTTATAGAGCTAATTCAACTTTAGTGTAAAATTATTTGTACTAGCTTATAGATCTAGTTCAACTCGAGTGTAAAATTATTTGTACTAGGTTATATAGCTAGTTCAACTCTAGTGTAAAATTATTTGAATTAGGTTATAGATCTAGTTCGAATCAAGTATAAAATTATTTGTACTAGCATATATATCTAATTCAACTCTAGTGTAAAAATATTTGTACTAGGTCATAGAGCTAGTTTAACTCTAGTGTAAAATTATTTTAACTAGGTTGTAGAGCTAGTTAAATTCTAGTGTAAAATTATGTGTACTAGCTTACAGATCTAGTTCAACTCTAGTGTAAAATTACTTGTACTAGCTTATAGATCTAGTTCAACTCTAGTGTAAAATTATTTGTACTAGCTTATAGAGCTAGTTTAACTCTAGTGTAAAATTACTTGAACTAGGTTATAGAGCTAGTTCATGTCTGGTGTAAAATTATTTGAACTTGGATATAGAGCTACTTCGACTGTAGTGTAAAATTATTTGTACTAGCTTATAGATCTAGTTCAACTCTAGTGTAAAATTATTTGTATTTGCTAATAGAGCTAGTTCAACTATAGTGTAAAATTATTTGTACTAGCTTATAGAGTGTCGGCGAAACTGATCACCCACGAACACCTATGGTACCGGAGCCCCTGTTCGGTACGGCAAGGGGGCGGAGGATGCATAAAGAGCAGATCGAGGCAAACACGCGAGCAGTTTACCCAGGTTCGGGCCGCACAGGGGCGTAAAACCCTACTCCTGCCTTGGTTTGTATTGCGTTCTTGGCTCGGGAGCGAGAAGAGCTACAGTGCTGATCGCTAACAGGACCGAGCGTGAGAGTGATCGATCCTCCGAACCCCCTCTACGTCGCGCATGGGCCTCCTTTTATAGGTCAAAGGGGTCACCGACAGGTGGCAACGCAGTCGAGGGTAAAAATTTAAAATGGGTGGTAGTTGGAGCAGTGTTTGTATAGTGCGCTATACCTAACTCTGACGGCAGGGGACAAGGGCATTGAATGCCCGTCGCCGTCGCCCGAAACATTGTAAAAAGCGTCCGTCAGGGCGCCACCGTCCGCCACGACGGTGGCCTTGTCATCGCATCTTGCCACCGTGTCCCCCAGGCTGCACAGCCTTCCGCCACGTGTGCCTGGAAGGGTCCCAGGGCGACGCGTGGGCGGATGAGCTGGAGCGCGGGCACTTAGTGGAAGTTTGCCGCGGCAAATACCTTGCCGTGGTCGCTACCTTGTCGCGCCTGGGAGCTTGTCGCTCTCCGGGCCTTGCCGGGACATGTGGCGCGTCGCGGCAAGTCTCTTGAAATGCCATGCTTGGCCTTCCCGGCAAGCTCTTCTTGCCAGGGTCTCGTGCCAAAGAAGTGGTCTCGAGCCTTGAGTGACCTTCCCGGCAAGCTCCTCTTGCCGGGGCCTTGCTTCTTTAACTTGAATACTTTGTTCTTGAATGGCTCCAAAGGAACCACACTGGGCCTTGGCAGTCGCACGGCAAGCCCTGCCATGGGACGCTGCGACTGCCCGTGCATAAGTTCGGGATACTAAGGTACCCCTACTTTAGTACACCGACAGGAGCCCGCGGGCCTGGGCCATACACGGTGCCGAGCGCTGTTGGGCCGGGCCCAAAACAGTGCACGGGCACGCGCGGCCCGCGGCACGCTGTATCCCACTCTGTATCCACCGCGCCCCTCCCTAACGGCACGCGTCAATCGCGGCGTCGTGGGAGAGATCGTGGCCTGTTTCTTTAATGGGGAAATGCGGAACGTCCCCCTCTCCCCCCTTAAAAGCAGGGGGAACAGGGGCAGTTCCTTCCATTCGCCCGTTGCTTCTTCATCCTCCAGAAACCCCCGCCGCTCCCCTCCTCCCCGAAGGTTGAAAAGAGAGCAGCACTCCGCCCCCCTTCGCCGCCGGCAGCATTACCAGCGCCATCGATTTCCATCACCGTCCCCGCCATGGCCCCGAAGGCCGAAAAGGCGAAGGCCTGAAGTCCTCTAAGGCGCTACGGCTAGTAGCAATGCGGAAGAAGATGGTGGTCTTCCCGCCAAGGCTTGATGCGGAGGAGCTGAAAGACACCTTCTACCTCTTCTGGTCGAGGGAGACAAAGGCGCATCCGCGCACCAAGGTACTCCCCGCCGTGGCCTGCGAGATGTTCCCGGGTGGCTATGCCTTTTTTGCTCTGTTCTTCTACTGCGGGCTCTGCCCGCCCTTCTTGGAGTTCTTCTGCGACATCATGAATACCTACGGGTTTCATCTCCTTGACTTCACCCCAAACGCCGTCTTGACCATGGCTATTTTCGCACATCTGTGCGAAAATTTCGTCGGAGTTTACCCCAATGTAGCTCTTTTCCGCCATTACTTTATACCTCAAGTCGAGTCAGGTTCACCTCTGTCTGATGGAATCTCTTGGATTTTTAGGCTCCATAAGAAAGAGGCTTACTTGACGGGGGAGCTCCGCGGCAAGTGGGATGAGTGGAGGGCCAACTGGTGTTGGATTATAGAGGATGACCCGCAGTCATTCACTTCCCGGCGCCAAGTCGCAGTAGTACGCAGCAACGACTGGAGTGACCTGGCCCCTGAGGACGACAAGCTGAAGATAGCCACCACTCGGATCCTTCGCCTCCGGCAAGCCAGGCTCACTGTAGGTGCCGTCGGGGCAGACTTTCTCCGCCGCCGCATCGCTCCCTTGCAGGAGAGGAAGAGGGCTGCCTGGGAGTTCGAGAATGCGGCAGACATCATGAGGCTGCGCCCGGGCCTCAGTTACAACGTCGCTGTCCTGGAGCTCAACGCAATGCTCCAAGCGCTATTTAAGTACGACTCCGCCCATCCTGAGTGGTTCGCGTTGCCGCCGGGCGTAGTTCCATTGTGCAATAGCTCTGCGCTCAGTGCCATCCGCGCGGCGATGCCGTTGTGTGATTCCCACGGGATCAACCCCACTTGGCGGGAACCTTCCGACGAAGCCGTGCAGACATTCTTCGAGAACCTGGTGGAGTTGCCAATCGACACCGACGAGAAGAGGGGACTCACTCGCGACACCACCGACCAGGAGATGGCATATATTGCCACCAGGTTGGAAGAGGTAGCTGCAGCCAGGGCCGCGGGCGAGTTTGGGTATACTGTAGAGGAGGCGGAGGCGGCGGAGGCGATAAGTCTCACCGAGGAGGAAGAGCTTCGCAAAGCGGGAAAGCTTGCCGGGCGACTCACCGAGACAAGCGAGCCCACCGAGCAAGGCACCGAGTCGAGCGGGCCCGCCGAGCAGGGCGTCGGGTCAAGCGATCCTGCCGAAGACTCAGGCGGCTCGCTGAACCTCGGCTCATCATCTTCCTCGTCGGGCAGCTCGCCACCTCCAGCAAGTCCTCCGGCTCAAACAAGGAGGCGCCTCCGCAAGGCCGCAGACGTGGCGGGGCGGCCGGCGGGCCAGCAGCCGCAGCGTCGTCCGACACGCGCCACCACGACGAGCAAGGCCGCCAAGGGAGTGCCTCGTGCTTCAATGGCAACTGGAGGGGGATCTTCCCGGACCGGCTCCACTGCTCCTTCCGCCCCTCGTGCCTCGGCGATAACCGGAGCGGGGTCTTCTCATACCACCGCCCCTGCTCCCGCCAAGCGGCCAAGGGAGCCCACTCCCCCCGCTCCTCGCGCCAGGACGCGCGAGCCGGACTTTGATTTCTCGGCGCTCAGCTCCAACGACGAGGAGGAGGGAGAGTAAGTCTTCGCGGTTCTTGTTTCTCTTTGGTTTTCTGTTGATTCTTGTCTTGTATCTCTTTTGCCTGATTCTGATCCTGTCTTTCTTCCAGGACTCTGGCCCAGAGGGCGGCGAAGAGGGCCAAAGTCCCAGTGATCGTCATCGAGGACGAGCCCGCCGCCGCAGCAGGGGTGCGCCTGCGACAAGCTTGCCGGACCCGGCAGCTGTTCTCCAGAGCAGCCCCCAGTGCAGCCCCCAGTGTAAGTCCTTTGTCCACTTTCCGCTTGTCGGGCGCGCGTCGGCCTTCTATCCTTGTTGATATTTTGTTTGTTGACCTATGTAGAAGCAGAGCAGCAGCATCAGGAGCGCCAGGAGACCGCCCCCGACGCGCCGCACGCCTCGACCATACCGCCAAGGGGGAGCTCCCCGACAAGGGAGGACGCTCCGCCAAGGGCGAGTACCCCGCCAAGGGCGAGCACACCTCCAAGGGATGGCGCTGGCGGCCCTCCGCCGGCGGGAACTGCCACGACACCGCCGAGGGAGAACTCTCCGGCGAGGAACCCCACCGAGGAGCCGGCCCGTGCAGGTAAGCCCTTGGACTTTTATTCTTTGAATCTTCTCTTTTTTGGATATTTGCTTGACTATTTTTCCTTCTTTTTCTTTTCTTCTGTCAGACCCGTCCGCCGCAGAGCCGATGGAGACGGAGGTCGCCGTCGAGGAGGATGCGCGCGGCTACACCGGCGGCGCCGCCGCTACCGAAGAGGCGGCTGGTGCTGACGAGCCTGCCACCGACGAGGCCGCCAAGGCTGCCGGCGCGGCGGCTGAGGAGGGATCCGGCAGTCGCACTGACGGCCCTGAGGCCGCAGGAGCGTCAGACGCTGCGCCGGCCGCCGATCCCTCTGCCGCCGTGGCCGAGCCAGGCGCCTATCTGGAGGCCGGCAACGGAGTCTTCATCCACCTCCCGTGGGCGTCCACGTCTAGGGCGCCCGTAGAGGGAGAGGTCTTCGACGGGGAGGTCCTTGCCTCCGCCGGACTAAAGTTCGTCGACGCGCCAAGCAGCAGCAGCGAGCCCGAGGAGGAGCGGCTGCTGCGCAAACTTCTGGTTTTGTACCGCGCACGGCAGGTGATGTCTACACATGCTTCTACTCTTGTAGACTATGTTGGGCCTCCAAGCGCAGAGGTTTGTAGGACAGCAGCAATTTCCCTCAAGTGGATGACCTAAGGTTTATCGAACTCAGGGAAGTAGAGGTTGAAGATGGTCTCTCTTAAGCAACCCTGCAACTAAGATACAAGAAGTCTCTTGTGTCCCCAACACACCTAATACGCTTGTTGGATGTATAGGTGCACTAGTTCGGCGAAGAGATGTTAAATGGCAAGTGATATGGATGGCAAAACAAAGTAATATAAATCTGTAATAAAAAGTGCAGCAAGCAAACAAGTGGTAAACGTGAGCACAAATGGTATTGCAATGGTGGAAACAAGGCCTAGGGATCATACATTCACTAGTGGCAACTCCCAACAACATTAACATAATCGAATCACATGATATTTCCCATAAAACATGCAATGGAGACGCACCCGGAGGTCATTCCTTCGTGGTCAAGAGAGACGAGAATTATGTAGGGCTACAAAAGCACACCTCAAAGTTCGTAGTTCTCAATCTAAGGATTTCCCAATGTCACCGCGGCCATCCAAAGAGAGTCCCACAATCACCACAACATATCTACAGGATAGTCAAAGACAAGCACCAAGAGACTCTTAATCTTCAATCAACACACAAGAGAGGAAATCACTCATGAAAATATTTTTCTAATCCATGTCCAATAGACCGCTGTCACCTTGGTCTCGCGGATTATACTAGATAAAGACAAGTGAGTACATCAATCCAATACATAGAGGAAGGGGAAATATCATGGGATCACCCTAGATTAACATAGCCTATGATCACAACGAAGATCACATCATGGGAGAGAGAGATAACCACATAGCTACACATACGAGCCCTCGGCCCCGGAGAAGACTACTCACACATGGACATGGTGAGGAGGATCTTGATGGTGGTGTTGATGGAGAGGTGCAGCCCCGCGAGGAGGCGGCGGCCGGCGGCGGCCACGGAGGAGACGGCGGCGGCCCTGGGGGCGGCGGCGGCCCTAGGGGGCAGCGGCTCCTTGGCCCCCCTTCTTCCGTGTGGATGGTGCTGCAATGGTGCTGGTCCTCTCCTCCAAGACGGCGGCTCGGGAGGAGGAAAATTCGTGGCCCTTGTTGACCTAGGTTTCCTCTCTTTATATAGACTCTCGGATTCCCGTCATCAGATTTTCAGCCTCAGTAAAACGGGCTTTACTCGGCCGTCCGAACACCGATTTGGACGAATTTTATATCCAGAAGCATCGCCTCGAAATTCCCCACATCTTTCGCAACTAGACTTTTTCTGTTTGACGTCGTCTTCGGGCCGGAACGTGACCATCTTTAAAAAACGTTCTCAGACAGATTTCAGGAAAGTCAGAGTCCTACTCCAATACGACGTCTTTTGCGTTTTTGTCAATTTCCAAGTAATTCCTACACAATAAAGTGTAAAACAAGAACATTGTGCACTTTTGCAACCATTAGTAGGTTAGTCCAAATATGATCAAAATTGTATGGAAGTGCATAAATATCATAGCAATATCACACAAAAAAGGCATGGAGCAAGCAGAAATTATAGATACGTTTTGGACGTATCAACATCACCAAGCTTAATTCCTGCTCGTCCTCGAGTAGGTAAATGATAACAAGCATAATTTCTGTGGTGACATGCTATTAACCATATAAGGACTTTTCACAGTCACATGACAAGTGCTTACTGAGACAATGAATCTGTAGTAATTAAGTTGCCTCATGAGAGAATTACAAAGAACTGAAAGTTTCACAATATGATACTGAAACACTCAAATAGATTTATAATGAGCATGGTGTGCAAATATGATAAAGTGGTACCTCGCTTGCCCCCTTTAGTGAAGCAAAACATAAATGCAGGGGCACCTCCAAGGTTTAAGTGATGACTAGATACAATGATTTCAGAATAAATGATATCATAATCATGCAAAAGACAATGGTACTTTGGGACAATGCACATTACACTCAGAATGACAATCATGCTCTCAATAGTTGGTGTTTTAAATAAGGTGGAGACTCTCAAACCGTGGCTTTTGTTGGCAAGGTTGAAAACCCGTGGTCGGAAACAAAAACTAAACATGTACCAGAGCTCTTGGTTTTAAAAACAGAGGTAATAATTATTTTTTAGAATATGCATATTTCGTCAACAAATGCTAGCAGATAACTCAATCACTTCTTGAGCTGGATAAGTTTCGAGGAACGGCTCCCGCATGAGGACGATCACATCCTCTTAATCTCCTTTGTTTATCACCGCCAAAGTTTTCTGATTTCTCATGAACAAAGCGTGAAGGAGGGTTTGTTTGTTGTATAATTTTTAATGAGCCGGGCGCACTCTATGCCAGTTCCTTCTCGTATTATGGGTTTGCACATTAGACATGCAATCCCGGGGTGAAGCTTGTCCAACTTAAAAAGATTATGAATTAACTACTACTTCCTCATGAGCTAAAACAGAGGCACAAAATAGAAATGCTTTTTTGAATAATTTCGAGATGGTACATGAAAGCCTTCGTTAGGAATGACAGGTAAATACCATGTATAGGAAGGTATGGTGGACTCATATGGCATAACTGGTTTAAAGGATTTTGGATGCACAAGCAGTCAGTCCGCTTAGTACAGGCGAAGGTTAGCAAAAGACTAGGAGCGACCAACTAAAAGAGCAATGACGGTCATAATCATGCAGAGCGACAAAGCAACATTGAATCAGGCATGGAAGTTATATCGCTACTCAGAAATTAAAGATCATCAAGGCTTGATAGACTTTCTTTACAGTCTTAAATATGCGTGAGCATACGCCAAGTCAATCAAAATAAATTCTTGGAGGAAGATACCACTAAACCATACCACATCATAGGCAAACAAATCATGTTGGTACTTCAATAACACATTGAGAACCCCCCAGCTATTTGAGACTAACCATAAGAAAACATGAACTACTAAGCACATTATGCACATATCATTTTTATCATAGACATATCAACCAGTGCAACAGAAGCCAACTCTCTTAACAAGATAAGCATGATACATAAAGAGAGTTCCAGCGACCAACTAAACAAAAGCTCTTTAAAAAGATAAGCATGAAAACTAAGAGCTGAACATGATAGTAGCTATTGAAAGACAAAGAACACACACAGCAAAGATAGACATGAAAATTCTATGTTATGTTCTAGGTTGAAGTGGAGCGGGTCTCTCTCCGACACAAAGAAAGCTGGGTTCCAACTCGTTATGAACAGCAAGCAAAGCTAAAGAAAACTAAAAAGGAAACTAAAAGCAAGACGCTCCAAGCATAGCACATAACACATGAAGTGATAAAAATATAGTGGAACGAAAGACGAACTGATAATTGTTGATGGAGAAGGGGATGCACGGGCGCATCCCCAAGATTAGACGCTTGAGTCTTCTTGAATATGTATTGGGGGTGCACGGGGGCATCCCCAAGCTTGAGCGTTTGACACTCCTGAATCTTTTTATCATCTTCCCTCGCACACTTGAAAACTCCCTTCATACATAACTCATCATAATCTGATTAGCGAGGTTAGTACCCTTAATAAAATAATTTTTCCTTGCTGGAAATAAGGATATTCTTGAAGGTATACTGTTTCTCAAGATTGCCAAAAGGTTTTTGCAAAAAAAAGCAAGCTCAAGGTTTGCAAAATGAAGGAAAGGCAAAACAGGACAAAATCTGTGAAAAACAGACCAGCAGGTAGTAAATAATTTGTTCGGGGCACTTCTGCAACTCAAATAAAAAAACTCAGAACAGACGCCCGAAATCCAATTGTATAGGGCACGCTGTCGAAAAAATTCAGACCAAAAAGATGATCTGGTGATTTTATACGAATTTTTCTGTCCAAGGACAGAATCTATTTCCTGGACAGCACGTCACAACTTTGGAACTTTCTTGCAATCAGAGGCTACACTTGGCACAAAGCTGAAAAGTAAAGATACAATGATGATGCTACTGTAGTAACAACATCAAGACACAACAAAAGCAAAATAAAATTTTATTCATTCTGGGCTGCCTCCCAAAAGCGCTTTCTTTTATGCTTTTAAGCTAGGTATAAGACTTTAATGATGCTCTCGTAGGAATAAGAGTTGAAGAACAAAGGAGAGCATCAAGAAGCAAATACCAAACACATTTAAGCCTAACATGCTTCCTATGCATAGGAATATTGCAATAGAATAATTCACTAAAGCACAAAGCAATAAGCATAGGAAGACAAAACAAGTGCAGCTTCAAAACCTTCAACATAAAGAGAGGAAACTTCTTATTATTAAGATATTTAGAACCAAGTCTCCCTATCTCATTATAATTTTCAGTGGGATCACGAATAAACTCAACAATATAAGCATCACATAAAGCATTGTTACCATGATCCACATGCAAAAAGGTACTCTTACTATCCACATAGGCATCTTTGGGGAGCCCATGGTTAGGACTTTTTAGCATTAACGTTTTCAGTCTCCCCCAAGCTTGAGCTAAGCTCTCTCCATCACGAGACCTAAAGTTATAGATATAGTTCCTGTCTCGATGAATTTCATGAAGAGGATAAAACTTAGTATAAAAGAGAGACATAAGCTCTTGCCAATCAAGCAAGTGCGAGTTATCGAGAAGCTTATACCAATCTGAAGCTTTATCTATAAGTGATACGGCAAACAATTTACTCATGACAAACTCTGTTGATACACCTGCAAGCTTAAATAATGAACATAGTTGTGACAGATATAGCAAGTGTTCACCGGGATGTCTGTCTCCTGCATAACGATTAGCCAAAACATAATCGATAATACCAGCTGGTATTTTATAGGGCACAATTTCAGTAGGGGGAGGAGCAACCACCACAGGTGTGGGGCGTCTTCCCACAAGCAATGATCCAATAGCAAGGTTGTCCATAAGCATAACTAGTGAAATAAAAACAAGAAACAAAAAGATTTAATTGCAAGATCTAAAGATATACCTTCAAGCACTCACTTCCCCGGCAACGGCGCCAGAAATAGCTTGATGTCTACACATGCTTCTACTCTTGTAGACTATGTTGGGCCTCCAAGCGCAGAGGTTTGTAGGACAGCAGCAATTTCCCTCAAGTGGATGACCTAAGGTTTATCAAACTCAGGAAAGTAGAGGTTGAAGATGGTCTCTCTCAAGCAACCCTGCAACTAAGATACAAGAAGTCTCTTGTGTCCCCAACACACCTAATACACTTGTTGGATGTATAGGTGCACTAGTTCGACGAAGAGATGTTAAATGGCAAGTGATATGGATGGCAAAACAAAGTAATATAAATCTGTAATAAAAAGTGCAGCAAGCAAACAAGTGGTAAACGTGAGCACAAATGATATTGCAATGGTGGAAACAAGGCCTAGGGATCATACTTTCACTAGTGGCAACTCCCAACAACATTAACATAATCGAATCACATGATATTTCCCATAAAACATGCAATGGAGACGCACCCGGAGGTCATTCCTTCGTGGTCAAGAGAGACGAGAATTATGTAGGGCTACAAAAGCACACCTCAAAGTTCGTAGTTCTCAATCTAAGGGTTTCCCAATGTCACCGCGGCCATCCAAAGAGAGTCCCACAATCACCACAACATATCTAAAGGATAGTCAAAGACAAGCACCAAGAGACTATCAATCTTCAATCAACACACAAGAGAGGAAATCACTCATGAAATTATTTTTCTAATCCATGTCCAATAGACCGCTGTCACCTTGGTCTCGGGGATTATACTAGATAAAGACAAGTGAGTACATCAATCCAATACAGAGAGGAAGGGGAAATATCATGGGATCACCCTAGATTAACATAGCCTATGATCACAACGAAGATCACATCATGGGAGAGAGATAGATAACCACATAGCTACACGTACGAGCCCTCGGCCCCGGAGAAGACTACTCACACATGGACATGGTGAGGAGGATCTTGATGGTGGTGTTGATGGAGAGGTACAGCCCCGCGAGGAGGCGGCGGCCACGGAGGAGACGGCGGCGGCCCTGGGGGCGGCGGCGGCCCTAGGGGGCAGCGGCTCCTTGGCCTCCCTTCTTCCTTGTGGATGGTGCTGCAATGTTGCTGGTCCTCCCCTCCAAGATGGCGGCTCGGGAGGAGGAAAATTCGTGGCCCTTGGTGACCTAGGTTTCCTCTCTTTATATAGACTCTCGGATTCCCGTCATCAGATTTTGGGCCTCAGTAAAACGGGCTTTACTCGGTCGTCCGGACTCCAATTTGGACGAATTTTATATCCAGAAGCATTGCCTCGAAATTCCCCACATCTTTCGCAACTAGACTTTTTCCGTTTGATGTTGTCTTCGGGCCGGAACGTGACCATCTTTCAAAAACGTTCTCAGACAGATTTCAGGAAAGTCAGAGTCCTACTCCAATACGACTCCTTTTGCGTTTTTGTCAATTTCCAAGTAATTCCTACACAATATAGTGTAAAACAAGAACATTGTGCACTTTTGCAACCATTAGTAGGTTAGTCCAAATATGATCAAAAGTGTATTGAAGTGCATAAATATCATAGCAATATCACACAAAAAAGGCATGGAGCAAGCAGAAATTATAGATACGTTTTGGACGTATCAGCAGGCCAAGCTGGAGTCCCGAGAGGCTCTGGCCGCCAAGGCGGGCGCCGACCTGGAGAAACGCGCCGAAGAGCTCCGAGCCAACAACCAACCAGCTCTCCGATCCTTGGCGGAGGAGTGGGAGCAGCTTGCCGAGGCGCATCAGGCCTTCATTCTTGAGAAGGCTGAAGCAGAGTAGCAGCAACGGCTCGCCGCCGAGGAGTTGTCCCGGCGAAAAGGCGAATTGACGCAGCAGAAGGTCGACCTCGACAGCCACGAGGACGAGCTTGCCGCGCGTGAACAGTATCTTGGCGGAGCTCTGCAGGAAGCTAAGGATGCTGCTGCGGCTGTCGAGACCGCCAAGAGGGACTTGGAGGCGAGGGTGGCGCAACTGGAGGCCAACCTCAAGATGAGCGGCAAGGAGGTCGCCGCACTGAAGCTCGAGAGGGAGAAGGACGCCCACAGCCACTCCGAGCTGCAGGTCCGCCTCTCCGACAAGGGCAAGGAGCTCGCCGTCGCCAAGGACTCCATCGCCGATCTGGAGTTGAAGCTGTCCACCCTCACCACAACGCTTGACGGCACCAGAGAGCGGGAGGCGAACCTGAAGGAGGAGCTCAGGGCCGAGAAGGCGCTGTTGAACAGCGCCGCCATCTCCCAAAACAACTTTAGGCTGACGGTGGAGCACTGGACAGAGGGTCTTGTTGCTGCCGCAGCCGACGTCGACAAGGAGCTGGCGGAGCTGGGGGCGGAGCACCTCGGGTACTCCACCGACGAGAATCTCCCTCACAGCGCCAAGTTGAGTTTGTTCTTCAGGGGGGTGGCGCCGGCCCTCTAGCAGCTCCGGGAAAGGATCCCAAAGCAGCTGGCGGACGAGTTGCGCAGGCTCTGCGCGGGGGCCCTCGAGAAGGTGTTGATGAAGATAGCGCACCGCAACCCAGGCCTCAACCTTACCAACGTCCTCAGGACCTTGCCGCCAGACGTTGACCAGGAGGTTCTCAAGGCCCTTGTCGCGCCTATTGTGAATAAGGTGGGCGGCATCAAGAGGGTCGAGGGCGACCGCACGGATTAGTCTTGTTCACTTTCTTCTTTCCTTGTCGCTGCCAACTACGTTATGAACAATAGTCTATTAGTACTGCGACAAGTTGCTTTGTAATATAACTTTACTTTGGGTAGTTAATGCAATGTTATTTCCTTTACTTGACTTCCTTGCTTTGTATGCTTTTACCCTAGGCCGTCAGGGAACTTGCCGGTGAAGGCACCTTTGTCGCGAGCGCTGAGTGCGGAACTTCAGCAGCCTGCTGGTGGTGCCGTTGCCGACAAGAAACCTTGTTGCAACTAGTCGCAACACACTTAAACTGTTGAGCGAACTCGAAAACGAAGTAAGGGCGCGACACTTGTCGCAGCACACTTAAGCCGTTGAGCGTGCTCGAAACAAAGTAAGGGCGCGGCTAGCCACGAGTTGGTTCCTCCGCGCACAGGTTTTCCATACAAAGTGCGGTCGTTCAAGGAAGATAACTCAAAAATTTAAAAATTTGATTGCTCAAACTTTGGCAACTTAGCTTTTGTGTTGTTTGCTTCCCGGCAAGGCAAGGTTTTCTTGAACGGCGCCTGGTCCATACCACTCTCTTCCTTCCCCCCGGCAAACTTGTGCGCGAGGAAACCTTCCTCTGCTGGAGAAAGAAGGCAGAAGAGAGAATATAGATATGGATCTCTCGGGCTCGTTATTGCTTACCAGGGGTAGGTGCTGCACAAAGTGTCAGATAGTACATGCAAGGAAATGAAAAGGCATGAAATGACAAGTTGTGCGATGCACATAAGCTTTACTGATGCACGGGGTCTGCGCATGACTTTGTACAAAGGATTACATGCAACAGCGGCAAGACTTGTACAAAAGGTGGTTGCCGAAGCGGATCACGGCAACCGCGCCTTATGGGTAAAACTTGCGAAGATGCTCAATGTTCCAGGAGTTGCTCACCGGTAAGCCTTCTTCGGTCTCAAGGCGGACAGCGCCGGGCCTTGTAACTTGTTTCACCCGATAAGGGCCTTCCCACTTCGGCGTCAACTTGTTGGAATTCTTGGCGGATTGAACGCGCCGAAGAACAAGGTCGCCTTCCTCGAGACTCCTGGCTTTAACCTTGTGGCTATGGTAGCGGCGCAAAGCTTGCTGGTATCGAGCAGCTCGTACAGCAGCCTAAAGACGGTCTTCCTCAAGGAGCAGTGCGTCATCTTGTCGCAGCTGCTCTTGCTCGAGCTCATCGTAAGCGAGCACTCGAGGCGAACTATATACGAGTTCAGTGGGGAGAACTGCCTCTGCTCCATAAACAAGAGCAAAGGGTGTCTGTCCCGTGGCTCGATTTGGCGTCGTCCTGATTGACCAAAGAGCCACTGGTAACTCCTCGATCCAGTTTCTTCCGCACTTGTGCAGCCTGTCGAAAGTTCTCGTCTTGAGTCCGTGCAGCACTTCAGCGTTTTCCCTCTCCGCTTGACCGTTGCTCCTCAGGTGAGCAACATAAGCGAAGCAGACCTTGGCGCCAAGGTCTTGGACGTACTGCATGTAGGTTCGACTCGTGAATTGTGTGCCGTTGTCGGTGATGATCCTGTTAGGGATTCCGAAGCGGCAAACAATCGACCTGAAGAACTTGACTGCTGATTGTGCGGTCACCTTTCTCACTGGTTCCACTTCCGGCCACTTTGTGAACTTGTCGATGGCGACATACAAGTACTCAAAGCCCCCGACTGCGCGGGGAAAGAGGCCGAGAATGTCGAGCCCCCAGACCGAAAATGGCCAGGATAAAGGGATCGTCCGAAGAGCTTGAGCTGGTTGATGTATCTGCTTGGAATGGAACTGGCATGCTTCACACTTGGTTACTTGCGCAGTTGCATCCTGGAGGGCTTCTGGCCAAAATAAACCTTGCCGAAACACTTTGTCGGCAAGTGCTCTGGCGCCAATGTGGTGGCCACATATGCCTCCGTGTATCTCTGCCAACAGCTTTTGTCCATCTTCCCGGGGAATACACTTCAATTTCACACCGTTGAGTCTTCTTCTATACAGTTCATTGCCGACAAACTGATACATATTTGACTGTCGGGTTATTCTTCTGCTTCTTCTGGTTCTTCGGGAAGTTCTCCTGTTTGAAGGAAATGGACAATCTGTTGCGCCCATGCTGAGGCCTGTGGCTGAACAACAAGGACTAAAGGCATCTGTGCTACTGCGGGAACGTCAGCCTCTACGGCAAGAACCTGCGGCTCGGCCAGAGCTTGACGTTCCCCGGCAAGCTTGCCGGGGCAGAACTTGTCGGGAACGCCTGCTTCAACTGTACAAACCCTAGGGTTTGCAGGAGCAGACTGCTCCTCAGCAACCTTGTCATTGATCTTGGGGACCTTATTGGCGGCGGCTTCGGGAAGCTCTGCCGGCAAGTAGTCACCACAAATCAACTTTCTCTTCTTACTTTGTCCAGTCGATGGTGTTACGGATGGTTGAGTTAGCATGAGCACAAAGACCCCCGGTTCCACAGGTAGCTTTAGTACAGCACACTTTGACAGGCCATCTGCGATATCGTTCTGAGCTCTTGGAACGTGTTCCATCTGCAAGCCCTCAAAGTGCTCTTCAAGCTTTCTCACTTCGTCGACGTAAGCTTCCATCAACGGACTCTGGTAGCTCTTGTTCACTTGGCGGACGACCAACTGCGAATCACCCCGCACAATCAGCTTCTTCATCCCAAGTTCCGCCGCGATTCTGAGGCCGGCAAGCAAACCTTCATACTCTGCAGTATTGTTCGTTGCTTGCTCCTTGGGAAAGTGCATTTGGACGACGTACCTGAGGTGCTCCCCGGTGGGTGCGATAAGCAGCACGCTGGCACCGGCGCCTTGCAGCGAGAAGGCACCATCAAAGTACATTATCCATCCTTTGCTTGCTTCATTGACGGGAATGCTCGTCTCTGGAATCTCTTCGTCTGGCATTGGCGTCCACTCTGCTATGAATTCTGCCAACGCTCTGCTCTGAATAGTTGAAGTGCTTTCAAACTTGAGGCCAAAGCTTGACAGCTCCGGTGCCCACTCGACAATCCTGCATGTCGCTTCTGGATTTTGCAGTATCCTCTTCAGCGGAAAGAGAGTGACCACTGTTATCTCGTGTGCTTGGAAGTAGTGGCGCAGCTTTCTCGAGGCCATGAGAAGGCCGAAAAGCAGCTTCTGCACCCCAGAGTACCTTGACCTAGCCCCTGGAGAAGGGAGCTGACGAAGTAGACTGGGCGCTGCACCATCCTCTTCCGTAAGTCCTCTTGCATCTGCGCAGTTCCATCCTTGTCGGGACTAGAGCTTGTCGGGGAAGCCCCCTACTTGTCGCTGGATGTGCTTGCCGGGGTTGTTGGCTCATCGTCTGCCTCCCTTTCCGCTACTAACGCATCACTAACCACTTGATTGGTTGCTGCAAAGTACAGCAGCAACTTCTCTTGTGGCTTAGGTGCGACAAGTATTGGAGTGGAGGACAGGTACCCCTTCAAGTCCTGCAGCGCTGCCTCTGCTTCCGGAGTCCATTTCATTGGACCCGCCTTTTTCAAAATTTTGAAAAACGGCAAGGCGCGTTCCGTAGACTTAGAGATAAACCTGCTGAGAGCAGCCACACAGGCGGCAAGCCTTCATACATCCTTGACGCGCTTCGGAGCTTCGATCTGCTCGATGGCTTTGATCTTGTCGGGGTTGGCTTCAATCCCCCTATGAGACACGAAGAACCCGAGAAGCTTGCCGGAGGGGACTCCAAACACACACTTCTCGGGGTTGAGCTTGAGTTGGATCTTGCGCAGATTCGCAAAGGTTTCATCTAGGTCTTGTATCAGGGTAGCCTTGTCCTTGCTCTTGACCACTATATCATCCATGTAAGCTTCTACATTCTTGTGTATCTGTGGCTCAAAAGCTGTATGGACAACCCTTGCAAATTTTGAACCCGCATTCTTCAATCCGAAAGGCATGCGTATGAAGCAATAAGTGCCACATGGAGTAATGAATGTGGTTTTCTCCTCATCTTCTTCAGCCATGAAGATTTGGTGATATCCGGAGTATGCATCAAGAAACGAAAGCAACTCACATCCAGCCGTGGAGTCAACGATCTGGTCAATGCGCGGCAAGGGAAATGGATCTTTGGGACAAGCTTTATTCACATCGGTGAAGTCAATACAAAGCCTCCACTTCTCGTTCGCTTTGCGCATGACAACAGGGTTGGCCAACCACGTGGGATGGAGTACACCTCTGACAAGGCCTGCCACTTCCAGCTTCTTGATCTCTTCTGCGATAAACTCTTGGCGCTCCACCGCTTGTTTTCTAACCTTCTGCTTGACGAGCCGCGCGTGAGGACAAACGGCAAGCTTGTGCTCAATCACTTTCCTGGGAACACCGGGGATGTCAGACGGTTGCCAGGCAAAAACGTCAACGTTCGCCCGCAGGAAAGCAACGAGCGTGCTTTCCTATTTGGGATCGAGCGTGGCACTGATGGTGAAACTACCACCAGTGCCGTCCTCCTTGGCGGACACCTTCTTGGTTGCGGGTGGAGCTGCCATCGCCGTCTTGCACTTGCCGGTGGAGCTCGATGGTGCGTCCTTGACGGCAGCGCAGCACTCCGAAGAGGTGCGTTTGCCGGAGTGGGCCCCAGAGCTCTTGCCGGACTTGGTCTTATTCTTCCCCCCGGGAGCTTCAGCGGCAAGTGTTTTGCTATCTGTTGCGGCTGCTGCATCCCGGTAAATCTTGTCGGCATAGATAAGAGCGTCCTTCTTGTCGCCGGGGACAGAGATGACGCTTATCGGGCCTGGCATCTTGAGCATGTTGTAGGCATAATGAGATGCTGCCATGAACTTGGCGAGCACTGGATGGCCAAGTATTCCATTGTAAGGCAAAGGAATATCGGCAACGTCAAAGGTGATCCTCTCGGTTCGGAAGTTCAGCTCTCCGCCAAATGTCACTCGCAGTGTGATCTTCCCCTTCGACTTGCTCCTTCCCGGGTGGATCCCTTGGAATGTGCCGGTTTCCTCGAGCTCGCTGTTGGGGATCTAGAGTTTCCGGACCACAGCGGAGGAGATCAGGTTCAGGCCGGCCCCGCCGTCAACCAGCATCTTGGTGACCTTGAGGTTGCAGATAGTTGGTGAAACCAACATCGACAAGCACCCGACCGCAGTTGTGCGATCAGGGTGGTCCTCAATGTCAAAGATGATGGGCGTGCTTCACCACTTCAGAAGTTTGCGCGACTCGACGGGCGGTTCTGCCGCATTAACTTCCCGCACCCATTGCTTGAGTTGGCGGTGGGAAGTATGCAGAGAAGCACCTCCGTCAACGCACAGAACTTCTGTGGCCTTCTGGAACTCCTGCTCGCTATTATCTCCATCATCCATGTCTTCGTCGTCGTCTTCATCTTCGTCCTTGTCGCGGCCCCGGGGAGGTCTGTCCCCTTGCCACTGCTTGGCCTTGTCGCGGCGTCCTCCCCGGCCGTTGAATGGCCGCTTCTTGCCGGACTGTCCACCACCTCCCTGGGCCTTCTCCTTGTCGCGTCGCTCATACTCAGCTTTCTGCTGCTCGACGAGGTACTCGACCCTTTTGCAGTTCTGGAGGTCGTGGCCCTTGGTGCGGTGGATCTTGCAGTACTGCTTGTTGGAGCCATCCTGCTTGTCGGCGGCTGCCACAGTCTGGCAGTTGGTGCACGCGGTAGCCTCCTTGCCGGAGCCACCAGTCTGGGCTTTCTTGGCGCCAGCCTCCTTGCCGGACTGCTCAACGACCAGCACTTCTTTGTTCTTTTTCTTCCTATTGTTCCGCCGCCGGTTCTTCTTTGCCAGGGCGGCATCCTCACTATCTGACCCCCCTGCTCAAGTATCCTCTCCGGGGAGTTTCCTCCCCTCCTCAGCGCGTGTGCACTTGTCGGCCAGGGCATAAAGCTCACTGACGTCTCGGATCTGGCACATCGCCATTTCCTCCCTCATCCTGTGGTTTCACACGTTCTGGTGGAACGCGCTGATAACCGCGGCAGGGTGGACGTCTGGGATGTTGTGCTGGACGCGGCTGAATCTCTGGATATACTTTCGCAGGGACTCTCCTTCCTTCTGGGCGAGTATGTGAAGGTCGCTCTCCTGGCCATGGGGCTTGTGGCCACCTGTGAAGGCGCCGACAAACTGACGGCACAGGTCGGCCCAAGAAGAGATGGAGTTCTCCGGCAAGTGCATGAGCCAAGATCTGACGTTTGGCTGAGCACTAGCGGGAAGTAGTTCGCGAGTATCTTCTCGTCTCGTCCCCCGGCAGCCTGCACCGCGATGGTGTAGATGCTGAGGAACTCCGACAGATGAGTCTTGCCGTCGTACTTCTCGGGTACGTTGGGTTTGAAGTTCTTCATGCTGGGCCACTTGACTTGCCACAGCTCACGGGTGAACGCAGGACAACCTGCCGCGTACGGCAGGTCGCCTGGTCCCCCTGGCGCTTGCATGTCTTCAGCGGGTCCAGCATGCTGGTCAGATTGACGACGCACTTCTCTTTGACGCTCGATGCGGGTTCGAGCGTCCTCTTGCCGTCGGTCGTCAAGGACTTGGCGCTGATCGCGGCGAGCTCGCGGATCCGATGACGCTGTGGAGTCGTCGTCGAGGTTGATCTGACGAGTTGGCGATTTTGGCCTTCGGGGCGGGGAGTGAACGGTGGTTGCACCCCGGCGGTCTTGTCGCCATCAGCCCGCGCCTGGCTAACTAGCCGCGGCCGTGACGTCGTCGTCGTCGGCCGTTGGCGAAGGCGATGAGGCTCTGGATGGTGACCCTCCAGTCGTCGGCCTTGTCTGCCGCTGGAGGGAAGTCGAGGAGTAGCTGAGCTTGAGCTAGAGCTTCTGCTGGAGTGGCGGGGAGCGGTGGCGAGCGGTGCGAGGAGCGATATATGCTCGGACTTCTAACTGCGTTAGAAGGAGCAGCGTCTCGTCCCGGCGACCGCGCCTTGCTCGTGCCAGCGTGTTGGACTTGAGCGTCTCGCGAACCGCCAGCTTGACCTTGGCTCAGCAAGCGTATGGTACCTTGTATACCACGTCGCTGCCGGTCCCGCGTCTCCTGAGACGGGCGCGGTGCATGCACGGACGCCGAGGTCTTGGAGTGCGCCCGGTCGTCCGTCCTGTCCTTGGACTTGGCGGTGCCGTGAGTTTCCTCGCCGACGTCCGTCCTTCCGCCGGCATCTACCCCATCGGCCGTTGGCTCCAGCGGTGGCGGGATCGACGCGGACGGACCTGCTGCCTCCAAAGCCTTCTTCTTCGGCGGCATGTCGATGAAGTCGATGAAGTTGGTGGAGATTTCGCTCGCGTGAACGCCGGATCAGGTTCACACGACCTCGATGCACCCCCTACATGGCGCGCCAAAGATGTCGGGGAATCTGATCGCCCACGAACACCTATGGGACCGGAGCCCTTTTTCGGTACGGCAAGGGGGCGGAGGATGCACACAGAGCAGATCGAGGAAAACACGCGAGCAGTTTACCCAGGTTCGGGCCGCACAGGGGCGTAAAACCCTACTCCTGCCTTGGTTTGTATTGCGTTCTTGGCTCGGGAGCGAGAAGAGCTACAGTGCTGATCGCTAACAGGACCGAGTGTGAGACGGATCGATCCTCCGAACCCCCTCTACGTCGCACATGGGCCTCCTTTTATAGGTCAAAGGGGTCACCGACAGGTGGCAACGCAGTCGAGGCTAAAAATGTAAAATGGGTGTAGTTGGAACAGTGTTTGTATAGTGCTCTATACCTAACTCTGACGGCAGGGGACAAGGGCATTGAATGCCCGTCGCCGTCGCCCTAAACAGTGTAAAAAGCGTCCGCCAGGGCGCCACCGCCCGCCACGTCGGTGGCCTTGTCATCGCATCTTGTCACCGTGTCCCCCAGGCTGCACAGCCTTCCGCCACGTGTGCCTGGAAGGGTCCCAGGGCGACGCGTGGGCGGATGAGCTGGAGTGCGGGCACTTAGTGGAAGTTTGCCGCGGCAAATACCTTGCCGTGGTCGATACCTTATCGCGCCTGGGAGCTTGTCGCTCTCCGGGCCTTGCCGGGACGCGTGGCGCGTCGCGGCAAGTCTCTTGAAATGCCATGCTTGGCCTTCCCGGCAAGCTCTTCTTGCCAGGGTCTCGTGCCAAAGAAGTGGTCTCGAGCCATGAGTGACCTTCCCGGCAAGCTCCTCTTGCCGGGGCCTTGCTTCTTTAACTTGAATACTTTGTTCTTGAATGGCTCCAAAGGAACCACAGTGGGCCTTGGCGGTCGCACGGCAAGCCCTGCCACGGGTCGCTGCGACTGCCCGTGCACAAGTTCGGGATACTAAGGTACCCCTACTTTAGTACACCGACATAGAGCTAGTTCAACTCTAGTGTAAAATTATTTGAACTAGGTTATAGAGCTTGTTCAACTGTAGTGTAAAATTATTTGAACTCGAATATAGAGATAGTTCAACCCTAGTGTAAAATTATTTGTACTAGCTTATATAGCAAGTTCAACTCTAGTGTAAAATAATTTGTACTAGGTTATAGATCTAGTTCAACTCTACTGTAAAATTATTTGTACTAGCTTATAGATCTAGTTCAACTCTAGTATAAAATTATTTGTACTAGATTATAGAGCTAGTTCAACTCTAGTGTAAAATTATTTGAACTCGCATATAGAGATAGTTCAACTCTAGTGTAAAATTATTTGTACTTGCTTATATAGCTATTTCAACTCTAGTGTAAAATTATTTGTACTAGCTTATAGATCTAATTCAACTCGAGTGTAAAATTATTTGTACTAGGTTATATAGCTATTTCAACTCTTGTGTAAAATTATTTGAATTAGGTTATAGATCTAGTTTGAATCTAGTGTAAAATTATTTATACTAGCATATATATGTAGTTCAACTCTAGTGTAAAAATATTTGTACTAGGTCATAGAGCTAGTTTAACTCCAGTGTAAAATTATTTCAACTAGGTTGTAGAGCTAGTTCAATTCTACTGTAAAATTACGTGTACTAGCTTACAGATCTAGTTCAACTCTAGTGTAAAATTACTTGTACTAGCTTATAGATCTAGTTCAACTCTAGTGTAAAATTATGTGTACTAGGTTATATAGCTAGTTCAACTCTAGTGTAAAATTATTTGAATTAGGTTATAGATGTAGTTCGAATCCAGTGTAAAATTATTTGTACTAGCATATATTTGTACTAGCTTATAGAGCTAGTTCAATTTAGTGTAAAATTATTTGTACTGGCTTATAGAGCCAGTTCAACTCTAGTGTGAAATTATTTGAACTAGGTTATAGAGCTAGTTCAACTCTAGTGTAAAATTATTTGTACTAGCTTATAGATCTAATTCAACTCGAGTGTAAAATTATTTGTACTAGCTATATAGCTAGTTCAACTCTAGTGTAAAATTATTCGAATTAGGTTATAGATCTAGTTTGAATCTAGTGTAAAATTAGTTGTACTAGCATATATATCTAGTTCAACACTAGTGTAAAAATATTTGTACTAGGTAATAGAGCTAGTTTAACTCTAGTGTAA
>LR738713.1:450896497-450930188 GCA_902687465.1 Secale cereale | reverse complement strand
ATCTAGTGTAAAATTATTTGTACTAGCATATATATCTAGTTCAACTCTAGTGTAAAAATATTTGTACTAGGTCATAGAGCTAGTTTAACTCTAGTGTTAAATTATTTGAACTAGGTTGTGGAGATAGTTCAACTATAGTGTAATTTTTTTGTACTAGGTTATAGAGCTAGTGCAACTCTAGTGTAAAATTACTTGAACAAGATTATAGAGCTAGTTCAAGACTATTGTAAAATTATTTGAACTAGGTTATAGAGCTAGTTCAATTGTAGTGTAAAATTATTTGTACTAGCTTATAGATTTAGTTGAACTCTAGTGTAAATTATTTGTACTAGTTTATAGAGCTAGTTCAACTCTAGTGTAAAATTATTTATACTAGCTTATAGAGCTAGTTCAACTCTAGTGTGAAATTATTTGAACTAGGTTGTTGTCTGGGGAAACTGTCCACCACGAGCACCTATGGGACCGGAGCCCCTTGTTCGTGCGGTGAGGGAGCGGAGGGAGCACGAAGAGCAGATCGTGGTGAGCACGCGGGCAGTTTACCCAGGTTCGGGCCGCGATGGACGCGTCAAACCCTACTCCTGCTTAGATTGTATTGAAGTGGGGAGCTCAGGAGCTTGAAGAACTAGCTACACCCAGCGAATGAGCGATCTAGGTTCCGAACCCCTTCTACGTTGTGCATGGGCCTCCTTTTATAGCTCAAGGGGTCACCGACAGGTGTCAACGTAGAAGAAAGGGTAAAAATGTAATAGTGGTGGTAGTTGTAACAGTGCGGGAATAGTGGAGCAACAGTGGATGAACAGTGGTCATCACCTACTTTGACAGTGGGGGACAAGAGCATTTAATGCCCGTCGCCGTCGACCCCAAAAGCGCCTGCCCTTGCGTCTCCGTTTGCCACGGCGATGGCTTCACCACCGTGGAGTGCCACCGTGTCCCCCAGGCTGCACAGCCATCCGCCACGCGTCCCTGGAATGGCCCCAGGGCGACGCGTGGTTCGATGAGCTAGAGCGCGGGCACACAGCGTAACTCTCCCCGGCAAGCACCTTGCCGGGGTCTTGACCTTGCCGGGCCCGGGAGCTTGCCGGGCTTCTGAAGCTTGTCGCTCCCCGGGCTCTGCCGGGGCGCAGGCTGCGCCGAGGCATGTCTTCTGTAATGTAGTCTCCTGGTCTTCCTGGCAATCTCCTCTTGCCAGGGTCTTGTGCTAGTGAGGTGATCTTGAGCCTGGGACGGCTTGCCGGGGCCTTGATTTTCTGTCTTGTATACTTTGTTTTTGAATGGCTTTATATGTAGCAGAAAGGTCTCCGGCAAGCACGTGGTAGGTCCTGCCGCGGGAAGCTGCTACTGCCCGTGCGCAAGTTGGGGTACTGAGGTACCCCTACCTTAGTACACCGACAGGAGCCCCCGGGCCTGGGCCACACACGGTGCCGAGCGCTGTTGGGCCAGGCCCAAAACAGTGCACGGGCACACGCGGCCCACGGCACGCCGAATCCACTTCCGCATCCGCCGCGTCCCTCCGTAACGGCACGCGTCGATTGCGGCGTCGTGGGAGGGAACGTGGCCACGTTCTTTTAATGGAAAGAGCGAAACGTCCCCCACTTCCCCATAAAAGCAGAGGAAGCAGGAGCGGTTCCCCTCCTACGCTTTCATTGCTTCTTCTTCCATCTCCAGAAATTCCCCTTTGCGCTCCGCCTCCACACCTCCTCCGCCGTCTTCCGCATCCGCGGCGCCGCCGGACTCTTCGCCCTTCTTCCCTCGCCACCTCCGCCATGGCCCCGAAGACCGAGAAGGCGAAGGCGGAGAAGACCAAGAAGGAGAAATCTGAGCAGGCGGCGAGGCTTGCTCTTCTGCGGAAGAGGAATGTCGTCTTCGCGCCAAGGCTCAGCGCGCGGGAGGTCTGGAACAAGTATTACTTATTCTGGGCCAAGGAGACCAAGGCGCACCCCCGAACCAGAGCCTATCCCGCCGCCGCCAAGGACATTTACCCCGGCGGGTACTACTTCTTCGCTGTTTTCTTCCACTGCGGCCTTTGTCCCCCCTTTTCTGAATTCTTCTGTGATATCATGAACACCTACAACCTCCACCTTCTAGACTTCACCCCCAACGCCATCCTCACGATGGCGGTTTTCGCACATCTGTGCGAAAATTATATAGGGATCTATCCGAATGTAGCACTTTTTAGGCACTTCTTTACGCCTAGAGTAGGGGCCGGCGCTCCCCTCTCTGGAGGAATCTCTTGGGTCTTCCGCTTGAACAAGTAGGAGTCCTACCTGCAAGGGGAGCTCCGCGGCAAGTGGGAGGAGTGGCGCGCGGACTGGTGCTGGATAGTAGAGGACGAGCCGCAGCCCTTCACGGCGCCGCGCACAACTGCCATTGTGCGCAGCAGGGACTGGAGCGAGCTGGACTCGGACGACATCAAGCTCAACGTCGCCCTTGTCAGAATCCTTCGTCTCCGAGTAGCCAAGCTGACCATGGGAGAAGTGGGAGCGGACTTCCTCCGCCGCCGCATTGCCCCTCTACAGGATAGGAAGAGGCCAGCATGGGAGTACGGCAACGCGGCGGACATAATGAGACTGCGCACAGGGCTAAACTTCAACTTCACGTCGCTGGAGCTGAAGGGGATGGTCCGGGATCTTTTTAAGCACGACCCGGCCCACCCAGAGTGGTTCAGAGCTCCTCGGGGAGTGGTGCCCCTCTGCAACAGCACGGCCCGGGATCCCCTATGCACAATGATGCCCGCATGCGACTCGCATGGCGTGGACCGCACATGGATACCGCCCAAGCCAGATGCCATCATGAGCTTCTTCGACAATCTGGTGGAGGTGCCGAAGAACAAGGATGAGATCAAGGGGCTCACCCGGGACACCACCGATCGGGAGATTGCTTATATAGCTTCCCGGGTAGAAGAGGCCGCCGCAGCCGCAGCGGCAGGAGAGTTTGGCTTCACAGTTGAAGAGGCAGAGGCTGCGGAAGCATCCTGCCAAGCAGAGGAGGCGGAGATCCGCAGGCTGCTGAAGCTTCCGCCCGACGAGCTCGCCGGGGTTCCTTCTTTGAGACACGCCGGGATCCCCGGAGTTGTGACCGAGGCCGCGGCAAGGGGTGAGGTTGCCGGAGGAAACAGATGCGCCGGAAGGAGCGGTGGCGCCGGAGGGAGCGGAGGCGCCAGAGGGAGCACGGCTGCAGGGCAGGGCGCTGGGCCCAGCGAGCCGGCCGAGGAGGAGGAGGAGGAGGACGCCGGGGCCGGCGAGGACTCCGATGGGTCTCTGGGGCTCTACAACGACGACGTCTCCTCGTCATCGGAGACCTCCCCGCCTCGGGCAAGTCCCAGGCGGTCTCCGCTGAAGCGCCTCCGCAAGGCGACGACGGCGACGAGGGCGCAGGCGCCCCGACAACAACCAGCTCGCCGGGCGGCGCGAGCTACCCGGGGGAGCCAAGCTGCGACGGGAGCGCCCGGCGCACCAACCACGGCGGGGGCGACCCGCACACAAGCCACGGCGGAGGCGCCCCGCACGTCAGCGCCAAGCGGAGGAGGGTCTTCACAGAGCGGAGCGGCTGCCCCGCCCGCTCCCCGGGCTTCGGCGTCCACAGGGGCGGGGTCTTCGCAGCCCCAGCCCCGGGGACCGCCAAGCGCCCGAGGGAGCCTTCTCCTCCTGGTCCTCGCGCGGACGCGCCTCAGGTGGCGTTCGACTTCTCCGCCCTGAGCGATGACGACGGCGACGAGGAACAGGAGTAAGAACTTGGAGTTTTCGCATCTTCTTTAGCTTTGTCTTGATTCTTTCTTCGATGATTCTGATTCTTGCTTCTTGCTTTGATTTCAGGACCCTGGCCCAGCGAGCGGCGAAGAAGGCCAAGGTTCCCGTCGTCGAGGTCGAGGACGACTCGCCCGTCGCAGCGACAGGGGATACGCCGGCGACGAGCTTGCCGGACCCGAGCGCTGCTCCGAGGAGCAGCCTCCAGCGCAGCCCCCAGCGTAAGTCTGGGCTTGATCTTTCCACTTGTCGGGCGCGCTCGAGGACCTTGTTTATACTAACATCTTGTTGTTCTTGTTTTGTCTTGATTGTCTCGTGCAGAGGTGGAGCCGCAGCCACAGGAGCACCCGGAGATCACTCCCGAGGAGCCGCAGGCCCAGCTGTCCCCGCCAAGGACGAACTCTCCGGCGAGGGAGAGCACTCCGCCAAGGGCGAGTAGCCCGGCGAGGGTGGCCACCCCGCCAAGGGAGAGCTCCCCGACGAGGGAGCCTGCCGTCGACGAAGTCCGCCAAGGTAGGTCTTGTAACTCCGTCTTCTTGGATTCGCCTTTTTTGGATATTTGCTTGAACTTTTTCTTTTCTTTTTCTTCTTCTTCTATCAGATCCTCCTCCCCCGGAGCGGATGGAGACGGAGGTCATCGTCGAGGAGGAGGGCGCGCAGGGCGACGACGGCGACGCTCCTGTCATAGAAGACACGGCGGGAGCAGCCGAGCCTGCCGCGGAGGAGACCGCTCCGACCGCAGACGCAGCGGCCGGGGAGGGGGACGGCGGCCATACTGCCGGCCCGGAGGCGGCGGGAGCGTCAAGCGCTGCGCCGGCCGCCGACCCCTCCACCGAGAAGGAGCAGTCCGCCTACTACCTTGAGGCTCCCAACGGCGTCTTCATCCAAGTGCCGTGGGGATCCTCGTCGCGAGCCCCCGCGGAGGGAGAGGCCTTTGATGGAGAGGTCCTAGCCTCCGCGGGTCTGAAGATCGTCGAGACGCCTGGCGGGAGCGACGAGCCCGAGGAGGAGAAGTTGCTTCATCGGCTCCTGGCCCTTTACCGGGCCAGGCAGGCGAAACTTGAATCTCGGGAGGCCCTCACCGCCAAGGCCGCAGCTGACATGGAGAAGCGCGCGGCGGAGCTCCGCGCCGCCAACCAGGCTGCCCTCCACGACGTGGCGGAGGAGCGCGAGAGGCTCGCCGGGGAGTACCAGGAGTGGCTCTTGGAGAAGGCCGAGGCCGAGGAGCAGCAGCGACTCGCCGGAGAAGAGCTGTCCCGGCGAGAAGGAGAGCTCACCCAACGGAAGGTCAACCTCGACGCTCACGAGGAAGACCTTACCGCCCGGGAGCAGGCCCTTGGCGGGGAACTGAAGGAGGCGAAGGCCGCCGCGGAGACCGCCAAGAAGGAGCTCGAGGCCAAGGTTGTGCAGCTGGAGGAGTTCCTGAGGGCGAGCACGGAGAGGGTCACCGCGCTCAACATAGAGCGCGAGAAAGACACCCACACTAACTCTGAACTCCAGGTGCGTCTTTCCAAGCAAGGCGACGAGCTGAAGGCCGCCAAGGACTCTATTGCAGATCTAGAGCTGAAGGTTTCCACGCTGAAGGACTCTCTTGACGCCGTCCAGGACCGGGAAACCAAGTTGAAGGAAGAGCTCCGCAAGGAGCGAGGCTTGGTGGAGAGCGCCACCACAGCGGCCAACAACTTCCGCCAAACCGTCGAGGTATGGACCGAAGACCTGGTGGCCTCTGCAGCTAGTATCGACAAGGAGCTGATGGCGCTGAGGGTTGAGCATCTCATATACTCTCCGGACCCAAACCTCCCCCACAGCGCCAAGCTCAGTATCTTCTTCAGAGGGATCGCGCCGGCACTTGCAGATCTTCAGAAGAAGCTCCCCGCGCAACTGGCCGAGGAGTCACGCCAGCTCTGCGCGGGAACCTTGGAGCGCGTCCTGACGAAGATAGTGTACTGCAATCCGGGCATAAACCTCGCCAATGTTCTCCGCAGCTTGCCGACCGACGCGGATATGGAGGCACTGAAGGCGCAGGTCACCCACATTATCGCCAAAGTGAACAAGATCTCTAGGATTGAAGGCGACCGCGTAGATTAGGCCTCCTTTTCTTTATCTCTTTTGTTGCTGCATATTGTGCCATGAACTCGTTAGCCATTGCGACAAGTTATCCCTTGTAATATATTATCTTTATTTTGATCAATCGATGCGGTGTTATCTCCCTTGTTTTGGTCCTCTACTTTGTACGTTTTCAACCCTACGCTTCTAGGGAACTTGCCGGCAAGGGGCCCTTGCCGCGAGCGCTGAGTACTGGACTCCGAGCAGCCTGCTGGCCAAGGCCTTACCGGCAAGCAACCTTGCCGCGGCTAGTCGCAACGCTCTTAGCTTGCTGAGCGAACTCGAAAATGAAGCAAGGGCGTGACACTTGTCGCAGCTCACTTAAGTCGTTGAGCGTTTGGAAAACAAGATAAGGGTGCGGCTAGCTACGGGTAGGTTCCTCCGCGCACAGGTTTTCCATACAAAGTGTGGATGTTCAAGGAAGACAACTTAAAATTTAAAAATTTGAACTGCTCAAATTCTGGTAACTTAGCTTTCATGATCTGTGCGTTCTCCGGCGAGCTTCTCTGTGCGTTCTCCGGCGAGCTTCTCTTTCTTGAACAACACTTGGTTCATCTCCTCCTTCCCCCCCGGCAAACTTGTGCGCGAGGAGCATTCCTTCTGCTTAAGAGGCCAGGAAAAAGAAGAGGGAAACAAGTATATGGCCTTTCGGCGTGCTAATGCTTACCGGATTTGTGTGTTGCACAAGATGCCAAAAATGCATGCAGATAACAAAGAAGAGCATGGAGAAGGCAAATATCGCAAAACACAAAAGCTTTACTGATGCACGGGATCTGCGCCCGGCTTTGTACAAAGGGTTACATGCAACAGCGGCAAAGCTTGTACAAAAGGTGGTTGCCGGAGCGGATCACGGCAACCGCGCCTTATGGGTGAAACTTGCGAAGATGCTCTATGTTCCAGGAGTTGCTCACCGGTAAGCCTTCTTCGGTCTCAAGGCAGACAGCGCCGGGCCTTGTGACTTGCCTCACCCGATAAGGGCCTTCCCACTTCGGCGTCAACTTGTTGGAATTCTTGGCGGACTGAACACGCCGAAGAACAAGGTCGCCTTCCTCGAGACTCCTGGCCTTAACCTTGCGGCTATGATAGCGATGCAAGGCTTGATGGTATCGAGCAGCTCGTACAGCAGCCTGGAGACGTTCCTCCTCGAGGAGCAATGCATCATCTTGTCGCAGTTGCTCTTGCTCGAGCTCATCATAAGCGAGCACTCGAGGAGATCCGTATACGAGTTCCGTGGGGAGAACTGCCTTTGCTCCATAGACCAGAGCAAAGGGTGTTTGTCCGGTGGCTCGACTTGGTGTCGTTCTGATTGACCAAAGAGCCGCCGGTAGCTCCTCTATTCAGTTTCTTCCGCACTTGCGCAGCCTGTCAAAGGTCCTTGTCTTGAGTCCGTGCAGCACTTCAGCATTTGCCCTCTCCGCTTGACCGTTGCTCCTCGGGTGAGCAACAGAAGCGAAACAGACCTTGGCGCCAAGGTCTTGGACGTACTGCATGAAGGTGCGACTAGTAAATTGTGTACCGTTGTCGGTAATGATCCTGTTAGGGATTCCGAAACGGCAAACAATCGACCTGAAGAACCTGACCGCTGACTGTGCTGTCACCTTTCTCACTGGTTCCACTTCTGGCCACTTTGTGAACTTGTCGATTGCAACGTACAAGTACTCAAAGCCCCCGACAGCACGAGGGAAAGGGCCGAGGATATCGAGCCCCCAGACCGAGAAGGGCCAGGACAAAGGGATTGTTTGGAGAGCTTGAGCTGGCTGATGAATTTGCTTCGCATGGAACTGGCATGCTTCACACTTGGTTACTAGTGCAGTTGCATCTTGGAGGGCTTCTTGCCAAAAGAACCCTTGCCGGAAAGCCTTCCCGGCAAGTGCCCTTGCGCCAATGTGGTGGCCGCATATGCCTCCGTGTATTTCTGCCAACAACTTATGTCCATCTTCCCTGGAGATGCACTTCAATCTGACACCATTGAATCTTCTTCTGTACAGCTCGTTATCCACGAACTGGTACATACTTGACTGCCTTGTTATCTTCTCTATCTCTGCTGGGTCGTCGGGAAGTTCTCTAGTTTGTAGAAAACGGACGATCTGCTGCGCCCATGCCGGAGCCCGAGGCTCGACAGCAAGGACTAAAGGCATGAGGGCTGCTGCGGGAACCTCAGCTTCCACGGCAAGAACCTCTGGTTCTGCCGGAGCAGACGATTCCCCGGCAAGCTCGCCGGGGCGAGGCTTGTCGGGAACGCTTGCTTCAACTGTACAGATCCGAGGATCTGCAGGAGCAAACTGTTCCTCAGCGTTCTGGTCGTTGATCTTGGGGACCTTGGCGGCGGCCTCGGGAAGATCCGCCGGCAAGTACTCGCCGGAGACCAACTTTCTCTTCTTGGGCTGTCCAATTGATGGTGTAACGGATGGCTGAGTCAGCTGAGCAAGAAGGTCCCTGGTTCCACAGGTAACTTCATCGCAGCACACTTTGAAAGGCCATCTGCAATGTCATTCTGAGCTCTTGGAACGTGCTCCATTTGCAAACCTTCAAAATGCTCTTCAAGTTTCCTCACTTCATCTACATAAGCTTCCATCAAAGGGCTCTGGTAACTCTTGTTGACTTGTCGGACCACCAACTGAGAATCTCCCCGCACAATTAGCTTCCTGATCCCAAGTTCAGCCGCAATCCTGAGGCCGGCAAGCAGACTCTCATACTCAGCAGTATTGTTTGTCGCTTGTTCCCTGGGAAAGTGCATTTGGATAACATACTTGAGGTGTTCTCCGGTGGGTGCTATGGGTACCACACCGGCTCCAGCGCCTTGCAGCGAGAAGGCACCATCAAAGTACATTACCCATTCACTTGTCGCTTCTTGTACGGGTGCACTTGTTTCTGGAACTTCCTCATCGGGCGTCGGGGTCCACTCAACTATGAATTCTGCCAAAGCTCGGCTCTGTATGGTTGAAGTACTTTCAAACTTGAGTCCAAAGCTTGACAGCTCCAGTGCCCACTCAACGATCCTGCCTGTTGCTTCTGGATTGTGCAATATCCTCTTCAACAGAAAGCGAGTGACCACTGTTATCTCATGTGCTTGGAAATAATGGCGCAACTTTCTCGAGGCCATGAGGAGGCCGAAAAGTAACTTCTGCACCCCAGAGTATCTTGATCTAGCCCCTTGTAAAAGGGAGCTTACAAAATACACTGGGCGCTGCACCATCTTCTTCCGCACTTCTCCTTGTTCCTGCGCAGAGTTGTCCTTGTCGGGACCAGAGCTTGTCGGAGGAGCCCCCTGCTTGTCGCTGGATTCGCTTGCCGGTGGTGCTGATTCCTCGTCGGCCTCCCTCTCCGCTACTAACGCAGCACTAACCACCTGGTTGGTTGCCGCTAGGTACAGCAGCAACTTCTCCTGTGGCCTAGGTGCGACAAGTATTGGAGTAGAGGATAGGTACCGTTTCAAGTCTTGCAGCGCTGCCTCCGCTTCCGGAGTCCACTTCATGGGACCCGCCTTCTTCAAGATTTTGAAGAAAGGAAGGGCGCGTTCTGCAGACTTTGAAATGAACCTACTGAGGGCAGCCACACAACCTGCAAGTCTCCTGACATCCTTGACTCGCTTCGGGGCTTCGATCTGCTCAATGGCATTTATCTTGTCGGGGTTGGCTTCGATCCCCCTCTGTGACACAAAGAACCCGAGAAGCTTGCCGGAGGGGACTCCAAAGACGCACTTCTCGGGGTTCAACTTAAGCTGTATCTTGCGCAGGTTCTGAAATGTTTCTTCCAAATCTTGGATCAATGTATCCTTGCTCTTGCTCTTCACCACGATATCATCCATGTAAGCCTCTACATTTCTGTGGATCTATGGCTCAAAAGCAGTGTGCACTACCCTTGCAAATGTTGAGCCTGCATTCTTCAGTCCAAATGGCATGCGAATGAAGCAATATGTGCCACATGGAGTGATAAATGCAGTCTTCTCTTCGTCTTCTTTGGCCATAAAAATCTGATGGTAGCCTGAATATGCATCAAGGAAAGAGAGCAGCTCACATCAGGCGGTGGAGTCAACAATCTGGTCAATGCGCGGCAAGGGAAATGGATCCTTGGGACATGCTTTATTCACATCAGTGAAGTCTATACACAGTCTCCACTTCCCGTTGGCCTTACGCACGACGACTGGGTTTGCTAACCACGTCGGATGGATCACGCCTCTAACCAGGCCTGCTGCTTCTAGCTTCTTGATTTCTTCGGTGATGAATTCTTGGCGCTCCACGTCTTGCTTTCTGACCTTCTGCTTGACGGGCCGCGCATGAGGACAAACAACAAGCTTGTGCTCAATTACCTTCCTGGGAACACCGGGGATGTCAGATGGTTGCCAGGCAAACACATCGACATTCGCCCGCAGGAAGGCAACGAGCGCGCTTTCCTATTTGCTGTCAAGCGTGGCACTGATGGTGAAGGTACCACCAGTGCCGTCCTCGTTGGCGGACACCTTCTTGGTTGCCGGAGGAGCGGCCATCCCTTTCTTGCACTTGCCGGTGGAGCTCGATGGAACGTCCTCGACGGCAGCGCAGCACTCCGAAGAGGTGCGGTTGCCGGAGTGGGCCCCAGAGCACTTGCCGGACTTGATCTTGGTCTTCTTCCCCCCGGGAGCTTCAGCGGCAAGTGTACTGCTCTCCGCCGCGGCTGCTGCGTCCTGGTAGATCTTGTCGGCGCAGATAAGCGCGTCCTTCTTGTCGCCACGGACAGAAATGACGCTTATCGGCCCCGGCATCTTGAGTACGTTGTAGGCATAGTGGGAAGCTGCCATGAACTTGGCAAGGGCAGGACGGCCGAGTATCCCATTATATGGCAATGGTATATCGGCAACGTCGAATGTGATGCGCTCAGTTCTGAAGTTGAGCTCCCCGCCAAAGGTCATCGGCAAAGTTATCTTCCCCTTGGGCTTGCTCCTCCCCGGGTTGATTCCTTGGAAAGAACCGGTCTCTTCGAGCTCGCCATCTGGGATTTGGAGTTTCTTGATCACAGCAGAGGAGATCAAGTTCAGCCCGGCCCCGCCGTCAACCAACATTTTGGTGACCTTGAGGTTGCGGATGGTTGGTGAGACCAACATCGGCAAGCACCCGACCGCAGTGGTGCGGTCAGGGTGATCCTCAAGATCAAAAATGATGGGCGTGCTGGACCATTTGAGGAGCCTGCGCGACTCCACGGGCGACTCTGCTGCATTTACTTCCCGCACCCACTGCTTGAGTTGGCGGTGGGAAGTATGCAGAGAGGCGCCGCCGTCGACGCACAGGACATCCGTGGCCTTCTGGAACTCCTGCTCGCTAAAATCACCTTCCTCCATGTCGTCGTCGTCGTCTTCTTCATCCTTGTCGCGGCCCCGGGGAGGTCGGTCACCTTGCCGCTGCTTGGCCTTGCCGCGGCGTCCTCCCCGGCCATTGAAAGGCCGCTTCTTGCTCGGCTCTCCTCCGCCACCTTGGGCCTTCTCCTTGTCGCGCCGCTCGTACTCAGCTTTCTGCTGCTCGACGAGGTACTCGACGCGTTTGCAGTTGGAGAGGTCGTGGCCCTTGGTGCGGTGGATCTTGCAGTATTGCTTTTCGGAGCCGTCCTGCTTGTCGGCTGCCGCTACAGGGGCGGGCTCCTTGCCGGAGCCGCCAGCCTGTGTTTGCTTGGCGGGAGCCTCCTTGCCGGACTTCTCGACGGCAAGCACTTCCTTCTTGTTCTTTCTCCTATTGTTCCGCCGCCGGCTCTTCTTTGCCGGGGCGGCATCGTCGCTGTCGCTTCCTCCTGCGCCAGTATCCTCTCCGGGGAGTTTCCTCCCCTCTTCGGCGCGCGCGCACTTATCAGCTAGAGCATAGAGCTCGCTGACATCCCGTATTTTGGTCATGGCCATCTCCTCACGCATGCGGCGGTTACGCACGTTCTGGTGGAACGCGCTGATAACCGCAACAGGGTGGACGTCGGGGATGTTGTGCTGCACGCGGCTGAAGCGCGGGATGTACTTGCGCAGAGGTTCTCCTTCCTTCTGGGCCAAGATGTGGAGATCGCTCTCCTGGCCGTGGGGTTTGTGGCCGCCCGTGAAGGCGCCAACAAACTGGTGGCAAAGATCTGCCCAAGAAGAAATGGAGCCTTCCGGCAAGTGCATAAGCCAAGAACGTACATTCGGCTTAAGCACCAGCGGGAAGTAGTTCGCCAGTATCTTCTCGTCGCGCCCCCGGCAGCTTGCACCGCGATGGTGTAAATGCTGAGGAATTCCGAGGGGTGCGTCTTGCCGTCGTACTTCTCCGGTACGTCGGGCTTGAAGTTCTTCATGCTGGGCCACTGGACGCGCCGCAGCTCACGGGTAAACGCAGGGCAACCTGCCGCGTACGGCAAGTCGCCTGGTTCACCGGGCGCGCACGTGTCGACAGCGTTCCCAGCTCGCTGATCTGATTGTCACCGAGCTTCTCGGCGGCGCTCGATCGTCGTCCGAGCGTCTTCTTGTCGCCGATCGTCAAGGACCTGGCGCTGGTCCCGACAAGCCCGCGGATCCGACGACGCCGTGGAGTCGTCGTCGACGTTGATCCGGCGGGGAGGCGTCTTCTGCTTCCGCGGCGGGGAGTGCACGGTGGTTGCACCCCCGGCGGTCTTGTCGCCGTCGGCCTTCGTCTTCTCGACTTGTCGTGGCCGCGAGGTCGCTGGCTGCTGCGGCGTGTCGTTGTTGGCGAAGGCGATCAGGCTCTGGATGGTGGCCCTCCAGTCTTCGGCCTTGTCTGCCGCCGGAGGGAAGTCGAGGAGCAGTTGCGCCCTTGCGAGCGCTTCTGCTGGAGAGGAGGGGAGCGGGGGCGAGCGGTGCGAGGAGCGGGATATGCTCGGACTCCTAACGGGGTTAGAAGGAGCAGGGTCCCGCCCCGGCCACCGCGCCTTGCTCGTGCCAGGACGATGGCCCGGAGCATCCCGCGAGCCTCCAGTTTGCCCTTGGCCCAGCAAGCGGATGCCGCCTCCTGTGCCATGGCGCTGCTGGGTTGTTGTTTGCTGAGATGGACGTGGCGCGTCCATGGAGACCGAGGCTCGGTCGTCCGTCTTGTCCTTGGATTTGGTGGCGCCGCGAGTTTCCTCGCCGGCGACCACCCTTCCGACGGCGTCTCCCCCGCCCACCGTTGGCTCCGGTGGCGGCGGATGAGACGCAGACGGGCCTGCGACCTCCGAAACCTTCTTTTTCGGGGCCATGGCGCTGAAGGTGAAGTTAGTGTAGCTGGAGAGGTTGATGAAGAATGCGCCCGCGTGAACACCGGATCAGGTTCGCACAACCTCGACGCCCCCTACCTGGCGCGCCAAAGATGTCGGGGGAAACTGTCCACCACGAGCACGGGGGTCTTGTGCTAGTGAGGTGATCTTGAGCCTGGGACGGCCTTCCCGGCAAGCCTCGCTTGCCGGGGCCTTGATTTTCTGTCTTGTATACTTTGTTTTTGAATGGCTTTATATGGAGCAGAAAGGTCTCCGGCAAGCACGTGGTAGGTCCTGCCGCGGGAAGCTGCTACTGCCCGTGCGCAAGTTGTGGTACTGAGGTACCCCTACCTTAGTAGACGTCCTCCTCCTCCTCCTCCTCCTCGGCCGGCTCGCTGGGCCCAGCGCCCTGCCCTGCAGCCGTGCTCCCTCTGGCGCCTCCGCTCCCTCCGGCGCCACCGCTCCTTCCGGCGCCTCTGTTTCCTCCGGCAACCTCGCCCCTTGCCGCGGCCTCGGTCACAACTCCGGGGATCCCGGCGTGTCTCAAAGAAGGGACCCCGGCGAGCTCGTCGGGCGGAAGCTTCAGCAGCCTGCGGATCTCCGCCTCCTCTGCTTGGCAGGATGCTTCCGCAGCCTCTGCCTCTTCAACTGTGAAGCCAAACTCTCCTGTCGCTGCGGCTGCGGCGGCCTCTTCTACCCGGTAAGCTATATAAGCAATCTCCCGATCGGTGGTGTCCCGGGTGAGCCCCTTGATCTCATCCTTGTTCTTCGGCACCTCCACCAGGTTGTCGAAGAAGCTCATGATGGCATCTGGCTTGTGCGGTATCCATGTGCCGTCCACGCCATGCGAGTCGCATGCGGGCATCATTGCGCGTAGGGGATCCCGGGCCGTGCAGTTGCAGAGGGGCGCCACTCCCCGGGGAGCTCTGAACCACTCTGGGTGGGCCGGGTCGTGCTTAAAAAGTTCCCGGACCATCCCCTTCAGCTCCAGCGACGTGAAGTTGAAGTTTAGCCCTGGGCGCAGTCTCATTATGTCCGCCGCGTTGCCGTACTCCCATGCTAGCCTCTTCCTATCCTGTAGAGGGGCAATGCGGCGGCGGAGGAAGTCCGCTCCCACTTCTCCCATGGTCAGCTTGGCTACTCGGAGACGAAGGATTCTGACAAGGGCGACGTTGAGCTTGATGTCGTCCGAGTCCAGCTCGCTCCAGTCCCTGCCGCGCACTATGGCAGTTGTGCGCGGCACCGTGAAGGGCTGCGGCTCGTCCTCTACTATCCAGCACCAGTCCGCGCGCCACTCCTCCCACTTGCCGCGGAGCTCCCCTTGCAGGTAGGACTCCTTCTTGTTCAAGCGGAAGACCCAAGAGATTCCTCCGGAGAGGGGAGCGCCGGCCTCTACTCTAGGCGTAAAGAAGTGCCTAAAAAGTGCTACATTCGGATAGATCCCTATATAATTTTCGCACAGATGTGCGAAAACCGCCATCGTGAGGATGGCGTTGGGGGTGAAGTCTAGAAGGTGGAGGTTGTAGGTGTTCATGATATCACAGAAGAATTCAGAAAAGGGGGGACAAAGGCCGCAGTGGAAGAAAACAGCGAAGAAGTAGTACCCGCCGGGGTAAATGTCCTTGGCGGCGGCGGGATAGGCTCTGGTTCGGGGGTGCGCCTTGGTCTCCTTGGCCCAGAACAAGTAATACTTGTTCCAGAGCTCCCGCGCGCTGAGCCTTGGCGCGAAGACGACATTCCTCTTCCGCAGAAGAGCAAGCCTCGCCGCCTGCTCAGATTTCTCCTTCTTGGTCTTCTCCGCCTTCGCCTTCTCGGTCTTCGTGGCCATGGCGGAGGCGGCGAGGGAAGAAGGGCGAAGAGTCCGGCGGCGCCGCGGATGCGGAAGACGGCGGAGGAGGTGTGGAGGCGGAGCGCAAAGGGGAATTTCTGGAGATGGAAGAAGAAGCAATGAAAGCGTAGGAGGGGAACCGCTCTTGCTTCCTCTGCTTTTATGGGGAAGTGGGGGACGTTTCTCTCTTTCCATTAAAAGAACGTGGCCACGTTCCCTCCCACGACGCCGCAATCGACGCGTGCCGTTACGGAGGGACGCGGCGGATGCGGAAGTGGATTCGGAGTGCCGTGGGCCGCGCATGCCCGTGCACTGTTTTGGGCCTGGCCCAACAGCGCTCGGCACCGTGTGTGGCCCAGGCCCGGGGGCTCCTGTCGGTGTACTAAGGTAGGGGTACCTCAGTACCCCAACTTGCGCACGGGCAGTAGCAGCTTCCCGCGGCAGGACCTACCACGTGCTTGCCGGAGACCTTTCTGCTCCATATAAAGCCATTCAAAAACAATGTATACAAGACAGAAAATCAAGGCCCCGGCAAGCGAGGCTTGCCGGGAAGGCCGTCCCAGGCTTAAGATCACCTCACTAGCACAAGACCTTGGCAAGAGGAGATTGCCAGGAAGACCAGGAGACTACATTACAGAAGACATGCCTCGGCGCAGCCTGCGCCCCGGCAGAGCCCGGGGAGCGACAAGCTTCAGAAGCCCGGCAAGCTCCCGGGCCCGGCAAGGTCAAGACCCCGGCAAGGTGCTTGCCGGGGAGAGTTACGCTGTGTGCCCGCGCTCCAGCTCATCGAACCACGCGTCGCCCTGGGGCCATTCCAGGGACGCGTGGCGGATGGCTGTGCAGCCTGGGGGACACGGTGGCACTCCACGGTGGTGAAGCCATCGCCGTGGCAAACGGAGACGCAAGGGCGGGCGCTTTTGGGGTCGACGGCGACGGGCATTAAATGCTCTTGTCCCCCACTGTCAAAGTAGGTGATGACCACTGTTCATCCACTGTTGCTCCACTATTCCCGCATTGTTACAACTACCACCACTATTACATTTTTACCCTTTCTTCTACGTTGACACATGTCGGTGACCCCTTGAGCTATAAAAGGAGGCCCATGCACAACGTAGAAGGGGTTCGGAACCTAGATCGCTCATTCGCTCGGTGTAGCTAGTTCTTCAAGCTCCTGAGCTCCCCACTTCAATACAATCTAAGCAGGAGTAGGGTTTTACGCGTCCATCGCGGCCCGAACCTGGGTAAACTGCCCGCGTGCTCACCACGATTTGCTCTTCGTGCTCCCTCCGCTCCCTCACCGCACGAACAAGGGGCTCCGGTCCCATAGGTGCTCGTGGGGGAAAGGGACCGGAGCCCCTTGTTCGTGCGGTGAGGGAGCGGAGGGAGCACGAAGAGCAGATCGTGGTGAGCACGCGGGCAGTTTACCCAGGTTCAGGCCGCGATGGACGCGTAAAACCCTACTCCTGCTTAGATTGTATTGAAGTGGGGAGCTCTGGAGCTTGAAGAACTAGCTACACCGAGCGAATGAGCGATCTAGGTTCCGAACCCCTTCTACGTTGTGCATGGGCCTCCTTTTATAGCTCAAGGGGTCACCGACAGGTGTCAACGTAGAAGAAAGGGTAAAAATGTAATAGTGGTGGTAGTTGTAACAGTGCGGGAATAGTGGAGCAACAGTGGATGAACAGTGGTCATCACCTACTTTGACAGTGGGGGACAAGAGCATTTAATGCCCGTCGCCGTCGACCCCAAAAGCGCCCGCCCTTGCGTCTCCGTTTGCCACGGCGATGGCTTCACCACCGTGGAGTGCCACCGTGTCCCCCAGGCTGCACAGCCATCCGCCACGCGTCCCTGGAATGGCCCCAGGGCGACGCGTGGTTCGATGAGCTGGAGCGCGGGCACACAGCGTAACTCTCCCCGGCAAGCACCTTGCCGGGGTCTTGACCTTGCCGGGCCCGGGAGCTTGCCGGGCTTCTGAAGCTTGTCGCTCCCCGGGCTCTGCCGGGGCGCAGGCTGCGCCGAGGCATGTCTTCTGTAATGTAGTCTCCTGGTCTTCCTGGCAATCTCCTCTTGCCAGGGTCTTGTGCTAGTGAGGTGATCTTGAGCCTGGGACGGCCTTCCCGGCAAGCCTCGCTTGCCGGGGCCTTGATTTTCTGTCATGTATACTTTGTTTTTGAATGGCTTTATATGGAGCAGAAAGGTCTCCGGCAAGCACGTGGTAGGTCCTGCCGCGGGAAGCTGCTACTGCCCGTGCGCAAGTTGGGGTACTGAGGTACCCCTACCTTAGTACACGTCCTCCTCCTCCTCCTCCTCCTCGGCCGGCTCGCTGGGCCCAGCATCCTGCCCTGCAGCCGTGCTCCCTCTGGCGCCTTCGCTCCCTCCGGCGCCACCGCTCCTTCCGGCGCCTCTGTTTCCTCCGGCAACCTCGCCCCTTGCCGCGGCCTCGGTCACAACTCCGGGGATCCCGGCGTGTCTCAAAGAAGGGACCCCGGCGAGCTCGTCGGGCGGAAGCTTCAGCAGCCTGCGGATCTCCGCCTCCTCTGCTTGGCAGGATGCTTCCGCAGCCTCTGCCTCTTCAACTGTGAAGCCAAACTCTCCTGCCGTTGCGGCTGCGACGGCCTCTTCTACCCGGTAAGCTATATAAGCAATCTCCCGATCGGTAGTGTCCCGGGTGAGCCCCTTGATCTCATCCTTGTTCTTCAGCACCTCCACCAGGTTGTCGAAGAAGCTCATGATGGCATCTGGCTTGGGCGGTATCCATGTGCGGTCCACGCCATGCGAGTCGCATGCGGGCATCATTGCGCGTAGGGGATCCCGGGCCGTGCTGTTGCAGAGGGGCGCCACTCCCCGGGGAGCTCTGAACCACTATGGGTGGGCCGGGTCGTGCTTAAAAAGTTCCCGGACCATCCTCTTCAGCTCCAGCGACGTGAAGTTGAAGTTTAGCCCTGGGCGCAGTCTCATTATGTCTGCCGCGTTGCCATACTCCCATGCTGGCCTCTTCCTATCCTGTAGAGGGGCAATGCGGCGGCGGAGGAAGTCCGCTCCCACTTCTCCCATGGTCAGCTTGGCTACTCGGAGACGAAGGATTCTGACAAGGGCGACGTTGAGCTTGATGTCGTCCGAGTCCAGCTCGCTCCAGTCCCTGCCGCGCACTATGGCAGTTGTGTGCGGCGCCGTGAAGGGCTGCGGCTCGTCCTCTACTATCCAGCACCAGTCCGCGCGCCACTCCTCCCACTTGCCGCGGAGCTCCCCTTGCAGGTAGGACTCCTTCTTGTTCAAGCGGAAGACCCAAGAGATTCCTCCGGAGAGGGGAGCGCCGGCCTCTACTCTAGGCGTAAAGAAGTGCCTAAAAAGTGCTACATTCGGATAGATCCCTATATAATTTTCGCACAGATGTGCGAAAGCCGCATCGTGAGGATGGTGTTGGGGGTGAAGTCTAGAAGGTGGAGGTTGTAGGTGTTCATGATATCACAGAAGAATTCAGAAAAGGGGGGGACAAAGGCCGCAGTGGAAGAAAACAGCGAAGAAGTAGTACCCGCCGGGGTAAATGTCCTTGGCGGCGGCGGGATAGGCTCTGGTTCGGGGGTGCGCCATGGTCTCCTTGGCCCAGAACAAGTAATACTTGTTCCAGAGCTCCCGCGTGCTGAGCCTTGGCGCGAAGACGACATTCCTCTTCCGCAGAAGAGCAAGCCTCGCCGCCTGCTCAGATTTCTCCTTCTTGGTCTTCTCCGCCTTCGCCTTCTCGGTCTTCGGGGCCATGGCGGAGGCGGCGAGGGAAGAAGGGCGAAGAGTCCGGCGGCGCCGCGGATGCGGAAGACGGCGGAGGAGGTGTGGAGGCGGAGCGCAAAGGGGAATTTCTGGAGATGGAAGAAGAAGCAATGAAAGCGTAGGAGGGGAACCGCTCCTGCTTCCTCTGCTTTTATGGGGAAGTGGGGGACGTTTCGCTCTTTCCATTAAAAGAACGTGGCCACGTTCCCTCCCACGACGCCGCAATCGACGTGTGCCGTTACGGAGGGACGCGGCGGATGCGGAAGTGGATTCGGCGTGGCGTGGGCCGCGCGTGCCCGTGCACTGTTTTGGGCCTGGCCCAACAGCGCTCGGCACCGTGTGTGGCCCAGGCCCGGGGGCTCCTGTCGGTGTACTAAGGTAGGGGTACCTCAGTACCCCAACTTGCGCACGGGCAGTAGCAGCTTCCCGCGGCAGGACCTACCACGTGCTTGCCGGAGACCTTTCTGCTACATATAAAGCCATTCAAAAACAAAGTATACAAGACAGAAAATCAAGGCCCCGGCAAGCGAGGCTTGCCGGGAAGGCCGTCCCAGGCTCAAGATCACCTCACTAGCACAAGACCCTGGCAAGAGGAGATTGCCAGGAAGACCATGAGACTACATTACAGAAGACATGCCTCGGCGCAGCCTGCGCCCCGGCAGAGCCCGGGGACCGACAAGCTTCAGAAGCCCGACAAGCTCCCGGGCCCGGCAAGGTCAAGACCCCGGCAAGGTGCTTGCCGGGGAGAGTTACGTTGTGTGCCCGCGCTCCAGCTCATCGAACCACTCGTCGCCCTGGGGCCATTCCAGGGACGCGTGGCGGATGGCTGTGCAGCCTGGGGGACACGGTGGCACTCCACGGTGGTGAAGCCATCGCCGTGGCAAACGGAGACGCAAGGGCGGGCGCTTTTGGGGTCGACGGCGACGGGCATTAAATGCTCTTGTCCCCCACTGTCAAAGTAGGTGATGACCATTGTTCATCCACTGTTGCTCCACTATTCCCGCACTGTTACAACTACCACCACTATTACATTTTTACCCTTTCTTCTACGTTGACACCTATCGGTGACCCCTTGAGCTATAAAAGGAGGCCCATGCACAACGTAGAAGGGGTTCGGAACCTAGATCGCTCATTCGCTCGGTGTAGCTAGTTCTTCAAGCTCCTGGGCTCCCCACTTCAATACAATCGAAGCAGGAGTAGGGTTTTACGCGTCCATCGCGGCCCGAACCTGGGTAAACTACCCGCGTGCTCACCACGATCTGCTCTTCGTGCTCCCTCTGCTCCCTCACCGCACGAACAAGGGGCTCCGGTCCCGTCGCTGGAGCTGAAGGGGATGGTCCGGGAACTTTTTAAGCACGACCCGGCCCACCCAGAGTGGTTCAGAGCTCCCCGGGGAGTGGCGCCCCTCTGCAACAGCACGGCCCGGGATCCCCTACGCGCAATGATGCCCGCATGCGACTCGCATGGCGTGGACCGCACATGGATACCGCCCAAGCCAGATGACATCATGAGCTTCTTCGACAACCTGGTGGAGGTGCCGAAGAACAAGGATGAGATCAAGGGGCTCACCCGGGACACCACCGATCGGGAGATTTCTTATATAGCTTACCGGGTAGAAGAGGCCGCCGCAGCCGCAGCAGCAGGAGAGTTTGGCTTCACAGTTGAAGAGGCAGAGGCTGCGGAAGCATCCTGCCAAGCAGAGGAGGCGGAGATCCGCAGGCTGCTGAAGCTTCCGCCCGACGAGCTCGCCGGGGTCCCTTCTTTGAGACACGCCGGGATCCCCGGAGTTGTGACCGAGGCCGCGGCAAGGGGCGAGGTTGCCGGAGGAAACAGAGGCGCCGGAATGAGCGGTGGCGCCGGAGGGAGCGGAGGCGCCAGAGGGAGCACGGCTGCAGGGCAGGGAGCTGGGCCCAGCGAGCCGGCCGAGGAGGAGGAGGAGGAGGAGGACGCCGGGGCCGGCGAGGACTCCGATGGGTCTTTGGGGCTCTACAACGACGACGTCTCCTCGTCATCGGAGACCTCCCCGCCTCGGGCAAGTCCCAGGCGGTCTCCGCTGAAGCGCCTCCACAAGGCGACGACGGTGACGAGGGCGCAGGCGCCCCGACAACAACCAGCTCGCCGGGCGGCGCGAGCTACCCGGGGGAGCCAAGCTACGACGGGAGCGCCCGACGCATCAACCACGGCGGGGGCGACCCGCACACAAGCCACGGCGGAGGCGCCCCGCACGTCAGCGCCAAGCGGAGGAGGGTCTTCACAGAGCGGAGCGGCTGCCCCGCCCGCTCTCCGGTCCTCGGCGTCCACAGGGGCGGGGTCTTCGCAGCCCCCAGCACCGGGGACCGCCAAGCGCCCGAGGGAGCCTTCTCCTCCTGCTCCTCGCGCGGACGCGCCTCAGGTGGCGTTCGACTTCTCCGCCCTGAGCGATGACGACGGCGACGAGGAACAGGAGTAAGAACTTGGAGTTTTTGCATCTTCTTTAGCTTTGTCTTGATTCTTTCTTCGATGATTCTGATTCTTGCTTCTTGCTTTGATTTCAGGACCCTGGCGTCGACGAAGTCCGCCAAGGTAGGTCTTGTAACTCCGTCTTCTTGGATTCGCCTTTTTTGGATATTTGCTTGAACTTTTTCTTTTCTTTTTCTTCTTCTTCTATCAGATCCTCCTCCCCCAGAGCGGATGGAGACGGAGGTCATCGTCGAGGAGGAGGGCGCGTAGGGCGACGGCGGCGACGCTCCTGTCATAGAAGACACGGCGGGAGCCGCCGAGCCTGCCGCGGAGGAGACCGCTCCGACCGCAGACGCAGCGGCCGGGGAGGGGGACGGCGGCCATACTGCCGGCCCGGAGGCGGCGGGAGCGTCAAGCGCTGCGCCGGCCGCTGACCCCTCCACCGAGAAGGAGCAGTCCGCCTACTACCTTGAGGCTCCCAACGGCGTCTTCATCCAAGTGCCGTGGGGATCCTCGTCGCGAGCCCCCGCGGAGGGAGAGGCCTTTGATTGAGAGGTCCTCGCCTCCGCGGGTCTGAAGATCGTCGAGGCGCCTGGCGGGAGCGACGAGCCCGAGGAGGAGAAGTTGCTTCATCGGCTCCTGGCCCTTTACCGGGCCAGGCAGGCGAAACTTGAATCTCGGGAGGCCCTCACCGCCAAGGCCGCAGCTAACATGGAGAAGCGCACGGCGGAGCTCCGCGCCGCCAACCAGGCTGCCCTCCGCGACGTGGCGGAGGAGCGCGAGAGGCTCGCCGGGGAGTACCAGGAGTGGCTCTTGGAGAAGGCCGAGGCCGAGGAGCAGCAGCGACTCGCCGGAGAAGAGCTGTCCCGGCGAGAAGGAGAGCTCACCCAACGGAAGGTCAACCTCGACGCTCACGAGGAAGACCTTACCGCCCGGGAGCAGGCCCTTGGCGGGGAACTGAAGGAGGCGAAGGCCGCCGCGGCCGCCGCGGAGACCGCCAAGAAGGAGCTCGAGGCCAAGGTTGCGCAGCTGGAGGAGTTCCTGAGGGCGAGCACGGAGAGGGTCACCGCGCTCAACATAGAGCGCGAGAAAGACGCCCACACTAACTCTGAACTCCAGGTGCGTCTTTCCAAGCAAGGCGACGAGCTGAAGGCCGCCAAGGACTCTATTGCAGATCTAGAGCTGAAGGTTTCCACGCTGAAGGACTCTCTTGACGCCGTCCGGGACCGGGAAACCAAGTTGAAGGAAGAGCTCTGCAAGGAGCGAGGCTTGGTGGAGAGCGCCACCACAGCGGCCAACAACTTCCGCCAAACCGTCGAGGTATGGACCGAAGACCTGGTGGCCTCTGCAGCTAGTATCGACAAGGAGCTGATGGCGCTGAGGGTTGAGCATCTCATATACTCTCCGGACCCAAACCTCCCCCACAGCGCCAAGCTCAGTCTCTTCTTCAGAGGGATCGCGCCGGCACTTGCAGATCTTCAGAAGAAGCTCCCCGCGCAACTGGCCGAGGAGTCACGCCAGCTCTGCGCGGGAACCTTGGAGCGCGTCCTGACGAAGATAGTGTACCGCAATCCGGGCATAAACCTCGCCAACGTTCTCCGTAGCTTGCCGGCCGACGCGGATATGGAGGCACTGAAGGCGCAGGTCGCCCACATTATCGCCAAAGTGAACAAGATCTCTAGGATTGAAGGCGACCGCGTAGATTAGGCCTCCTTTTGTTTATCTCTTTTGTTGCTGCATATTGTGCCATGAACTCATTAGCCATTGCGACAAGTTATCCCTTGTAATATATTATCTTTATTTTGATCAGTCGATGCGGTGTTATCTCCCTTGTTTTGGTCCTCTACTTTGTACGTTTTCAACCCTACGCTTCTAGGGAACTTGCCGGCAAGGGGCCCTTGCCGCGAGCGCTGAGTACTGGACTCCGAGCAGCCTGCTGGCCAAGGCCTTACCGGCAAGCAACCTTGCCGCGGCTAGTCGCAACGCTCTTAGCTTGCTGAGCGAACTCGAAAACGAAGCAAGGGCGCGACACTTGTCGCAGCTCACTTAAGTCGTTAAGCGTACTCGAAAACAAGATAAGGGTGCGGCTAGCTACGGGTAGGTTCCTCCGCGCACAGGTTTTCCATACAAAGTGTGGATGTTCAAGGAAGACAACTTAAAATTTAAAAATTTGAACTGCTCAAATTCTGGTAACTTAGCTTTCATGATCTGTGCGTTCTCCGGCGAGCTTCCCTGTGCGTTCTCCGGCGAGCTTCTCTTTCTTGAACAGCACTTGGTTCATCTCCTCCTTCCCCCCCGGCAAACTTGTGCACGAGGAGCATTCCTTCTGCTTAAGAGGCCAGGAAAAAGAAGAGGGAAACAAGTATATGGCCTTTCGGCGTGCTAATGCTTACCGGATATGTGTGTTGCACAAGATGCCAAAAATGCATGCAGATAACAAAGAAGAGCATGGAGAAGGCAAATAGCGCAAAACACAAAAGCTTTACTGATGCACGGGATCTGCGCCCGGCTTTGTACAAAGGGTTACATGCAACAGCGGCAAAGCTTGTACAAAAGGTGGTTGCCGGAGCGGATCACGGCAACTGCGCCTTATGGGTGAAACTTGCGAAGATGCTCTATGTTCCAGGAGTTGCTCACCGGTAAGCCTTCTTCAGTCTCAAGGCGGACAGCGCCGGGCCTTGTGACTTGCCTCACCCGATAAGGGCCTTCCCACTTCGGCGTCAACTTGTTGGAATTCTTGGCGGACTGAACACGCCGAAGAACAAGGTCGCCTTCCTCAAGACTTCTGGCCTTAACCTTGCGGCTATGATAGCGACGCAAGGCTTGCTGGTATCGAGCAGCTCGTACAGCAGCCTGGAGACGTTCCTCCTCGAGGAGCAATGCATCATCTTGTCGCAGTTGCTCTTGCTCGAGCTCATCATAAGCGAGCACTCGAGGAGATCCGTATACGAGTTCCGTGGGGAGAACTGCCTCTGCTCCATAGACCAGAGCAAAGGGTGTTTGTCCGGTGGCTCGACTTGGTGTCGTTCTGATTGACCAAAGAGCCGCCGGTAGCTCCTCTATCCAGTTTCTTCCGCACTTGCGCAGCCTGTCAAAGGTCCTTGTCTTGAGTCCGCGCAGCACTTCAGCATTTGCCCTCTCCGCTTGACCTTTGCTCCTCGGGTGAGCAACAGAAGCGAAACAGACCTTGGCGCCAAGGTCTTGGACGTACTGCATGAAGGTGCGACTAGTAAATTGTGTACCGTTGTCGGTAATGATCCTGTTAGGGATTCCGAAACGGCAAAAAATCGACTTGAAGAACCTGACCGCTGACTGTGCTGTCACCTTTCTCACTGGTTCCACTTCTGGCCACTTTGTGAACTTGTCAATTGCAACGTACAAGTACTCAAAGCCCCCGACAGCACGAGGGAAAGGGCCGAGGATATCGATCCCCCAGACCGAGAAGGGCCAGGACAAAGGGATTGTTTGGAGAGCTTGAGCTGGCTGATGAATTTGCTTCGCATGGAACTGGCACGCTTCACACTTGGTTACTAGTGCAGTTGCATCTTGGAGGGCTTCTTGCCAAAAGAACCCTTGCCGGAAAGCCTTTCCGGCAAGTGCCCTTGCGCCAATGTGGTGGCCGCATATGCCTCCGTGTATTTCTGCCAACAGCTTCTGTCCATCTTCCCTGGAGATGCACTTCAATCTGACACCATTGAATCTTCTTCTATACAGCTCGTTATCCACGAACTGGTACATACTTGACTGCCTTGTTATCTTCTCTATCTCTACTGGGTCGTCGGGAAGTTCTCCAGTTTGTAGAAAACGGACGATCTGCTGCGCCCATGCCGGAGCCCGAGGCTCGACAGCAAGGACTAAAGGCATGAGGGCCGCTGCGGGAACCTCAGCTTCCACGGCAAGAACCTCTGGTTCTGCCGGAGCAGACGATTCCCCGGCAAGCTCGCCGGGGCGAGGCTTGTCGGGAACGCTTGCTTCAACTGTACAGATCCGAGGATCTGCAGGAGCAAACTGTTCCTCAGCGTTCTGGTCGTTGATCTTGGGGACCTTGGCGGCGGCCTCGGGAAGATCCGCCGGCAAGTACTCGCCGGAGACCAACTTTCTCTTCTTGGGCTGTCCAATTGATGGTGTAACGGATGGCTGAGTCAGCTTGAGCAAGAAGGTCCCTGGTTCCACAGGTAACTTCATCGCAGCACACTTTGAAAGGCCATCTGCAATGTCATTCTGAGCTCTTGGAACGTGCTCCATTTGCAAACCTTCAAAGTTCTCTTCAAGTTTCCTCACTTCATCTACATAAGCTTCCATCAAAGGGCTCTGGTAACTCTTGTTGACTTGTCGGACCACCAACTGAGAATCTCCCCGCACAATTAGCTTCCTGATCCCAAGTTCAGCCGCAATCCTGAGGCCGGCTAGCAGACTCTCATACTCAGCAGTATTGTTTGTCGCTTGTTCCCTGGGAAAGTGCATTTGGATAACATACTTGAGGTGTTCTCCGGTGGGTGCTATGAGTACCACACCGGCTCCAGCGCCTTGCAGCGAGAAGGCACCATCAAAGTACATTACCCATTCACTTGTCGCTTCTTGTACGGGTGCACTTGTTTCTGGAACTTCCTCATCGGGCGTCGGGGTCCACTCAGCTATGAATTCTGCCAAAGCTCGGCTCTGTATGGTTGAAGTACTTTCAAACTTGAGTCCAAAGCTTGACAGCTCCAGTGCCCACTCAACGATCCTGCCTGTTGCTTCTGGATTGTGCAATATCCTCTTCAACGGAAAGCGAGTGACCACTGTTATCTCATGTGCTTGGAAATAATGGCGCAGCTTTCTCGAGGCCATGAGGAGGCCGAAAAGTAACTTCTGCACCCCAGAGTATCTTGATCTAGCCCCTTGTAAAAGGGAGCTTACAAAATACACTGGGCGCTGCACCATCTTCTTCCGCACTTCTCCTTGTTCCTGCGCAGAGTTGTCCTTGTCGGGACCAGAGCTTGTCGGAGGAGCCCCCTGCTTGTCGCTGGATTCGCTTGCCGGTGGTGCTGATTCCTCGTCGGCCTCCCTCTCCGCTACTAACGCAGCACTAACCACCTGGTTGGTTGCCGCTAGGTACAGCAGCAACTTCTCCTGTGGCCTAGGTGTGACAAGTATTGGAGTAGAGGATAGGTACCGTTTCAAGTCTTGCAGCGCTACCTCCGCTTCCGGAGTCCACTTCATGGGACCCGCCTTCTTCAAGATTTTGAAGAAAGGAAGGGCGCGTTCTGCAGACTTTGAAATGAACCTACTGAGGGCAGCCACACAACCTGCAAGTCTCCTGACATCCTTGACTCGCTTCGGGGCTTCGATCTGCTCAATGGCTTTTATCTTGTCGGGGTTGGCTTCGATCCCCCTCTGTGACACAAAGAACCCAAGAAGCTTGCCGGAGGGGACTCCAAAGACGCACTTCTCGGGGTTCAACTTAAGCTGTATCTTGCGCAGGTTCTGAAATGTTTCTTCCAAATCTTGGATCAATGTATCCTTGCTCTTGCTCTTCACCACGATATCATCCATGTAAGCCTCTACATTTCTGTGGATCTGTGGCTCAAAAGCAGTGTGCACTACCCTTGCAAATGTTGAGCCTGCATTCTTCAGTCCAAATGGCATGCGAATGAAGCAATATGTGCCAAATGGAGTGATAAATGCAGTCTTCTCTTCGTCTTCTTTGGCCATAAAAATCTGATGGTAGCCTGAATATGCATCAAGGAAAGAGAGCAGCTCACATCCGGCGGTGGAGTCAACAATCTGGTCAATGCACGGCAAGGGAATTGGATCCTTGGGACATGCTTTATTCACATCAGTGAAGTCTATACAAAGTCTCCACTTCCCGTTGGCCTTACGCACGACGACTGGGTTTGCTAACCACGTCGGATGGATCACGCCTCTAACCAGGCCTGCTGCTTCTAGCTTCTTGATTTCTTCGGCGATGAATTCTTGGCGCTCCACGGCTTGCTTTCTAACCTTCTGCTTGATGGGCCGCACATGAGGACAAACAGCAAGCTTGTGCTCAATTACCTTCCTGGGAACACCGGGGATGTCAGATGGTTGCCAGGCAAACACATCGACATTCGCCCGCAGGAAGGCAACGAGCGCACTTTCCTATTTGCTGTCAAGCGTGGCACTGATGGTGAAGGTACCACCAGTGCCGTCCTCGTTGGCGGACACCTTCTTGGTTGCCGGAGGAGCGGCCATCCCTTTCTTGCACTTGCCGGTGGAGCTCGATGGAACGTCCTCGACCCGCAGCGCAGCACTCCGAAGAGGTGCGGTTGCCGGAGTGGGCCCCAGAGCACTTGCCGGACTTGATCTTGGTCTTCTTCCCCCCGGGAGCTTCAGCGGCAAGTGTACTGCTCTCCGCCGCGGCTGCTGCGTCCCGGTAGATCTTGTCGGCGCAGATAAGCGCGTCCTTCTTGTCGCCATGGACAGAAATGACGCTTATCGGCCCCGGCATCTTGAGTACGTTGTAGGCATAGTGGGAAGCTGCCATGAACTTGGCGAGGGCAGGACGGCCGAGTATCCCATTATATGGCAATGGTATATCGGCAACGTCGAATGTGATGCGCTCAGTTCTGAAGTTGAGCTCCCCGCCAAAGGTCATCGGCAAAGTTATCTTCCCCTTGGGCTTGCTCCTCCCCGGGTTGATTCCTTGAAAAGAACCGGTCTCTTCGAGCTCGCCATCTGGGATTTGGAGTTTCTTGATCACAGCAGAGGAGATCAAGTTCAGCCCGGCCCCGCCGTCAACCAACATTTTGGTGACCTTGAGGTTGCGGATGGTTGGTGAGACCAACATCGGCAAGCACCCAACCGCAGTGGTGCGGTCAGGGTGATCCTCAAGATCCAAAATGATGGGCGTGCTGGACCATTTGAGGAGCCTGCGCGACTCCACGGGCGGCTCTGCTGCATTTACTTCCCGCACCCACTGCTTGAGTTGGCGGTGGGAAGTATGCAGAGAGGCGCCGCCGTCGACGCACAGGACTTCCGTGGCCTTCTGGAACTCCTGCTCGCTGTCATCACCTTCCTCCATGTCGTCGTCGTCGTCTTCTTCATCCTTGTCGCGGCCCCGGGGAGGTCGGTCACCTTGCCGCTGCTTGGCCTTGCCGCGGCGTCCTCCCCGACCATTGAAAGGCCGCTTCTTGCTCGGCTCTCCTCCGCCACCTTGGGCCTTCTCCTTGTCGCGCCGCTCGTACTCAGCTTTCTGCTGCTCGACGAGGTACTCGACGCGTTTGCAGTTGGAGAGGTCGTGGCCCTTGGTGCGGTGGATCTTGCAGTATTGCTTGTCGGAGCCGTCCTGCTTGTCGGCTACCGCTACAGGGGCGGGCTCCTTGCCGGAGCCGCCAGCCTGTGTTTGCTTGGCGGGAGCCTCCTTGCCGGACTTCTCGACGGCAAGCACTTCCTTCTTGTTCTTTCTCCTATTGTTCCGCCGCCGGCTCTTCTTTGCCGGGGCGGCATCGTCGCTGTCGCTTCCTCCTGCGCCAGTATCCTCTCCGGGGAGTTTCCTCCCCTCTTCGGCGCGCGCGCACTTATCAGCTAGAGCATAGAGCTCGCTGACATCCCGTATTTTGGTCATGGCCATCTCCTCACGCATGCGGCGGTTACGCACGTTCTGGTGGAACGCGCTGATAACCGCAGCAGGGTGGACGTCGGGGATGTTGTGCTGCACGCGGCTGAAGCGCTGGATGTACTTGCGCAGAGGTTCTCCTTCCTTCTGGGCCAAGATGTGGAGATCGCTCTCCTGGCCGTGGGGTTTGTGGCCGCCCGTGAAGGCGCCAACAAACTGGTGGCAAAGATCTGCCCAAGAAGAAATGGAGCCTTCCGGCAAGTGCATAAGCCAAGAACGTACATTCGGCTTAAGCACCAGCGGGAAGTAGTTCGCCAGTATCTTCTCGTCGCGCCCCCCGGCAGCTTGCACCGCGATGGTGTAAATGCTGAGGAATTATGAGGGGTGCGTCTTGCCGTCGTACTTCTCCGGTACGTCGGGCTTGAAGTTCTTCATGCTGGGCCACTGGACGCGCCGCAACTCACGGGTAAACGCAGGGCAACCTGCCGCGTACGGCAAGTCGCCTGGTTCACCGGGCGCGCACGTGTCGACAGCGTTCCCAGCTCACTGATCTGATTGTCGCCGAGCTTCTCGGCGGCGCTCGATCGTCGTCCGAGCGTCTTCTTGTCGCCGATCGTCAAGGACCTGGCGCTGGTCACGACGAGCCCGCGGATCCGACGACGCCGTGGAGTCGTCGTCGACGTTGATCCGGCGGGGAGGCGTCTTCTGCTTCCGCGGCGGGGAGTGCACGGTGGTTGCACCCCCGGCGGTCTTGTCGCCGTCGGCCTTCGTCTTCTCGACTTGCCGTGGCCGCGAGGTCGTTGGCTGCTGCGGCGTGTCATTGTTGGCGAAGGCGATCAGGCTCTGGATGGTGGCCCTCTAGTCTTCGGCCTTGTCTGCCGCCGGAGGGAAGTCGAGGAGCAGTTGCGCCCTTGCGAGCGCTTCTGCTGGAGAGGAGGGGAGCGGGGGCGAGCGGTGCGAGGAGCAGGATATGCTCGGACTCCTAACGGGGTTAGAAGGAGTAGGGTCCCGCCCCGGCGACCGCGCCTTGCTCGTGCCAGGACGATGGCCCGGAGCATCCCGCGAGCCTCCGGTTTGCCCTTGGCCCAGCAAGCGGATGCCGCCTCCTGTGCCATGGCGCTGCTGGGTTGTTGTTTGCTGAGATGGACGTGGCGCGTCCACGGAGACCGAGTCTCGGTCGTCCGTCTTGTCCTTGGATTTGGTGGCGCCGCGAGTTTCCTCGCCGGCGACCACCCTTCCGACGGCGTCTCCCCCGCCCACCGTTGGCTCCGGTGGCGGCGGATGAGACGCAGACGGGCCTGCGACCTCCGAAACCTTCTTTTTCGGGGCCATGGCGCTGAAGGTGAAGTTGGTGTAGCTGGAGAGGTTGATGAAGAATGCGCCCGCGTGAACACCGGATCAGGTTCGCACAACCTCGACGCCCCCTACCTGGCGCGCCAAAGATTCGAATTCAACTCTAGTGTAAAATTATTGGTACTAGGTCATGGAGCTAGTTTAACTCTAGTGTAAAATTATTTGAACTAGGTTGTAGAGTTAGTTCAACTCAAGTGTAAAATTATGTGTAGTAGCTCATAGATCTAGTTCAACTCTAGTGTAAAATTGTTTGTACTAGCTTATAGATCTAGTTCAACTCTAGTGTAAAATTATTTGTACTAGCTTATAGAGGTAGTTCAACTCTAGTGTAAAATTATTTGAACTTGGTTATAGAGCTAGTTCAACTCTAGTATAAAATTATTTGAACTCGAATATAAAGATAGTTCAACTCTAGTGTAAAATGATTTGTACTAGCTTATATAGCTAGTTCAACTCTAGTGTAAAATTATTTGTACTAGCTTATAGAGCTAGTTCAACTCTAGTGTGAAGATATTTGAACTAAGTTATATAGCTAGTTCAACTCAAGTGTAAAATTATTTGAACTCGCATATAGAGATAGTTCAACTCTAGTGTAAAATTATTTGTACTTGCTTATATAGGTAGTTCAAATTTAGTGTAAAATAAATTGAACTAGGTTATAGAGCTAGTTCAAATCTAGTGTAATATTATTTGTACTAGCTTATAGCTAGATCCATTTCAACTCTAATGTAAAATTATCTGTACTAGGTTATATAGCTAGTTCAACTCAAGTGTAAAATTATTCGAACTAGCATATAAAGATACTTCAACTCTAGTGTAATGTTTTTGTACTAGGTTATAGAGCTAATGCAGCTCTAGTGTAAAATTATTTGTACTGGCTTATAGAGCTAGTGCAGCTCTAGTGTAAAATTACTTGAACAAGATTATAGAGCTAGTTCAAGACTATTGTAAAATTATTTGAACTAGGTTATAGAGCTAGTTCAATTGTAGTGTAAAGTTATTTGTACTACCTTATAGATCTAGTTCAACTCTAGTGTAAAATTATTTGTACTAGCTTATCGAGCTAGTTCAACTCTGGTGTAAAATTATTTGTACTAGGTTAAATAGCTAGTTCAACTCTAGTGTAAAATTATTTGAACTAGGTTATAGATCTAGTTCGAATCTAGTGTAAAATTATTTGTATTAACATATATATCTAGTTCAACTCTAGTGTAAAATTATTGGTACTAGGTCATAGAGCTAGTTTAACTCTAATGTAAAATTATTTGAACTAGGTTGTAGAGCTAGTTCAACTCAAGTGTAAAATTATGTTTACTAGCTTATAGATCTAGTTCAACTCTAGTGTAAAATTGTTTGTACTAGCTTATAGATCTAGTTCAACTCTAGTGTAAAATTATTTGTACTAGCTTATAGAGCTAGTTCAACTCTAGTGTAAAATTATTTGAACTAGGTTATAGAGCTAGTTCAACTCTAGTATAAAATTATTTGAACTCGAATATAGAGATAGTTCAAATCTAGTGTAATATTATTTGTACTAGCTTACATAGCTAGTTCAACTCTAGTGTAAAATTATTTGTACTAGCATATAGAGCTAGTTCAACTCTAGTGTAAAATTATTTGAACTATGTTATATAGCTAGTTCAACTCTAGTGTAAAATTATTTGAACTCGCATATAGAGATAGTCCAACTCTAGTGTAAAATTATTTGTACTTGCTTATATAGGTAGTTCAAATTTAGTGTAAAATAATTTGAATTAGGTTATAGAGCTAGTTCAAATCTAGTGTAATATTATTTGTACTAGCTTATAGCTAAATCTAGTTCAACTCTAATGTAAAATTATCTGTACTAGGTTATATAGCTAGTTTAACTCAAGTGTAAAATTATTCGAACTAGCATATAAAGATACTTCAACTCTAGTGTAATGTTTTGTACTAGGTTATAGAGCTAGTGCAGCTCTAGTGTAAAATTATTTGTACTAGCTTATAGAGCTAGTGCAACTCTAGTGTAAAATTACTTGAACAAGATTATAGAGCTAGTTCAAGACTATTGTAAAATTATTTGAACTAGGTTATAGAGTTAGTTCAATTGTAGTGTAAAATTATTTGTACTAGCTTATAGAGCTAGTTCAACTCTGGTGTAAAATTATTTGTACTAGCTTATAGAGCTAGTTCAACTCTGGTGTAAAATTATTTTACTAGGCTAAATAGCTAGTTCAACTCTGGTGTAAAATTATTTGAACTTGGTTATAGATCTAGTTCGAATCTAGTGTAAAATTATTTGTACTAGCATATATATCTAGTTCAACTCTAGTGTAAAATTATTGGTACTAGGTCATAGAGCTAGTTTAACTCCAGTGTAAAATTATTTGAACTAGGTTGTAGAGCTAGTTCAACTCAAGTGTAAAATTATGTGTACTAGCTCATAGATCTAGTTCAACTCTAGTGTAAAATTGTTTGTACTAGCTTATAGATCTAGTTCAACTCTAGTCTAAAATTATTTGTACTAGCTTATAGAGCTAGTTCAACTCTAGTGTAAAATTATTATAACTTGGTTATAGAGCTAGTTCAACTCTAGTATAAAATTATTTGAACTCGAATATAGAGATAGTTCAACTCTAGTGTAAAATGATTTGTACTAGCTTATATAGCTAGTTCAACTCTATTGTAAAATTATTTGTACTAGCTTATAGAGCTAGTTCAACTCTAGTGTGAAGATATTTGAACTAAGTTATATAGCTAGTTCAACTCAAGTGTAAAATTATTTGAACTCGCATATCTAGATAGTTCAACTCTAGTGTAAAATTATTTGTACTTGCTTATATAGGTAGTTCAAATTTAGTGTAAAATAATTTGAACTGGGTTATAGAGATAGTTCAAATCTATTTTAATATTATTTGTACTAGCTTATAGCTAGATCCATTTCAACTCTAATGTAAAATTATCTATACTAGGTTATATAGCTAGTTCAACTCAAGTGTAAAATTATTCGAACTAGCATATAAAGATACTTCAACTCTAGTGTAATGTTTTTGTACTAGGTTATAGAGCTAATGCAGCTCTAGTGTAAAATTATTTGTACTAGCTTATAGAGCTAGTGCAGCTCTATTGTAAAATTACTTGAACAAGATTATAGAGCTAGTTCAAGACTATTGTAAAATTATTTGAACTAGGTTATAGAGCTAGTTCAATTGTAGTGTAAAGTTATTTGTACTAGCTTATAGATCTAGTTCACCTCTATTGTAAAATTATTTGTACTAGCTTATCGAGCTAGTTCAACTCTGGTGTAAAATTATTTTTACTAGGTTAAATAGCTAGTTCAGCTCTAGTGTAAAATTATTTGAACTAGGTTATAGATCTAGTTCGAATCTAGTGTAAAATTATTTGTACTTGCATATATATCTAGTTCAACTCTAGTGTAAAATTATTGGTACTAGGTCATAGAGCTAGTTTAACTCTAGTGTAAAATTATTTGAACAAGGTTGTAGAGCTAGTTCAACTCAAGTGTAAAATTATGTGTACTAGCTTATAGAGCTAGTTCAACTCTAGTGTAAAATTATTTGAACTAGGTTATAGAGCTAGTTCAACTCTAGTATAAAATTATTTGAACTCGAATATAGAGATAGTTCAATTCTAGTGTAAAATTATTTGTACTAACTTATATAGCTAGTTCAACTCTAGTGTAAAATTATTTGTACTAAATTATAG
>LR738713.1:450850157-450881151 GCA_902687465.1 Secale cereale | reverse complement strand
CTAGTTCAACTCTAGTGTAAAAATATTTGTACTAGGTCATAGAGCTAGTTTAACTCTAGTGTAAAATTATTTGAACTAGGTTGTAGAGCTAGTTCAACTCAAGTGTAAAACTATGTGTACTAGCTTATAGATCTAGTTCAACTCTAGTGTAAAATTGTTTGTACTAGCTTATAGATCTAGTTCAACTCTAGTGTAAAATTATTTGTACTAGCTTATAGAGCTAGTTCAACTCTAGTGTAAAATTATTTGAACTAGGTTATAGAGCTAGTTCAACTCTAGTATAAAATTATTTGAACTCAAATATAGAGATGGTTCAACTCTAATGTAAAATCATTTGTACTAGCTTATATAGTTAGTTCAACTCTAGTGTAAAATTATTTGTACAAGCTTATAGAGCTAGTTCTACTCTAGTATAAAATTATTTGAACTCGAATATAGAGATAGTTCAACTCTAGTGTAAAATTATTTGTACTAGCTTATATAGCTAGTTCAACTCTAGTGTAAAATTATTTGTACTAGCTTATAGAGCTAGTTCAACTCTAGTGTAAAATTATTTGAACTAGGTTATATAGCTAATTCAACTCTTGTGTAAAATTATTTGAACTCGCATATAGAGATAGTTCAACTCTAGTGTAAAATTATTTGTACTTCCTTATATAGTTAGTTCAACTCTATTGTAAAATTATTTGTACTAGCTTATAGAGCTAGTTTGTCGGGGGAAACTGTCCACCACGAACACCTATGGGACCGGAGCCCCTTGTACGTTGCGGTAAGGGAGCGGAGGAAGCACAAAGAGCAGATCGAGGAGAGCACACGGGCAGTTTACCCAGGTTCGGGCCGCGATGGACGCGTAAAACCCTACTCCTGCTTGGTTTTGTATTGAGTGTTGGAGCTCGGGAGCTTGAAGAACTAGCTACACCGAGCGAGTGAGCGATCTAGGTTCCGAACCCTTTCTACGTTGTGCATGGGCCTCCTTTTATAGCTCAAGGGGTCACCGACAGGTGTCAACGTAGAAGAAAGGGCAAAATGTAATTGTGGTGGTAGTTGTAACAGTGCGGGAATAGTGCGTGAACAGTGGATGAACAGTGGTCATCACCTACTTTGACAGTGGGGGACAAGAGCATTAAATGCCCGTCGCCGTCGACCCCAAAAGCGCCCGCCCTTGCGTCTCCGTTCGCCACGGCGATAGCCTCGTCACCGTGGAGTGCCACCGTGTCCCCCAGGCTGCACAGCCATCCGCCACGCGTCCCTGGACGGGCCCCAGGGCGACGCGTGGGCCGATGAGCTGGAGCGCAGGCACAGAGGGCAGGCTTCCCCCGGCAAGCACCTTGTCGGGGTCTTGATCTTGTCGGGCCGGGAAGCTTGTCGCTCCCCGGGTCTTGCCGGGGCGCAGGGTGCGCCGAGGCGTGTCTCTTGAGATGCAGTTTTCTGGTCTTCCTGGAAAACTCCTCTTGCTAGGGGCTTGTGCTAATGAGGTAATCTTGAGCCTGGGACGGCCTTCCCGGCAAGCTCCACTTGCCGGGCCTTGATCTTCTGTCTTGTATACTTTGTTTTTGAATGGCTTAATAAGGACCAGAGAGGTTTCCGCCAAGCACGTGGTAGACCCTGCCGCGGGAAGCTGCTACTGCCCGTGCACAAATTGGCGTACTAAGGTACCCCTATCTTAGTACACCGACAGGAGCCCCCGGGCCTGGGCCACACACGGTGCCGAGCGCTGTTGGGCCAGGCCCAAAATAGTGCACGGGCACGCGCGGCCCACGGCAAGCCGTAATTCCCCTTCCGCATCCGCCGCGTCCCTCCCTAACGGCACGCGTCGATTGCGGCGTCGTGGGAGAGATCGTGGCCACGTTCTTTAATGGGAAATGCGGAGCGTCCCCACTTCCCCGTTAAAAGCAGAGGAAGCAGGGGCCGTTACCTTACTTCGTCTTCATTGCTTCTTCCACCTCCAGAAATCCCCCGCCGCGCCTCTTTGCCTCCGCACCTCCTCCGCCGTCTTCCGCATCTGCGGCGCCGCCGAACTCCTCACTCCTTTCCTCGCCGCCTCCGCCATGGCCCCGAAGACCGAGAAGGCGAAGGCGGAGAAGGCCAAGAAGGAGAAATCAGAGCAGGCGGCGAAGCTTGCTCTTCTGCGGAAGAGGAACGTCGTTTTCGCGCCGAGGCTCAGCGCGAGGGAGCTCTGGAATAAGTATTATCTCTTCTGGGCCAAGGAGACCAAGGCGCATCCCCGCACCAGGGTCTACCCGGCCGCCGCCAGAGATCTGTACCCCAGCGGGTATTTCTTCTTTGCTGTCTTCTTCCACTGCGGCCTGTGTCCTCCATTTTCGGAGTTTTTCTGTGATATCATGAACACCTACAATCTCCATCTCTTAGACTTCACCCCCAACGCCATCCTTACGATGGCGGTTTTCGCACATCTGTGCGAAAACTACATAGGGATCTATCCAAACGTAGCGCTCTTTCGGCATTTTTTCATGCCTAGAGCAGAGGCCGGCGCTCCCCTCTCCGAAGGTATCTCTTGGGTCTTCCGCTTGAACAAGAAAGAGTCTTATCTGAAAGGAGAGCTCCACGGCAAGTGGGAAGAGTGGCGCGCAGACTGGTGCTGGGTAGTGGAGGACAAGCCGGAGCCTTTTACTGCGCCGCGCACAACAGCCATAGTGCGCGGCAGGGACTGGAGCGAGTTGGCCCCGGATGATGTCAAGCTCAACGCTGCCCTTGTTAGGATTCTTCGTCTCCGGGTAGCCAAGTTGACCATCGGAGAGGTAGGAGCAGATTTCCTCCGCCGCCGCATCGCTCCTTTACAAGAAAGGAAAAGGCCAGCATGGGAGTTTGGCAATGCGGCGGACATAATGAGGTTGCGCCCGGGGTTGAACTACAACTTCACGGCGCTGGAGCTGAAGGGGATGCTCCGGGAGCTTTTCAAGCACGACCCGGCCCACCCGGAGTGGTTTAGACCTCCCCGGGGAGTAGTACCGCTATGCAACAGCACCGCCCGGGACGCATTGCACGCAATGATGCCTGCGTGCGATTCTCACGGCGTCGACCCCACTTGGATAGTGCCCACGCCGGATGCCATCATGAGCTTCTTTGATAACTTGGTTGAGGTGCCGAAGAACTCCGAGGAGATCAAGGGTCTCACCCGGGCCACCACGGAGCGGGACATAGCCTATATTGCTTCCCGGATGGAAGAGGCCGCCGCAGCCGCAGCAGCAGGAGACTTCGGGTTCACGGTCGACGAGGCAGAGGCTGAGGACGCGTCGTGCCAGGCCGAGGAGGCAGAGATCCGGAGACTTCTCAAACTTCCGCCCGACGAGCTCGCCGGGGTCCCTTCTCTGAGGCATGCCGGGATCCCCAGGGTTGTGAGCGAGGCCGCGGCAAGAGGCGAGGTTGTCGGAGGAAGCAGAGGTGCCGGAGGGAGCGGAGCCACTGGAGGGGGCAGGGCCGCGGGGCAGGGTGCTGTGCCCAGCAAGCCCACCGAGGAGGAGGAGGAGGACGCCGGAGCCGACGAGGATACTGGCGGGTCTCTGGGGCTAGACGATGTCTCCTCGTCCTCGGAGAGCTCTCCGCCCCGGGCAAGTCCCAGGCGAACTCCGTTGAAGCGCCTCCGCAAGGCGCCTACGGCGACGAGGACGCAGGCGCCCCGACAACAGCCTGCTCGCCGGGCGACGCGAGCCACCAGGGGGAGCCAGGCTGCGACGGAGGCGCCCCGTACATCAGTCGCGACGGAGGCGCCCCACGCAACAGCTGCGGCGGGGGCGCCCCATGTGCAGGCGCCAAGCGGAGGGGGATCCTCCCAGAGCGGAGCGGCCGCTCCGCCTGCTCCTCGGGCCTCGGCGTCAGCGGAGGCTGGGTCTTCGCAGCCCCTAGCCCCGGGGACCACCAAGCGCCCGAGGGAGCCTTCTCCTCCTGCTCCCCGCGCGGAAGCGCCTCAGGTGGAGTTCGACTTCTCCGCCCTGAGCGACGACGACGACGAGGAAGAGGAGTAAGCACTTGTATTTTGTGATTTCTTCGATCCAGTCTTGATTCTTTCTTTGATGATTCTGATTTTGCTTCTTGCTTTGATTTCAGGACCCTGGCCCAGCGAGCGGCGAAGAAGGCCAAGGTTCCCGTGGTGGTGGTCAAGGACGACTCGCCCGTCGCGGCGACAGGGGACGCGCCGGCGACGGACTTGCCGGACCCAACCGCTGCTCCGAGGAGCAGCCCCCAGCGCAGCCCCCAGCGTAAGTCTGGTCTTGAGCTGTTTGCTCGTCGGGCGCACTTGAGGTTTTTGCCTTGTTCTAACATCTCGTTGCTCTGGTTGTCTTGCTTGTCTTGTGCAGAGGTGGAGCCGCAGCCACAGGAGCGCCCGGAGACCGCTCCCGAGGAGCCGCAGATTCCGCCAAGGACGGGCTCCCCGCCAAGGGCGAGCAGCCCGACAAGGGTGGCCACCCCGCCAAGGGAGGGCACGGGCGGCCCTCCGCCAGCAGGAGCCACCGTTCCACCGCTAAGGCAGGACCCCCCGGCGAGGGAGCCTGTTGTCGACGAAGTCCGCGAAGGTCAGTCTGATAGCTTTTTCTTCTTGGACTTGTCTTTTTGGATATTTGCTTGATCTTTTTCTTTTCTTCTTATTCTTCTAGATCCTCCTCCCCCGGAGCGGATGGAGACGGAGGTCACCGTCGAGGAGGAGGGTGCGCAAGGCGACGCCGGCGACGCCACTGTCGTTGAGGACATGGCAGGAGCCGACGAGCCTGCCGCGGAGGAGACTGCCCCGACCGCAGACGCAGCGGCCGGGGAGGGGGACGGCGGCCACACTGCCGGCCCGGAGGCGGCAGGAGCGTCGAGCGCTGCGCCGGCCGCCGACCCCTCCACCGGCAAGGAGCAGTCGGGCTTCTATCTTGAGGCCCCCAACGGCGTCTTCATACAAGTGCCGTGGGGGTCTTCGTCGCGAGCCCCCGAGGAGGGAGAGGCCTTTGATGGAGAGGTCCTCGCCTCCGCGGGGTTGAAGATCGTCGAAGCGCCTGGCGGGAGCGACGAGCCCGAGGAGGAGAAACTGCTTCACCGGCTCCTGGCCCTTTACCGGGCCAGGCAGGCGAAACTGGAGTCTCGGGAAGTCCTCACCGCCAAGGCTGCAGCAGAGTTGGAGAAGCGCACTGCTGAACTCCGCGCCGCCAACCAGGCGGCCCTCCGTGACTTGGCGGAGGAGCGCGAGAGGCTTGCCGGAGAGCAGCAGTAGTTTCTTCTAGAGAAGGCTGAGGCCGAGGAGCAGCAGCGGCTGGTTGGTGAAGAGCTGTCCCGGCGAGAAGGAGAGCTCACCCAGCGAAAAGTCGACCTCGACGCCCACGAGGAAGACCTTACCGCCCGGGAGCAGGCCCTTGGCGGAGAGTTGAAGGAGGCGAAAGCCGTCGCAGACGCCGCGGAAACCGCCAAGAAGGACCTCGAAGCTAAGGTGGTGCAGCTGGAGGAGTACCTGAAGGCGAGCACGGAGAGGGTCACTGCGCTCAATATAGAGCGCGAGAAAGACGCCCATACCAACTCTGAACTCCAGGTACGCCTCTCCAAGCAGGGCGACGAGCTCAAAGCCGCCAAGGACTCAATTGCTGATCTGGAGTTGAAGGTCTCCACGCTGAAAGATTCACTCAATGCCGTCCGGGACCGCGAAACCAAGCTGAAGGACGAGCTCTGCAAGGAGCGAGGCCTGGTGGAGAGCGCCGCCACTTCAGCTAACAACTTCCGCCGGACCGTCGAAATATGGACTGAAGATCTGGTGGCTTCTGCTGGCAACATCGACAAGGAGCTGATGGCGCTGAGGGTGGAACACCTCATATACTCTCCGGATCCAAATCTTCCCCACAGCGCCAAGCTCAGTCTTTTCTTCAGGGGGATCGCGCCGGCGCTCGCACGTCTGCAGCAGAAGCTCCCCGCGCAGCTGGCCGAGGAGTCGCGCCAGCTTTGTGCGGGGACCCTGGAGCGCGTCTTGACCAAGATTGTTTACCGCAATCCTGGAATTAATCTCGTCAACGTCCTCTGCAGTCTGCCGGCCGACGCCGATTAGGAGGCACTGAAGGCGCAGGTCGCCCATATCATCGCCAAGGTGAACAAGATCTCCAGACGCGAGGGTGACCGCGTAGATTAGGCCTCTTTCTTTTTATCTCTTTTGCTGCTGCAAAGAGTGTCATGAACATGAATCTATTAGTCATTGCGACAAGTTATCCCTTGTAATATATTATCTTATTTCGATCAATCGATGCAGTGTTATCTCCCTTGCTTTGGTCCTTTACTTTGTATGCTTTTAACCCTACGCTTCTAGGGGACTTGCCGGCAAGGGGCCTTTGCCGCGAGCGCTGAGTGTTGGACTCTGAGCAGCCTGCTGGCCAAGGTCTTACCGGCAAGCAACCTTGCCGCAGCTAGTCGCAACGCACTTAGCTTGCTGAGCGAACTCGAAAACGAAGCAAGGGTGCGACACTTGTCGCAACTCACTTAAGTCGTTGAGCGTACTCGAAAACAAGATAAGGGTGCGGCTAGCCACGGGTAGGTTCCTCCGCGCACAGGTTTTCCATACAAAGTGTGGTTGTTCAAGGAAGATAACTAATTTTTTTAAAAAATTTGAATTGCTCAAATTCTGGTAACTTAGCTTTCGTATATTGCTTGCTTCCCCGACAAGGCTTCTCTTTCTTGAACAGCACTTGGTTCACCTTCCATCTCCTTCCCCCCCGGCAAACTTGTGCGCAAGGAACATTCCTTCTGCTTAAGAGGGAAAGGAAAAAAAGAGGGAAACAAGTATATAGCCTTTCGGCGTGCTAAAGCTTACCGGATACGTGTGTTGCACAAGATGCCAAATAATGCATGCAAATAGCGAAGAAAAGCATGGAAAAGGCAAATAGCGCAAAACACAAAAGCTTTACTGATGCACGGGATCTGCGCCCGGCTTTGTACAAAGGATTACATGCAACAGCGGCAAGACTTGTACAAAAGGTGGTTGCCGGAGTGGATCACGGCAACCGCGCCTTATGGGTGAAACTTGCGAAGATGCTCTATGTTCCAGGAATTGCTCACCGGTAAGCCTTCTTCGGTCTCAAGGCGGACAGCGCCGGGCCTTGTGACTTGTCTCACCCGATAAGGGCCTTCCCACTTCGGCGTCAACTTGTTGGAATTCTTGGCGGACTGAACACGCCGAAGAACAAGGTCGCCTTCCTCGAGACTCCTGGCCTTAACCTTGCGGCTATGATAGCGGCGCAAGGCTTGCTGGTATCGAGCAGCTCATACAGCAGCCTGGAGACGTTCCTCCTCGAGGAGCAATGCATCATCTTGTCACAGTTGCTCTTGCTCGAGCTCATCATAAGCGAGCACTCGAGGAGATCTGTATACGAGTTCCGTGGGGAGAACTGCCTCTGCTCCATAGACAAGAGTAAAGGGTGTCTGTCCGGTGGCTCGATTTGGTGTCGTTGTGATTGACCAAAGAGCCGCCGGCAACTCCTCTATCCAGTTTCTTCCGCACTTGCGCAGCCTGTCAAAGGTCCTTGTCTTGAGTCCGCGCAGCACTTCAGCGTTTGCCCTCTCCGCTTGACCATTGCTCCTCGGGTGAGCAACAGAAGCGAAGCACACCTTGGCGCCAAGGTCTTGGACGTATTTCATGAAGGTGCGACTAGTAAATTGCGTACCGTTGTCGGTGATGATCCTGTTAGGGATTCCGAAACGGCAAACAATCGACCTGAAGAACCTGACTGCTGACTGTGCTGTCACCTTTCTCACCGGTTCCACTTCTGGCCACATTGTGAACTTGTCGATTGCAACGTACAAGTACTCAAAGCCCCCGACAGCACGGGGGAAGGGGCCGAGGATATCGAGCCCCCAGACCAAGAAGGGCCAGGACAAAGGGATCGTCTGGAGAGCTTGAGCTGGCTGATGAATTTGCTTGGCATGGAACTGGCACGCTTCACACTTGGTTACTTGTGCAGTTGCATCTTGGAGGGCTTCTGGCCAGAAGAACCCTTGCCGGAACGTCTTCCCGGCAAGTGCCCTTGCGCCAATGTGGTGGCCACATATGCCTCCGTGTATTTCTGCCAACAGCTTCTGTCCATCTTCTCTGGAAATGCACTTCAACCTGACACCATTGAGTCTTCTTCTGTACAGTTCGTTATCCACGAACTGGTACATACTTGACTGCCTAGTTATCTTCTCTATCTCTTCTGGGTCGTCGGGAAGTTCTCCAGCTTGCAGAAAACGGACAATCTGTTGTGCCCATGCCGGAGCCCGAGGCTCAACGGCAAGGACTAAAGGCATGAGGGCCGCTGCGCGAACCTCAGCTTCTACGGCAAGAACCTCCGGTTCTGCCGGAGCTGATGGTCCCCCGGCAAGCTCGCCGGGGCGAGGCTTGTCGGGAACGATTGCTTCAACTGTACAGACCCTAGGATCTACAGGAGCAAACTGTTCCTCACCGTTCTGGTTGTTCATCTTGGGGACCTTGGCGGCGGCTTCAGGAATATCCGCCGGCAAGTAGTCATCGGAGACCAACTTTCTCTTCTTACTTTGCCCAACTGATGGTGTAACGGATGGCTGAGTCAGCTTGAGCAGGAAGGTCCCTGGTTCCACAGGTAACTTCATCGCAGCACACTTTGAAAGGCCGTCTGCAATTTCATTCTGAGCTCTTGGAACGTGTTCCATTTGCAGACCTTCAAAGTGTTCTTCAAGCTTCCTCACTTCATCTACATAGGCTTCCATCAAAGGGCTCTGATAACTCTTGTTGACTTGTCGGACCACCAACTGAGAATCTCCCCGTACAATCAGCTTCTTGATCCCAAGTTCGGCCGCAATCCTGAGGCCGGCAAGCAAGCCTTCATACTCAGCAGTATTGTTTGTCGCTTGCTCCCTGGGAAAGTGCATCTGGATAACATACTTGAGGTGTTCTCCGGTGGGCGCTATGAGTACCACGCCGGCACCGGCGCCTTGCAGCGAGAAGGCACCATCAAAGTACATTACCCATTCACTCGTCGCTTCTTGTACGGGTACACTTGTCTCTGGAACTTCTTCATCGGGCGTTGGGGTCCATTCAGCTATGAATTCTGCCAAAGCTCGGCTCTGGATAGTTGAAGTACTCTCAAACTTGAGACCAAAGCTCGATAGCTCCAGTGCCCACTCGACGATCCTGCCTGTTGCTTCTGGATTTTGCAATATCCTCTTCAACGGAAAGCGAGTGACCATTGTTATCTCATGTGCTTGGAAGTAATGGCGCAGCTTTCTCGAGGCCATGAGGAGGCCGAAAAGCAACTTCTGCACCCCGGAGTATCTTTATCTAGCCCCCTGCAAGAGGGAACTCACAAAATACACCGGGCGCTGTACCATCTTTCTTCGCACTTCTCCTTGTTCCTGCGTAGAGTTGTCCTTGTCGGGGCCAGAGCTTGTCGGAGCAGCCCCCTGCTTGTCGCTGGGTTCACTTGTCGGTGGTGTAGACTCTTCCTCTGCCTCCCTCTCCGCTACCAACGCAGCACTAACCACTTGATTGGTTGCCGCTAAGTACAGCAGCAACTTCTCTTGTGGCCTAGGTGCGACAAGTATTGGAGTACAGGATAGGTATCATTTCAAGTCTTGCAGCGCTGCCTCCGCTTCCGGAGTCCATTTCATAGGACCTGCCTTCTTCAAGATTTTGAAGAAAGGTAGGGCGCGTTCTGCAGACTTTGAAATGAACCTACTGAGGGCAGCTACACAACCTGCAAGTCTCCTGACATCCTTGACGCGCTTCGGGGCTTCGATCTGCTCGATGGCTTTTATCTTGTCGGGATTAGCTTCAATCCCCCTCTGGGACACAAAGAACCCGAGAAGCTTGCCGGAGGGGACTCCAAAGACGCACTTCTCGGGATTCAACTTGAGCTGGATCTTGCGCAGATTTGCAAATGTTTCTTCCAAATCTTGAATCAGGGTGTCTTTGCTCTTGCTCTTCACCACTATGTCATCCATGTAGGCTTCTACGTTTCTGTGGATCTGTGGCTCAAAAGCAGTGTGCACTACCCTTGCAAAGGTCGAGCCTGCATTCTTCAATCCAAAAGGCATGCGTATGAAACAATATGTGCCGCATGGAGTGATAAATGCAGTCTTCTCTTCATCTTCCTTGGCCATGAAAATCTGGTGGTAGCCTGAATATGCATCAAGGAAAGAGAGTAGCTCACATCAGGCAAGGGAAATGGATCCTTGGGACATGCTTTATTCACATCAGTGAAGTCTATACACAGTCTCCACTTCCCGTTGGCCTTACGCACGACAACTGGATTTGCTAACCACGTCGGATGGATCACGCCTCTAACCAGGCCCGCTGCTTCTAGTTTCTTGATCTCTTCGGCAATGAATTCTTGGCGCTCCACGGCTTGCTTCCTGACCTTCTGCTTGACGGGCCGCGCATGAGGACAAACAACAAGCTTGTGCTCAATTACCTTCCTGGGAACACCGGGGATGTCAGATGGTTGCCACGCAAACACATCGACATTCGCCCGCAGGAAGGCAACGAGCGCGCTTTCCTATTTGCTGTCAAGCGTAGCACTGATGGTGAAAGTACCACCAGTGCCGTCCTCCTTAGCGGACACCTTCTTGGTTGCCGGTGGAGCGGCCATCCCCTTCTTGCACTTGCCGGTGGAGCTCGATGGAACGTCTTCGACGACAGCGCAGCACTCCGAAGAGGTGCGTTTGCCGGAGTGGGCCCCAGAGCACTTGCCGGACTTAGTCTTGGTCTTCTTCCCCCCGGGAGCTTCAGCGGCAAGTGTGTTGCTCTCTGCTGGGGCTGCCGCATCCCGGTAGATGTTGTCAGCGCAGATAAGCGCGTCCTTCTTGTCGCCATGGACAGAGATGACGCTTATCGACCCCGGCATCTTGAGTACATTGTAGGCGTAGTGGGAAGCCGCCATGAACTTGGCGAGGGCAGGACGTCCAAGTATCCCATTATATGGCAATGGGATATCGGCAACATCAAAGGTTATCCTCTCTGTCCTGAAGTTGAGCTCCCCGCCAAAGGTCACTGGCAGAGTGATCTTCCCCCTGGTCTTGCTCCTTCCCGGGTTTATTCCTTGGAACGAACCGGTCTCTTCGAGCTCGCCATCTGGGATCTGGAGTTTCTTGATCACAGCTGAGGAGATCAAGTTCAGCCCGGCCCCGCCGTCAACCAACATTTTGGTGACCTTGAGGTTGCGGATAGTTGGTGAGACCAACATCGGCAAGCACCCGAGCGCAGTGGTGCGGTCAGGGTGATCCTCAATATCAAAAATGATGGGCGTGCTGGACCATTTGAGGAGCCTGCGCGACTCCACGGGCGGCTCAGCTGCATTTACTTCCCGCACCCACTGCTTGAGTTGGCGGTGGGAAGTATGCAGAGAGGCGCCTCCGTCGACACACAGGACTTCCGTGGCCTTCTGGAACTCCTGCTCGCTGTCATCACCTTCTTCCATGTCATCGTCGTCGTCTTCTTCCTCCTTGTCGCGGCCCCGGGGAGGTCGGTCACCTTGCCGCTGCTTGGCCTTGCCGCGGCGTCCTCCCCGACCATTAAATGGCCGCTTCTTGCTGGGCTCTCCCCCGCCACCTTGGGCCTTCTCCTTGTCGCGACGCTCGTACTCAGCTTTTTGCTGGTCGACGAGGTACTCGACGCGCTTGCAGTTGGAGAGATCATGACCCTTGGTGCGGTGGATCTTGCAATATTGCTTGTCGGAGCCGTCCTGCTTGTCGGCTGCCGCTACGGGGGCAGGCTCCTTGCCGGAGCCGCCAGCCTGTGCTGTCTTGGCGGTAGCCTCCTTGCCGGACTTCTCGACGACAAGCACCTCCTTGCTCTTCTTCTTCCTATTGTTCCGCCGCCGGCTCTTCTTTGCCGGGGCGGCATCCTCGCTGTCGCTTCCCCCTGCGCCAGCATCCTCCCCGGGGAGTCTCCTCCCCTCTTCGGCGCGCGCACACTTATCAGCTAGAGCATAGAGCTCGCTGACATCCCGTATCTTGGTCATGGCCATCTCTTCCCGCATGCGGCGGTTACGCACATTCTGGTGGAACGCGCTGATAACCGCGGCAGGGTGGACGTCAGGGATATTGTGCTGCACGCGGCTGAAGCGCTGGATGTACTTGCGCAGAGGTTCTCCTTCCTTCTGGGCCAAAATGTGGAGATCACTCTCCTGGCCGTGGGGTTTGTGGCCGCCCGTGAAGGCGCCAACAAACTGGTGGCAAAGGTCCGCCCATGAAGAAATAGAGCCTTCCGGCAAGTGCATAAGCCAAGAACGAATGTTCGGCTTAAGCACCAGCGGGAAGTAGTTCGCCAGTATCTTCTCGTCGCGCCCCCCGGCAGCCTGCACCGCGATGGTGTAGATGCTGAGGAACTCCGAGGGGTGCGTCTTGCCGTCGTACTTCTCCGGTACGTCGGGCTTGAAGTTCTTCATGCTGGGCCACTGGACACGCCGCAGCTCGCGGGTGAACGCAGGACAACCTGCCGCGTACGGCAAGTCGCCTGGCTCACCGGGCGCGTGCGTATCGACAGCGGTCCCAGCGCGCTGATCTGATTGTCGCCGGGCTTCTCGGCGGCGCTCGATCATCGTTCGAGCGTCTTCTTGTCGCCGGTCGTCAAGGACTTGGCGCTGGTCCCGACGAGCCCGCGGATCCGACGACGCCGTGGAGTCGTCGTCGACGTTAATCCGGCGGGGAGGCGTCTTCTGCTTCCGCGGCGGGGAGTGCACGGTGGTTGCACCCCCGGCGGTCTTGTCGCCATCGGCCTTCGTCTTCTCGACTTGCCGTGGCCGCGATGTCGCTGGCTGCTGCGGCGTGTCGTTATTGGAGAAGGCGATGAGGCTTTGGATTGTTGCCCTTCAGTCTTCGGCCTTGTCTGCCGCTGGAGGGAAGTCGAGGAGCAGCTGCGCTCTTGCGAGTGCTTCTGCTGGAGAGGAGGGGAGCGGGGGCGAGCGGTGCGAGGAGCGGGATATGCTCGGACTCCTAACAGGGTTAGAAGGAGCAGTTTCCCGCCCCGGCGACCGCACCTTGCTCGTGCCAGGACGGTGGTCTGGAGCATCCCGTGAACCTCCGGTCTGTCCTTGTCCCAGCAAGCGGATGGTACCTCCTGTACCACGGCGCTGCTGGGTTGTCGTCTGCTGCGATGGACGTGGCGCATCTACGGACACCGAGGCTCGGTCGTCCGTCTTGTCCTTGGATTTGGTGGCGCCGCGAGTTTCCTCGCCGGCGACCACCCTTGCGCCGACGTCTCCTCCACCCATCGTTGGTTCTGGTGGCGGTGGAACAGACGCAGACGGGCCTCCGACCTCCGAAGCCTTCTACTTTGGGGCCATGCTGTTGCTGATGGAGCTGATGAAGCTGGAGAGGTTGATGAAGAATGCGCCCGCGTGAGCGCCGGATCAGGTTCGCACAACCTCGACGCCTCCTACCTAGCGCGCCAAAGATGTCGGGGGAAACTGTCCACCACGAACACCTATGGGACCGGAGCCCCTTGTACGTTGCGGTAAGGGAGCGGAGGAAGCATAAAGAGCAGATCGAGGAGAGCACACGGGCAGTTTACCCAGGTTCGGGCCGCGATGGACGCGTAAAACCCTACTCCTGCTTGGTTTTGTATTGAGTGTTGGAGCTCGGGAGCTTGAAGAACTAGCTACACCGAGCGAGTGAGCGATCTAGGTTCCGAACCCTTTCTACGTTGTGCATGGGCCTCCTTTTATAGCTCAAGGGTTCACCGACAGGTGTCAACGTAGAAGAAAGGGCAAAAATGTAATTGTGGTGGTAGTTGTAACAGTGCGGGAATAGTGCGTGAACAGTGGATGAACAGTGGTCATCACCTACTTTGACAGTGGGGACAAGAGCATTAAATGCCCGTCGCCGTCGACCCCAAAAGCGCCCGCCCTTGCGTCTCCGTTCGCCACGGCGATAGCCTCGTCACCGTGGAGTGCCACCGTGTCCCCCAGGCTGCACAGCCATCCGCCACGCGTCCCTGGACGGGCCCCAGGGCGACGCGTGGGCCGATGAGCTGGAGCGCAGGCACACAGCGCAGGCTTCCCCCGGCAAGCACCTTGCCGGGGTCTTTATCTTGTCGGGCCGGGAAGCTTGTCGGTCCCCGGGTCTTGCCGGGGCGCAGGGTGAGGCGTGTCTCTTGAGATGTAGTTTTCTGGTCTTCCTGGCAAACTCCTCTTGCCAGGGGCTTGCGCTAATGAGGTAATCTTGAGCCTGGGACGGCCTTCCCGGCAAGCTCCACTTGCCGGGGCCTTGATCTTCTGTCTTGTATACTTTGTTTTTGAATGGCTTAATAAGGACCAGAGAGGTTTCCAGCAAGCACGTGGTAGACCCTGCCGCGGGAAGCTGCTACTGCCCGTGCACAAGTTGGGGTACTAAGGTACCCCTATCTTAGTACACCGACATAGTTCTACTATAGTGTAGAATTATTTGAACTCGCATATAGAGATAGTTCAACTCTACTGTAAAATTATTTCTACTTGCTTATATAGCTAGTTCAAATCTAGTGTAAAATAATTTGAACTAGGTTATAGAGCTAGTTCAAACCTAGTGTAAAATTATTTGTACTAGCTTCTAGAGCTAGTTCAACTCTAGTGTAAAATTATTTGTACAAGCTTATAGAGCTAGTTCAACTCTAGTGTAAAATTATTTGAACTAGGTTATTGACCTAGTTCAACTCTAGTGTAAAATTATTTGAACTCGCATATAGAGATAGTTCAACTCTAGTGTAAAATTATTTGTACTACCTTATATAGCTAGTTCAACTCTAGTGTAAAATATTTTGAACTAGGTTACATAGCTAGTTCAACTCTAGTGTAAAATTATTTGTACTAGATTATAGAGCTAGTTCAACTCTAGTGTAAAATTATTTGAACTAGGTTATATAGCTAGTTCAACTCTAGTGTAAAATTATTTAAACTCGCATATAGAGATAGTTCAACTCTAGTGTAAAATTATTTGTACTTGCTTATATAGCTAGTTCAAATCTACTGTAAAATAATTTGAACTAGGTTATAGAGCTAGTTCAAATCTAGTGTAAAATTATTTTTACTAGCTTATAGATCTAGTTCAACTCTAGTGTAAAATTATTTGTACTAGGTTATATAACTAGTTCAACTCAAGTGTAAAATTATTCGAACTAGCATATAAAGAGACATCAACTCTAGTGTAATTTTTTGTACTAGGTTATAGAGCTAGTGCAACTCGAGTGTAAAATTATTTGTACTAGTTTATAGAGCTAGTGCAACTCTAGTGTAAAATTACTTGAAAAAGATTATAGAGCTAGTTCAAGACTATTGTAAAATTATTTTAACTAGGTTATAGAGCTAGTTCAATTGTATTGTAAAATTATTTGTACTAGCTTATAGATCTAGTTCAACTCTAGTGTAAAATTATTTGTACTAGGTTAAATAGCTAGTTCAACTATAGTGTAAAATTATTTGAACTAGGTTATAGTTCTAGTTCGAATCTAGTGTAAAATTATTTGTACTAGCATATATATCTAGTTCAACTCTAGTGTAAAAATATTTGCACTAGCTCATAGAGCTAGTTTAATTCTAGCATAAAATTATTTGAACTAGGTTGTGAAGATAGTTCAACTCTAGTGTAAAATTATGTTTACTAGCTTATAGATCTAGTTCAACTCTAGTATAAAATTACTTGAACTAGGTTATAGAGCTAGTAAATGTCTAGTGTAAAATTACTTGAACTAGGTTATAGAGCTAGTAAATGTCTAGTGTAAAATTATTTGAACTTGGTTATAGAGGTAGTTCAACTGTAGTGTAAAATTCGTTGAACTAGGTTATAGATCTAGTTCAACTCTAGTGTAAAAAAAATTGTACTAGCTTCTAGAGCTAGTTCAACTCTAGTGTAAAATTATTTGTACTAGCTTACAGAGCTAGTTCAACTCTAGTGTAAAATTATTTGAACTAGGTTATTGACCTAGTTCAACTCTAGTGTAATATTATTTGAACTCGCATATAGAGATAGTTCAACTCTAGTGTAAAATTATTTGTACTAGCTGATATAGCTAGTTCAACTCTAGTGTAAAATAATTTGAACTAGGTTATAGAGCTAGTTCAAATCTAGTGTAAAATTATTCGTACTAGCTTATAGATCTAGTTCAACTCTAGTGTAAAATTATTTGTACTAGCATATATATCTAGTTCAACTCTAGTGTAAAATTATTTGTACTAGGTTATATAACTAGTTCAACTCAAGTGTAAAATTATTCGAACTAGCATATAAAGATACTTCAACTCTAGTGTAATTTTTTTGTACTAGGTTATAGAGTTAGTGCAACTCTAGTGTAAAATTATTTGTACTAGCTTATAGAGCTAGTGCAACTCTAGTGTAAAATTACTTGAACAAGATTATAGAGCTAGTTCAAGACTATTATAAAATTATTTTAACTAGGTTATATAGCTAGTTCAATTGTATTGTTAAATTATTTGTACTAGCTTATAGATCTAGTTCAACTCTAGTGTAAAATTATTTGTACTAGCTTATAGAGCTAGTTCAACTCTAGAGTAAAATTATTTGTACTTGTTAAATAGCTAGTTCAACTCTAGTGTAAAATTATTTGAACTAGGTTATATATCTAGTTCGAATCTAGTGTAAAATTATTTGTACTAGCATATATATCTAGTTCAACTCTAGTGTAAAAATACTTGTACTAGGTTATAGAGCTAGTTTAATTCTAGTGTAAAATTATTTGAAATAGGTTGTGGAGATAGTTCAGCTCTAGTGTAAAATTATGTTTACTAGCTTATAGATCTAGTTCAACTCTAGTGTAAAATTATTTGTTTTAGCTTATAGAGGTAGTTCAACTCTAGTGTAAAATTACTTGAACTAGGTTATAGAGCTAGTAAATGTCTAGTGTAAAATTATTTGAACTTGGTTATAGAGGTAGTTCAACTGTAGTATAAAATTCGTTGAACTAGGTTATAGATCTAGTTCAACTCTAGTGTAAAAAAAATTGTTCTAGCTTCTTGAGCTAGTTTGCCGGTGTACTAAGATAGGGGTACCTTAGTACCCCAACTTGTGCACGGGCAGTAGCAGCTTCCCGCGGCAGGGTTTTCCACGTGCTCGCCGAGTACCTTTCCGGTCCTTATGAAGCCATTCAAGAACAATGTATACAAGTCAGAAGATCAAGGCCCCGGCAAGAGGAGCTTGCCGGGAAGGCCGTACCAGGCTTAAAGTTATCACTTTAACGCAAGGCCCTGGCAAGAGGAGCTTGCCAGGAGGACCAAGGAACACATATCTCAAGAAATGCCTCGGCGCATCATGCGCCCTGGCAGGACCCGGAGAGCGACAAGCTTCCGGGCCCGGCAAGATCAAGACACCGGCAAGGTGCTTGCCGGGGGAGACTGCGCTGTGTGCCCGCGCTCCAGCTCATCGGCCCACGCGTCGCCCTGGGGCCCTTCCAGGGGTGCGTGGCAGATGGCTGTGCAGCCTGGGGGACACGGTGGCAAGCCACGGTGACGAGGCTACCGCCGTGGCGAACGGAGATGCATGGACGGACACTTTTGGGGTCGACGGTGACGGGCATTTAATGCCCTTGTCCCCCACTGTCAAGGTTAGGTGAAGACCACTGTTCATCCACTGTTCACGCACTATTCCCGCACTGTTACAACTACCACCAAAATTACGCTTTTACCCTCCTCTACATTGACACCTGTCGGTGACCCCTTGAGCTATAAAAGGAGGCCCATGCACAAGGTAGAGGGGGTTCGGAACCTAGACAACTCTTTCGCTCGGTGTAGCTAGCTCTTCAAGCTCCCGAGCTCAAGAACTCAATACAATCCAAGCAGGAGTAGGGTTTTACGCGTCCGCGCGGCCCGAACCTGGGTAAACTGCCCGCGTGTGCTCCTCGATCTGCTCTCCGTGCTCCCTCCGCTCCCTTACCGCAATGTAGAAGGGGCTCCGGTCCCATAGGTGCTCGTGGGAGGACAGTTTCCCCCGACATCTTTGGCGCGCCAGGTAGGGGGCGTCGAGGTTGTGCGAACCTGATCCGGCGCTCACGCGGGCGCATTCTTCATCAACCTCTCCAGCTTCATCAACTTCATCAGCAACATCAACATGTCTCCGAAGAAGAAGGCTTCGGAGGTCGGAGGCTCGTCTGCGTCGATTCCACCGCCACCAGAACCAACGGTTGGTGGAGGAGACGCCGGCGGAAGCGTGGTCGCCGGCGAGGAAACTCACGGCGCCACCAAGTCCAAGGACAAGACGGACGACCGGGCCAATTCCAAGGCCTCGGTGTCCGTAGACGCACCACGTCTCTCTCGGGAGGTGCCAAGCAAGCAGCGCCGTGGTACAGGAGGTACCATACGCTTGCTGGGGCAAGGGCAAACCGGAGGATCGCGGGATGCTCAAGGCCATCGTCCTGGCACGAGCAAGGCTCGGTCGCCGAGGCGAGAAACTGCTCCTTCTAACCCTGTTAGAAGTCCGAGCATATCTCGCTCCTCGCACCGCTCGCCGCCGCTCCCCTCCTCTCCAGCAGAAGCTCTAGCAAGAGCACAACTGCTCCTCGATTTCCCTCCAGCGGCAGATAAAGCCGAGGACTGGAGGGCAACGATCCAAAGCCTCATCGCCTTCGCCAACAACGACACGCCGCAACAGCCGGCGACATCGCGACCACGGCAAGTCGACCAGACGAAGGCCGATGGCGACAAGACCGCCGGGGGTGCAACCACCGTGCACTCCCCGTCGCGGAAGCAGAAGACACCACCCCGCCGGATTAACGTCGACGACGACTCCACGGCGTCGTCGGATCCGCGGGCTCGTCGGGACCAGCGCCAAGTCCTCGATGACCGACGACAAGAAAACGCTCGGACGCGCATCGAGCGCCGACGAGAAGCCCGAAGACAGTCAGACCACCGCGCTGGGACCGCTGTCGACACGTACGCGCCCGGTGAGCCAGGCGACTTGCCGTACGCGGCAGGTTGCCCTGCGTTCACCCGTGAGCAGCGGCGAGTCCAGTGGCCCAGCATGAAGAACTTCAAGCCCGACGTACCCGAGAAGTACGACGACAAGACGCACCCCTCGGAGTTCCTCAGCATCTACACCATCGCGGTGCAGGCTGCCGGGGGACGCGACGAGAAGATACTAGCCAATTACTTCCCGCTGGTGCTTAAGCCAAACGTCCGCTCTTGGCTTATGCACTTGCCAGAGGGCTCCATTTCTTCGTGGGCGGATCTGTGCCACCAGTTTGTTGGTGCCTTCACGGGCGGCCACAAACCACACGGCCAAGAGAGCGATCTCCATATCCTAGCCCAGAAGGAGGGAGAATCCCTGCGCAAGTACATCCAGAGGTTCAGCCGCGTGCAACACAACATTCCCGACGTCCACCCTGCCGCGGTTATCAACGCGTTCCACCAGAACGTGCGTAACCGCCGCATGAGGGAAGAGATGGCCATGACCAAGATCCGGGATGTCAGCGAGCTCTACGCTCTGGCCGACAAGTGCGCGCGCGCCGAAGAGGGGAGGAAACTCCCCGGAGAGGATACTGGCGCAGGAGGAAGCGACAGCGAGGATGCCGCCCCGGCAAAGAAGAGCCGGCGGCGGAACAACAGGAAGAAGAAGAGTAAGGAGGTGCTAGTCGTCGAGCAGTCCGGCAAGGAGGCTCCTGCCAAGAAGGCGCAGGCTGGCGGTTCCGGCAAGGAGCCTGCCCCTGTAGCGGCAGCCGACAAGCAGGATGGCTCCGACAAGCAATACTGCAAGATCCACCGCACCAAGGGCCACGACCTTCAGAACTTCAAGCGAGTCAAGTACCTCGTAGAACAGCAGAAGGCTGAATACGAGCGTCGCGACAAGGAGAAGGCCCAAGGTGGCGGAGGAGAACCCAGCAAGAAACGGCCGTTCAATGGCCGGGGAGGACGCCGCGGCAAGGCCAAGCAGCGACAAGGTGATAGACTTCCCCGGGGCCGCGACAAGGATGAGGAAGAAGACGACGATGACATGGAGGAAGGAGATAACAGCGAGCAGGAGTTCCAGAAGGCCACAAAAGTTCTGTGTGTCGACGGAGGCGCCTCTCTGCACACTTCCCACCGCCAACTCAAACAGTGGGTGCGAGAAGTGAATGCAGCAGAGCCGCCCGTCGAGGCACGCAGGCTGCTGAAGTAGTCCGGCACGCCCATTATCTTTGACCTTGAGGACCACCCTGACCGCACCACGGCGGTCGGGTGCTTGCCGATGTTGGTCTCACCAACTATCCGCAACCTCAAGGTCACCAAGATGTTGGTTGACGGCGGGGCCGGCCTGAACTTGATCTCCTCAGTTGTGATCAAGAAGCTACAGATCCCAGACGGCGAGCTCGAAGAAACAGGGTCGTTCCAAGGAATAAACCCGGGAAGGAGCAAGCCGAAGGGCAAGATTACTCTGCCAGTGACCTTTGGCGGGGAACTCAACTTCAGGACGGAGAAGATCACGTTTGATGTTGCCGATATCCCATTGCCATACAATGGGATACTTGGACGACCTGCCCTCGCAAAGTTCATGGCAGCTTCCCACCATGCCTACAACGTACTCAAGATGCCGGGGCCGATAAGCGTCATTTCTGTCCCTGGCGACAAGAAGGACGCGCTTATCTGCGCCGACAAGATCTACCGGGATGCAGCAGCCGCGGCAGAAAGCAACACACTTGCCGCTGAAGCTCCCGGGGGAAAGACCAAGACCAAGTCCGGCAAGAGTTCTGGGGCCCACTCCGGCAAACGCACCTCTTCGGAGTGCTGCGCTGCCGTCGAGGACGCACCATCGAGCTCCACCGGCAAGTGTAAGAAAGGAATGGCAGCTCCACCGGCAACCAAGAAGGTGTCCGCCAAGGAGGACGGCACTGGTGGTACCTTTACCATCAGAGCTACGATCGACAACAAATAGGAAAGCGCGCTCGTTGCCTTCCTGCGGGCGAATGTCGATGTGTTTGCGTGGCAACCATCTGACATCCCCGGCGTTCCCAGGAAGGTAATTGAGCACAAGCTTGCTGTTTGTCCTCATGCGCGGCCCGTCAAGCAGAAGGTCAGGAAGCAAGCCGTGGAGCGCCAAGAGTTCATCACCGAAGAGATAAAGAAGTTGGAAGCAGCAGGCCTAGTTAAAGGCGTGATCCATCCCACGTGGTTAGCCAATCCAGTTGTCGTGTGCAAGGCCAATGGGAAGTGGAGACTGTGTATAGACTTCACTGATGTGAATAAAGCATGTCCTAAGGATCCATTTCCCTTGCCGCGTATTGACCAGATTGTTGACTCCACCGCTGGATGTGAGCTGCTTTCCTTCCTTGATGCATACTCAGGTTACCACCAGATTTTCATGGCCAAGGAAGATGAAGAGAAGACTGCATTCATTACTCCATGCGGCACATATTGCTTCATACGCATGCCCTTTGGATTGAAGAATGCAGGCTCAACATTTGCAAGGGTGGTGCACACTGCTTTTGAGCCACAGATACACAGAAATGTGGAAGCCTACATGGATGATATAGTGGTCAAGAGCAAGAACAAAGATACCCTGATCCAAGACTTAGAAGAAACCTTTGCGAACCTGCGCAAGATCCAGCTCAAGTTGAACCCCGAGAAGTGCGTCTTCGGAGTTCCCTCCGGCAAGCTTCTCGGGTTCTTTGTATCCCAGAGGGGGATTGAAGCCAATCCCGACAAGATAAAAGCCATCGAGCAGATTGAGGCCCCAAGGCGTGTCAAGGACGTAAGGAGACTTGCTGGTTGTGTGGCTGCCCTCAGCACGTTCATTTCAAAGTCTGCAGAACGCGCCCTGCCTTTCTTCAAAATCTTGAAGAAGGCAGGTCCTATGAAATGGACTCCGGAAGCGGAGGCAGCGCTGCAAGACTTGAAAGGATACCTGTCCTCTACTCCAATACTTGTCGCACCTAGACCACAAGAGAAGTTGTTGCTGTACTTAGCAGCAACCAATCAAGTGGTTAGTGCTGCGTTGGTAGCGGAAAGGGAGGTAGAGGAAGAGCCCATAGCCCCGGCAAGTGAATCCAGCGGCAAGCAGGGGGCTTCCCCGACAAGCTCTGGCCCCGACAAGGACAACTCTGCGCAGGAGCAAGGAGAGGTGCGAAGGAAGATGGTGCAGCGCCCAGTGTATTTTGTAAGTTCCCTCTTGCAGGGGGCTAGATCAAGATACTCTGGGGTGCAGAAGTTGCTGTTCGGCCTCCTCATGGCCTCAAGAAAGCTGCGCATTACTTCCAAGCACACGAGATAACAGTGGTCACTCACTTTCCGTTGAAGAGGATATTTCAAAATCCCGAAGCAACAGGCAGGATCGTCGAGTGGGCACTGGAACTGTCAAGCTTTGGACTCAAATTTGAGAGTACCTCAACCATACAGAGCAGAGCTTTGGCTGAATTCATAGCGGAATGGACCCCAACGCCAGATGAAGAAGTCCAAGAGACAAGCGTCCCCGTACAAGAAGCGAGCAGCGAATGGATGATGTACTTTGATGGTGCTTTCTCGCTGCAAGGCGCCGGTGCCGGCGTAGTACTCATAGCGCCCACCGGAGAGCACCTCAAGTATGTTGTCCAAATGCACTTTCCCAAGGAACAAGTGACAAACAATACTGCTGAGTATGAAGGTTTGCTTGCCGGCCTCAGAATTGCAGCCGAACTTGGGATCAAGAAGTTGATTGTGCGGGGAGATTCGCAGCTGGTGGTCCGACAAGTAAATAAGAGTTATCAGAGCCCTTTGATGGAAGCTTATGTTGATGAAGTGAGGAAGCTTGAAGAGCACTTTGAAGGTCTGCAAATGGAGCATGTCCCGAGAGCTCAGAATGATATTGCGGACGGCCTTTCAAAGTGTGCTGCAATGAAGTTACCTGTGGAACCAGGGACCTTCCTGCTCAAGTTAACTCAACCATCCGTTACACCATCAGTTGGGCAGAACAAGAAGAGAAAGTTGGTCTCCGATGACTACTTGCCGGCGGATCTTCCCGAAGCCGCCGCCAAGGTCCCCAAGATCAGCAGCCAAGATGCTGAGGAACAGTTTGCTCCTGCAGATCCAAGGGTCTGTACAGTTGAAGCAGGCGTTCCCGACAAGCCCTGCCCCGGTAGGCTTGCCGGGGGACCATCAGCTCCGGCAGAGCCGGAGGTTCTTGCCGTAGAAGCTGGGGTTCCCGCAGCAGCCCTCATGCCTTTAGTCCTTGCCGTTGAGCCTCGGGCTCCGGCATGGGCACAACAAATCGTCCGTTTTCTGCAAACTAGAGAACTTCCCGACGAGCCAGAAGAGATAGAGAAAATAACCAGACAGTCAAGTATGTACCAGTTCGTCGACAACGAACTGTACAGAAGAAGACTCAATGGTGTCAGGTTGAAATGCATTTCCACAGAAGATGGACAAAAGTTGTTGGCAGAGATACATGGAGGCATATGTGGCCACCACATTGGGGCAAGAGAACTTGCCGGGAAAGCGTTCCGGCAAGGGTTCTTCTAGCAAGAAGCCCTCCAAGATGCAACTGCACAAGTAACCAAGTGTGAAGTGTGCCAGTTCCATGCCAAGCAAATTCACCAGCCAGCTCAAGCTCTCCAGACGATCCCTTTATCCTGGCCCTTCTCGGTCTGGGGGCTCGATATCCTCGGCCCCTTTCCCCGCGCTGTCGGGGGCTTTGAGTACTTGTACGTAGCAATCGACAAGTTCACAAAGTGGCCAGAAGTGGAACCAGTGAGAAAGGTGACAGCACAGTCAGCAGTCAGGTTCTTCAGAGCGATTGTTTGCCGTTTCGGAATCCCTAACAGGATCATCACCGACAATGGCACACAATTTAGAAGTCGCACCTTCATGCAGTACGTCCAAGACCTTGGCGCCAAGGTCTGCTTCGCTTCTGTTGCTCACCCGAGGAGCAATGGTCAAGCGGAGAGGGCCAATGCTGAAGTGCTGCGCGGGCTCAAGACAAGAACCTTCGACAGGCTGCGCAAGTGCGGAAGAAACTGGATAGAGGAGTTGCCGGCGGCTCTTTGGTCAATCAGGACGACACCAAGTCGAGCCAACGGACAGACACCTTTTGCTCTTGTCTATGGAGCAGAGGCAGTTCTCCCCACGGAACTCGTATACGGATCTCCTCGAGTGCTCGCTTATGATGAGCTCGAGCAAGAGCAACTGCGACAAGATGATGCATTGCTCCTTGAGGAGGAACGTCTCCAGGCTGCTGTACGAGCTGCTCGATACCAGCAAGCCTTGCGTCGCTATCATAGCCGCAAGGTCAAGGCCAGGAGTCTCGAGGAAGGCGACCTTGTTCTTCGGCGTGTTCAGTCCGCCAAGAATTCCAACAAGTTGACGCCGAAGTGGGAAGGCCCTTATCGGGTGAGACAAGTCACAAGGCCCGGAGCTGTCCGCCTTGAGACCGAAGAAGGCTTACCGGTGAGCAATTCCTGGAACATAGAGCATCTTCGCAAGTTTCACCCATAAGGCGCGGTTGCCGTGATCCGCTCCGGCAACCACCTTTTGTACATGTCTTGCCGCTGTTGCATGTAAACCTTTGTACAAAGCCGGGCGCAGATCCCGTGCATCAGTAAAGTTTTTGTGCTTTGCGCTATTTGCCATTTCCATGCTTTTCTTTGTTATTTGCATGCATTGTTTGGCACCTTGTGCAACGCACGTCCCCGGTAAGCACTAGCAAGCCGTGAGGCCCTATACTTGTTTTCCGTCCTCTTTTTCTTTCCCTCTTAAGCAGAAGGAGTATTCCTCGCGCACAAGTTTGCCGGGGGGGAAGGAGGTGGAGGATAAACCAAGTGCTATTCTTCAAGAAAGAGAAGCCTTGTCGAGGAACAAGCAATTTATGAAAGCTAAGTTACCAATGTTTGAGTAATACAAATTTTTAAATTTTAGTTGTCTTCCTTGAACAACCACACTTTGTATGGAAAACCTGTGCGCGGAGGAACCTACCCGCGGCTAGCCGCGCCCTTACTCTGTTTCGAGTACGCTCAACGGCTTAAGTGAGCTGCGACAAGTGTCGCGCCCTTACCTCGTTTTCGAGTTTGCTCAGCAGTCTAAGTGTGCTGCGACTAGCTGCGGCAAGGTTACTTGCCGACAAGGTCTTTCGCCAGCAGGCTGCTAAGAGTCCAGCACTCAGCGCTCGCGGCAAGGGCCCCTTGCCGGCAAGTCCCCTGAAAGCGTAGGGTAGAAAAGCATACAAAGTGGAGGACCAAAAGCAAGGGAGATAACACTGCATTGACTGATCAAAATCAGATTGTATATTACAAAGATAACTTGCCATAATACTAATAGATTCTTGTCCATAACATGCCTTGCAGCGGCAAGGGAAACAGAAAGGAAGAAATCTAATTTACGCGGTCGCCTTCACGCCTTGTGATCTTGTTCACCTTGGCGACGATGTGGGCAACCTGCGCCTTCAACGCCTCCTGATCAGCGTCGTCCGGCAAGGTGCGGAGGACGTTGACAAGGTTGATGCCGGGGTTGCGGTAGACGATCTTCGTCAAGAAGCGCTCCAAGGTGCCCATGCAGAGCCGACGCGCCTCGTCGGCCAGCTGCACGGGGATCTTCTCCTGCAGCCTCGCGAGCGCCGACGCGATTCCCCTGAAGAACAGACTTAACTTGGCGCAGTGGGGGAGATTCTCGTCCGGGGAGTACGCGAGATGCTCCGCCCTCAGCGCCACCATCTCCTTGTCGATATTGGCAGCGGAGGTGACCAGATCGTCAGTCCACTGCTCCACCGCCCGGCTGAAGTTGTTCGCTGAGACGGCGGCGCTCTCCACCAAGTTCCGCTCCTTGCGGAGCTCGTCCTTCAGCTTCGTCTCGCCGTCCCGGGCGGCGTCGAGCGAATCAGTCAGAGTGGAGACCTTCAACTCCAAGTCAGCAATGGAATCCTTGGCGGCAGTGAGCTCGTCGCCTTTCTTGGAGAGACGTACCTGCAAGTCAGAGTTGGTGTGGGCATCTTTCTCCCGCTCCACGTTGAGCGCGGTGACTCTGTCCTCGCTTGCCTTCAGGTACCGCTCCAGCTGCTCCACCTTAAGCTCCAGGTCCCTCTTGGCGGTCTCCGCGGCGGCGGCGGCGTCCTTTGCCTCCTTCAGGGCCCCGCCAATGGCCTGCTCCCGGGTGGTGAGGTCGTCCTCGTGGCTGTCGAGGTCGACCTTCCGCTGGTTGAGCGCTCCTTCCCGCTGAGACAACTCTTCGGCAGTCCGCCGCTGCTGCTCCTCGACCTCGGCCTTCTCCAGGAGGAAGGCTTGCTGCGCTCCGGCAAGCTCGTCGCGCTCCTCAGCCAGGTGGCGTAGGGCTGCTTGGTTGTCAGCGCGAAGCTCCGCGGCGCGCTTCTCAAAGTCAACTCCAGCCTTGGCGGCAAGAGCTTCCCGAGATTCCAGTTTCGCCTGCCTGGCCCGGTACAGAGCTAGAAGCCGGCGAAGGAGCTTCTCCTCTTCGGGCTCGTCGCTGCCGCCGGGTGCTTCAATGACCTTCAACCCCGCGGAGGCGAGGACCTCTCCGTCAAAGGTCTCTCCCTCCACAGGGGCTCGAGACGAGGACCCCCACGGGACTTGTATGAAAACCCCGTTGGGGGCCTCCAGGTAGATGCCCTGCCCAGCCGCAGAGGCGGAAGGGTCGGCGGCCGGTGCAACACTTGACGCTCCTGCTGCCTCCGGGCCAGCAGTGTGGTCGCCGGTCCCTTCCCCGGCCGCGGCGTCTGCGGGCAGGGCGGTCTCTTCGGCGGCAGGCTCGTCGGCTCCAGCCATGCCCTCAGCGGCAGTGGCGTTGCCGCCGTCGCCGTGCACCTCCTCTTCGACGGTGGCCTCCGTCTCCATCCGCTCCGGTGCGGGAGGATCTAGCAGAAGAAGAAGAAAAGAAAAAAAAATCAAGCAAATATCCAAAAAAGACAAGTTCAAGAAGGAAAAGCTACAAGGATTTACCTTCGCGGACTTCTTCGACGACAGGCTCCCTCGCCGGGGAATCCACCCTTGACGGCGGAGTGGCGGCCCCTGCTGGCGGAGGGCCGCCCGCGCCCTCCCTTGGCGGGGTGCTCACCCTTGTCGGGCTGCCCGCCCTTGGCGGGGTGCCCGTCCTTGGCGGAGTGTTCTCCCTCGCCGGGGAGCTCCCCCTTGGCGGGGAGGGTGGAGCAAGTGGCTCGTCGGGGGCGACCTCCGGGCGCCCCTGCGGCTGCGGCTCCACTTCTGCGCAAGACAAACGAGATGTCAGATGAAGATGATCACCTCATGCGCGGCCCGTCAAGCAGAAGAACAAGTACTAGACTTACGCTGGGGGCTGCGCTGGGGGCTGCTCCTCGGAGCAGCAGGTTGATCCGGCAAGCTTGCCGCTGGCGCGTCTCCCGTCGCTGCAGTAGGCGAGTCATCTTCAACCTCGACCACAGGGATCTTGGCCCTCTTCGCCATCCGCTGGGCCAGGGTCCTGAAAGCCAAACAAAAACAAGATCAGCATCATCAAGGAAAATCAAGACAGAATCAAAGAAATTACGAGTTGCAAGTACTTACTCCTGTTCCTCGTCGTCGGAGCTGAGGGCGGAGAAGTCGAAATCCGCCTGAGGTGCTCCCGCGCGAGGAGCAGGAGGAGAAGGCTCCCTCGGTCGATTGGCGGTCTCCGGGGCTGTGGGCTGCGAAGACCCAGCCCCCGTCGCCGCCGAGGACCGAGGGGCAGATGGAGCGCCCGTTCCGCTCTGGGAAGATCCTCCTCCGCTTGGCGCTTGAGCGCGAGGCGCCCCCTCGACGGCTTCGCTCGTCCTGGCGGCGCGCGACGCACGGCGCGCTGGCTGCTGTCGGGGCGCCTGCGGCCTCGTCGCCGTAGCCGCCTTGCGGAGGCGCTTCCTCGGTTGTTGCGTAGGACTTGCCGGAGGCGGGGAGTTCTCCGAGGACGAGGAGGCGTCGTCATCGAGACCCAGAGATCCACCAGAGTCTTCGTCAGCCCCGGCGTCCTCCTCCTCCCCGGCAGGCCCGCTGGACCCAGCACCATGCTCAGCGGCCTCGCCCCCTCCGGCAACCTCGCTCTCTGCGGCGACCTCGCTCGTCCTGGCAAACTTCAGGGAAGGCACCCCGGCAAACTCTTCGGGCGGAAGCTTGAGCAGCTTGAGGATCTCCGCCTCCTCTACTTGGCTCACCTCGTCCGCGGCCTGTGCCTCGTCCACGGTGTATCCAAAGTCACCCGCGGCTGCCGCTGCAGCGGCCTCCTCCACCCTGGTAGCGATGTAGGCTATATCCCTTGCCGTAGTGGCCCGGGTGAGGCCTTTGTTCTCCTCGGCGTTCTTGGGCGTCTCGACCAAGTTGTCGAAAAAGCTCAGCACCGCATCCGGCGGAGGCTCTATCCAAGTGGGGTCGATGCCGTGGGAGTCGCACGCAGGTATCATCGCGCGCAAGGAATCCCGGGCAGTGCTGTTGCACAGCGGCACCACTCCCCGGGGAGGTCTGAACCATTCCGGGTGGGCCGGGTCATGCTTGAAGAGCTCCCGGACCATCCCCTTCAACTCCAAGGCAGTGAAATTGTAGTTCAATCCAGGGCGCAGCCTAATGATATCCGCCGCGTTGCCGAATTCCCAGGCGGGCCTTTTCCTTTCTTGTAAAGGGGCAATGCGGCGGCGGAGGAAATCTGCCCCAACCTCTCCGATGGTCAGTTTGGCTACCCGGAGACGAATAATCCTAATGAGGGCAATACTGAGCTTGTTGTCCTCCGGGGCCAATTCGCTCCAGTCTCTGCCGCGCACTATGGCAGTTGTGCGCGGCGCGGTGAGGGGCTCCGGCTTATCCTCCACTACCCAGCACCAATCTGCACGCCACTCCTCCCACTTGCCGCGGAGCTCTCCCTTCAGGTATGAATCCTTCTTGTTCAGCCGGAAGATCCAGGAGATGCCGTCGGAAAGGGGAGCGCCAGCCTCTACTCTAGGCATAAAGAAATGGCGGAAAAGAGCTACATTGGGATGAACCCCAACATAGTTTTCGCACAAATGTGCAAAAACGGCCATCGTAAGGATGGCGTTGGGGGTGAAATCTAGGAGGTGGAGGCCATATGTGTTCATGATGTCACAAAAGAACTCCGAGAATGGAGGGCACAATCCACAATGGAAAAAATCAGCGAAGAAGAAGTACCCACCGAGGAACATATCTTTGGCCATGGCGGGGAAGACATGGATGCGGGGATGAGCTTTGGTCTCCCTCGCCCAGAACAGATAGTATTTGTCCCGCAGCTCCCTTGGACCAAGCCTCGGCGCGAAGACCACATACCTCTTCCGCAGGGCGGCCAGCTTTGCCGCCTGCTCGGACTTCTCCTTCTTGGCCTTGTCGTTCTTGGCCTTGTCGCTCTTCGGAGCCATGGCGGGGACGGCGAGGGAGGAGGCGAGGAGCTCGACGGCGCCGCAGATGCGGAAGACGGCGGAGGAGGAGCGGATGCAAGAAGCAGCGGAGGTTTCTGGAGAAGAAAGGCGCAATGAAGACGAAGGAGAGGAACTGCCCCTGCTTTCTCTGCTTTTAAGGGGGAAGTGGGGGACGTTCCGCATTTCCCATTAAAGAACGAGGCCACGATCTCCCCCACGACGCCGCAATCGACGCGTGCCGTTAGGGGGGGATGCGGTGGATACGGAAGGAGATTCGGCGTGCCGTGGGCCGCACGTGCCCGTGCACTGTCTTGGGCCTGGCCCAACAGCGCTCGGCACCGTGTGTGGCCCAGGCCCGGGGGCTCCTGTCGGTGTACTAACATAGGGGTACCTTAGTACCCCAACTTGTGCACGGGCAGTAGCAGCTTCCCGCGGCAGGCTTTACCACGTGCTCGCCGAGTACCTTTCTGGTCCTTATGAAGCCATTCAAGAACAAAGTATACAAGTCAGAAGATCAAGGCCCCGGCAAGAGGAGCTTGCCGGGAAGGCCGTACCAGGCTTAAAGTTATCACTTTAACGCATGGCCCTGGCAAGAAGAGCTTGCCAGGAGGACCAAGGAACACATATCTCAAGAAATACCTCGGTGCATCATGCGCCCCGGCAGGACCCGGAGAGCGACAAGCTTCCGGGCCCGGCAAGATCAAGACCCCGGCAAGGTGCTTGCCGGGGGAGCCTGCGCTGTGTGCCCGCGCTCCAGCTCATCGGCCCACGCGTCGCCCTGGGGCCCTTCCAGGGGCGCGTGGCAGATGGCTGTGCAGCCTGGGGGACACGGTGGCAAGCCACGGTGACGAGGCTACCGCCGTGGCGAACGGAGAAGCATGGACGGACACTTTTGGGGTCGACGGTGACGGGCATTTAATCCCCTTGTCCCCCACTGTCAAGGTTAGGTGAAGACCACTGTTCATCCACTGTTCACGCACTATTCCCGCACTGTTACAACTACCACCAAAATTACGCTTTTACCCTCCTCTACGTTGACACCTGTCGGTGACCCCTTGAGCTATAAAAGGAGGCCCATGCACAACGTAGAGGGGGTTCGGAACCTAGACAACTCTTTCGCTCGGTGTAGCTAGCTCTTCAAGCTCCCGAGCTCAAGAACTCAATACAATCCAAGCAGGAGTAGGGTTTTACGCGTCCGCGCGGCCCGAACCAGGGTAAACTGCCCGCGTGTGCTCCTCCATCTGCTCTCCGTGCTCCCTCCGCTCCCTTACCGCAACGTAGAAGGGGCTCCGGTCCCATAGGTGCTCGTGGGAGGACAGTTTCCCCCGACATAGTTCACCTCTAGTTTAAAATTATTGTACTAGCTTATAGAGCTAGTTCAACTCTAGTGTAAAATTATTTGAACTAGGTTATTGACCTAGTTCAACTCTAATGTAAAATTATTTGAACTCGCATATAGAGATAGTTCAACTCTATGTAAAATTATTTAGACTAGCTGATATAGCTAGTTCAACTCTAGTGTAAAATTATTTGACCTAGGTTATAGAGCTAGTTCAAATCTAGTGTAAAATTATTTCTACTAGCTTATAGATCTAGTTCAACTCTAGTGGAAATTTTTTTGTACTAGCATATATATCTAGTTCAACTCTAGTGTAAAAATATTTGTACTAGGTCATAGAGCTAGTTTAACTCTAGTGTAAAATTATTTGAACTAGGTTGTAGAGCTAGTTCAACTCAAGTGTAAAATTATGTGTACTAGCTTATAGATCTAGTTCAACTCTAGTGTAAAATTGTT
>LR738713.1:450825747-450841267 GCA_902687465.1 Secale cereale | reverse complement strand
TAGTTCAACTCTAGTGTAAAATTATTTGAACTAGGTTATAGATCTAGTTCGATTCTAGGGTAAAATTATTTATACTAGCATATATATCTAGTTCAACTCTAGTGTAAAATTATTTGTACTAGGTCAAAGAGCTAGTTTAACTCTAGTGTAAAATTATTTGAACTAGGTTGTAGAGCTAATTCAACTCTAGTGTAAAATTATGTTTACTAGCTTATAGATCTAGTTCAACTCTAGTGTAAAATTATTTGTACTAGCTTATAGAGCTAGTTCAACTCTACTATAAAATTATTAGAACTAGGTTATTGAGCTAGTTCAACTCTAGTGTTAAATTATTTGAACTCGAATATAGAGATAGTTCAACTCTCTAGTGTAAAATTATTTGTACTAGCTTATATAGCTAGTTCAACATTAGTGTAAAATAATTTGAACAAGGTTATAGAGCTAGTTCAAATATAGTGTAAAATTCTTTATACTAGCTTATAGATCTAGTTCAACTCTAGTGTAAAATTATTTGTACTAGGTTATATAGCTAGTTCAACTCAAGTGTAAAATTATTCGAACTAGCATATAAAGATAGTTCAACTCTAGTCTAATTTTTTTGTACTAGGTTATAGAGCTAGTGCAACTCTAGTGTAAAATTATTTATACTAGATTATAGAGCTAGTTCAAGACTATTGTAAAATATTTGAACTAGGTTATAGAGCTAGTTCAATTGTAGTGTAAAATTATTTGTACTATCTTATAGATCTAGTTCAACTCTAGTGTAAAAATATTTGTACTAGGTCATAGAGCTTGTTTAACTCTAGTGTAAAATTATTTGAACTAGCTTGTAGAGCTAGTTCAAATCATGTGTAAAATTATGTGTACTAGCTTATATATCTAGTTCAACTCTAGTGTAAAATTGTTTGTAATAGCTAAAATTATTTGAACTAGGTTATATAGCTAGTTCAACTATACTTTAAATTATTTGAACTCGCATATAGAGATAGTTCAACTCTAGTGTAAAATTATTTGTACTTGCTTATATAGCTAGTTCAAATCTAGTGTAAAATAATTTGAACTAGGTTATAGAGCTAGCTCAAATTTAGTGTAAAATTATTTGTACTAGCTTATAGATCTAGTTCAACTCTAGTGTAAAATTATTTGTACTAGGTTATATAGCTAGTTCAACTCAAGTGTAAAATTATTCGAACTAGCATATAAAGATACTTCAACTCTTGTCGGTGTACTAAGGTAGGGGTACCTTAGTACCCCAACTTGTGCACGGGCAGTAGCAGCTTCCCGCGGCAGGGCTTACCACGCGCTTGCCAAGGCCCACTCCAGATCCCTTCAAGCCATTCAAGAACAAAGTATTCAAGTTAAGAGACAAGACCCCGGCAAGAGGAGCTTGCCGGGAAGGCCGCACCAGGCTCAAGGACATCTTTTTCAGCACAAGACCCTGGCAAGAGGTGCTTGCTAGGAAGGCCAAAGGATAACAACGCAAAAGATACATCACGGCGCATCGTGCGCCCCGGCAGGGCCCGGGAAGAGGCAAGCTTCCGGGCCCGGCAAGATAGCGGCCCCGGCAAGGTGCTTGCCGGGGGAAGCTCACACTGTGTGCCGGCGCTCCAGCTCATTCGGCCACGCGTCGCCCTGGGGCCCTTCCAGGGGCACGTGGCAGATGGCTGTGCAGCCTGAGGGACACGCTGGCGAGCCGCGGTGACAAAGCTACCGCCGTGGCGAACGTAGACGCATGGACAGACGCTTTTGGGGTCGACGGCGATGGGCATTAAATGCCCTTGTCCCCCACCATCAAAGTTAGGTGAAGACCACTGTTCATACACAGTTCATGCACTGTTGCAACTACCTCCAAATTTACATTTTTACCCTCCTCTACGTTGACACCTGTCGGTGACCCCTTTGAGCTATAAAAGGAGGCCCATGCACAACGTAGAGGGGGTTCGATCCTAGAAACTTGCTCACTCCACGCTCGGTGTAGCTGGTACTGTAGATCTTCAAGCTCCCGAGCTCCGAAAACTCAATACAACCAAAGCAGGAGTAGGGTTTTACACGTCATCGCGGCCCGAACCTGGGTAAACTGCCCGCGTGTGCTCCTCGATCTGCTCTCCGTGCTCCTTCCGCTCCCTTACCGCAACGTAGAAAGGGGCTCCGGTCCCATAGGTGCTCGTGGGAGGACAGTTTCCCCCGACATCTTTGGCGCGCTAGGTAGGGGAACTCGAGGTTGTGCGAACCTGATCCGGCGCTCACGCGGGCGCATTCTTCATCAACCTCTCCAACTTCATTGGCTACATCAACATGCCTCCGAAGAAGAAGGCTTCGGAGGTTGGAGGCCCGTCTGCGTCGATCCCGCCACCACCAGAGCCGACGGTTGGTGGGGGAGGCGCCGACGGAAGGGTGGACGCCGGTGGGGACACTCACGGCGCCACCAAGTCCAAGGACAAGACGGACGACCGAGCGAACTCCAAGGCCTCGGTGTCCGTTCACGCACCACGTCCCTCTCAGGAGGTGCCAGACCAGCAGCGACGTGGTACCGGAGGTACCATACGCTTGCTGGGATGTGGCCAGGCCGGCGAGTCACGGGACGCTCAAGGCCAACGCCCTGGCACGAGCAAAGTGCGGTCGCCGGGACAGGAACATGCTCCTTCTAACATGGTTAGAAGTTCGAGCGTGTCCCGCTCCTCGCACCGTTCGCCGCCGTTTCCCTCCTCTCCAGCAGAAGCCCTGGCCAGGGCTCAGTTGCTCCTCGACTTCCCTCCAGCGGCGGACAAGGCCGAAGACTGGAGGGCGACGATCCAGAGCCTCATCGCCTTCGCCAACAACGATGCGCCGCAGCAGCCGGCAACTTCACGGCCGCGGCAAGTCGACCAAGCGAAGGCCGATGTAGACAAGACCGCTGGGGGTGCAACTACCATACACTCCCCACCGCGGAAGCAGAAAACGCCGCCCCGCCGGATCAACGTCGACGACGACTCCACGGCGTCGTCGGATCCACGGGCTCGCCGCGATCAGCGCCAAGTCCTCGACGACAGGTGACAAGAGGACGCTCGCACCCGCATCGAGCGTCGACGAGAAGCTCGAAGACAGTCCGATCAGCGCGCTGGGACCGCTGTCGACACGCACGCGCCCGGTAAACCAGGCGACTTGCCATACGCGACAGGTTGCCCTGCGTTCACCCGAGAGCTGCGGCAAGTCCAGTGGCCCAGCATGAAGAATTTTAAGCCCGACGTACCCGAGAAGTACGACGGCAAGACACACCCCTCGGAGTTCCTCAGCATCTACACCATTGCGGTGCAAGCTGCCGGGGGACGCGACGAGAAGATCCTAGCCAACTACTTCCCGTTCGTGCTTAAGCCAAACGTCAGGTCTTGGCTTATGCACTTGCCGGAGAACTCCATCTCTTCATGGGCGGATTTGTGCCACCAGTTTGTTAGCGCCTTCACGGGCGGCCACAAACCCTACGGCCAGGAGAGCGATCTCCACATTTTAGCCCAGAAGGAAGGAGAATCCCTGCGCAAATACATCCAAAGGTTCAGCCGTGTAGAGCACAACATTCCCGATGTCCACCCTGCCGCGGTTATCAGCGCGTTCCACCAGAACGTGTGTAACCGCCGGATGAGGGAGGAGATGGCCATGACCAAGATCCGGGACGTCAGCGAGCTTTACGCTCTGGATGACAAATGTGCACGTGGTGAAGAGGGGAGAAGACTCCCCGGAGAGGATACCGGCGCAGGAGGAAGTGACAGTGAGGATGCCGCCCCGGCAAGGAAAGGCCGGCGGCGGAATAACAGGAAAAAGAAGAACAAGGAGGTTCTAGTTGTCGAGCAGTCCGGCAAGGAGGCTCCCGCCAAGAAGACACAGGCTGGTGGCTCCGGCAAGGAGCCCGCCCCTGTAGCGGCCGCCGACAAGAAGGACGGCTCCGACAAGCAGTACTGCAAGATCCACCGCACCAAGGGCCACGATCTTCAGAACTGCAAAAGGGTAGAGTACCTCGTAGAGCAGCAGAAAGCTGAATACGAGCGTCGCGACAAGGAGAAGGCCCAAGGAGGCGGAGGAGAACCCAGCAAGAAGCGGCCGTTCAATGGCCGGGGAGGACACCGCGGCAAGGCCAAGCAGCGGCAAGGAGACAGACCTCCCCGGGGCCGCGACAAGGATGAAGACGAGGACGATGATGAGGATATGGATGAAGGAGACAACAGCGAGCAGGAGTTCCAGAAGGCCACGGAAGTTCTGTGCGTCGATGGAGGTGCCTCTCTGCACACTTCCCACCGCCAACTCAAGCAATGGGTGCGGGAAGTGAATGCAGCTGAGCCACCCGTCGAGTCACGCAGGCTCCTGAAATGGTCTGGCACGCCCATCATCTTCGACCTTGAGGATCACCCTGACCGCACAACCGCGGCCGGGTGCTTGCCGATGTTGGTTTCACCAACTATCCGCAACCTCAAGGTCACCAAGATGTTGGTAGATGGCGGGGCCGGCCTCAACTTGATCTCCTCCGCTGTGATCAAGAAACTGCAGATCCCTGACAGCGAGCTCGAAGAAACCGGGACGTTCCAAGGAATCAACCCGGGAAGGAGCAAGCCGAAGGGGAAGGTTACACTGCTAGTGACCTTTGGTGCGGAGCTCAACTTCAGGAAGGAGAGGATCACGTTCGACGTTGCCGACATCCCATTGCCGTACAATGGGATACTTGGCCGTCCTGCGCTCGCCAAGTTCATAGCAGCTTCCCACTACGCATACAACATGCTCAAGATGCCAGGGCCGATAAGCGTCATCTCTCTCCCTGGTGACAAGAAAGATGCGCTTATTTGCGCCGACAAGATCTACCGGGATGCAGCAGCTGCGGCAGATAGCAAAACACTTACCGCTGAAGCTCCCGGGGGGAAGACCAAGACCAAGTCTGGCAAGAGCTCTGGGGCCCACTCCGGCAAATGCACCTCTTCGGAGTGCTGCGCTGCCGTCGAGGACGCACCATCGAGCTCCACCGGCAAGTGCAAGAAAGGAATGGCAGCTCCACCGGCAACCAAGAAGGTGTCCGCAAAGGAGGACGGCACTGGTGGTACCTTCACCATCAGTGCTACACTCGACCCCAAATAGGAAAGCGTGCTCGTTGCCTTCCTGCGGGCGAATGTGGACGTGTTTGCGTGGCAACCGTCTGACATCCCTGGCGTTCCCAGGAAGGTAATTGAGCACAAGCTTGCTGTTTGTCCTCATGCGTGGCCCGTCAAGTAGAAGGTCAGGAAGCAAGCCGTGGAGCGCCAAGAATTCATCGCCGAAGAGATTAAGAAGTTGGAAGCAGCAGGCCTGGTTAGAGGCGTACTCCATCCTACGTGGTTGGCCAATCTAGTTGTTGTGCGCAAGGCTAATGGGAAGTGGAGACTTTGTATAGACTTCACTGATGTGAATAAAGCTTGTCCTAAGGATCCATTTCCTTTGCCGCGCATTGACCAGATTGTTGACTCCACCGCCGGATGTGAGTTGCTTTCATTTCTCGATGCATACTCAGGTTACCACCAGATATTCATGGCCGAGGAAGATGAGGAGAAGACTGCATTCATTACTCCATGTGGCACATATTGCTTCATACGCATGCCCTTTGGATTGAAGAATGCAGGCTCAACATTTGCAAGGGTGGTAAACACTGCTTTTGAGCCACAGATACACAAGAATGTAGAAGCCTACATGGATGATATAGTGGTCAAGAGCAAGAGCAAGGACACCCTGATTCAAGACTTAGAAGAAACCTTTGAGAATCTGCGCAAGATACAACTCAAGTTGAACCCCGAGAAGTGCGTCTTCAGAGTCCCCTCCGACAAGCTTCTCGGGTTCTTCGTGTCCCAGAGGGGGATTGAAGCCAATCCTGACAAGATCAAAGCCATTGAGCAGATTGAAGCCCCGAAGCCAATTTCGAGGACGCACTGGAGGTGTCAAGCTTTGGTCTCAAGTTTGAGAGTACTTCAACCATACAGAGCAGAGCTTTGGCAGAGTTCATAGCGGAATGGACCCCAACACCGGATGAAGAAGTTCCAGAGACAAGCATCCCCGTCCAAGAAGCAAGCAAGGAATGGATAATGTACTTCGATGGTGCCTTCTCGCTGCAAGGCGCCGGCGCTGGCGTGTTACTTATAGCACCCACCGGAGAGCACCTCAAGTATGTTATTCAAATGCACTTTCCCAAGGAGCAAGCGACAAACAATACTGCTAAGTATGAAGGACTGCTTGCCGGCCTCAGAATTACAGCCGAACTCGGGATCAAGAAGTTGATTGTGCGGGGAGATTCACAATTGGTGGTCCGAGAAGTGAACAAAAGTTATCAGAGTCCCTTGCTGGAAGCTTATGTCGATGAAGTGAGGAAGCTGGAAGAACACTTTGAGGGCTTGCAGATGGAGCACGTCCCAAGAGCTCAGAATGATATCGCAGATAGCCTTTCAAAGTGTGCTGTAACGAAGTTACCTGTGGAACCAGGGATCTTCGTGCTCAAGCTAACTCAGCCATCCGTTACACCATCAGTTGGGCAGAGCAAGAAGAGGAAGTTGGTCTCCGGCGACTACTTGCCGGCGGATCTTCCCGAAGCCGCCGCCAAGGTCCCCAAGATCAACAACCAAGATGCTGAGGAACAGTCTGCTCCTGCTGACCCAAGGGTCTGTACAGTTGAAGCAGGCGTTCCCGACAAGCCTTGCCCCGGCAGGCTTGCCGGGGAACCCTCAGCTCCGGCAGAGCCACATGTTCTTTCCGTAGAAGCTGAGGTTCCCGCAGCAGCCCTGATGCCTTTAGTACTTGTTGCTGAGCCTCAAGCTCCAGCATGGGCACATCAAATCGTCCGTTTTCTTCAGACTGGAGAACTTACCGAAGAACCAGAAGAGATAGAGAGGATAACTAGGCAGTCAAGTATGTACCAGTTCGTTGGCAACGAACTATACAGATGAAGACTCAATGGTGTCAGATTGATGTGCATTTCCCGGGAAGATGGACAGAAGCTGTTGGCAGAGATTCACGGAGGCATATGTGGTCACCACATTGGCGCGAGAGCACTTGCCGGGAAGGCGTTCCAGCAAGGTTTCTTTTGGCCAGAAGCCCTCCAAGATGCAACTGCACAAGTAACCAAGTGTGAAGCGTGCCAGTTCCATGCCAAGCAAATTCACCAGCCAGCTCAAGCTCTCCAGACGATTCCTTTGTCCTGGCCCTTCTCGGTCTGGGGGCTCGACATCCTCGGCCCCTTTCCCCGCGCTGTCGGGGGCTTTGAGTACTTGTACGTCGCAATCGACAAGATCACAAAGTGGCCAGAAGTGGAACCAGTGAGAAAGGTGATAGCAGAGTCAGCAGTCAGGTTCTTCAGATCAATAGTTTGCCGTTTCGGGATCCTTAACAGGATCATCACCGACAACGGCACACAATTCACAAGCCGCACCTTCATGCAATACGTCCAAGACCTTGGCGCCAAGGTCTGCTTCGCTTCTGTTGCTCACCCAAGGAGCAACGGTCAAGCGGAGAGGGCAAACGCTGAAGTGCTACGTGGACTGAAGACAAGAACCTTTGACAGGCTGCACAAGTGTGGAAGAAACTGGATAGAGGAGTTGCCGGTGTCTCTTTGGTCAATCAGGACGACACCAAATCGAGCCACCGGACAGACACCCTTTGCTCGTGTCTATGGAGCAGGGGCAGTTCTCCCCACGGAACTCGTATACGGATCTCCTCGAGTGCTCGCTTACGACGAGCTCGAGCAAGAGCAACTGCGACAAGATGATGCATTGCTCCTCGAGGAGGAACGTCTCCAGGCTGTTGTACGAGCTGCTCGATACCAGCAAGCCTTGCGTCGCTATCATAGCCGCAAGGTCAAGGCCAGGAGTCTCGAGGAAGGCGACCTTGTTCTTCGGCACGTTCAGTCCGCCAAGAACTCCAACAAGTTGACGCCGAAGTGGGAAGGCCCTTATCGGGTGAGACGAGTCACAAGGCCTGGCGCTGTCCGCCTTGAGACCGAAGAAGGCTTACCGGTGAGCAACTCCTGGAACATAGAGCATCTTCGCAAGTTTCACCCATAAGGCGCGGTTGCCGCGATCCGCTCCGGCAACCACCTTTTGTACAAGTCTTGCCGCTGTTGCATATAAACCTTTGTACAAAGCCGGGCGCAGACCCCGTGCATCAGTAAAACTTTTGTGCTTCGCACCATTTGTCATTTCGTGCTTTTTCTTTTACTTGCATGTATCATCTGACATTTTGTGCAGCACGCACTCCCGGTAAGCAGTAACAAGCCGCAAGGCTCCGTACTTGTATTCCCTTCTCTTTTGTCTTTCTCTCTGAAACAGAAGGACTGTTCCTCGCGCACAAGTTTGCCGGGGAGGGGAGGAGATAGAAGTATGGACCAAAGTGATGTTCAAGAAAGAAAAGTCTTGCCGGGAAGTAAACAACCCAATGAAAGCTAAGTCACCAAAGTTTGACCATTCAAATTTTTAAATTTTAGTTATCTTCCTTGAACAACCGCACTTTGTATGGAAAACCTGTGCGCGGAGGAACCTACCCGTGGCTAGCCGCGCCCTTACTTTGTTTCGAGCACGCTCAATGGCTTAAGTGAGCTGCGACAAGTGTCACGCCCTTACTTCGTTTTCGAGTTCGCTCAGCAATCTAAGTGTGCCGCGACTAGCTGCGGCAAGGTTTCTTGCCGACGAGGTCTTTGCTAGCAGGCTGCTAAGAGTCCCGCACTCAGCGCTCGCGGCAAGGGCCCCTTGCCGGCAAGTTCCCCTAAAAGCGTAGGGTAAAAAGCATACAAAGTGAAGGACCAAAAGCAAGGGAGATAACACCGCATTGATTACCCAAAATAAGAGTATATATTACAAAGATAGCTTGCCGCTGTTCTAATCAACTACTGCCTATGACTCAATCAACAGCGGCAAGGGAAGCAAGAAGCCTAATCCCTACGGTCTCCGTCGACCCTCTGGATCTTGCCCACCTTGGCTACAATGTGGGCAACTTGAGCCTTCAACGCCTCCTTGTCAGCTTCGGGCGGCAAGGTCCGGAGGACATTGACAAGGTTGATCCCGGGGTTGCGGTAGCCAATCTTCGACAGCACCCGCTCCATGGTGCCCATGCAGAGCCGGCGCGCCTCGTCGGCCAGCTGCTCGGGGATCTTCTCCCGCAGTCTCGCAAGCGCCGGCGCTACTCCCCTGAAGAACAGACTCAGTTTGGCGCTGTGAGGGAGGTTCTCGTCGAGGGAGTACATGAGATGCTCCGCCCTCAACGCCATCATCTCCATGTCGATGTTGGCGGCGGAGGTGACGAGGTCCTCGGTCCATCGCTCCACCGTCTGCTGGAATTGGGTTTGTGAGACGGCGGTGCTTTCCAGCAGGGCCCTCTCAGCGCGGAGATCGTCCTTCAGCTTCGTCTCGCGGTCCCGGGCAGCGTCAAGCGAGTCAGTAAGGGTGGAGACCTTCAGCTCTAGATCAGCAATGGAGTCCCTGGCATCAATGAGCTCTTTACCCTTCTCGAAGAGGCGGATATGCAGCTCCGAGTTGGTGTGGGCATCCTTCTCCCGCTCCACGTTGAGCGCGGTGACCCTGTCTTTGCTTGCCTTCAAGAACAGCTCCAACTGCGCCACTCTGACCTCCAGATCGTTCTTGGCGGTCTCTGCGGAAGCGGCAGCATCTCTCGCCTCCTGCAGAGCCCCGCCAATAGCCTGCTCCCGAGCGGTGAGGTCGTCCTCGTGGCTGTCGAGGTCGACCTTCCTCTGGTTGAGCGCCCCTTCCCGCCGAGACAGCTCTTCGGCGGCCAGACGCTGCTGCTCCTCGACCTCGGCCTTTTCGAGGACGATTGCTTGCTGCGCCCCGGCAAGCTCCTCGCGCTCCTCCGCCAAGTTCCGGAAGGCCGCCTGGTTGGCGGCACGGAGCTCCACGGCGCGCTTCTCCAGGTCAGCACCAGCCTTGGCAGCCAGAGCCTCCCGAGACTCCAACTTCGCCTACCTGGCCCGGTACAAGGCCAGGAGCCGGCGAAGGAGCCGCTCCTCTTCGGGCTCGTCGCTGCTGCCGGGCGCATCTACAACCTTCAATCCGGCGGAGGCGAGGACTTCTCCGTCAAAAGTCTCTCCCTCCGCGGGTGCCCTTGATGAGGACGCCCACGGGACTTGAATGAACACCCCGTTGGCGGCCTCTAGATAAACGCCTGACCCAGGTGCGGAGGCGGAGGGGTCGGTGGCCGGTGCAGTGTCCGGCGCTCCCGCGGCCTCTGGGCCAGCGGTATGGTCGCCGGTCCCTTCCCCAGCCGCGGCGTCGGCGGTTGGGGCAGTCTCCTCGGCAGCTGGCTCGTCGGCGCCGACCATCCCTTCCGCAGCGGTGCCGTCGCCAGTCTCGCCGCGCGCCTCCTCCTCGACGATGGTTTCCGTCTCCATCGGCTCCGGGGCGGGCGGGTCTGACAACAGAAGAAAAAAAAAGATTTTTCAAGCAAATATCAAAAAAGAAGAATTCGAGAAGAAGAAACTACAAGGGCTTACCTTCGCGGGCCTCTTCGATGACGGGGTCCCTCGCCGGGGAGTTATCCCTTGGAGGCGTAGAAGAAGCCCCCGCCGGCGGAGGGCCTCCGGTGCCCTCCCTTGACGGGGAGTCCGCCCTTGTCGGGGTGCTCGCCCTTGGCGGGGTACTCGCCCTTGGCGGAGTAACCATCCTTGGCGGAGCACCGTCCCTCGCCGGGGAACTCGTCCTTGGCGGGGAGGGTGGAGCAAGCGGCTCGTCGGGGGCAACCTCCTGGTGCTCCTGCGGCTGCGGCTCCACTTCTGCACAAGACAACAAGACATCAGTACGGGCAATAACCTCGAGCGCGCCCGTCAAGCAGAAAAATGGATACCAGACTTACGCTGGGGGCTGCGCTGGGGGCTGCTCCTCGGAGCAGCAGGCCGATCCGGCAAGTCTGCCGCTGGCCCGTCTCCTGCCGCTGCGGCGGGCTCGTCGTCCTCGATCTCGACCACAGGGATCTTCGCCCTCTTCGCCATCCGCTGGGTCAAGGTCCTGGAAGCCAAAACAAGATCAGAACCAAGCAAGAGAAATCAAGACAAAATCAAAGGAAATGAAAATTGCAAGTACTTACTCTTCTTCCTCTTCGTCGGAGCCGAGAGCGGAGAAGTCAAATCCCGCCTCGGGTGCTCCAGCGCGAGGAGCTGGAGGAGATGGCTCCCTCGGGCGCTTGGCGGGCTCCGGAGCCGCAGGCTGTGAAGACCCAGCACCGGTCGTCGCTGAGGACCGAGGGACAGAAGGTACCCTGGAATCACTCCGGGAAGACCCCCCTCCGCTTGTCGCTCGGGCACGCGGCGCCTCCTTGACGACCTTGCTCGTCGTGGTGGCGCGCGTCGCCCGGCGCTGCGGTCGCTGTTGAGGCGCCGGCGGCCTCACCGTCTGGACGGCCTTGCGGAGGCGCTTCTTCGGTTGCGGCAGAGGGCTTGGGCTTGGTGATGGCGGAGAGTTCTCCGAGGATGAGGAGGCGTCGTCGTCAAGATTCAGGGATCCGCCGGAGTCTTCATCAGAATCACCGGACTCAGCCTCCTCCTCCTCCTCCTCCTCCTCGGGAGGCCCGCTGGACTCAGTACCCTGCCCGGCAGCCTCGCCAATCCCGGCAGGCTCCCCGGTAGGCTCCCCGGCAAACTCCTCGGGCGTGATCTGCAGTAGCTTGAGGATTTCCTCCTCCTCGGCCTGGCTCACCGCGTCCGCCGCCTCCGCTTCATCAACAGTGTATCCAAACTCGACTGCCGCTGCTGCCGCGGCGGCCTCTTCCATCCTGGAGGCAATGTACGCCACATCCCGCGCGGTGGTCTCCCGGGTGAGCCCCTTCCTCTCATCGGCATTGCGTGGTTTTTCAACCAGGTTGTCGAAGAAGGCTTGCACGGTCTCCGCTGAAGGCTCCAGCCAAGTGGGGACGACCCCGTGGGAGTCGCACTCTGGCCTTGCCGCGCGGATGGCACTGAGGGCAGTGTTGTTGCACAAAGGGACTACGTCGGTCGACGGTTTGAACCACTCCGGGTGCTTGGGGTCGTGTTTGAACAGTTCCCGGACCAGCCCCTTCAGCTCCAGGACGGTGAAGTTGTAGTTCAACCCAGGGCGCAGCCTCATACGGTCTGCCGCGTTGCCGAACTGCCAAGCAGGCCTCTTCCTTTCCTGTAGAGGGGCGATGCGGCGGCGGAGGAAATCAGCTCCAACTTCACCCACAGTCAGATTGGCAGCCCGGAGACGAAGAATCCTAGTTAGGGCGATCTGCAGCTTGTCATCCTCCGGGGCCAAGTCACTCCAATCCTTGCCGCACACTATGGCAGTCTGGCGCGGCAAGGTAAACTGCTCGGGCTCCTTTTCCAGAATCCAACACCAATCTGCCCTCCACTCCACCCACTTGCCACGGAACTCTCCCTTCAAGTACGCCTCCTTCTTGTTCAGCCTGAAGATCCAAGAGATGCCGCCGGAGAGGGGGGATCCGGACTCTACTCTAGGCGTGAAGAAGTGGTGGAAAAGAGCTACATTTGGGTGGACCCCAACGTAGTTTTCGCACAGATGTGCGAAAACAGCCAAGGTGAGGACGGCGTTGGGGGTGAAATCTAAGAGACGGAAGCCGTACGTATTCATCACATCGTAGAAGAACTCCGAGAACGGAGGGCAAAGACCGCAATAGAAGAATGCAGCGAAGAAGTAGTAACCTCCCGGAAACATGTCGACAGCCACGGCGGGGAGGACTTGGGTGCGGGGATGATCCTTCGTCTCCCTCGCCCAGAACAAGTAGTACTTGTCCCGCAGCTCCCTCGGGCTGAGCCTTGGCGGGAAGACCACCCTCTTTCTCCGCATGGCTGCCAGCCTCGCCGCCTGCTCGGACTTCTCCTTCTTCTCCTTGTCGCCCTTCGCCTTGTCGCTCTTCGCCTGGTCGCTCTTCGGGGCCATGGCGGGGGCGGCGAGGGAGGACGGCGGCACAGCGGGTGGGGAAGACGGTGGAGGAAGGGCAGAAGCAGGGAGCGGCGGGGGTTTCTGAGGACTCAAGGCACAATGAAGACGATGGGGGAAATTGCCCCTGCTTCCTCTGCTTTTAAGGGGGAAGTGGGGGACGTTCCGCATTTCCCATTAAAGAACATGCCACGATACAGAGAGGGATACGGCTCGCCGTGGGCCGCGTGTGCCTGTGCACTGTCTTGGGCCTGGCCCAACAGCGCTCGGCACCGTGTGTGGCCCAGGCCCGGGGGCTCCTGTCGGTTTACTAAGGTAGGGGTACCTTAGTACCCCAACTTGTGCACGGGCAGTAGCAGCTTCCCGCGGCAGGGCTTACCACGCGCTTGCCAAGGCCCGCTCCAGACCCCTTCAAGCCATTCAAGAACAAAGTATTCAAGTTAAGAGACAAGACCCCGGCAAGAGGAGCTTGCCGGGAAGGCCGCACCAGGCTCAAGGACATCTTTTTCAGCACAAGACCCTGGCAAGAGGTGCTTGCCAGGAAGGCCAAAGGATAACACCGCAAAAGATACATCGCGGCGCATCGTGCGCCCCGGCAGGGCCCGGGAAGCGGCAAGCTTCCGGGCCCGGCAAGATAGCGGTCCCGGCAAGGTGCTTGCCGGGGGAAGCTCACACTGTGTGCCGGCGCTCCAGCTCATTCGGCCACGCGTCGCCCTGGGGCCCTTCCAGGGGCACGTGGCAGATGGCTGTGCAGCCTGAGGTACACGCTGGCGAGCCGCGGTGACAAAGCTACCGCCGTGGCGAACGGAGACGCATGGACAGACGCTTTTGGGTCGGCGGCGACGGGCATTAAATGCCCTTGTCCTCCACCGTCAAAGTTAGGTGAAGAGCACTGTTCATACACTGTTCATCCACTGTTGCAACTACCACCAAATTTACATTTTTACCCTCCTCTACGTTGACACCTGTCGGTGACCCCTTTGAGCTATAAAAGGAGGCCCATGCACAACGTAGAGGGGGTTCGATCCTAGAAACTTGCTCACTCCACGCTCGGTGTAGCTGGTACAGTAGATCTTCAAGCTCCTGAGCTCCGAAAACTCAATACAACCAAAGCAGGAGTAGGGTTTTACGCGTCATCGCGGCCCGAACCTGGGTAAACTGCCCGCGTGTGCTCCTCGATCTGCTCTCCGTGCTCCCTCCGCTCCCTTACCGCAACGTAGAAAGGGGCTCCGGTCCCATAGGTGCTCGTGGGAGGACAGTTTCCCCCGACAACTCTAGTGTAATTTTTTTGTACTAGGTTATAGAGCTAGTGCAACTCTAGTGTAAAATTATTTGTACTAGCTTATAGAGCTAGTGCAACTCTAGTGTAAAATTACTTGAACAAGATTATAGAGATAGTTCAAGACTATTGTAAAATTATTTCAACTAGGTTATAGAGCTAGTTCAACTGTAGTGTAAAATTATTTGTACTAGCTTATAGATCTAGTTCAACTCTAGTGTAAAATTATTTGTACTAGCTTATAGAGCTAGTTCAACTCTAGTGTAAAATTATTTGTACTAGCTTATAGAGCTAGTTTAACTCTAGTGTGAAATTATTTGAACTAGGTTATAGAGCTAGTTCAACTCTAGTGTAAAATTATTTGTACTAGCTTATAGATCTAGTTCAACTCTAGTGTAAAATTATTTGTAGTAGGTTATATAGCTAGTTCAACTCTACTGTAAAATTATTTGAACTAGGTTATAGTTCTAGTTCGAATCTTGTGTAAAATTATTTGTACTAGCATATATATCTAGTTCAACTCTAGTGTAAAAATATTTGTACTAGGTCATAGAGCTAGTTTAACTCCAGTGTAAAGTTATTTCAACTAGGTTGTAGAGTGATGGCTTCTCGCCCCTCGTTGGTTACCCCAAGTGGAAGGTTTGAGATGTAGCGTAGCGGCAAATTTCCCTTGGCGAAGATACCAAGGATCGAATCCCATGAGACTCCGAGGGTGGACAAGAAGGTGTCAATAGCGCCAGAAACTTTCGCTTGACAGGACATGCACACAGATACAAATAACTTTGCTCCCAACGAGTAGAGAGAGGTTGTCAATCCCTCCAGCCTTGTCGTTTACAAAGGATCAGACGCAAGAGATAATAGTGATAGATATGACTGCAACTAGGAAATAAGAACAGGAAGTAAATAACGGGTGTGATCAGTGATGGTAATAACTAGTGTAAAATTATTTAGACTAGCTGATATAGCTAGTTCAACTCTAGTGTAAAATTATTTGAACTAGGTTATAGAGCTAGTTCAAATATAGTGTAAAATTATTTGTACTAGCTTATAGATCTAGTTCAACTCTAGTGTAATTTTTTTGTACTAGCATATATATCTAGTTCAACTCTAGTGTAAAAATATTTGTACTAGGTCATAGAGCTAGTTTAACTCTAGTGTAAAATTATTTGAACTAGGTTGTAGAGCTAGTTCAACTCAAGTGTAAAATTATGTGTACTAGCTTATAGATCTAGTTCAACTCTAGTGTAAAATTGTTTGTACTAGCTTATAGATCTAGTTCAACTCTAGTGAAAAACTATTTGTACTAGCTTATAGAGCTAGTTCAACTCTAGTGTAAAATTATTTGAAT
>LR738713.1:450787964-450819697 GCA_902687465.1 Secale cereale | reverse complement strand
TAGGTTATATAGCTAGTTCAACTCTAGTGTAAAACTATTTGAACTAGGTTATAGATCTAGTTCGATTCTAGTGTAAAATTATTTGTACTACATATATATCTAGTTCAACTCTAGTGTAAAATTATTTGAACTAGGTTATAGATCTAGTTCGATTCTAGGGTAAAATTATTTGTACTAGCATATATATCTAGTTCAACTCTAGTGTAAAATTATTTGTACTAGGTCAAAGAGCTAGTTTAACTCTAGTGTAAAATTATTTGAACTAGGTTGTAGAGCTAGTTCAACTATAGTGTAAAATTATGTTTACTAGCTTATATATCTAGGTCAACTCTAATGTAAAATTATTTGTACTAGCTTATAGAGGTAGTTCAACTCTACTGTAAAATTATTAGAACTAGGTTATTGAGCTAGTTCTACTCTAGTGTTAAATTATTTGAACTCGAATATAGAGATAGTTCAACTCTAGTGTAAAATTATTTGTACTAGCTTATATAGCTAGTTCAACATTAGTGTAAAATAATTTGAATAAGGTTATAGAGCTAGTTCAAATATAGTGTAAAATTGTTTATACTAGCTTATAGATCTAGTTCAACTCTAGTGTAAAATTATTTGTACTAGGTTATATAGCTAGTTCAACTCAAGTTTAAAATTATTCGAACTAGCATATAAAGATAGTTCAACTCTAGTGTAATTTTTTTGTACTAGGTTATAGAGCTAGTGCAACTCTAGTGTAAAATTATTTGTACTAGATTATAGAGCTAGTTCAAGACTATTGTAAAATATTTGAACTAGGTTATAGAGCTAGTTCAATTGTAGTGTAAAATTATTTGTACTAGCTTATATATCTAGTTCAACTCTAGTGTAAAAATATTTGTACTAGGTCATAGAGCTAGTTTAACTCTAGTGTAAAATTATTTGAACTAGCTTGTAGAGCTAGTTCAACTCAGGTGTAAAATTATGTGTACTAGCTTATATATCTAGTTCAACTCTAGTGTAAAATTGTTTGTACTAGCTTATAGATTTAGTTCAACTCTAGTGTAAAATTATTTGTACTAGCTTATAGAGCTAGTTCAACTCTAGTGTAAAATTATTTGAACTAGGTTACAGATCTAGTTCAGCTCTAGTATAAAATTATTTGAACTCGAATAAAGAGATAGTTCAACTCTAGTGTAAAATTATTTGTACTAGCTTATATAGTTACTTCAACTCTAGTGTAATATTATTTGTACTATCTTATAGAGCTAGTTCTACTCTAGTGTAAAATTATTTGAACTAGGTTATATAGCTAGTTTAACTCTACCGTAAAATTATTTGAACTCGCATATAGAGATAGTTCAACTCTAGTGTAAAATTATTTATACTTGCTTATATAGCTAGTTGAAATCTAGTGTAAAATAAATTGAACTAGGTTATAGAGCTAGTTCAAATCTAGTGTAAAATTATTTGTACTAGCTTATAGATCTAGTTCAACTCTAGTGTAAAATTATTTTTACTAGGTTATATAGGTAGTTCAACTCAAGTGTAAAATTATTCGAACTAGAATATAAAGATACTTCAACTCTAGTGTAATTCTTTTGTACTAGGTTATAGAGCTAGTGCAACTCTAGTGTAAAATTATTTGTACTAGCTTATAGAGCTAGTGCAACTCTAGTGTAAAATTACTTGAACAAGATTATAGAGATAGTTCAAGACTATTGTAAAATTATTTGAACTAGGTTATAGAGCTAGTTCAACTGTAGTGTAAAATTATTTGTACTAGCTTATAGATCTAGTTCAACTCTAGTGTAAAATTATTTGTACTAGCTTATAGAGCTAGTTCAACTATAGTGTAAAATTATTTGTACTAGCTTATAGAGCTAGTTCAACTCTAGTGTGAAATTATTTGAACTAGGTTATAGAGCTAGTTCAACTCTAGTGTAAAATTATTTGTACTAGCTTATAGATCTAGTTCAACTCTAGTGTAAAATTATTTGTAGTAGGTTATATAGCTAGTTCAACTCTAGTCTAAAATTATTTGAACTAGGTTATAGTTCTAGTTCGAATCTTGTGTAAAATTATTTGTACTAGCATATATATCTAGTTCAACTCTAGTGTAAAAATATTTGTACTAGGTCATAGAGTGTCGGTGTACTAAGATAGGGGTAGCTTAGTACCCCCAACTTGTGCACGGGCAGTAGCAGCTTCCCGCGGCAGGGTTTACCACGTGCTCGCCGGAAACCTTTTCGGTCCCTAGGAAGCTATTCAAGAACAAAGTATGCAAGTCAGAAGATCAAGGCTCCGGCAAGAGGAGCTTGCCGGGAAGGCCGCACCAGGCTCAAGATTATCACGTTAGCACAAGACCCTGACAAGAGGAGCTTGCCAGGAAGGCCAAGGAATGCACACATCAAGAAATGCCTCGGCGCATCACGCACCCCGGCAGGACCCGGAGAGCGACAAGCTTCCGGGCCCGGCAAGATCAAGACCCCGGCAAGGTACTTGCCGGGGGAGCCTGCGCTGTGTGCCCGCGCTCCAGCTCATCGGCCCACGCGTCGCCCTTGGGCCCTTCCAGGGGCGCGTGGCAGATGGTTGTGCAGCCTGGGGGACACGGTGGCAAGCCACGGTGACGAGGCTACCGCCGTGGCGAACGGAGAAGCTTGGACGGACACTTTTGGGGTCGACGGTGACGGGCATTTAATGCCCTTGTCCCCCACTGTCAAGGTTAGGTGAAGACCACGGTTCACCCACTATTCCCGCACTGTTGCAACTACCACCAAAATTACATTTTTACCCTCCTCTACGTTGACACCTGTCGGTGACCCCTTGATCTATAAAAGGAGGCCCATGCACAACGTAGAGGGGGTTCGGAACCTAGACAACTATTTCGCTCGGTGTAGCTAGCTCTTCAAGCTCCCGATCTCAAGAACTCAATACAATCCGAGCAGGAGTAGGGTTTTACGCGTCCGCGCGGCCCGAACCTGGGTAAACTGCCCGCATGTGCTCCTCGATCTGCTCTTCGTGCTTCCTCCACTCCCTTACCGCAACGTAGAAGGTGCTCCGGTCCCATAGGTGCTCGTGGGAGGACAGTTTCCCCCGACATCTTTGGTGCGCCAGGTAGGGGGCGTCGAGGTTGTGCGAACCTGATCCGGCGCTCACGCGGGCGCATTCTTCATCAACCTCTCCAGCTTCATCAACTTTACCAGCTGCAACAACATGGCCCCGAAGAAGAAGGCTTCGGAGGTCGCAGGCCCGTCTGCGTCGATCCCACCGCCACCAGAACCAACGGTTGGTGGAGGAGATGCCGGCGGAAGGGTGGTTGCCGGTGAGGAAACTCACGGCACCACCAAGTCCAAGGACAAGACGGACGACCGGGCAAATTACAAAGCCTCGGTGTCCGTGGACGCACCGCGTCTCTCTCAGCAGACGCCAGGCCAGCAGCGCCGTGGTACAGGAGGTACCATTCGCTTGCTGGGGCAAGGACAAACTGGAGGATCGCGGGACGCTCAAGGCCACCGTCCTGGTACGAGCAAGGCGCGGTCGCCGGTGCGAGAAACTGCTCCTTCTAACCCTGTTAGAAGTCCGAGCATATCTCGCTCCTCGCACCACTCGCCGTCGCTCCCCTCCTCTCCAGCAGAAGCTCTAGGAAGAGCACAACTGCTCCTCGATTTCCCTCCAGCGGTAGATAAAGCCGAGGACTGGAGGGCGACGATCCAAAGCCTCATCGCCTTCGCCAACAATGACACGCCGCAGCAGCCGGCGACATCGCGGCCACGGCAAGTCGACCAGACGAAGGCCGACGGCGACAAGACCGCCGGGGGTGCGACCACCATGCACTCCCCGCCGCGGAAGCAGAAGACGCCACCCCGCCGGATTAACGTCGACGACGACTCTACGGCGTCGTCGGATCCGCGGGCTCGTCGGGACCAGCGCCAAGTCCTCGACGATCGGCGGCAAGAAGACGCTCGGACGCGCATCGAGCGCCGACGAGAAGCCCGGCGACAATCGGATCAGCGCGCTGGAAAAGCTGTCGACACGCACGCGCCCGGTGAACCAGGCGACTTGCCGTACGCGGCAGGTTGCCCTGCGTTCACCCGTGAGCTGCGGCGCGTCCAGTGGCCCAGCATGAAAAACTTCAAGCCCGACGTACCCGAGAAGTACGACGGCAAGACGCACCCTCGGAGTTCCTCAGCATCTACACCATCGCGGTGCAGGCTGCCGGGGGACGCGACGAGAAGATACTAGCCAACTACTACCCGCTAGTGCTTAAGCCAAACGTCCGCTCCTGGCTTATGCACTTGCCGGAAGGCTCCATTTCTTCGTGGGCAGATCTGTGCCACCAGTTTGTTGGCGCCTTCACGGGCGGCCACAAACCCCACGGCCAGGAGAGTGATCTCCACATCTTGGCCCAGAAGGAGGGAGAATCCCTGCGCAAGTATATCCAGAGATTCAGCCGCGTGCAACACAACATTCCCAACGTCCACCCCGCCGCGGTTATCAGCGCGTTCCACCAGAACGTGCGTAACCGCCGCATGAGGGAAGAGATGGCCATGACCAAGATTCGGGATGTCAGCGAGCTCTACGCTCTGGCCGACAAGTGCGCGCGCGCCGAAGAGGGGAGGAGACTCCCCGGAGAGGATACTGGCGCAGGAGGAAGCGACAGTGAGGACGCCGCCCCGGCAAAGAAGAGCCGGCGGCGGAACAACAGAAGAAAGAAGAGCAAGGAGGTGCTAGTCGTCGAGCTGTCCGGCAAGGAGGCTCCCACCAAGAAGGCACAGGCTGGCGGTTCCGGTAAGGAGCCTGCCCCTGTGGCGGCAGCCGACAAGCAGGACGGCTCCGACAAGCAATACTGCAAGATCCACCGCACCAAGGGCCACAATCAGCAGAATTGCAACCGAGTCGAGTACCTCGTAGAGCAGCAGAAGGCTGAATACGAGCGTCGCGACAAGGAGAAGGCCCAAGGTGGCAGAGGAGAGCCAAGCAAGAAGCGGCCATTCAATGGCCGGGGAGGACGCCGCGGCAAGGCCAAGCAGCGGCAAGGTGATCGACCTCCCCGGGGCCGCGACAAGGATGAGGAAGAAGACGACGACGACGACATGGAGGAAGGAGATAACAGCGAGCAGGAGTTCCAGAAGGCCACAGAAGTTTTGTGTGTCGACGGAGGCGCCTCTGTGCATACTTCCCACCGCCAACTCAAGCAGTGGGTGCGGGAAGTAAACGCAGCTGAGCCGCCCGTCGAGTCACGCAGGCTGCTGAAGTGGTCCAGCACGCCCATCATTTTTGATCTTGAGGATCACCCTGACCGCACAACGGCGGTCGGGTGCTTGCCGATGTTGGTCTCACCAACCATCCGCAACCTCAAGGTCACCAAAATGTTGGTTGAAAGCGGGGCCGGCCTGAACTTGATCTCCTCGGCCGTGATCAAGAAACTCCAGATCCCAGACGGCGAGCTCGAAGAAACCGGGTCGTTCCAAGGAATAAACCCGGGGAGGAGCAAGCCGAAGGGGAAGATTACTCTGCCAGTGACCTTTGGCGGGGAGCTCAACTTCAGGACGGAGAGGATAACCTTCGACGTGGCCGATATCCCATTGCCATACAATTGGATACTTGGACGTCCTGCCCTCGCCAAGTTCATGGCAGCTTCCCACTATGCCTACAACGTACTCAAGATGCCGGGGCCGATAAGCGTCATCTCTGTCCCTGGCGACAAGAAGGACGCGCTTATCTGCGCCGACAAGATCTACCGGGACGCAGCAGCCGCAGCAGAAAGCAACACACTTGCCGCTGAAGCTCCCCGGGGGAAGACCAAGACCAAGTCCGGCAGGAGCTCTGGGGCCCACTCCGGCAAACTCACCTCCTCGGAGTGCTGCACTACCGTCGAGGACGTACCATCGAGCTCCACCGGCAAGTGCAAGAAAGGGATGGCAGCTCCACCGGCAACCAAGAAGGTGTTCGCCAAGGAGGACGGCACTGGTGGTACCTTCACCATCAGTGCTACGCTCGACAACAAATAGGAAAGCGCGCTCGTTGCCTTCCTACGGGCGAATGTCGATGTGTTTGCATGGCAACCATCTGACATCCCCGGCGTTCCCAGGAAGGTAATTGAGCACAAGCTTGCTGTTGGTCCTCATGTGCGGCCCGTCAAGCAGAAGGTCAGGAAGCAAGCCGTGGAGCGCCAACAATTCATCGCCGAAGAGATAAAGAAGCTAGAAGCAGCAGGCCTGGTTAGAGGCGTGATCCATCCCACGTGGTTGGCCAATCCAGTTGTCGTACGCAAGGCCAATGGGAAGTGGAGACTCTGTATAGACTTCACTGATGTGAATAAAGCATGTCCCAAGGATCCATTTCCCTTGCCGCGTATTGACCAGATTGTTGACTCCACCGCTAGATGTGAGCTGCTTTCCTTCCTTGATGCATACTTAGGTTACCACCAGATTTTCATGGCCAAGGAAGACGAAGAGAAGACTGCATTCATTACTCCATGTGGCACATATTGCTTCATACGCATGCCCTTTGGATTGAAGAATGCAGGCTCAACATTTGCAAGGGTGGTGCACACTGCTTTTGAGCCACAGATACACAGAAATGTGGAAGCATACATGGATGATATAGTGGTCAAGAGCAAGAGCAAAGATACCCTGATCCAAGACTTGGAAGAAACATTTGCAAATCTGCGCAAGATCCAGCCCAAGTTGAACCCCGAGAAGTGCGTCTTCGGAGTCCCCTCCGGCAAGCTTCTCGGGTTCTTTGTGTCTCAAAGGGGGATTGAAGCCAATCCCGACAAGATAAAAGCCATCGAGCAGGTTGAAGCCCCGAAGCGCGTCAAAGACGTAAGGAGACTTGCTGGTTGTGTGGCTGCCCTTAGCAGGTTCATTTCAAAATCTGCAGAACGCGCCTTGCCTTTCTTTAAAATTTTGAAGAAGGCAGGTCCTATGAAATGGACTCCGGAAGCGGAGGCAGCGCTGCAGGATTTGAAAGGATACCTGTCCTCCACTCCAATACTTGCCGCACCTAAACCACAAGAGAAGTTGTTGCTGTACTTAGCGGCAACCAATCAAGTGGTTAGTGCTGCGTTGGTAGCGGAAAGGGAGGCACAGGAAGAGCCCACACCCCCAGCAAGCGAATCCAGCGACAAGCAGGGGGCTCCACCGGCAAGCTCTGGCCCCGACAAGGACAACTCTACGCAGGAGCAAGGAGAAGTGCGAAGAAGGATGGTGCAGCGCCCAGTGTATTTTGTAAGTTCCCTCTTGCAGGGGGCTAGATCAAGATACTCTGGGGTGCAGAAGTTGCTTTTCGGCCTCCTCATGGCCTCAAGAAAGCTGCGCCATTACTTCCAAGCACACGAGATAAAAGTGGTCACTCGTTTTCCGTTGAAGAGGATATTGCAAAATCCCGAAGCAACCGGCAAGATCGTCGAGTGGGCACTGGAGCTGTCAAGCTTTGGTATCAAGTTCGAGAGTACTTCAACCATACAGAGCAGAGCTTTGGCAGAATTTATAGCAGAATGGACCCCAACACCAGATGAAGAAGTCCCAGAGACAAGCGTCCCCGTCCAAGAAACAAGCAGCAAATGGGTAATGTACTTTGATGGTGCTTTCTCGCTGCAAGGCGCCGGTGCCGGCGTGGTACTCATAGCGCCCACCGGAGAGCACCTCAAGTATGTTATCCAGATGCACTTTCCCAAGGAACAAGCGACAAACAAATACTGCTGAGTATGAAGGCTTGCTTGCCGGCCTCAGGATTGCAGCCGAGCTTGGGATCAAGAAGTTGATTGTGCGGAGAGATTCTCAGTTGGTGGTCCGAAAAGTGAACAAAAGTTACCAGAGCCCTTTGATGGAAGCCTATGTTGATGAAGTGAGGAAGCTTGAAGAGCACTTTGAAGGTCTGCAAATGGAGCACGTCCCGAGAGCTCAGAATGATATTGCGGATGGCCTTTCAAAGTGTGCTGCGATGAAGTTGCTTGTCGAACCAAGGACCTTCCTGCTCAAGTTAACTCAACCATCCGTTACACCATCAGTTGGGCAAAGTAAGAAGAGAAAGTTGGTCTCCGACGACTACTTTCCGGCGGATCTTCCCGAAGCCGCCGCCAAGGTCCCCAAGATCAACAACCAAAATGCTGAGGAACAGTTTGCTCCTGCAGACCCAAGGGTCTGTACAGTTGAAGCAAGTGTTCTCGACAAGCCTTGCCCCGGCAGGCTTGCAGGGGGACCATCAGCTCCGGCAGAACCGGAGGTTCTTGCCGTAGAAGCTGGGGGTTCCCGCAACATCCCTCATGCCTTTAGTCCTTGCCGTTGATCCTCGGGCTCTGGCATGGGCACAGCAGATCGTCCGTTTTCTACAAATTGGAGAACTTCCCGACGAGCCAGAAGAGATAGAGAAAATAACCAGGCAGTCAAGTATGTACCAGTTCGTTGACAATGAACTGTACAGAAGAAGACTCAATGGAGTCAGGTTGAAGTGCATTTCCAGAGAAGATGGACAGAAGCTGTTGGCAGAGATACACGGAGGCATATGTGGCCACCACATAGGCGCAAGGGCACTTGCCGGGAAGGCGTTCCGGCAAGGGTTCTTCTGGCCAGAAGCCCTCCAAGATGCAACTGCACAAGTAACCAAGTGTGAAGCGAGCCAGTTCCATGCCAAGCAAATTCACTAGCCAGCTCAAGCTCTCCAGACGATTCCTTTGTCCTGGCCCTTCTCGGTCTGGGGGCTCGATATCATCGGCCCCTTTCCCCGCGCAGCCGGGGGCTTTGAGTACTTGTACGTAGCAATCGACAAGTTCACAAAGTGGCCAGAAGTGGAACCAGTGAGAAAGGTGACAGCACAGTCAGCAGTCAGGTTCTTCAGATCAATTGTTTGCCGTTTCGGGATCCCTAACAGGATCATCACCGACAACGGCACACAGTTCACAAGTCGCACCTTCATGCAGTACGTCCAAGACCTTGGCGCCAAGGTCTGCTTCGCTTCTGTTGCTCACCCGAGGAGCAATGGTCAAGCGGAGAGGGTCAATGCTGAAGTGCTGCGCGGACTCAAGACAAGAACCTTCGACAGGCTGCGCAAGTGCGGAAGAAACTGGATAGAGGAGTTGCCGGCGGCTCTTTGGTCAATCAGATTGACACCAAGTCGAGCCACCAGACAGACACCCTTTGCTCTTGTCTATGGAGCAGAGGCATTTCTCCCCACGGAACTCGTATACGGATCTCCTCGAGTGCTCGCTTATGATGAGCTCGAGCAAGAGCAACTGCGACAAGATGACGCACTGCTCCTTGAGGAGGAACGTTTCCAGGCTGCTGTACGAGCTGCTCGATACCAGCAAGCCTTGCGCCGCTATCATAGCCGCAAGGTCAAGGCCAGGAGTCTCGAGGAAGGCGACCTTGTTCTTCGTCGTGTTCAGTCCGCCAAGAATTCCAACAAGTTGACGCCGAAGTGGGAAGGCCCTTACGGGTGAGACAAGTCACAAGGCCCGGAGCTGTCCGCCTTGAGACCGAAGAAGGCTTACCGGTGAGCAATTCCTGGAACATAGAGCATCTTCGCAAATTTCACCCATAAGGCGCGGTTGCCGTGATCCACTCCGGCAACCACCTTTTGTACAAGTCTTGCCGCTGTCGCATGTAAACCTTTGTACAAAGCCGGGCGCAGATCCCGTGCATCAGTAAAGCTTTTGTGTTTCGCACTATTTGCCATTTCCATGCTTTTTTGTTATTTGCATGCATTGTTTGGCATCTTGTGCAACACACATCCCCGGTAAGCATTAGCAGGCCAAGAGGCCCTATACTTGTTTTCCCTCCTCTTTTTCTTTCCCTCTTAAGCAGAAGGAATGTTCCTCGTGCACAAGATTGCCGGGGAGGAAGGAGGTGGAGGATGAACCAAGCGCTGTTCAAGAAAGAGAAGCTTTGCTGGGGAACGAACGAACTATGAAAGCTAAGTTACCAGAATTTGAGCAGTTCAAATTTTTAAATTTTAGTTGTCTTCCTTGAACAACCACACTTTGTATGGAAAACCTGTGCGCGGAGGAACCTACCCGTGGCTAGCCGCGCCCTTACTCTGTTTCGAGCCCGCTCAACGGCTTAAGTGAGCTGCAACAAGTGTCGCGCCCTTACTTCGTTTTCGAGTTCGCTCAGCAGTTTGAGTGTGCTGCGACTAGCTGCGGCAAGGTTGCTTGCCGACAAGGTCTTTTGCCAGCAGGCTGCTCAGAGTCCAGCACTCAGCGCTCGCGGCAAGAGGCCCTTGCCGGCAAGTTCCCTTAAAGCGTAGGGTAGAAAGCATACAAAATGGAGGAGTAAAAACAAGGGAGATAACACTGCATTGATTGATCAAAATAAGATTGTATATTACAAGGATAACTTGCCGCAATAACTAATCGATTCATGTCCATAACATAATTTGCAGCGGCAGAGGGAACAGAAAGGAAGAAATCTAATGTACGCGGTCACCTTCACGCCTCGTGACTTTGTTCACCTTGGCGACGATGTGGGCGACCTGCGCCTTCAACGCCTCCTAGTCAGCGTCGTCCGGCAAGGAGCGGAGGACGTTGACGAGGTTGATGTCGGGGTTGCGGAAGACGATCTTCGTCAAGACGCGCTCCAGAGTGCCCGCACAAAGCCGACGCGACTCGTCGGGCAGCTGCACGGGGAGTTTCTCCCGCAACCATGCAAGCGCCGGCGCGATTCCCCTGAAGAAGAGACTTAACTTGGCGCTGTGGGGGAGGGCCTTGTCGGGAGAATACACGAGGTGCTCCGCCCTCAGCGCCATCATCTCCTTATTGATGCTGGTAGCGGAGGTGACCAGCTCGTCGGTCCATTGCTCCACCGCCCGGCTGAAGTTGTTCGCTGAGACGACGACGCTCTCCACCAAGTTCCGCTCCTTGCGGAGCTCGTCCTTCAGCTTCGTCTCACGGTCCCGGGCGGCGTCGAGCGAGTCAGTCAAAGTGGAGACCTTCAACTCCAAGTCAGCAATTGAATCCTTGGCGGCAGTTAGCTCGTCGCCTTTCTTGGAGAGACGTACCTGCAAGTCAGAGTTGGTGTGGGCATCTTTCTCCCGCTCCACGTTGAGCGACGTGACTCTGTCCTCGCTTGCCTTCAGGTACCGTTCCAGCTGCTCCACCTTAAGTTCCAGGTCCCTCTTGGCAGTCTCCGTGGCGGCGGCAACATCCTTTGCCTCCTTCAAGGCCCCGCCGATGGCCTGCTCCCGGGCGGTGAGTTCGTCGTCATGGGCGTCGAGCTCGACCTTCCGCTGGTTGAGCGCCCCTTCTCGCTGAGACAACTCCTCGGCGGCCAGCCGCTGCCGCTCTTCTGCCTCAGCCTTCTCCAGGAGGAAGGCTTGCTGCTCTCCGGCAAGCTCTTCCCGCTCCTCCGCCAAATTGCGGAGGGCTGCCTGGTTGGCGGCGCGGAGCTCCGCAGCGCGCTTATCCAGATCAACTCCAGCCTTGGCGGCAAGAGCTTCCCGGGACTCCAGTTTCGCCTGCCTGGCCCGATACAGAGCCAGGAGCCGACGAAGTAGCTTCTCCTCTTCGGGCTCGTCACCACCGCCAAGCGCTTCAACAACCTTCAACCCCGCGGAGGCGAGGACCTCTCCGTCGTAGGTCTCTCCCTCCACGGGGGCTCGCGACGAGGACGCCCACGGGACTTGTATAAAGATCCCGTTGGGGGCCTCAAGATAAACGCTCGACCGCTCTGTGGAGGCGGAGGGGTCGGCGGCCGGTGCAGCGCTTGACGCTCCTGCTGCCTCCGGGCCAGCAGTGTGGTCGCCGGTTCCTCCCTCAGCCGCGGCGTCTGCGGTCGGGGCGGTATCTTCAGCGGCAGGCTCGTCGGCTCCAGCCATGCCCTCAGTGGCAGTGGCGTTGCCGCCGTTGCCGTGCGCGCCCTCCTCGCCGGCGGTCTCCGTCTCCATCCGCTCCGGTGCAGGAGGATCTAGCAGAAGAAAAAGAAAAGAAAAGATCAAGCAAATATCCAAAAACACAAGTTCAAGAAGGAAAAGCTACAAGGACTTACCTTCGCGGACTTCTTCGACAACAGGCTCCCTCGCCGGGGAATCCACCCTTGGCGGCGGAGTGGTGGCCCCTGCTGGCGGAGGGCCGCCCGCGCCCTCCCTTGGCGGGGTGCTCACCCTTGTCGGGCTGCTCACCCTTGGCGGGGTGCCCGCCCTTGGCGGGGTGCCCGTCCTTGGCGGAGCGTTCTCCCTTGCCGGGGAGTTCACCCTTGGCGGGGAGGGTGGAGCAAGTAGTTCGTCGGGGGCAGTCTCCGGGCGCTCCTGCGGCTGCGGCTCCACTTCTGCACAAGACAAACAAGGCAACAAGATATTAGTACAAGCAAAAACCTCAAGCGCGCCCGACCAACAGAAAAGAATAACTACCAGACTTACGCTGGGGGCTGCACTGGGGGCTGCTCCTCGGAGCAGCGGGTCGATCCGGCAAGTTCGCCGCTGGTGCGTCTCCGGTCGCCGCGGCGGGCGAGTCGTCCTCAACCTCAACCACAGGGATCTTGGCCCTCTTTGCCTTCCGCTGTGCCAAGGTCCTGAAAGCAAAACAAAAACAAGATCAGAATCATCAAGGAAAATCAAGACAGAGTCAAAGAAATTACAAGTTGCAAGTACTCACTCCTCTTCCTCGTCGTCGGAGCTGAGGGCGGAGAAGTCGAACTCCACCTGAGATGCTCCCACGCGAGGAGCAGGAGGAGAAGGCTCCCTCGGGCGCTTGGCGGTCTCCGGGGCTGTGGGCTGCGAAGACCCAGCCTCCGTTGTCGCCGAGGGCCGAGGAGCGGAAGTAGCAGCCGTTCCACTCCGGGAGGATCCTCCTCCGCTTGGCGCTGGTGCGCGGGGCGCCTCCTTCGCGACTTGGCTCGCCTTGGTAGCGCGCGTCGCCCGGCGCGCAGGCTGCTGTCGAGGCGCCTGTGGCCTCGTCGCCGTAGCCGCCTTGCGGAGGCGTTTCCTTGGTTGCTGCGTGGGACTTGCCGGAGGTGGGGAGTTCTCTGAGGACGAGGAGGCATCGTCGTCAAGTCCCAGAGATCCACCAGTATCTTCATCAGCCTCGACGTCCTCCTCCTCCTCCTCCCCGGTAGGCCCGCTGGGCCCAGCACCCTGCCCAGCGGCCTCGCTCCCTCCGGCGGCCCCGCTCCCTCCGGCGACCTCGCTCCCTCCGGCGGCCTCGCTCACCCCGGCAACCCCGGCTATCCCGGAAAGCCTCAAGGAAGGAACCCCGGCAAACTCATCGGGCGGAAGCTTGAGCAGCCTGAGGATTTCCGCCTCCTCTGCTTGGCACGACGCGTCCGCAGCCTCTACATCGTCCACAGAGTATCCAAAATCACCCGCCGCCGCAGCTGCGGCGGCCTCCTCCATCCTAGAAGCGATGTAGGCTATATCCCGAGCCGTAGTGGCCCGGGTGAGGCCCCTGTTCTCCTCGGTGTTCTTGGGCGTCTCGACCAAGTTGTCGAAAAAGCTCAACACTGCATCCGGCGGAGGCTCTATCCAGGTGGGGTCGACGCCGTGGGAGTCGCACGAAGGCATCATCGCGCGCAAGGAATCCCGGGCAGTGCTATTGCATAGTGGCACCACTCCCCGGGGAGGTCTAAACCATTTCGGGTGGGCCGGGTCATGCTAGAAGAGCTCTCGGACCATCCCCTTCAGCTCCAAAGCAGTAAAATTGAAGTTCAATCCAGGGCGCAGCCTCATGATATCCGCCGCGTTGCCGAATTCCCAGGCGGGCCTTTTCCTTTCTTGTAAAGGGGCAATGCGGCGGCGAAGGAAATCTGCCCCAACCTCTCCGATGGTCAGTTTGGCTACCCGGAGACGAATGATCCTGATCAGGGCGATGCTGAGCTTGTTGTCTTCTGGGGCCAATTCGCTCCAGTCTCTGCCGCGCACTATGGCAGTTGTGCGCGGCGCGGTGAAGGGCTCTGGCTTATCCTCCACTATCCAGCACCAATCTGCACGCCACTCCTCCCACTTGCCGCGAAGCTCTCCCTTCAGGTATGAATCCTTCTTGTTCAGCCGAAAGATCCAGGAGATGCCACCGGAGAGGGGAGCGCCCGATTCTACTCTAGGCATGAAAAAGTGGCGGAAAAGGGCTACATTGGGATGAATCCCAACATAGTTTTCGCACAGATGTGCGAAAACAGCCATCGTAAGGATGGCGTTGGGGGTAAAGTCTAGGAGGTGGAGGCCATATGTGTTCATGATATCGCAAAAGAACTCCGAATACGGAGGGCACAATCCACAGTGGAAAAAAGCAGCGAAGAAGAAGTACCCACCGGGGAACAGATCTTTGGCGACGGCGGGGAAGGCTCTGGTGCGTGGATGAGCCTTGGTCTCCCCCGACCAGAACAGATAGTACTTGTTCCGCAGCTCCTTCGCGCCAAGCCTCGGCGCGAAGACCACGCTCCTCTTCCGCAGGGCGGCCAGCTTCGCCGCCTGCTCGGACTTCTCCTTCTTGGCCTTGTCTGCTTTCGCCTTGTCGCTCTTCGGAGCCATGGCGGAGGCGGCGAGGGAAGAGGCGAGGAGCTCGACGGCGCCGCGGATGCGGAAGACGGCGGAGGAGGGGTGGAGGTGAGAAGCAGCGGAGGTTTCTGGAGAGTTAAGACGCAATGAAGACGAAGGAGGGAACTGCCCCTGCTTCCTCTGCTTTTAAGGGGGAAGTGGGGGACGTTCCGCATTTCCCATTAAAGAACAGCCCACGATCTCTCCCACGACGCCGCAATCAACGCGTGCCGTTAGGGAGGGATGCGGCGGATGCGGAAGGGGATACGGCTTGCCGTGGGCCGCGCGTGCCCATGCACTGTTTTGGGCCTGGCCCAACAGCGCTCGGCACCGTGTGTGGCCCAGGCCCGGGGGCTCCTTTCGGTGTACTATGATAGGGGTACCTTAGTACCCCAACTTGTGCACGGGCAGTAGCAGCTTCCCGCGGCAGGATTTACCACGTGCTCGCCGGAAACCTTTTCGGTCCCTATGAAGCCATTCAAGAACAAAGTATGCAAGTCAGAAGATCAAGGCTCCGGAAAGAGGAGCTTGCCGGGAAGGCCGCACCAGGCTCAAGATTATCACGTTAGCACAAGACCCTGACAAGAGGAGCTTGCCAGGAAGGCCAAGGAATGCACACATCAAGAAATGCCTCGGCGCATCACGCACCCCGGCAGGACCCGGAGAGCGACAAGCTTCCGGGCCCGACAAGATCAAGACCCCGGCAAGGTACTTGCCGGGGGAGCCTGCGCTGTGTGCCTGCGCTCCAGCTCATCGGCCCACGCGTCGCCCTGGGGCCCTTCCAGGGGCGCGTGGCAGATGGCTGTGCAGCCCGGGGGACACGGTGGCAAGCCACGGTGACGAGGCTACCGCCGTGGCGAACGGAGAAGCTTGGACGGATACTTTTGGGGTCGACGGTGATGGGCATTTAATGCCCTTGTCCCCCACTGTCAAGGTTAGGTGAAGACCACTGTTCACGCACTATTCCCGCACTGTTGCAACTACCACCAAAATTACATTTTTACCCTCCTCTACGTTGACACTTGTCGGTGACCCCTTGAGCTATAAAAGGAGGCCCATGCACAACGTAGAGGGGGTTCGGAACCTAGACAACTCTTTCGCTCGGTGTAGCTAGCTCTTCAAGCTCCCGATCTCAAGAACTCAACACAATCCGAGCAGGAGTAGGGTTTTACGCGTCCGCGCGGCCCGAACCTGGGTAAACTGCCCGCGTGTGCTCCTCGATCTGCTCTTTGTGCTTCCTCCGCTCCCTTACCGCAACGTAGAAGGGGCTCCGGTCCCATAGGTGCTCGTGGGAGGACAGTTTCCCCCGACATAGAGCTAGTTTAACTCCAGTGTAAAATTATTTCAACTAGGTTGTAGAGTGATGGCTTCTCGCCCCTCGTTGGTTACCCCAAGTGGAAGGTTTGAGATGTAGTGTAGCGGCAAATTTCCCTTGGCAAAGATACCAAGGATCGAATCCCATGAGACTCCGAGGGTCGACAAGAAGGTGTCAATAGCGCCAAAAACTTTCGCTTGACAGGACCTGCACACAGATACAAATAACTTTGCTCCCAACGAGTAGAGAGAGGTTGTCAATCCCTCCGGCCTTGTCGTTTACAAAGGATCAAACGCAAGAGATAATAGTGATAGATATGACTCCAACTAGGAAATAAGAACAGGAAGTAAATAACGGGTGTGATCAGTGATGGTAATATGGACCGGGGTCCCATGATGTTCACTAGTGATGCCTCTCTCCCAAAAGACGATAAAACAGCTAAGCGAGGTAAACAAATTACAGCTGGGTGATACATCCAAAACGTATCTATAATTTCTGCTGGCTCCATGCCTCTTTTGGGTGATATTGCTATGATATTTATACACTTCCATACAGTTTTGATCATATTTGGACTAACCTATTAACTCAGTGCACCCCAGTGCTAGTTTCTGTTTTCGGCTGTTTTTGTATTTCATGTTTTCACGTTACGAGAACTGCCAGGAAAAATCCAGAAAAATTATATAAAAAATCAGCGTTCCAGAACCTACCGTGCGCCCGAAGGACAGCCGGGGGGGGGGGGCACCAGGGCTCCAGGCGCCCTGGCGGCGCCCCCCCTGGGCCGCGCCGGGGGGGCGCCTAGGCCCCTCGAGGCTCCTCCGATGCCCCCCTTTGGCATATATTTAAAGCGTCTCCCGAAACCCTTGAGGGAGGAACTCTTTTCGCGATCCCATCTCTGTTCCGCCGCCGCCGCCGCTTCCAAGATCGGGAGCACCGGGAGAACTCTTCCCGGCACCCTGCCGGAGGGGAGGATCACCATCGGGAGCCTCTGCACCACCATGGATGCCTCCCGGATGAGTTGTGAGTAGTCTCCCGTGGACCATGAGTCCATGACCAGTAGCTATGTGATGTTCTCCTCCCGTTCTTGTGCTTCACTAATTAGTCCTCGTGAGCTGCCCTACATGATCGAGGCACCTATGTAATCCTTATGCTGTTGCTATGATGAGTTTGCTGGGATCCGATGGATTATGAGATTATGTTTAGATTGTGCTTGAGTAATATATTTGATCTACCTCTTTTATATTTATGTTCGTAAGTAATTCTTGCATGTTCTCCGTTGTTATTTATTGCTTTGGCCAAGTAATAGGTAGTGACTCCAAGAGGGAACGTTATGCTTGATTGTGGGTTCACGCCTCTCGATGACTAGCTTGAGTGACAGAAACATGAGTCTAGGGGATGTGCTGTTGCCACAAGGGGGAAAACAACGGTGCTTGTGCCCGCGGGTGCAAGGATTGTTTACTTTACGCAAAGTTCTTTTAATGCAGTTGTCTGTTGCATTGAGTTTACACTATGGGTGGGACTCGCAACTTAATACCAGCGGGATGTTCTGAATAGATATCTCAAGGTGGATGATTAGTAGTAGATATTGATGGATTTCGGTCTACTTACTTTGGCGTACCGCCCATGCTTTGAACCTCAACCTTTCTTGCAATGTAGTCAGCATTGGTTTGCGCACATGGTCCTGTCAATTGCCCAGCTGTAATTTGTTTACCTCACATAGCTGTTTTATCGTCTTTTGGGAGAGAGACATCACTAGTGAACATCATGAGACTCCGGTCCATATTACCATAATTGATCACATCCGCTATTTACTTTTCGCTTTTATTTACTATTGCAATTATATCTATCACTACTATCACTTGCGTTTAATCCTTTGTGAAATACAAGGCCGGAGGGATTGACAACCTCTCTGTACTCGTTGGGAGCAAAGTTATTTGTATCTGTGTGCAGGTCCACGTTGACTGCTAATATCTGGCGCCGTAGCATTTGACACCTTCTTGTTGAACCTAGGAGTCTCTAGGGATTCGATCCTTGGTATCTTTGCCAAGGGAAAAACTTCCGCAACACTACATCTCACACCTTCCACTTGGGGTAACCAACGAGGGGCGAGAAGCTTAGCAAGAGTTTTTCTGGCGCCGTTGCCGGGGACTCCACTCTTCAAGATAGGGGAGTTGCATGCTATCTTTTACCTTTGCTTTTAGTATTGTTAGTTTACCTTTCAGTTTTTGCTTTAGTATCTTTTATCGAAAATCACAAAAATAGTTATCTTGCTTGCTTGCTACTATGGGTTCCACCGAGAACACCAAGTTGTGTGACTTCACTAGTCATAACAATGATGACTTTATCAGCACACCTATCACTACACCTGCCACTTCAGCACCTTCATATGAAATTAAACCTGCTTTACTGAATCTAGTTATGAAAGATCAATTCTCCGGTGCTGGAGATGATGCTGCTTTACACTTGAACAACTTTGTTGAACTTTGTGATATGCAAAATTACCAAGAAATAGATGGTAACATTGTTAAGCTTAAGCTTTTTCCTTTCTCCTTGAGAGGAGGAGCTAAAAATTGGTTTCAGTCTTTGCCAAGAAATAGCATAGATTCATGGGACACGTGCAAAGATGCTTTTATTGGAAAATACTATCCACCTGCTAAAATTATCCAACTGAGAAGTAACATAATGAATTTTAAACAATTGGATAATGAACACGTTGCCCAAGCTTGGGAACGTATGAAATCTCTTGTCAAGAACTGTCCTACTCATGGTTTGACTACTTGGATGGTTATCCAAACTTTTTATGCAGGCTTGAACTTTACCTCGCGGAACTTGTTAGATTCGGCCGCGGGAGGAACCTGTATGTCAACTACACTTGGTGCTGCCAGAAAACTTCTCGATGAGATGATGACCAACTATTCCCAATGGCACACCGAACGCGCTCCAACAGGTAGGAAGGTAAACTCTGTCGAGGAGATTTCCTCCCTTAATGAAAAAGTTGACTTGATCATGTCTCTACTTTCGAAGCAATCCTCTGTTGATCCTCGTGATGTTCCTTTAAATTCTTTGATTGCTCAAGAACAAGTAGATGTGAACTTTATCTCTAGAAACATTTTTAACAACAATGCTTATAGGAGTAATTTTGGTAGCAATCCTAGACCGTTCCCCTCTAATTCTTATGGGAACAACAATGCTTATCCTAGCACCAAGAACTCCAATACTGAACTAGAGATTATGCTTAAAGATTTCATCACTACCCAAAAAGCCTTTAATAAGAGTGTAGAAGAAAAACTACATAAATTAGATGATCTCTCTTTGAAGGTAGACCATTTAGCCAATGATATAGAATTGCTTAAAATTAAAACTTCTCCTCTTGGAGAGGAAGGTCACTCCTATTAATGCTACTCAAGTGCAAATTAATGAAAATATTAGGATGATGGCTAAACTTAAATAAAGATGGGCTAGAGAAAGGGAGGAAGAGGATAGAATTAAGAGCCTTCCTACCCACCACACTGTTGCTACTATCCAAGTTGTTGAGGATATCCAAACTCTTAGCACCCAATGTACTCCTGGTCCCATTGGACCTATTAATGGTGATGCTATGACTATAGAAACTACCAAACATGTGAACCTAAAGGACACCACTACCACTTTACTTGATGCTAGTGACCTTGATTTTGATAATTGCACTCTTACCAAAGTTATTGATTTCCTTCACAAGATGTCTAGAGATCCCCGCACTAGCACGCTTAACCTTGCCTTCACAGAGCATATCACTAATGCTCTCATCAAAGCTAGGGAGGAGAAACTTAGAATAGAAGCCTCCATACCTAGAAAGCTAGAAGATGGTTGGGATCCTATGATAAAAATTAAAATGAATGACTTCTCTTGCTATAAATTATGTGATGTTGGAGCTAGTACCTCTGTTATGCCCAAAAGAATATATGATATGCTTAAATTGAAACCTTATGATTCTTGTTCTTTTGGTGTTAGTCTCGTTGATTCTTCCATAAAGAAACATTTGGGGAGGATCGACGATGTTCTTATCGTTGTCAATGATAATTATGTTCCCGTTGATTTTACTATTATGGATATTGAATGTGAGCCTTCTTGTCCAATTATTTTGGGACGTCCCTTTTTACGCACCGTTGGTGCTATCATTGACATGAAAGAGGGGAATATAAAATTTCAGTTTCCTCTCAAGAAAGGGATGGAACACTTCCCTCGAAAAAAGATCAAGTTTCCTTTTGAGTCCGTTGTACGGGCTAGCTATTCTTTTACTCTTGATAAGACTTGATCTATATGCATTATGTCTAGCTTAAAGGCATAAAAGAAAGCGCTTTTGGGAGGCAGCCCACATGAATAAATTTATTTTTGTTTTGTTTTGTCTTGATGTTTTTACTACTGTAGCATCATCATTGTATCTTTACTTTTCAATTTTGTGCCAAGTATAGCCTCTGATTGCTAGAAAGTTCAAAAGTTGTGAGGTGCTGTCCTGGAAACAGATTTTGTCCTTGGATAGAAAAATTCGTATAAAATCACCAGACCATCTTTTTGGTCTGAATTTTTTTGACAGCGTGCCCTATATAATTTTCTTTCGTGCGTCTGTTCTGAGTTTTTTGATTAGAGTTGTAGAAGTGCCCCGAACAAATCAATTACTACCTGCTGTTCTGTTTTTCACAGATTCTGTCCTGTTTTGCCTTTCCTTCATTTTGCAAACCAAGAGCTTGCTTTTTCTTTGCAAAAACCTTTTGGCAATCTTGAGAAATAGTAGACCTTCAAGAATATCTTTATTTCCAGCAAGGTATAATTATTTTATTATGGGTACTAACCTCGCTAATCAGATTATGATGAGTTATGTATGAAGGGAGTTTTCAAGTGTGCGAGGGAAGATGATAAAGAGATTCAGGAGTGTCAAGCACATAAGCTTGGGGATGCCCCCATGCACCTCCAAGAAATATTCAAGGATACTCAAGCGTCTATGCTTGGGGATGCCCCCGCGCATCCCCTTCTCCATCAACATTATCAGTTCGTCTTTCGTTCCACTATATTTTAATCACTTCATGTGTTATGTGCTATGCTTGGAGCGTCTTGCTTTTAGTTTTCTTTAGTTTTTCATAACGAGTCGGAACTCAGCTTTCTTTATGTGGGAGAGAAACACGCTCCACTTCTACCTAGAACATAACATAGGATTTTCATGTCTATCCTTGCTGTGTGTGTTCTTTGTCTTTTAATAGCTACTATCATGTTCAGCTCTTAGCTTTCATGCTTATCTTTTCAAAGAGCTTTTGTGTAGTTGGTTGCTTGAACTCTCTTTAATTACCATGCTCACCTTATTAAGAGAGTTTGCTTCCGTTGCATTGGTTAATATGTCTATGATAAAGATGCTACGTGCATAATGGCGCTTAGTAGTTCAGGTTTTCTTATGGTTAGTCTCAAATAGCTGGAGGGTTCCCAATGTGTTATTGGAGTACCAACATGATTTGTTTGCCTACGATGTGGTATGTTTTAGTAATATCTTCCTTCAAGAATTTATTTTGATTGACTTGGCGTATGCTCACGCATATTTAAGACTGTTAAGAAAGTCTGTCAACCCTTGATGATCTTTTGTTTCCGAGTAGCGATATAACTACCATGCCTGATTCAATGTTGCTTTGTCGCTCGGCATGATTATGACCGTCATTACTCTCTTAGTTGGCCGCTCCCAGTCTTTTGCTAACCTCCACCTGTACTAAGCGGACTGACTGCTTGTGCATCCACATCCTTTTAAACCAGTTATGCCATATCAGTCCACCATACCTACCTATATGTGGTATTTCACCGCCACTCCAAGTAAATTTACATGTGCTATCTTTAAAACCTTCAGTTTTTGCAATACATAGCTCATGGGAAAATAGCTTAAAAACTATTGTGGTAAAGAATATGTTGCTCATGTATCTTATTTTCTTATAAGTTGCTTGCTGAGCGGTAACCATGTTTCTGGGGACGCCATCAACTTTTACACTTTTGTTGAATATCATGTGAGTTGCTATGCATGTTCGTCTTGTCTAAAGTAAGGGTGATTTGCCATGGGTTGAATGGTTTGAGTATGCATATTGTTATAGAAGAACATTGGGCTGCCAACCAAAGCCATGTATCATGGTGGAAGTTTTAGCTTGGACATTAATCCTCAATCTCTTATGAGAATATGCTTAAGCATTAAAGAGGAGTCCATTATCTATTTTCTATGTTGTCCCAGTATGGATGTCCTCAAGTTGAGATCTATCAAAAACGAGAAATCAAATGCGATCTATCTCCTTGGACCTTTGTACAGGTGACATAGAGGTACCCCTTTGTGACACATGGTTGAAACATATGTAATGCAATGACAATCCATGGAAATCCGAGCTAATTAGGACAAGGTGCGAGCACTATTGGTATTCGATGCATGAGGCTTGCAACTTATAGGATGTCTTATGCATAACACATATGAAGTACTACTACCGTTGACAAAATTGTTTCTATGTTTTCAAAATAAAAAGCTCTAGCACATGAGTAATCCCTGCTTCCCTCTGCGAAGGGCCATTCTTTTACTTTTATGTTGAGTCTCCACCTTCTTTTAAAAGCACCAACTACTGAGAGCATGATTGACATTCTGAGTGTAATGTGCATTGTCCCAAAGTACCATTGTCTTTTGCATGATTGTGATATCGTTTCTTCAGAAATCATTGTATCTATTCATCATTAAAACCTTGAAGGTGCCCCTGCATTTATGTTTTGCTTCACTAAAGGGGGCAAGCTAGATATCACTTTATCATATTTGCACATCATGTTCACATTGCAAATCTATTTGATGTTTCAGTATCATATTGTAAAACTTTCAGTCCTTTGTGATTTTCTCATGAGGCAACTTAATTACTATAGATTCATTGTCTCAGTAAGCTTTTATCGTATGACTATGAGAAAGTCCTATATGGTTAATAGCATGTCACCACAGAAATTATTCTTGTTATCATTTACCTACTCGAGGACGAGCAGGAATTAAGCTTGGGGATGTTGATACGTCCAAAACGTATCTATAATTTCTGCTTGCTCCATGCCTCTTTTCGGTGATATTGCTATGATATTTATACACTTCCATACAGTTTTGATCATATTTGGACTAACCTATTAACTCAGTGCACCCCAGTGCCAGTTTCTGTTTTCGGCTGTTTTTGTATTTCAAGTTTTCACGTTACGAGAACTGTCAGGAAAAATCCAGAAAAATTATAAAAAAATCAGCGTTCCAGAACCTACCGTGCGCCCGAAGGACAGCCGGGGGGGGGCACCAGGGCTCCAGGCGCCCTAGCGGCGCGCCCCCCCTGGGCCGCGCCAGGGGGGCGCCTGGGCCCCCCGAGGCTCCTCCGATGCTCCCCTTTGGCATATATTTAAAGCGTCTCCCAAAACCCTTGAGGGAGGAACTCTTTTCGTGATCCCATCTCTATTCCGCCGCTGCCGCCGCTTCCAAGATCGGGAGCACCAGGAGAACTCTTCCAGGCACCCTGCCGGAGGGGAGGATCACCATCGGGAGCCTCTCCACCACCATGGACGCCTCCCGGATGAGTTGTGAGTAGTCTCCCTTGGACCATGAGTCCATGACCAGTAGCTATGTGATGTTCTCCTCTCGTTCTTGTGCTTCACTAATTAGTCCTCGTGAGCTGCCCTACATGATCGAGGCACCTATGTAATCCTTATGCTGTTGCTATGATGAGTTTGCTGGGATCCGATGGATTATGAGGTTATGTTCAGATTGTGCTTGAGTAATATATTTGATCTACCTCTTTTATATTTATGTTCGTAAGTAATTCTTGCATGTTCTCCATTGTTATTTATTGCTTTGGCCAAGTAATATGTAGTGACTCCAAGAGGGAACGTTATGCTTGATTGTGGGTTCATGCCCCTCAATGACTAGCTTGAGTGACAGAAACATGAGTCTAGGGGATGTGCTGTTGCCACAAGGGGGAAAACAACGGTGCTTGTGCCCGCGGGTGCAAGGATTGTTTACTTTACGCAAAGTTCTTTTAATGCAGTTGTTTGTTGCATTGAGTTTACACTATGGGTGGGACTCGCAACTTAATACCAGCAAGATGTTCTGGATAGATATCTCAAGGTGGATGATTAGTAGTAGATATTGATGGATTTCGGTCTACTTACTTTGGCGTACCGCCCATGCTTTGAACCTCAACCTTTCTTGCAATGTAGTCAGCATTGGTTTGCGCACATGGTCCTGTCAATTGCCCAGCTGTAATTCGTTTACCTCACATAGTTGTTTTATCGTCTTTTGGGAGAGAGACATCACTAGTGAACATCATGAGACTCCAGTCCATATTACCATCATTGATCACATCCGCTATTTACTTTTCGCTTTTATTTACTATTGCAATTATATCTATCACTACTATCACTTGCGTTTAATCCTTTGTGAACTACAAGGCCGGAGGGATTGACAACCTCTCTGTACTCGTTGGGAGCAAAGTTATTTGTATCTGTGTGCAGGTCCACGTTGACTGCTAATATCTGGCGCCGTAGTAGTTGACACCTTCTTGTTGAACCTAGGAGTCTCTGGGGATTCGATCCTTGGTATCTTTGCTAAGGGAAAAACTTCCGCAACACTACATCTCACACCTTCCACTTGGGGTAACCAACGAGGGGCGAGAAGCCTAGCACTGGGCAATTGACAGGATTATGTGCGCAAACCAATGCTAACTATGCTGTAAGCATGGGCGGTACGCCAAGGCAAGTAGACCGAAATCCATCTGCATCTACTACTAATCATCCACCTTGAGATATCTATCCAGAACTTCTCGCTGGTATTAAGTTGCGAGTCCCACCCAAAGTGTAAACTCAAAGCAACAGACAACTGCATTAAAAGAACTTTGCGTAAAGTAAACAATCCTTGCACCCGCAAGTACAAGCACCGTTGTTTTCCCCCTTGTGGCAACAACACATCCCCTAGACTCATGTTTCTGTCACTCAAGCTAGTCATCGAGGGGCATGAACCCACAATCAAGCATAATGTTCCCTCTTGGAGTTACTACCTACTACTCGGCCAAAGCAATAAATAGCAATGGAGAACATGCAAGAATTACTCAAGAACATAAATATAAAAGAGGTGAATCAAATATATTACTCACACACAATCTGAACATAATCTCATAATCCATCGGATCCCAGCAAACTCAGCATAGCAACAGCATAAAGATTACATATGTGCCTCGATCATGTAGGGCAGCTCACGAGGTCTAATCGATGAAGAACAAAGAGGGGAGGAGAACATCACATAGCTACTGGTCATGGACCCATGGTCCAAGGGGGACTACTCACAACTCACCCGGGAAGCGTCCATGGTGGTGGAGAAGCTCCCGGTGGTGGTTCTCCCCTCCGGCAGGGTGCCGGGAAGAGTTCTCCTGGTGCTCCCGATCTTGGAAGCGCGGCGACGGCGGAACAGAGATGAGATCGCGAAAAAGGGTTCCGTCCTCGAGGGTTTCGGGACACGAGGTAAATATATGCCAAAGGGGGTCACCAGAGGCGGAGAAGGGGGCCCAGGCGCCCCCCCGGCGCGGCCAGGAGGGGGGCCGCGTGGGCAGGCCGCCTGGGCTGCCCCTGGCTCCCCTCTGGCCCCACTTCTGGCGCGTGGAAGCTTCTGGAGCGCTGATTTTTTATACATTTTTCCCGGATTTTTTCTGGCAATTTAAGTAATGGGAAAACCTGAAATACAAAAACAGCAAAAAACAGAAACTGGCACTGGGGTGCACTGAGTTAATAGGTTAGTCCAAATATGATCAAAAGTGTATAGAAGTGCATAAATATCATAGCAATATCACACAAAAGAAGCATGGAGCAAGCATAAATTATAGATACGTTTTGAACGTATCAACATCTCCAAGCTTAATTCCTGCTCGTCCTCTAGTAGGTAAATGATAACAAGCATAATTTCTGTGGTGACATGCTATTAACCATATAAGAACTTTTAAGTAAAGCAATCAAGGCATGTAATCAAATTCAAGTCATAACGAGCAAGAGTATATATTAGTAGTGTAACAAGTAACATAAGAACATAAAGGTGCAAGAGCTCTAGCTGTCCGTGACTCGAATGTCTCCAAATGGTGTTTGCGTGCAAGAAAGTGGATAGGGATATATGAGAGAGTAAAACATAGTTTTTGTATTGTTGAGAACTTAATCTACTAAAGTTTCACACTTGGTCTTCTTTGGAATCTTATCTTGACTCATCCCCAGACCGTCAGCCAGGTACAAGTCAAAATGATCCACTCCCTTTCGATACTTTGAGCACTCATGCAATGGATGAGCGTAAGCAAGAAAGTCGACACTTAGGATGGCAAAGAGAGAAAAATGATAGAGGGGGAAGACAAAAAAGGTGTGAAAGGCTCACATCAATGAGGACAATCATCGGCGAGAGAAAGCCAAATGATAGATATGATGCGAGGAGTAGGGATTGCCATGCAACGGATGCACTTATGAGCTGAGGTAAGCTCTCCAATGGAACTAGTGGGGGTGCATCCAACTTGCTTGCTCAAGAAGACCTAGAGCTCTTTTGAGGAGGCTCATCATTGGAATATACAAGCCAAGTTCTATAGTGTAAAGGTCCCCACATAGCTATATGCATAAATGATAATCTCTATGGAGTACAAGGTATAAGATGGAGTACGAGTGTTGATCTCTTAAAAGGAAATAGTAGTGTGCCCCCTTCTCTCTTTTTATTTCATTTTCTCTTTTTTCTTTTTTTTTTATTTTTTGTGGCCTCAAAGGCTCTTTCTATTTATCTCTCATTTGTCCTCTTTGGGATCTTTTGATTTTGTCCTCTTTGGGATCTTTTGATTTGTCCTCTTTGGGATCTTTTCCTCACTTTAGGGGCAACACTCTATGTATTACAAGAAGTATAGAAGATCTTTCACACTTTACAAAAGTAATCAACATAAAGAAAATGAAACTATCATGATGTATGCAAATGTATGCCTCTGCCAGTGTAGCAGGATATGCAATGATACTAGCACATCATCTAGCAATGATTAGGGCAAGGCCCAACTAGCATGCGGCTCATCGATCAAGCAAAAAGCATGTATGACATGAAGATCAAGTCATGAGAAGATGGATGTTGCATGACAATGTATCTCGGAAAGGCTATGGAAATGCCTTAATAGGTAGGTATGGTGGCTGTTTTGAGGAAGGATATAATGAGGCTTATGATGACAGAGCGTATCGTGCCAAGGATTTGGATGCACCGGCGAAGTATGCGCCAACTCTCGAGGTGAGAAAGGGCAATGCACGGTACCGAAGAGGCTAGAAAAATATGGATAGGTGGAAGTGTCAACTTTCGAATACTCACATTAGTCCGAAGAACTCAAGCACTTATTATCGGTAACTCTCAATCTAATTAGGAGGTTCACAAAGAGACAAGTACCCCGAGGAGGTGTGTATGGGGGTTTGGTTACCCTTGCGCATCCTCGACCCATGGTACGTGAGTGTACTCTAATATTCGATCCCTCCAAAGATTAGTGATCCATTTAGTAGCTAAAGTTCTCAACTATTTTGTATGTTTTCGAAAATAAACACGGAATGCCCAAAATACGACATCTATCACTAAGAGGCTAAAGCTCTTGACACCAAAAGTTCAGACATTACTCATGGCAATACCTCAAAACTATTGCAGGTTACTACTAAAATTAAATAGCAACCTCAATTACCTACTTTAAGTTAAGACACACAACTCAGTGCAACAGACAAACTCTCTTAAGAAGATAAACATGAAAACTCAAGAGAGTTCAGCAACCAACTAAACAAAAGCTCTTTAAAAAGAAAAGCATGAAAACTAAGACCTAAACATGACAGTAGCTATGGAAAGACAAAGAACACACACATCAGAGATAAGCATGAAAATCCTATGTTGTGTTCTAGGTTGAAGTGGAGCGTGTTTCTCTCCCACACAAAGAAAGCTGGTTTCTAACTCGTTATGAACAGCAAGCAAAGCTAAAGAAAACTAAAAAGGAAACTAAAAGCAAGACGCTCCAAGCATAGCACATAACGCATGAAGTGATTAAAATATAGTGGAACGAAAGACGAACTGATAATTGTTGATGGAGAAGGGAAGCACGGGGGCATCCCCAAGCTTAGACGCTTGAGTCTTCTTGAATATTTCTTGGGGGTGCACGGGGGCATCCCCAAGCTTGAGCGTTTGACCCTCCTGAATCTTTTTATCATCTTCCCTCGCACACTTGAAAACTCCCGTCATACATAACTCATCATAATCTGATTAGCGAGGTTAGTACCCATAATAAAATAATTTTTCCTTCCTGGAAATAAAGATAATCTTGAAGAGCTACTGTTTCTCAAGATTGCCAAAAGATTTTTGCAAAGAAAAAGCAAGCTCAAGGTTTGCAAAACGAAGAAAAGGCAAAACAGGACAGAATCTGTGAAAAACAGAACAGCAGGTAGTAAATAATTTTTTCGGGGCACTTCTGCAACTCAAATAAAAAAACTCAGAACAGACGCCCGAAAGAAAATTGTATAGAGCACGCTGTCAAAAAAATTCAGATCAAAAAGATGATCTGGTGATTTTATACGATTTTTTCTGTCCAAGGACAGAATCTGTTTTCTGGACTGCACGTCACAACTTTTGAACTTTCTTGCAATCGGAGGCTAAACTTGGCACAAAGCTGAAAAGAAAAGATACAATGGTGATGCTACTGTAGTAACAACCATCAAGACTCAACAAAAGCAAAATAAAACTTTATTCATTGTGGGCTGCCTCCCAAAAGCGCTTTCTTTTATAGCCATAAAGATAGGCTTAAGACTTTAATGATGCTCTCGTAGGTATAAGAGTTGAAGAACAAAAGAGAGCATCAAGAAGCAAATACCAAACACATTTAAGCCTAACATGCTTCCTATGCATAGGAATATTGCAATACAATAATTCATTGAAGCACAAAGCAATAAGCATAGGAAGACAAAACAAGTGCAGCTTCAAAACCTTCAACATAAAGAGAGGGAACTTGATATTATTGAAATATCTATAAGCATATGTTCCCTTCTCATAATAATTTTCAGTGGGATCACAAATAATCTGAACAATATAAGCATCACATAAAGCCTTTTTACGATGATCCACATGCAAAAAGGTATCATTACTCTTCATATAAGCAAAATCTTTCTTATTATGAATAGTGAGAGTAAAGCAATCATATCCATCATGGTAATCATTGTATTTAGGAGGCATATCATAATCATAATAAATTTTATCCTCAATAGTAGGTGGACTGAAAACATCATATTCATGATTGTAATCATATATAGGAAGCAAAGTATCATCAAAGTAAATTTTCTCTTCAAAAGTTGGGGGACTAAAAATATCATGTTCATCAAACGTGTCATCCCCAAGCTTAGAGCTTTCCATGTCATTAGCAATATTGATATTCAAAGAAAGCATACTAATAACATCACCACCATCATGATTGTTATGCAAATAATAAAGTTCCATAGGTTTTTTAATTTTCTCTTCAAACACATCATGTCCCAAAGCAAGGTAGAGCTTATAAAGCTCTCTCATATTTTTGTTGTTTTCCATTAAGCAAAACTAGTGAAAAGACATAAAGAAAACTGAAAGGTAAACTACCAAGACTAAAAAGCAAAGATAAAAGATAGCGTGCAACTCCCCTATCTTGAAGAGTGGAGTCCCCGGCAACGGCGCCAGAAACTTGCTTGATGGCTTCTCGCCCCTCATTGGTTACCCCAAGTGGAAGGTTTGAGATGTAGCGTAGCGGCAAATTTCCCTTGGCAAAGATACCAAGGATCGAATCCCGTGAGACTCCGAGGGTCGACAAGAAGGTGTCAATAGCGCCAGAACTTTCGCTTGACAGGACCTGCACACAGATACAAATAACTTTGCTCCCAACGAGTACAGAGAGGTTGTCAATCCCTCCGGCCTTGTCGTTTACAAAGGATCAAACGCAAGAGATAATAGTGATAGATATGACTGCAACTAGGAAATAAGAACATGAATTAAATAACGGGTGTGATCAGTGATGGTAATATGGACTGGGGTCCCATGATGTTCACTAGTGATGTCTCTCTCCCAAAAGACGATAAAACAGCTAAGCGAGGTAAACAAATTACAGCTGGGCAATTGACAGGATTATGTGCGCAAACCAATGCTAACTATGCTGTAAGAAAGGTAGAGGCTCAAAAGCATGGTATTAAGTTGCGAGTCATCTACTACTAATCATCTGCATCTACTACTAATCATCCACCTTGAGATATCTATTCAGAACATCTCGCTGGTATTAAGTTGCGAGTCCCACCCAAAGTGTAAACTCAAAGCAACAGACAACTGCATTAAAAGAACTTTGCGTAAAGTAAACAATCCTTGCACCCGCAAGTACAAGCACCTTTGTTTTCCCCCTTATGGCAACAGCACATCCCCTAGACTCATGTTTCTGTCACTCAAGCTAGTCATCGAGGGGCATGAACCCACAATCAAGCATAACGTTCCCTCTTGGAGTTACTACCTAATACTCGGCCAAAGCAATAAATAGCAACGGAGAACATGCAAGAATTACTCAAGAACATAAATATAAAAGAGGTGAATCAAATATATTACTCACACACAATCTGAACATAATCTCATAATCCATCGGATCCCAGCAAACTCAGCATAACAACAACATAAAGATTACATATGTGCCTCGATCATGTAGGGCAGCTCACGAGGACTAATTAGTGAAGCACAAGAACGGGAGGACCCATGGTCCAAGGGGGACTACTCACAACTCATCCGGGAAGCGTCCATCGTGGTGGAGAAGCTCCCGGTGGTGGTTCTCCCCTCCGGCAGGGTGCCGGGAAGAGTTCTCCTGGTGCTCCCGATCTTGGAAGCGCGGCGGCGGCGGAACAGAGATGAGATCACGAAAAAGGGTTCCGTCCTCGAGGGTTTCGGGACACGAGGTAAATATATACCAAAGGGGGTCACCAGAGGCGGAGAGGGGGGCCCAGGCGCCCCCCCCCCCGGCCCGGCCAGGAGGGGGGCCGCGTGGGCAGGCCGCCTGGGCTGCCTCTGGCTCCCCTCTGGCCCCACTTCTGGCGCGTGGAAGCTTCTGGAGCGCTGATTTTTTATATATTTTTCCCGGAATTTTTCTGGCAATTTAAGTAATGGGAAAACCTGAAATACAAAAACAGCAGAAAACAGAAACTGGCACTGGGGTGCACTGAGTTAATAGGTTTGTCCAAATATGATCAAAAGTGTATAGAAGTGCATAAATATCATAGCAATATCACACAAAAGAAGCATGGAGCAAGCATAAATTATAGATACGTTTTGAACGTATCATAGAGCTAGTTCAATTCTAGTGTAAAATTATGTGTACTAGCTTATAGATCTAGTTCAACTCTAGTATAAAATTATTTGTATTAGCTTACAGAGCTAGTTCAACTCTAGTGTAAAATTACTTGAACTAGGTATAGAACACGTTGATGTCAAGTGTAAAATTATTTGAACTTGGTTATAGAGGTAGTTCAACTATAGTGTAAAATGTTTTCTACTAGGTTATAGATCTAGTTCAACTCTAGTGTAAAATTATTTGTACTAGCTTCTAGAGCTAGTTCAACTCTAGTGTAAAATTATTTGTACTAACTTATAGAGCTAGTTCAACTATAGTGTAAAATTATTTGAACTAGCTTATTGACCTAGTTCAACTCTAGTGTAAAATTATTTGAACTCGCATATAGAGATAGTTCAACTCTAGTGTAAAATTATTTGTACTAGCTTATATAGCTAGTTCAACTCTAGTGTAAAATATTTTGAACTAGGTTATAGAGCTAGTTCAAATCTAGTGTAAAATTATTTGTACTAGCTTATAGATCTAATTCAACTCTAGTGTAAAATTATTTGTACATACATATATATCTAGTTCAACTCTAGTGTAAAATTGTTTGTACTAGCTTATAGATCTAGTTCAACTCT
>LR738713.1:450768133-450786196 GCA_902687465.1 Secale cereale | reverse complement strand
TCTATTATAAAATTATTTGAACTCGAATATAGAGATAGTTCAACTCTAGTGCAAAATTATTTGTACTAGCTTATATAGCTAGTTCAACTCTAGTGTAAAATTATTTGTACTAGCTTATAGAGCTAGTTCAACTCTAGTGTAAAATTATTTGAACTAGGTTACATAGCTAGTTCAACTCTAGTGTAAAATTATTTGAACTCGCATATAGAGATAGTTCAACTCTAGTGTAAAATTATTTGTACTTGCTTATATAGCTAGTTCAAATCTAGTGTAAAATAATTTGAACAAGGTTATAGAGCTAGTTCAAATCTAGTGTAAAATTATTTGTACTAGATTATAGATTTAGTTCAACTCTACTGTAAAATTATTTGTACTAGGTTATATAACTAGTTCAACTCAAGTGTAAAATTATTCGAACTAGCTTATAAAGATACTTCAACTATAGTGTAATTTTTTTGTACTAGGTTATAGAGCTAGTGCAACTCTAGTGTAAAATTATTTGTACTAGCTTATAGAGCTAGTTCAACTCTAGTGTAAAATTATTTGAACTAGGTTATTGACCTAGTTCAACTCTATTGTAAAATTATTTGAACTCGCATATAGAGATAGTTCAACTCTAGTGTAAAATTATTTGTACTAGCTGATATAGCTAGTTCAACTCTAGTGTAAAATAATTTGAACTAGGTTATAGAGCTAGTTCAAATCTAGTGTAAAATTATTTGTATTAGTTTATAGATCTAGTTCAACTCTAGTGTAAAATTATTTGTACTAGCATATATATCTAGTTCAACTCTAGTGTAAAATTATTTGTACTAGGTTATATAACTAGTTCAACTCAAGTGTAAAATTATTCGAACTAGCATATAAAGATACTTCAACTCTAGTGTAATTTTTTGTACTAGGTTATAGAGCTAGTGCAACTCTAGTGTAAAATTATTTATACTAACTTATAGAGCTAGTGCAACTCTAGTGTAAAACTACTTGAACAAGATTATACAGCTAATTCAAGACTATTGTAAAATTATTTTAAGTTGGTTATTGTCGGTGTACTAAAGTAGGGGTACCCTTAGTATCCCGAACTTGTGTACGGTCAGTCGCAGCGCCCCGCGGCAAGGCTAGCCGGGTGGCCGCCACGGTCCTCGGTGGTTCCTTTGGAGCCATTCAAGAACAAAGTATTCAAGCCAAGGAGGCAAGGCCCCGGCAAGAGGAGCTTGCCGGGAAGGCCACTCAAGATACAAGACCCTGGTAAGAGGAGCTTGCCGGGAAGGCCAACCGAGGCATCTCAAGAAACTTGCCGCAACGCGCCACGCGTCCCGGCAAGGCCCGGTGAGCGACAAGCTCCCGGAAGCGACAAGATAGCGACCGCGGCAAGGCGCTTGCCGCGGTAAGCTTCCACTCAGTACCCGCGCTCCAGCACATCCACCCACGTGTCGCTCTGGGACCCTTCCAGGCGCACGTGGCGGAAGGCTGTGCAGCCAGGGGTACGCGGTGGCAAGCGGCGCTAACAAGGCTGCCGTTGTGGCGAACGGTGGCACCCCTGATGGCCCTTTTTGCACTGTTTGGGCGACGGCGATGGGCATTTAATGCCCTTGTCCCCTGCCGTCAGGGTTAGGTATAAAACACTGTACCAACTACCACCCTTTTTCCATTTTTACCCTCAACTGCGTTGGCACCTATCGGTGACCCCTTGAGCATATAAAAGGAGGCCTATGCGCAACGTAGAGGGGGGTTAGACATTCGAACACTCCCACGCTCGGTCTCGTTAGCTGCTGAAGTGTACTGTAGCTCTCAGCGCCCCCGAGCAAGAACTCAATACAAACCAAAGCAGGAGTAGGGTTTTACGCATCCGTGCGACCCGAACCTGGGTAAACTGCTTGTGTGCTTCGCCTCAATCTGCTCTTCGTGCGATCTCCGCCCCCCGCTGTACCGAAAAGGGGCCCGTCGGTCCCATAGGTGTTTGTGGGTGGATCAGTTTCCCCGACATCTTTGGCGCGCCAGGTAGGGGGTGCGTTGAGATTGTGTGAACCTGATCCGGCGTTCACACGAGCTAAATCTTCATCATCTTCATCGACATGCCGTCGAATAAGAAGGCTTCGGAGGCAGCTGTTCCGTCCGCATCGAACCCACCACCGCCGGAGCCAACGGCTGGTGGGGTAGACGCCGGCGGAAGAACGGGGGCCTATGAGGGAGGTCACGGTGTCGCCAGGTCAAAGGACAAGGCAGCGCTGCCCATCGGCGGCGTAGCCGGCTCCCACGACGACCGGGCGCACTCCAAGACCTCGGCGTCCGTGCATGCGCCGCGCCCGTCTCAGGAGGCGCGGGACCGGCAGCGTCATGGTACTCACGGTACCATACGCTTGCTGAACCAAGATCGAGCTGGTGGATCTCGGGATGCTCAAGACCAGCATGCACGCCAACATGCCGGCACGAGCAGGGCACGGTCGCCTGGACGGGATACTGCTCCTTCTAACGTAGTTAGAAGTCCGAGCATATCCCGCTCCTCGCACCATTCGCCACCGCTGCCCGCTACTCCAGCAGAAGCTCTGGCACGAGCTCAACTGCTTCTAGACTTCCCTCCAGCGGCAGACAAAGCCGACGACTGGAGGGCCACCATTCAGAGTATCATCGCCTTCGCCAACGGCGACACTCCGCGGCAACCGAGCACACCGCAGCCGCGGCAAGTCAGCCAGGCGCGGGCCGATGGCGACAAGACCGGTGGGGGTGCAACCACCGTGCACTCTCCGCCCCGAAGACCAAAATCGCCGACTCGCCGGATCAACATCGACAACGACTCCACTGCGTCATTAGATCCACGAGCTCGTCGCGATCAGCGCCAAGTTTTCCACGAACGACAGCAAGAAGACGCTCGTACTCGCATTGAGCGCCGAAGAGAAGCGCGACGTCAATCAGACCAGCGCGCTGGGCCCGCTGTCGACATGCATGCGCCAGGGGAACCAGGCGACTTGCCGTATGCGGTAGGTTGTCCTGCGTTCACTCGTGAGCTGCGGCAAGTCCAGTGGCCCAGTATGAAGAATTTCAAGCCAGACGTACCGGAGAAGTACGACGGCAAGACGCATCCGTCGGAGTTCCTCAGCATCTACACCATCGCGGTGCAAGCTGCTGGGGGGCGGGACGACAAGATCCTTGCCAACTACTTCCCGCTGGTACTCAAACCCAACGTCAGGTCCTGGCTCATGCACTTGCCGGACAACTCCATATCCTCCTGGGCTGACCTGTGCCATCAGTTTGTCGGCGCCTTTACGGGCGGCCACAAACCTCATGGCCAGGAAAGTGACCTTCATCTGCTCGCCCAGAAGGAAGGAGAACCCCTGCGCAAGTATATCCAGAGATTCAGCCGTGTACAGCACAATATCCCAGACGTCCACCCCGCCGCGGTCATCAGCGCGTTCCATCAGAACGTGCATAACCGCAGGATGAGGGAGGAGATGGCGATGTGCAAGATCAGGGACGTCAGTGAGCTGTACGCCCTGGCCGACAAGTGCACACGTGCTGAGGAGGGGAGGAAACTCCCCGGAGAGGATACATGAGCAGGAGGAACTGACAGTGAGGATGCCGCCCCGGCAAAGAAAAACCGGCGGCGGAACAATAGGAAGAAGAAAAAAAAAGAAGTGCTAGTCGTTGAGAATTCCAGGAACGGAGGTGACGCCGAGAAGGCCAAGGTTGGTAGCTCCGGCAAGGAGACTTCCGGATGCACCAACTGCCAGGCTGTGGCGGCCGCCGACAAGCAGGACGGCACCGACAAGCAGTACTGCAAGATCCACCGCGCCAAGGGCCACGACCTCCAGAACTGCAAGAGGGTCGAGCAGCTTGTTGAGCAGCAAAAGGCTGAATACGAGCGGCGCGACAAGGAGAAGGCCCAAGGAGGTGATGGAGGATCTGGCAAGAAGCGGTCATTCGCCGGCCGGGGAGGACGCCGCGACAAAGCGAAGCAGCGGCAAGGAGATAGACCTCCCCGCGGCTGCGACAAGGATGAAGACGACGACGACGATGAAGACATGAAGGATGTTGAGACCAGTGAGCAGGAGTTCCAGAAAGCCACAGAAGTCTTGTGTGTTGACGGCGGTGCTTCTCTGCATACTTCACACCGCCAACTCAAGCAGTGGGTGCGGGAAGTTAATGCAGCAGAACCACCTATCGAATCGCGCAAGCTTCTGAAATGGTCCAGCACGCCTATCATCTTTGATATTGAGGACCACCCTGATCGCACAACTGCGGTCGGGTGCTTGCCGATGTTGGTTTCACCAACTATCCGCAACCTCAAGGTCATTAAGATGTTAGTTGACGGCGGGGCTGGCTTGAACTTGATCTCCTCCACTGTACTCTAGAAACTCCAGATCCCTGACAGCGAGCTCGAAGAGACCGGCACATTCCAAGGAATAAACCCGGGAAGGAACCAGCCGAAGGGGAAGATCACGCTGCTAGTGACATTTGGCGGGGAGCTGAACTTCAGGACCGAGAGGATCACTTTTGACGTCGTTGATTTTCCATTGCCTTACAATGGGATACTCGGCCGTCCATCACTCGCCAAGTTCATGGCAGCCTCTCACTATGCATACAATATATTGAAGATGCCCGGCCCGATAAGCGTCATCTCTGTCCCTGGCCACAAGAAGGATGCCCTTATCTGCGCCGACAAGATCTACCGGGAAGCGGCAGCCGCAACAGATCGCAAGACACTTGCTGCCGAAGCTCCCGGGGGGAAGAAGAAGACCAAGTCCGGCAAGAGTTCTGGTGCCCACTCCGACAAGCGCACCTCTTCGGAGTGCTGCGCTACCATTGAGGACGCACCATCGAGCTCCACCGGCAAGTGTAAGAAGACGATGGCAGCTCCGCCAGCGACCAAGAAGGTGTCCGCCAAGGAGGACGGCACTGGTGGTACCTTCACCATCAGTGCCACACTTGACCATAAATAGGAAAGCGCGCTCGTTGTTTTCCTAAGGGCGAACGTCGAAGTGTTTGCGTGGCAATCGTCTGACATCCCCGGTGTTCCCAGGAAAGTAATTGAGCACCACCTTGCCGTCTGTCCTCATGCGCGGCCCGTCAAGCAGAAAGTCAGAAAACAAGAAGTGGAGCGCCAAGACTTCATTGTAGAATAAATCAAGAAGTTGGAAGCAGCAGGCCTTGTCAGAGGTGTGCTCCATCCTACGTGGTTGGCCAATCCTGTAGTCGTGCGTAAGGCAAACGGGAAATGGAGGCTTTGTATCGACTTCACCGATGTGAATAAAGCTTGTCCCAAAGACCCATTTCCCTTGCCGCGCATTGACCAGATTGTTGACTCCATGGCTGGATGTGATTTGCTTTCATTTCTTGACGCATACTCAGGATACCATCATATCTTCATGGCAGAAGTGGATGAGGAGAAGACCGCATTCATCACTCCATGTGGCACGTACTGTTTCATACGGATGCCTTTTGGTTTGAAGAATGCTGGTTCAACATTTGCAAGGGTAGTCCATACAGCTTTTGAACCACAAATTCACAGAAATGTAGAAGCATACATGGATGACATAGTGGTCAAGAGCAAAGACAGGGCAACCCTAATTCAAGATTTAGACGAGACCTTTGCAAATCTGCACAAGATCCAACTCAAGATCAACCCCGAGAAGTGTGCGTTTGGAGTCCCTGCCGGCAAGCATCTCGGGTTCTTCGTGTCTCAGAGGGGAATCGAAGCCAATCCCGACAAGATCAAGGCCATTGAGCAGATAGAAGCACCGAAGCGTGTCAAGGATGTACGAAGACTTGCCGGTTGCGTGGCTGCTCTCAGCAGGTTTATCTCTAAGTCAGCTGAGCACGCCCTGCCGTTTTTCAAAATTTTGAAAAAGGCGAGTCCAATGAAATGGACTCCGGAAGCGGAGGCCGCGCTGCAAGACTTGAAGAGATACCTGTCCTCCACTCCAATACTTGTCGCACCTAAGCCACAAGAGAAGTTGCTGTTGTATCTAGCGACAACCAATCAAGTGGTTAGTGCTACGTTAGTAGCGGAAAGGGAGGCAGACGATGAGCCAGCAACCGCGGCAAGCGCATCCAGCGACAAGCAGGGGGCTTCCCCGACGAGCTCTGGTCCCGACAAAGATGGATCTGCGAAGGTGCAAGAGGAGATACGGAAGAAAATGGTGCAGCGCCCAGTTTACTTTGTCAGCTCCCTTCTGCAGGGGGCTAGGTCAAGGTACTCTGGTGTGCATAAGTTGCTTTTCGGCCTTCTCATGGCCTCAAGAAATTTGCGCCATTACTTCCAAGCACATGAGATAACAGTTGTCACTCGCTTTCTGCTGAAGAGGATACTTCAGAATCCAGAAGCAACAGGCAGGATTGTTGAGTGGGCACTAGAACTGTCAAGCTTTGGCCTCAAGTTTGAGAGCACTTCAACTATCCAGAGCAGAGCATTGGCAGAATTCATAGCAGAGTGGACGCCAACACCATATGAAGAAATTCCAGAAACGAGCATCCCCGTCAAGGAAGCAAGCAAATAGTGGCTGATGTACTTTGATGGTGCCTTCTCGCTGCAAGGCGCCGATGATGGCGTGCTGCTTGTCGCACCCACCGGAGAGCACCTCAAGTACGTAGTCCAGATGCACTTTCCCAAGGAGCAAGCAACAAAAAATACTGCAGAGTATGAAGGTTTGCTTGCCGGTCTCAGGATCGCGGCAGACCTTGGGATCAAGAAGCTCATTGTCAGGGGTGACTCACAGCTTGTCGTCCGTCAAGTGAACAAGAATTATCAGAGTCCATTGATGGAAGCTTACGTTGACGAAGTGAGAAAGCTAGAAGAGCACTTTGACGGCCTGCAGATGGAGCATCTACCAAGAGCTCAGAACGACATCGCCGATAGCCTGTCAAAGTGTGCTGCACTTAAGTTACCTGTGGAACCAGGGATCTTTGTGCTCAAGCTAACTCAACCATCCGTAACACCATCAACTGGACAAAGCAAGAAGAGGAAGTTGATTTCTGGTGACTATTTTCCGGCAGAGCTTCCCCAAGCTGCCACCAAGAAGGTCCTCGAGATCAACGCTAAGAATGCCGAGGAGCAGTCTGCTCCGGCAAGCCCCAGGGCTTGTTCCGTTGAAGCAAACGCTCCCGACAAGTTTTGCTCCGGCAAGCTTGCCGGGGAACATCAAGCACTGGCTGAGCCGCAGGTTCTCGCCGTAGAAGTGGATGTTCCCGCAGCAGCAGATGTGCCTTTAGTCCTTGTTGTCGAGCCACAAGCTCCAGCATGGGCACAGCAGATCGTCCGTTTTCTCCAGACAGGAGAACTTCCCGAAGAGAAAGAAGAAGCGGAAAGAGTAGCCCGGCAGTCAAGTATGTACCAGTTTGTTGACAACACACTGTACAGAAGAAGACTCAACGGTGTGAAATTGAAGTGCATTCCCCGGGAAGACGGACAAAAGCTGTTGGCAGAGATACATGGAGGCATATGTGGTCACCACATTGGCGCAAGAGCACTTGCCGGCAAAGCATTCCGGCGAGGTTTCTTTTGGCCGGAAGCCCTCGAGGATGCAACTGCACAAGTAACCAAGTGTGAAGCGTGCCAGTTCCATTCCAAGCAGATACACCAGCTAGCTCAAGCTCTCCAGAAGATCCCTTTATCCTGGCCATTTTCGGTCTGGGGGCTCGACATCCTCGGCCCCTTTCCCCGCGCAGCCGGGGGCTTTGAGTACTTGTACGTTGCGATCGACAAGTTCACAAAGTGGCCGGAAGTGGAACCAGTGAGAAAGGTGACCGCACAGTCAGCAGTCAAGTTCTTCAGGTCGATTGTGTGCCGCTTCGGAATCCCTAATAGGATCATCACCGACAATGGTACGCAATTCACGAGCCGCACCTTCATGCAGTACGTCCAAGATCTTGGCGCCAAGGTCTACTTCGCTTCTGTTGCTCACCCGAGAAGCAACGGTCAAGCGGAGAGGGCGAATGCTGAAGTGCTACGTGGCCTCAAGACCAGAACTTTCGACAGGCTGCACAAGTGCGGAAGAAACTGGATCGAGGAGCTGCGGCTTGTTCTTTGGTCGATCAGGACGACGCCAAATCGAGCCACTTGACAGACACCTTTCGCTCTAGTCTATTGAGCAGAGGCAGTCTCCCCACGGAACTCGTATACGGGTCACCTCGAGTGCTCGCTTATGATGAGCTTGAGCAAGAGCAGCTGCGACAAGATGACGCGCTGCTCCTTGAGGAAGACCGTCTTCAGGCTGTTGTACGAGCCGCTCGCTACCAGCAAGCTTTGCGTCGCTACCATAGCCGCAAAGTTAACACCAGAAGTCTCAAGGAAGGCGACCTTGTTCTTCGGCGCGTTCAGTCCGCCAAGAATTCCAACAAGTTGACGCCGAAGTGGGAAGGCCCTTATCGGGTGAAACGAGTCACTAGGCCTGGCGCTGTCCGCCTTGAGACCGAAGATGGATTTCCGGTGAGCAACTCCTGGAACATCGAGCATCTTCGTAAGTTTTACCCGTAAGGCGCGGTTGCCGTGACCCGTTCCGGCAACCACCTTTTGTATAAGTCTTGCCGCTGTTGCATGTAATCCTTTGTACAAAGCCGGGCACAGACCCCGTGCATCAGTAAAGCTTATGTGCTCCGCACATCTTGTCATTTCGTGCTCTTTATCTTTTGCATGTGCAGTCAATACCCAAAAACATACAAAACAAGGGATCAAGTAAAGGAAATAACATGGCAGTCAATACCCAAAATAGAGTTATATTACAAGATAGCTTGTCGCAGCTCTAACAGATTGTTTTCATAAACATAATCAGCAGCGACAAGGAAAGAAGAAAACAGGCGGCCTAATCTGCGCGATCGCCCTCAACCCTCTTGATCCCGCTCACCTTCTCCACAATGGGTGTGACAAGGGCATTGAGCGCCTCCAGATCAGCATTTGGCGGTAGGGTCTTGAGGACTTTGGTGAGGTTGAGGCCCGGGTTGCGGAAGGCCACCTTCATCAACACCTTTTGCAGGGCTCCTGCGCAGAGCTTGCGTGACTCGTCCGCCAGCTGCTTTGGGATCTTCTCCCGGAGTTGCTGGAGGGCCGTCGCCACGCCCTTGAAGAATAGGGTGAGCTTGGCGCTGGGGTGGAGACTCTCGTCGGAGGAATACCCGAGATACTCCGCCCCCAGCTGGGCCAGCTCCTTGTCGATATCTACAACAGCATTGACAAGACCCTCCGTCCAGTGCTCGACGGTCTCCCTGAAGATGTTCTGGGTGACGGCAGCACTCTCCAGCAACGCCTTCTTGGCCCTGATCTCCTCCTTCAGGGTCGCCTCCTGCTCCCTGGCGCCGTCCAGCGTCTTGGTCAAAGTGGTCAGCTTCAACTCAAGATCGGCGTTGGAGCTCCTTGCCTTTATCGGCGAGGCGGACCTGCAGCTCTGAGTGGCTGTGGGCGTCTTTCTCCGGCTCGAGCTTGAGCGCGGCGATCTCTTCGCCTCTCGCCTTGAAGTCGGCCTCCAGCTGCGTCACCTTCTTCTCCAGCTCCTCCTTGGCGGTCTCGGCAGCCGCGGCAGCGTCCGTTGCTTCCTGGAGATCCCCGCGAAGTGATTGCTCGCGCGCGGCAAGGTCCTCCTCGTGGCTATCGAGGTTGACCTTCCGCTGCGCCAGCTCGCCTTCCTGCGCAGAAAGCTTCTCGCCGGCAAGCCTATGTTGCTCTTCGACCTCGGCCTTCTCAAGGAAGAAGGCCGTCCGCTCCTCGGCGAGTTGCTCCCGCTCCTCTGCCAAAGATCGAAGAGCTGCCTGGTGAAGGCCCCGAAGCTCCTCTGCGCGCTTCTCAATATCAGCTCCTGCCCTCGCAGCAAGCGCCTCTCTGGACTCCAGCTTGGCCTGCCGGGCGCGGTAGAGCGACAATAGTTTCTGCAGCAGCCGCTCTTCCTCTGACTCGCCGCTGCTGCTGCTCGGGGCGTCCACGAGCGTCAGCCCGGCGGAGGCGAGTACCTCTCCGTCGAAGACTTCTCCCTCGATCTGCGCCCTGGAGCTTGAGGCCCAGGGGAGTTTGATGAAGACGCCGTCGCCGGCCTTCAAGTAGGCGCCTAGCTTGGGCTCTTCGGAGCCGGGGGCTGCGGTAGCGGCGGAGGGCTCGGCGGTCGGTGTAGCGCCTGGCGCTCCTGCGGCCTCAGGGCCGTCAGTGCGATCGCCAGACCCCTCGCCTGCTGCTGCGGCGGCAGCCTTGGCGGCCTCTGCGTCGGCGGGGTCGTCACTGCCGGCTGCTTCCTCAGTGGCAGCGGCGTCGTCAGCAACAACTTCAGTCTCCGTCGGCTCAACAACGGATGGATCTGACATCCAGAAAAGGGAAAAAAATGATCAAGCAAATATCCAAAAAAATAAAGAAAATCCCAAGGGGAGTTTGGAGCGAGAGAATTACCTGCGCGAGCCGGCTCCTCGGCAAGCTCCCTTGCCGCTGAGCTCTCCCTTGGCGGCGTAGTTGTAGTCCCCACCGGCGGAGGGCCGCTGGTGCTATCCCTCGCCGGAGAACTCGCCCTTGGCAGAGAATTCGCCCTTGGCGGAGGACTCTCCCTTGCCGGAGAACCTCCCCTTGGCGGCGTAGTTGAAGCAGGCGGCACGACGGGGGCGGTCTCCGGGCGCTCCTGGAGTGGCTGCTCTACTCCTACACAAATCAACAAACAAGACGTCAGCAAAGATAGAACACCCACGCGCGCCTAACAGCAGAAAGTAAACCCTACACTTACGCTGGGGGCTGCGCTGGGGGCTGCTCTGAAGACCAGTTGCCGGGTCCGGCAAGTTTGTCTTAGGCGCACCCCCTGCTGGCACGGTGGGCTCGTCCTCGATGACAATCACCGGGCCTTGGCTCTCTTTGCCGCCCTCTGGGCCAGAGTTCTGAAAAAGGAACAGGTTCAGAGTGAGGCAAATGAAGTACAAGACAGAACAGCAGAAAATCGAAGAAATACAAGAACAACAAAGTCTTCCTCTTCTTCTTCCTCGTCGGAGCTGAGCGCGGAGAAGTTGAAGTCCGCCTCATGCCTGGCGCGAGGAGGCGGAGGAGTGGGCTCCCTTGGCCGCTTGGCGGGAGCAGTGGCGGCGGTCTGAGACGACCCCGCTCCGACTATCGCCGAGGCGTAAGGAGCGGCAGGAGCAGAAGCGGCGGTCTGGGAAGACCCCGCTCCAGTTGCAGCAGATGCGCGAGGGGGTCCCGCGACGACCTTGCTTGCCGCGGTGGAGCGTGTCGCGCGGCGCAGCGGCTGTTGACCCGTCTGCCGCTCCGTTACGTCCCCGGCCTTGCGGAGACGCCTTCTTGGTGGAGCTGGAGGCTCTGCTGGTGGCGAGCCGCCTGAAGACGAGGAGGAAGAGGAGTCGATCTCCAGCGAGCCGCTCGTATCCTCGGCGGACTCGCTCGACTCGTCGCCCTGCTCGGTGGGCTCGCTCGACCAGACACCCTGCTCGGCGGGCTCGCTCGACTCGGCGTCTTGCCCGGCAGGCTCTCCCTCGCCGACGAACTCCCCTCGCTCGGCAAGGCTTGCTGCCTTCGCTGCATCCGCCTCCTCCGGGGTGAATCCGAACTCACCCGCGGCCCTGGCCGCCGCCGCCTCTTCCAGCCTGGTGGCGATGTACGCCATCTCCTTATCGGTGGTGTCACGGGTGAGGCCCTTCTTCTCGTCGGAGCGGATCGGCATTTCTTCTAAGTTGTCGAAGAACGCCAGCACGGCGTCGGCGGCAGGCTCTTGCCAAGTTGGGTCGATCCCATGAGAATCGCACAGCGGCATCATCGCGCGGATGCGGCTGAGCGCAGAGTTGTTGCACAATGGAACGACGCCCCTCGGCAACCTGAATACTTCGGGATGGTCGGGGTCATACTTGAACAGCTCCTGAAGCATCGCATTGAGATCCAGGACAGTGAAATTGAAGTTGAGGCCCGGGCGCAGCCTCATGATATCCGCTGCGTTTTCGAACTCCCAGGTGGGCCTCTTCATCTCCTGCAAGGGGGCGATGCGGCGGCGAAGGAAATCCGCGCCAACAGCGCCTACGGTGAGCCCGGCAGGCCTGAGGCGTCGGATCCGGGCAGTGGCAATCTTCAGTCTACCGTCTTCCGGGGCCAAGTCGCTCTGTCGGTGCCGTGTACTACTGGGGCTTGGCGCTGTGCGGTAAATGGCTGCGGGTTCTCCTCTACAATCCAACACCAATTGGCTCTCCATTCCACCCATTTGCTGCGGAGCTCTCCCTCCAGATAAGCCTCCTTCTTGTGGGATCTCGAGATCCAGGAGACTCCGCCGGATAAAGGCTCTCCTCTCTCGACTCAGGGCATGAAGAATGGCGGGAAAGGGCTACATTGGGATTGACTCCGACAAAGTTTTCGCAAAGATGTGAGAAAACTGCCATGGTCAGAACAGCGTTGGGGTTGAAGTCAAGGAGGTGGAACCCGTAGGTGTTCATGATGTCGCAAAAGAATTCAGAGAAAGGCGGGCAGAGCCCGCAGTAGAAGAACAAGGCGAAGAACGCATATCCGTTCGGAGCCGTTTCACAACCAATGGCTGGGAGTACCTTGGTGCGCGGATGCGCCCGCGTCTCCCCCGACCAGAAAAGGTAGTAATTCTCCCTCAGCGTCCTCGCGGCAAGCTTGGGGGGGAAGACGGCCCGCGTCTTTCACAGCGCCGCGAGCTGCAGCGCCTCGGCCGACTTCGCAGCCTTAACCTTCTCGCCTTTCGGAGCCATGGCGGAAGCGGTGAGGGAGCTCGACAGCCCTGGTGGTGCTGGTGGCGACAGGGGCGGAGCGCTGCTCTCTTTCGGCTTTGGGAAGAAGGGGAGCGGCAGAGATTGAGGTAGCAACGGGCGAATGGACGAACTGCCCCTGTTTCCCCTGTTTATAAGGGGGAGGGGGCGGACGTTCCGCATTTCCGAATAAAGAAACTACCCACGATCTCTCCCATGACGCCGCATTAAACGCGTGTCGTTAAGGGAGGGCGCGGTGGATACGGAGAAAGATACGGTGTAACCCAGGCCGCGCGTGCCCGTGCACTGTTTTGGGCCTGGCCCAACAGCGCTCGGCACCGTGTATGGCCCAGGCCCGGGGGCTCCTGTCGGTGTACTAAAGTAGGGGTACCCTTAGTATCCCGAACTTGTGCACGGGTAGTCGCAGCGCCCTGCGGCAAGGCTTGCCGGGTGGCCGCCACGGTCCTCCGTGGTTCCTTCGGAGCCATTCAAGAACAAAGTATTCAAGCCAAGGAGGCAAGGCCCCGGCAAGAGGAGCTTGCCGGGAAGGCCACTCAAGATACAAGACCCTGGTAAGAGGAGCTTGATGGGAAGGTGATGGGCCTCGAACCCGTCGTTGGTTACCCCAAGTGGAAGGTGTAAGATGCAGTATGTACAAGTGTTTTCCCTTAGCAAAGATGCCAAGGATCGAATCCCCAGAGACTCCTAGGTTCAACAAGTAGGTGTCAACTGCTAACGGCGCGGATTAGCAATCAACGTGGACCTGCACACAGATACAAATAACTTTGCTCCCAACGAGTACAGAGAGGTTGTCAATCCCTCCGGCCTTGTAGTTCACAAAGGGTTAAAAGCAAATGATAGTAGTGATAGATAATGTTTTGCAATAGTGAATAAAAGCGAAAAGTAAATAGCGAATGTGATCAATGATGGTAATATGGACCGGAGTCTCATGATGTTCACTAGTGATGTCTCTCTCCCAAAAGACGATAAAACAGCTATGTGAGGTAAACAAATTACAGCTGGGCAATTGACAGGACCACGAACGCAAACCAATGCTGACTACATTGCAAGAAAGGTTGAGGTTCAAAGCATGGGCGGTACGCCAAAGTAAGTAGACCGAAATCCATCAATATCTACTACTAATCATCCACCTTGAGATATCTATCCAGAACATCTCGCTGGTATTAAGTTGCGAGTCACACCCATAGTGTAAACTCAATGCAACAAACAACTGCATTAAAAGAACTTTGCGTAAAGTAAACAATCCTTGCACCCGCGGGCACAAGCACCGTTGTTTTCCCCCTTGTGGCAACAACACATCCCCTAGACTCATGTTTCTGTCACTCAAGCTAGTCATCGAGGGGCATGAACCCACAATCGAGCATAACGTTCCCTCTTGGAGTCACTACGTATTGCTTGGCCAAAGCAATAAATAACAACGGAGAACATGCAAGAATTACTTATGAACATAAATATAAAAGAGGTAGATGAAATATATTACTCAAGATCAATCTGAACATAATCCCATAATCCATCGGATCCCAGCAAACTCAACATAGCAACAGCATAAGGATTCCATATGTGCCTCGATCATGTAGGGCAGCTCACGAGGACTAATTAGTGAAGCACAAGAACGGGAGGAGAACATCACAAAGCTACTGGTCATGGACTCATGGTCCAAGGGAGACTACTCATGACTCATCCGGGAGGCGTCTATGGTGGTGGAGAAGCTCTCGGTGGTGATCCTCCCCTCCGGCAGGGTACCGGGAAGAGTTCTCCTGGTGCTCCCGATCTTGGAAGCGGCGGCGGCGGCGGAACAAAGATGGGATCGCAAAAAGAGTTTCTGTTCTGAGGGTTTCGGAGGACGCTTTAAATATATGCCAAAGGGGGGCATCGGGGAAGCTTCGGGGGGCGCAGGCGCCCCCCCGGCGCGGCCCAGGGGGGGGCGTGCCGCCAGGGCGCCTGGAGCCCTGGTGCCCCCCCCCCCCCCGGCTGCCCTTCGGACGCACGGTAGTTTCCAGAACGCTGATTTTTTATATAATTTTTCTGGATTTTTCCTGGCAGTTCTCGTAACGTGAAAACCTGAAATACAAAAACAGCCGAAAACAGAAACTGGCACTGGGGTGCACTGGATTAGTAAGTTAGTCCAAATATGATCAAAAGTGTATGGAAGTGTATGAATATCATAGCAATATCACCCAAAAGTGGCATGGAGCAAGCAGAAATTATAGATACGTTTTGGACGTATCAGAAGGCCAACCGAGGCATCTCAAGAAACTTGCCGCAACGCGCCACGCGTCCCGGCAAGGCCCGCTGAGCGACAAGCTCCCGGAAGCGACAAGATAGCGACCGCGGCAAGGCGCTTGCCGCGGCAAGCTTCCACTCAGTACCCGCGCTCCAGCACATCCACCCACGTGTCGCTCTGGGACCCTTCCAGGCGCACGTGGCGGAAGGCTGTGCAGCCAGGGGTACGCGGTGGCAAGCGGCGCTGACAAGGCTGCCGTCGTGGCGAACGGTGGCGCCCCTGACGGCCCTTTTTGCCCTGTTTGGGCGACGGCGATGGGCATTTAATGCCCTTGTCCCCTGCCGTCAGGGTTAGGTATAAAACACTGTACCAACTACCACCCTTTTTCCATTTTTACCCTCAACTGCGTTGCCATCTGTCGGTGACCCCTTGAGCATATAAAAGGTGGCCCATGCGCAACGTAGAGGGGGGTTAGACATTCGAACACTCCCACGCTCGGTCTCGTTAGCTGCTGAAGTGTACTGTAGCTCTCAGCGCCCCCGAGCAAGAACTCAATACAAACCAAAGCAGGAGTAGGTTTTTACGCATCCGTGCGGCCCGAACCTGGGTAAACTGCTCGTGTGCTTCGCCTCGATCTGCTCTTCGTGCGATCTCCGCCCCCCGCTGTACCGAAAAGGGGCCCGTCGGTCCCATAGGTGTTCGTGGGTGGATCAGTTTCCCCGACAGTTATAGAGCTAGTTCAATTGTATTGTAAAATTATTTGTACGAGCTTATAGATCTAGTTCAACTCTAGTGTAAAATTATTTGTACTAGCTTACAGAGCTAGTTCAACTCTAGTGTAAAATTATTTGTACTAGGTTAAATAGTTAGTTCCACTCTAGTGTAAAATTATTTGAACTAGGTTATAGATCTAGTTCGAATCTAGTGTAAAATTATTTGTACTAGCATATATACCTAGTTCAACTCTAGTGTAAAAATATTTGTACTAGGTCATAGAGCTAGTTTAATTCTAGTGTAAAATTATTTGAACTAGGTTGTGGAGATAGTTCAACTCTAGTGTAAAGTTATGTTTACTAGCTTATAGATCTAGTTCAACTCTAGTGTAAAATTATTTGTATTAGCTTATAGAGGTAGTTCAACTCTAATGTAAAATTACTTTAACTAGGTTATAGAGCTAGTAAATATCTAGTGTAAAATTATTTGAACTTGGTTATAGAGATAGTTCAACTATAGTGTAAAATTCGTTGAACTAGGTTATAGATCTAGTTCAACTCTAGTGTAAAATTTTTGTACTAGCTTCTAGAGCTAGTTCAACTCTAGTGTAAAATTATTTGTACTAGCTTATGGAGCTAGTTCAACTCTAGTGTAAAATTATTTGAACTAGGTTATTGACCTAGTTCAACTCTAGTGAAAAATTATTTGAACTCGCATATAGAGATAGTTCATCTCTAGTGTAAAATTATTTGTACTAGCTGATATAGCTAGTTCAACTCTAGTGTAAAATAATTTGAACTAGTTTATAGAGCTAGTTCAAATCTAGTGTAAAATTATTTGTACTAGCTTATAGATCTAGTTCAACTCTAGTGTAAAATTATTTGTACTAGCATATATATCTAGTTCAACTCTAGTGTAAAATTATTTGTACTAGGTTATATAACTAGTTCAACTCAAGTGTAAAATTATTCGAACTAGCATATAAAGATACTTGAACTCTAGTGTAACTTTTTTGTACTAGGTTATAGAGCTAGTGCAACTCTAGTGTAAACTTATTTGTACTAGCTTATAGAGCTAGTGCAACTCTAGTGTAAAATTACTTGAACGAGATTATAGAGATAGTTCAAGACTATTGTAAAATTATTTCAACTAGGTTATGAAGCTAGTTCAATTGTAGTGTAAAATTATTTATACTAGCTTATAGATCTAGTTCAACTCTAGCGTAAAATTATTTGTACTAGCTTGTAGAGCTAGTTCAACTCTGGTGTAAAATTATTTGTACAAGCTTATAAAGCTAGTTCATCTCTAGTGTGAAATTATTTGTACTAGGTTATAGAGCTAGTTCAACTCTAGTGTAAAATTATTTGTACTAGCTTATAGATCTAGTTCAACTCTAGTGTAAAATTATTTGTACTAGCATATATATCTAGTTCAACTCTAGTGTAAAAATATTTGTACTAGGTCATAGAGCTAGTTTAACTTTAGTGTAAAATTATTTGAACTAGGTTGTAGAGCTAGTTCAACTCAAGTGTAAAATTATGTGTACTAGCATATATATCTAGTTCAACTCTAGTGTAAAATTGTTTGTACTAGCTTATAGATCTAGTTTAACTCTAGTGTAAAATTATTTGTACTAGCTTATAGAGCTAGTTCAACTCTAGTGTAAAATTATTTAAACTAGGTTATAGAGCTAGTTCAACTCTAGTATAAAATTATTTGAACTCGAATATAGAGATAGTTCAACTCTAGTGTAAAATTATTTGTACTAGCTTATATAGTTAGTTCAACTCTAGTGTAAAATTGTTTGTACTAGCTTATCTATCTAGTTCAACTCTAGTGTAAAATTATTTGTACTAGCTTGTAGACCTAGTTCAACTCTAGTGTAAAATTATTTGAACTAGGTTATAGAGCTAGTTCAACTCTAGTATAAAATTATTTGAACTCGAATATAGAGATAGTTCAACTCTAGTGTAAAATTATTTGTACTAGCTTATATAGTTAGTTCAACTCTAGTGCAAAATTATTTGTACTAGCTTATAGATCTAGTTCTACTCTAGTGTAAAAATATTAGAACTAGGTTATATAGCTAGGTCAACTCTAGTGTAAAATTATTTGAACTTGCATATAGAGATAGGTCAACTCTAGTGTAAAATTATTTGTACTTGCTTATATAGCTAGTTCAAATCTAGTGTAAAATTATTTGAACTAGGTTATAGAGCTAGTTCAAATCTAGTGTAAAATTATTTGTATTAGCTTATAGATCTAGTTCAACTCTAGTGTAAAATTATTTGTACTCGGTTATATAGCTAGTTCAACTCAAGTGTAAAATTATTCTAACTAGCATATAAAGATACTTGAACTCTAGTGTACTTTTTTTGCACTAGGTTATAGAGCTAGTGCAACTCTAGTGTAAACTTATTTGTACTAGCTTATAGAGCTAGTGCAAC
>LR738713.1:450744190-450762093 GCA_902687465.1 Secale cereale | reverse complement strand
TCTAGTGTAAAATTATTTGAACTAGGTAATAGAGCTAGTTCAACTCTAGTATAAAATTATTTGAACTCTAATATAGAGATAGTTCAACTCTAGTGTAAAATTATTTGTACTAGATTATATAGTTAGTTCAACTCTAGTTTAAAATTATTTGTACTAGCTTATAGAGCTAGTTCTACTCTAGTGTAAAATTATTAGAACTAGGTTATATAGCTAGTTCAACTCTAGTGTAAAATTATTTGTACTAGGTCATAGACCTAGTTTAACTCTAATGTATAATTATTTGAACTAGGTTGTAGAGCTAGTTCAACTCAAGTGTAAAATTATGTGTACTAGCTTATAGATCTAGTTCAACTCTAGTGTAAAATTGTTTGTACTAGCTTATAGATCTAGTTCAACTCTAGTGTAAAATTATATGTTCTAGCATATAGAGCTAGTTCAACTCTATTGTAAAATTATTTGAACTAGGTTATAGAGCTAGTTAAACTCTAGTATAAAATTATTTGAACTCGAATATAGAGATAGTTCAACTCTAGTGTAAAATTATTTGTACTAGCTTATATAGTTAGTTCAACTCTAGTATACAATTATTTGTACTAGCTTATAGAGCTAGTTCTTCTCTAGTGTAAAATTATTAGAACTAGGTTATATAGCTAGTTCAACTCTAGTGTAAAATTATTTGAACTCGCATATAGAGATAGTTCAACTCTAGTGTAAAATTATTTGTACTTGCTTATATAGCTAGTTCAAATCTAGTGTAAACTAATTTGAACTAGGTTATAGAGCTAGTTCAAGTCTAGTGTAAAATTATTTGTACTAGCTTATAGATCTAGTTCAACTCTAGTGTAAAATTATTTGTACTTGGTTATATAGCTAGTTCAACTCAAGTGTAAAATTATTCGAACTAGTATATAAAGATAATTCAACACTAGTGTAATTTTTTTGTACTAGGTTATAAAGCTAGTGCAACTCTAGTGTAAAATTATTTGTACTAGCTTATAGAGCTAGTGCAACTCTAGTGTAAAATTACTTGAATAAGATTATAGAGATAGTTCAAGACAATTGTAAAATTATTTGAACTAGGTTATAGTGCTAGTTCAATTATAGTGTAAAATTGTTTGTAATAGCTTATAGATCTAGTTAACTCTAGTGTAAAATTATTTATACTACCTTATAGAGTTAGTTCAACTCTAGTGTAAAATTGTTTGTACTAGCTTATAAAGCTAGTTCAACTCCAGTGTGAAATTATTTGAACTAGGTTACAGAGCTAGTTCAACCCTAGTGTAAAATTATTTGTACTATCTTATAGATCTAGTTCAACTCTAGTGTAAAATTATTTGTACTAGGTTATAGAGCTAGTTCAACTCTAGTATAAAATTATTTGAACTCGAATATAGATATAGTTCAACTCTAGTGTAAAATTATTTGTACTAGCTTATATAGTTAGTTCAACTCTAGTGTAAAATTATTTGTACTAGCTTATAGAGCTAGTTCTACTCTAGTGTAAAATTATTAGAACTAGGTTATATAGCTAGTTCAACTCTAGTGTAAAATTATTTGAACTCGCATATAGAGATAGTTCAACTCTAGTGTAAAATTATTGGTACTTGCTTATATAGCTAGTTCAAATCTAGTGTAAACTAATTTGAACTAGGTTAGAGAGCTAGTTCAAGTCTAGTGTAAAATTATTTGTACTAGATTATAGATCTAGTTCAACTCTAGTGTAAAATTATTTGTACTTGGTTATAGATCTAGTTCAACTCAAGTGTAAAATTATTCGAACTAGCATATAAAGATACTTAAACTCTAGTGTAATTTTTTTGTACTAGGTTATAGAGCTAGTGCAACTCTAGTGTAAAATTATTTGTACTAGGTTATAGAGCTAGTGCAACTCTAGTGTAAAATTACTTGAACAAGATTATAGGGATAGTTCAAGAATATTGTAAAATTATTTGAACTAGGTTATAGTGCTAGTTCAATTATAGTGTAAAATTATTTGTAGTAGCTTATAGATCTAGTTCAACTCTAGTGTAAAATTATTTGTACTAGCTTATAGAGTGTCGGGGGAAAACTGTCCTCCCACGAGCACCTATGGGACCGGAGCCCCTTCTACGTTGCGGTAAGGGAGCGGAGGGAGCACGGAGAGCAGATCGAGGAGCGCACGCGGGCAGTTTTACCCAGGTTCGGGCCACGCGGACGCGTAAAACCCTACTCCTGCCTTAGGTTGTATTGAGTTCTTGAGCTCGGGAGATTGAAGAGCTACAGTACTAGCTACACCGAGCGAGAGAGTTGTCTAGGTTTCGAACCCTTTCTACGTTGTGCATGGGCCTCCTTTTATAGCTCAAGGGGTCACCGACAGGTGTCAACGTAGAGGAGGGTAAAAGTGTAATTTTGGTGGTAGTTGTAACAGTGCGTGAATAGTGCATGAACAGTGATCTTCACCTAACCTTGACAATGGGGGACAAGGGCATTAAATGCCCGTCGCCGTCGACCCCAAAAGTTTCCGCCCATTCTTCTCCGTTTGCCACGGTGGTAGCCTCGTCAACGCAGCTTGCCACCGCGTGCCCCAGGCTGCACAGCCATCTGCCACGTGCCCCTGGAAGGGCCCCAGGGCGACGCATGGGCCGATGAGCTGGAGCGCGGGCACACAGTATAGGTTTCCCCGGCAAGCACCTTGCCGGGGTAGTGATCTTGCCGGGCCCGGAAGCTTGTCGCTCTCCGGGTCCTGTCGGGGCGCATGACGCGCCGAGGCATCTCTTGAGATATGTATTCCTTGGCCTTCCTAGCAAGCTCCACTTGCCAGGGTCTTGTCCTAAAGTGATAGCCTTGAGCCTGGTGCAGCCTTCCCTGCAAGCTCCTCTTGCCGGGGCCTTGATCTTCTGTCTTGTATTCTTTTTTCCTGAATGGCTTCATAAGGACCGGAAAGGTACTTGGCGAGCACGTGGTAAGCCCTGCCGCGGGAAGCTACTACCGCCCGTGCACAAGTTGGGGTACTAAGGTACCCTTATCTTAGTACCGCCTGGGCCACACACGGTGCCGAGCGCTGTTGGGCCAGGCCCAAGACAGTGCACGGGCACACGCGGCCCACGGCAAGCCGTATCTCCTTCCGTATCCGCCGCATCCCTCCCTAACGGCACGCGGCGATTGCGGCGTCGTGGGAGAGATCGTGGCCTGTTTCTTTAATGGGAAATGCGGAACGTCCCCCACTCCCCCCTTTAAAGCAGAGGAAGCAGGGGCAGTTCCCCTCCATCGTCTTCATTGCGCCTTGATTCTCCAGAAACCTCCGCTGCTTCTTGCCTCCGCCCCTCCTCCGTCGTCTTCCGCATCCGCGGCGCCGTCGAGCTCTTCGCCTCTTCCCTCGCCGCCTCCGCCATGGCTCCGAAGAGTGACAAGGCGAAGAGCGACAAGGCTAAGAACGACAAGGCCAAGAAGGAGAAGTCCGAGCAGGCGGCGAAGCTGGCCTCCCTGCGGAAGAGGTGCGTGGTCTTTGCGCTAAGGCTTGGCGCGAGGGAGCTGCGGAACAAATATTATTTGTTCTGGGCGAGGGAGACCAAAGCTCATCCCCGCACCAGAGCCTTCCCCGCTGTTGCCAAAGATATGTTCCCCGGCGGGTACTTATTCTTCGCTGCATTTTTCCACTGTGGTCTGTGCCCTCCGTTCTCAGAGTTCTTTTGTGACATCATGAACACATATGGCCTCCACCTCCTAGATTTCACCCCCAACGCCATCCTTACGATGGCCGTTTTCGTACATCTGTGCGAAAACTATGTTGGGATTCATCCAAACGTAGCCCTTTTCCGCCACTTCTTCATGCCTAGAGTAGAGGCTGGCGCTCCCCTCTCCGGCGGCATCTCCTGGATCTTCAGGCTGAACAAGAAGGACTCGTACCTGAAGGGAGGGCTCCGCGGCAAGTGGGAGGAATGGAGAGCCGATTGGTGCTGGGTGGTGGAGGATAAGCCGGAGCCCTTCACCGCGCCGCACACAACTGCCATAGTGCGTGGCAGGGATTGGAGCGAATTGGCCCCGGAGGACAACAAGCTCAGTATCGCCCTCATCAGGATTATTCATCTCCGGGTCGCCAATCTGACTATCGGAGAGGTTGGGGCAGATTTCCTCCGCCGCCGCATCGCCCCTTTACAAGAAAGGAAAAGGGCCGCCTGGGAATTCGGCAATGCGGTAGATATCATGAGGCTGCGCCCTGGATTAAACTATAACTTCACTGCCTTGGAGTTGAAGGGGATGGTCCGAGAGCTCTTCAAGCATGACCCGGCCCACCCGGAGTGGTTCAAACCTTCCCGGGGAGTGGTGCCATTGTGCAACAGCACTGCCCGAGATTCCTTGCGCGCGATGATGCCTGCGTGCGACTCCCATGGTGTCGTCCCCACCTGGATAGAGCCTCCGCCGGATACCGTGCTGGACTTTTTTGACAACTTGGTCGAGACGCCCCGCAACGCCGAGGAGAACAGGGGCCTCACCAGGGCCACTACGGAACGGGATATAGCTTACATCGCCACCAGGATGGAGGAGGCCGCCGCAGCTGCGGCGGCGGGTAACTTTGGGTATACTGTGGAAGAGGCACAGGCCGCGGACGCAGTGAGCCAAGCAGAGGAGGCGGAAATCCTCAAGCTGCTGAAACTTGCGCCCGAGGAGTTTGCCGGGGAGACTTCTGTGCAGTTTGCCGGGACGAGCGAGGTCGCCGGGGGGAGCGAGGTCGCCGGAGGGAGCGAGGCCGCTGGGCATGGTGCTGGGTCCAGTGGGCCTGCCGGGGATGAGGAGGACGTCGGGGCTGACAAAGACTCTGGTGGATCTCTGAATCTCGATGACGACGCCTCCTCTTCCTCAGAGAACTCCCCGCCTCCGGCAAGTCCTACGCAACAACCGAGGAAGTGCCTCCGCAAGGCAGCTGAGGCGGCGAGGCCACAGGCGCCTCGACAGCAGCCGGCGCGCCGGGTGACGCACGCCACCAAGACGAGCGAAGTCGTCAAGGAGGCACCCCGTGCCCGTGCGCCAAGCGGTGGAGGATCTTCCCGGAGTGGAACGGGTGTTCCCTCTGCTCCTCGGGCCCCGGCGACGACGGGGGCCGGGTCTTCGCCGCCCACGGCCCCAGAGACCGCCAAGCGCCCGAGGGAGCCTTCTCCTCCAGCTCCTCGCGCGGGAGCACCTCAGGCGGAGTTTGACTTCTCCGCCCTCAGCTCCGACGAAGAGGAAGAGGAGTAAGTTCTTGCACTTCTTTTAGTTTCTTTGGCTTTGTCTTGATTTTCCTTGCTGGTTCTGATCTTGCTTTTGTTTTGCTTTCAGAACCCTGACCCAGCGGATGGCGAAGAGGGCCAAGGTCCCAGTGGTTGAGATTGAAGACGACTCGCCCGCCGCGGCGACAGGAGACGTGCCAGCGGCAAACTTGCCGGATCAACCTGCTGAGCGCAGCCCCGAGCGTAAGTCAGGTATTTATTTTTCTGTTGTTCGGGCGCGCTTGAGGTTGTTGCTTGTACTGATATTTTGTTGTCTTGTTTGTCTTGTGCAGAAGTGGAGCCGCAGCCGCAGGAGCGCCAGGAGGTCGCCCCCGACGAGCCACTTGCTCCACCCTCCCCGCCAAGGGTGAACTCCCCGGCGAGGGAGAACGCTCCGTCAAGGACGGGCACTACGCCAAGGGCGAGCAGCCCGACAAGGGTGAGCACCCCGCCAAGGGAGGGCGCGGGCGGCCCTCCGCCAGCAGGGGCCACCACTCCGCCGCCAAGGGAGGATTCCCCGGCGAGGGAGCCTGTCGTTGAAGAAGTCCGCGAAGGTAAATCTTGTAGCTTCTTCTTCTTGAACTTGTCTTTTTGGATATTTGCTTGACTCTTTCTTTTCTTTTTCTTCTGCTAGATCCTCCTGCACCGGAGCGGATGGAAACGGAGGTCACCGCTGAGGAGGAGGTGCACGGCGCCGGGGGCAACTCCACTGCCACCGAGGGAATGGCTGGAGCCGACGAGCCTGCCGTTGAGGAGACTGCCCCGACCGCAGACGCCGCGGCTGGGGAAGAGGCCGGTGACCGCACTGCTGGCCCGGAGGCCGCAGGAGCGTCGGACGCTGCACCGGCCGCCGACCCCTCCGCCTCCATGGAGCGATCTGGCGTCTACTTGGAGGCCGCCAACGGGGTCTTTATTCAAGTCCCGTGGGCGTCCTCGTCTCGAGCACCCGTGGAGGGAGAGACCTTTGACGGAGAGGTCCTCGCCTCCGCGGGGTTGAAGGTCGTTGAAGCGCCCGGCGGTAGCGACGAGCCCGAAGAGGAGAAGCTCCTTCGTCGGCTTCTGGCCTTGTACCGGGCCAGGCAGGCGAAGTTGGAGTCTCGGGAGGCTCTTGCCGCCAAGGCTGGAGCTAACTTGGAGAAGCGCGTCGCGGTGCTTCGCGCTGACAACCAGGCAGCCCTCCGCCACCTGGCTGAGGAGCGCGAAGAGCTTGCCGGGGCGCAGCAAGCCTTCCTCCTTGATAAGGCTGAGGCCGAGGAGCAGCAACCACTGGCCGCCGAGGAGCTGTCTCGCCGAGAAGGAGCACTCAACCAGCGGAAGGTCGACCTCGACGCCCACGAGGACGACCTCACCGCCCGGGAGCAGGCCATTGGCGGGGCTCTGAAGGAGGCGAGGAGCGCTGCAGCCGCCGCAGAGACCGCCAAGAAAGATCTGGAGGCCAAGGTGGAGCAGCTGGAGTTGTACCTGAAGGCGAGTGAGGACAGAGTCACCGCGCTCAATGTGGAGCGGGAGAAAGATGCCAACACCAACTCTGAGCTGCAGGTACGTCTCTCCAAGAAAGGCGACGAGCTCACTGCCGCCAAGGATTCCATTGCTGACTTAGAGTTGAAGGTCTCCACTCTTATTGATTCGCTCGACGCCGCCCAGGACCGCGAGACGAAGCTGAAGGACGAACTCCGCAAGGAACGGGGCCTGGTGGAGAGCGCCGCCGTCTCGGCGAACCAGTTCATCCAGGCAGTGGAGCAGTGGACTGATGAGCTGGTCACCTCCGCTGCCAACATTGACAAGGAGATGATGGCGCTGAGGGCGGAGCACCTCGTGTACTCTCCGGACGAGAACCTCCCCCACAGCGCCAAGTTGAGTCTCTTCTTCAGGGGAATTGCGCCGGCGCTTGCGCGGATGCGGGAGAAGATCCCCGTGCAGCTGGCAGACGATGCGCGTCGGCTCTGCATGGGCACCTTGGAGCGGGTATTGTCGAAGATCGTCTACCGCAACTCCGACATCAACCTCGTCAACGTCCTCCGCACCTTGCCGCCCGAAGCTGATCATGAGGCGTTGAAAGCGCAGGTTGCCCACATCGTTGCCAAGGTGGGCAAGATCACGAGGCGTGAAGGCGACCGCGTGGACTAGATTCCTTCCCTTCTTCTTCCTTTGCCGCTGCCAATTAAGTCATAGGCAGTAGTTGATTAGAACAGCGGCAAGCTATCTTTGTAGTATACAATCTTATTTTGGTCAACCAATGCAATGTTATCTCCCTTGCTTTTGATCCTTCACTTTGTATGCTTTTTACCCTACGCTTTTAGGGGACTTGCCGGCAAGGGGCCTTTGCCGCGAGCGCTGAGTGCTGGACTCTTAGCAGCCTGCTAGCAAAGACCTTGTCGGCAAGTAACCTTGCCGCAGCTAGTCGCAGCACACTTAGACTGCTGAGCGAACTCGAAAACGAAGTAAGGGCGCGACACTTGTCGCAGCTCACTTAAGCCGTTGAGCGTGCTCGAAACAGAGTAAGGGCGCGGCTAGCCGCGGGTAGGTTCCTCCGCGCACAGGTTTTCCATACAAAGTGTGGTAGTTCAAGGAAGACAACTAAATTTTTTTAAAAATTTGAATGCTCAAACTTCGGCAACTTAGCTTTCATAGGTTTTTTGTTCCCCGACAAGGCTCCTCTTTCTTGAACAGCACTTGGTTCATACCTCCACCTCCTTCCCCCCGGCAAACTTGTGCGCGAGAAACATTCCTTCTGCTTAAGAGGGAAAGAAAAAGAGGAGGAACAACAAGTATAGGGCCTCATGGCCTGCTAATGCTTACCGGGGATGTGCGTTGCACATAGTGCCAAACAATGCATGCAAATAACAAAGGAAAGCATGGAAATGGCAAATAGTGCGAAGCACAAAAACTTTACTGATGCACGGGATCTGCGCCCGGCTTTGTACAAAGGTTTACATGCAACGGCGGCAAGTCTTGTACAAAAGGTGGTTGCCGGAGCGGATCACGGCAACCGCGCCTTATGGGTGAAACTTGCGAAGATGCTCTGTGTTCCAGGAATTGCTCATCGGTAAGCCTTCTTCGGTCTCAAGGCGGACAGCTCCGGGCCTTGTGACTTGTCTCACCCGATAAGGGCCTTCCCACTTCAGCGTCAACTTGTTGGAATTCTTGGCGGACTGAACACGCCGAAGAACAAGGTCGCCTTCCTCGAGACTCCTGGCCCTGACCTTGCGGCTATGATAGCGACGCAAGGCTTGCTGGTATCGAGCAGCTCGTACAGCAGCCTGGAGACGTTCCTCCTCGAGGAGCAATGCGTCATCTTGTCGCAGTTGCTCTTGCTCGAGCTCATCATAAGCGAGCACTCGAGGAGATCCGTATATGAGTTCCGTGGGGAGAACTGCCTCTGCTCCATAGACAAGAGCAAAGGGTGTCTGTCCGGTGGCTCGATTTGGTGTCGTCCTGATTGACCAAAGAGCTGCCGGCAACTCCTCTATCCAGTTTCTTCCGCACTTGCGCAGCCTGTCGAAGGTTCTTGTCTTGAGCCCGCGCAGCACTTCAGCATTGGCCCTCTCCGCTTGACCATTGCTCCTCGGGTGAGCAACAGAAGCGAAGCAGACCTTGGCGCCAAGGTCTTGGATGTACTGCATGAAGGTGCGACTTGTAAACTGTGTGCCGTTGTCGGTTATGATCCTGTTAGGGATTCCGAAACGGCAAACAATCGCTCTGAAGAACCTGACTGCTGACTGTGCTGTCACCTTTCTCACTGGTTCCACTTCTGGCCATTTTGTGAACTTGTCGATTGCTACGTACAAGTACTCAAAGCCCCCGACAGCGCGGGGAAAGGGGCCGAGGATATCGAGCCCCCAGACCGAGAAGGGCCAGGATAAAGGAATCGTCTGGAGAGCTTGAGCTGGCTGGTGAATTTGCTTGGCATGGAATTGGCACGCTTCACACTTCGTTACTTGTGCAGTTGCATCTTGAAGGGCTTCTGGCCAGAAGAACCCTTGCCGGAACGCCTTCCCGGCAAGTGCCCTTGCGCCAATGTGGTGGCCACATATGCCTCCATATATTTCTGCTAACAGCTTCTGTCCATCTTCTCTGGAAATGCACTTCAATCTGACACCATTGAGTCTTCTTCTGTACAGTTCATTGTCAACGAACTGGTACATACTTGACTGCCTGGTTATTTTCTCTATCTCCTCTGGCTCGTCGGGAAGTTCTCCAGTTTGTAGAAAGCGGATGATCTGTTGTGCCCATGCTGGAGCTTGGGGCTCAACAACAAGGACTAAAGGCGTGAGGGCTGCTGCGGGAACCTCAGCTTCTACGGCAAGAACCTGCGGCTCTGCCGGAGCTGATGGTCCCCCGACAAGCCTGCCGGGGCAAGGCTTGTCGGGAACGCCTGCTTCAACTGAACAGACCCTTGGATCCGCAGGAGCAAACTGTTCCTCGGCATCTTGGCTGTTGTTCTTGGGGACCTTGGCGGCGGCTTCGGGAAGATCCGCCGGCAAGTAGTCACCGGAGACCAACTTTCTCTTCTTGTTTTGCCCAACTGATGGTGTAACGGATGGCTGAGTTAACTTGAGCAAGAAGGTCCCTGGTTCCACAGGTAACTTCATTGCAGCACACTTTGAGAGACCATCTGCAATATCATTCTGAGCTCTTGGGACGTGCTCCATTTGCAGACCTTCAAAGTGCTCTTCAAGCTTCCTCACTTCATCAACATAAGCTTCCATCAAAGGGCTCTGGTAACTCTTATTCACTTGTCGGACCACCAACTGTGAATCTCCCCGCACAATCAACTTCTTGATCCCAAGCTCGACTGCAATTCTGAGGCCGGCAAGCAAACCTTCATACTCAGCAGTATTGTTTGTCGCTTGTTCCTTGGGAAAGTGCATCTGGATAACATACTTGAGGTGCTCTCCGGTGGGCGCTATGAGTACCACGCCGGCACCGGCGCCTTGCAGCGAGAAAGCACCATCAAAGTACATCATCCATTCGTTGCTCGCTTCTTGGACGGGGACGCTTGTCTCTTGGACTTCTTCATCTGGCGTTGGGGTCCATTTCGCTATGAATTCTGCCAAAGCTCTGCTCTGTATGGTTGAAGTACTCTCAAACTTGAGACCAAAGCTTGACAACTCCAGTGCCCACTCGACGATCCTGCCTGTTGCCTCTGGATTTTGCAATATCCTCTTCAACGGAAAGCGAGTGACCACCGTTATCTCGTGCGCTTGGAAGTAATGGCGCAGCTTCCTTGAGGCCATGAGGAGGCCGAAAAGTAACTTCTGCACCCCAGAGTATCTTGATCTAGCCCCCTGCAAGAGGGAACTTACAAAATACACTGGGCGTTGCACCATCTTCTTTCGCACTTCACCTTGTTCCTGCGCTGACTTGTCCTTATCGGGGCCAGAGCTTGTCGGTGGAGCCCCCTGCTTGTCGCTGGATTCGCTTGCCGGGGATGTGGGTTCCTCATCTGCCTCCCTCTCCGCTACTAACGCAGCACTAACCACTTGATTGGTTGCCGCTAGGTACAGCAGCAACTTCTCTTGGGGCCTAGGTGCGACAAGTATCGAAGTGGAGGACATGTATCCTTTCAAGTCTTGCAGCGCTGCCTCCGCTTCCGGAGTCCATTTCATAGGACCTGCCTTTTTCAAGATTTTGAAGAAAGGCAGGGCGCGTTCTGCGGACTTTGAAATGAATCTGCTGAGGGCAGCCACACAACCAGCAAGTCTTCTTACATCCTTGACGCGCTTCGGGGCTTCAATCTGCTCGATGGCTTTTATCTTGTCGGGATTGGCTTCAATCCCCCTCTGGGACACAAAGAACCCGAGAAGCTTGCCGGAGGGGACTCCGAAGACGCACTTCTCGGGGTTCAACTTGAGATGGATCTTGCGCAGGTTCGCAAATGTTTCTTCCAAGTCTTGGATCAGGGTATCCTTGCTCTTACTCTTGACCACTATATCATCCATGTAGGCTTCTACATTTCTGTGGATCTGTGGCTCAAAAGCAGTGTGCACCACCCTTGCAAATGTTGAGCCTGCATTCTTCAATCCAAAGGGCATGCGTATGAAGCAATATGTGCCACATGGAGTAATGAATGCAGTCTTCTCTTCATCTTCCTTGGCCATGAATATCTGGTGGTAACCTGAGTATGCATCAAGGAAGGAAAGCAGCTCACATCCGGCGGTGGAATCAACAATCTGGTCAATACGCGGCAAGGGAAATGGATCCTTGGGACATGCTTTATTCACATCAGTGAAGTCTATACAAAGTCTCCACTTCCCATTGGCCTTGCGCACGACAACTGGATTGGCTAACCACGTGGGATGGATTACGCCTCTAACCAGGCCTGCTGCTTCCAACTTCTTTATCTCTTCGGCGATGAATTCTTGGCGCTCCACGGCTTGCTTTCTGACCTTCTGCTTGACGGGCCGCACATGAGGACAAACATCAAGCTTGTGCTCAATTACCTTCCTGGGAACGCCGGGGATGTCAGATGGTTGCCATGCAAACACATCGACATTCGCCTGCGGGAAGGCAACGAGCGCGCTTTCCTATTTGTTGTCGAGCGTAGCACTGATGGTGAAGGTACCACCAGTGCCGTCCTCCTTGGCGGACACCTTCTTGGTTGCCGGTGGAGCTGCCATTCCTTTCTTGCACTTGCCGGTGGAGCTCGATGGTGCGTTCTCGACGGCAGCGCAGCACTCCGAAGAGGTGCGTTTGCCGGAGTGGGCCCCAGAACTCTTGTCGGACTTGGTCTTGGTCTTCCCCCCGGGAGCTTCAGCGGCAAGTGTGTTGCTTTCTGCTGCGGCTGCTGCATCCCCGTAGATCTTGTCGGCGCAGATAAGCGTGTCCTTCTTCTCACCGGGGACAGAAATGACGCTTATCGGCCCCGGCATCTTGAGTATGTTGTAGGCATAGTGGGAAGCTGCCATGAACTTGGCGAGGGCAGGACGTCCAAGTATCCCATTGTATGGTAATGGGATATCGGCAACATCAAACGTGATCCTCTCCGTCCTGAAGTTGAGCTCCCTGCCAAAGGTCACTGGCAGAGTAATCTATCCTTTCGGCTTGCTCCTTCCTGGGTTGATCCCCGGGAACGACCCGGTTTCTTCGAGCTCGCCGTCTGGGATATGTAGCTTCTTGATCACAGATAAGGAGATCAAGTTCAGGCCAGCCCCGCCGTCAACCAACATCTTGGTGACCTTGAGGTTGCGGATAGTTGGTGAGACCAACATCGGCAAGCACCCGACCGCCGTGGTGCGGTCAGGGTGGTCCTCAAGGTCAAAGATGATGGGCGTGCCGGACCACTTCAGCAGCCTGCGTGACTCGACGGGCGGCTCTGCTGCATTCACTTCTCGCACCCACTGCTTGAGCTGGCGGTGGGAAGTGTGCAGAGAGGCGCCTCCGTCGACACACAGAACCTCTGTGGCCTTCTGGAACTCCTGCTCGCTGTTGTTTCCTTCTTCCATGTCATCATCGTCGTCTTCTTCCTCATCGTTGTCGCGGCCCCGGGGAGGTCTGTCACCTTGCCGCTGCTTGGCCTTGCCGCGGCGTCCTCCCCGGCCATTGAACGGCCGCTTCTTGCTGGGCTCTCCTCCGCCTCCTTGGGCCTTCTCCTTGTCGCGACGCTCGTATTCAGCCTTCTGCTACTCTACGAGGTTCTCGACTCGTTTGCAGTTCTGAAGATCGTGGCCCTTGGTGCGGTGGATCTTACAGTACTGCTTGTCGGAGCCTTCCTGCTTGTCGGCCGCCGCTACAGGGGCGGGCTCCTTGCCGGAACCGCCAGCCTGTGCCTTCTTGGCGGGAGCCTCCTTGCCGGACTGCTCGACAGCCAGCACCTCCTTGTTCTTCTTCTTTCTGTTGTTCCGCCGCCGGCTCTTCTTGGCCGAGGCGGCATCCTCGCTGTCGCTTCCTCCTGCGCCAGTTTCCTCTCCGGGGAGTCTCCTCCCCTCTTTGGCATGCGCGCACTTGTCAGCCAGAGCGTAGAGCTCGCTGACATCCCGGATCTTGGTCATGGCCATCTCTTCCCTCATGCGGCGGTTACGCACGTTCTGGTGGAACGCACTGATAACCGCGACAGGGTGGACGTCGGGAATGTTGTGTTGCACGCGGCTGAACCTCTGGATGTACTTGCGCAGGGATTCTCCCTCCTTCTGGGCTAGGATGTGGAGATCGCTCTCATGGCCGTGGGGTTTGTGGCCGCCCGTGAAGGCGCCAACAAACTGGTGGCACAGATCCGCCCACGAAGAAATGGAGTTCTCCGGCAAGTGCATAAGCCAAGAGCGGACGTTTGGCTTAAGCACTAGCGGGAAGTAGTTGGCTAGTATCTTCTCGTCGCGTCCCCCGGCAGCCTGCACTGCTATAGTGTAGATGCTGAGGAACTCCGAGGGGTGTGTCTTGCCGTCGTACTTCTCGGGTACGTCGGGCTTGAAGTTTTTCATGCTGGGCCACTGGACTTGCCACAGCTCACGGGTGAACGCAGGACAGCCTGCCGCGTACGGCAAGTCGCCTGGTTCACCGGGCGCGTGCGAGTCGACAGCGGTCCCAGCGCGCTGATCTGACTGCCTTCGGGCTTCTCGTCGACGCTCGATACGAGTCCGAGCGTCCTCTTGCCGCCTGTCATCTAGGACTTGGTGCTGATCGCGGCGAGCCCGCGGATCCGACGACGCCGTGGAGTCGTCGTCGACGTTGATCCGACGGGGCGGCGATTTCTGCTTCCGCGGCGGGGAGTGCACTGTAGTTGCACCCCCGGCGGTCTTGTCGCCATCGGCCTTCGCTTGATCGACTTGCCGCGGCCGTGAGGTTGCCGGCTGCTGTGGTGTGTCGTTGTTGGCGAAAGCGATGAGGCTCTGAATCGTCGCCCTCCAGTCTTCGGCCTTGTCTGCCGCTGGAGGGAAATCGAGGAGCAGCTGTGCTCTTGCTAGAGCTTCTGCTGGAGAAGAGGGGAACGGTGGCGAGCGGTGCGAGTTGCGGGACACGCTCGGACTTCTAACAGCGTTAGAAGGAGCATGTTCCCGCCCCGGCGACCGCGCCTTGCTCGTGCCAGCACGCTGGCCTTGAGCATCCCGCGATCCTCCGGCTTGGCTACGCCCCAGCAAGCGTATGGTACCTCCAGTACCACGCCGCTGCGGGTCTTGTACCTCCCGAGAGAGACGTGGCGCGTCCATGGACACCGAGGCTTTGGAATTCGCCCGGTCGTCCGTCTTGTCCTCGGACTTGGTGGCGCCGTGAGTTTCCTCGCCGGCGACCACCCTTCCGCCGGCGTCTCCTCCACCAACCGTTGGTTCTGGTGGCGGTGGAATCGACGCAGACGGGCCTCCGACCTCCGACCTCCGAAGCCTTCTTCTTCGGAGGCATGTTGTTGTAGCTGATGAAGTTGATGAAGCTGGAGAGGTTGATGAAGAGTGCGCCCGCGTGAGCACCGGATCAGGTTCGCACAAGCTCGACGCCCCCTACCTGGCGCGCCAAAGATGTCGGGGGAAAACTGTCCTCCCACGAGCACCTATGGGACCGGAGCCCCTTCTACGTTGCGGTAAGGGAGCGGAGGGAGCACGGAGAGCAGATCGAGGAGCGCACGCGGGCAGTTTTACCCAGGTTCGGGCCGCGCGGACGCGTAAAACCCTACTCCTGCCTTAGGTTGTATTGAGTTCTTGAGCTCGGGAGCTTGAAGAGCTACAGTACTAGCTACACCGAGCGAGAGAGTTGTCTAGGTTTCGAACCCTTTCTACGTTGTGCATGGGCCTGCTTTTATAGCTCAAGGGGTCACCGACAGGTGTCAACGTAGAGGAGGGTAAAAGTGTAATTTTGGTGGTAGTTGTAACAGTGCGTGAATAGTGCATGAACAGTGATCTTCACCTAACCTTGACAGTGGGGGACAAGGGCATTAAATGCCCGTCGCCGTCGACCCCAAAAGTGTCCGCCCATTCTTCTCCGTTTGCCACGGTGGTAGCCTCGTCACCGCAGCTTTCCACCGCGTGCCCCAAGCTGCACAGCCATCTGCCACATGCCCCTGGAAGGGCCCCAGGGCGACGCGTGGGCCGATGAGCTGGAGCGCGGGCACACAGTATAGGTTTCCCCGGCAAGCACCTTGCCGGGGTAGTGTTCTTGCCGGGCCAGGAAGCTTGTCGCTCTCCGGGTCCTGTCGGGGCGCATGATGCGCCGAGGCATCTCTTGAGATATGTATTCCTTGGCCTTCCTGGCAAGCTCCTCTTGCCAGGGTCTTGTGCTAAAGTGATAGCATTGAGCCTGGTGCGGCCTTCCCGGCAAGCTCCTCGTGTCGGGGCCTTGATCTTTTGTCTTGTATACTTTTTTCTTGAATGGCTTCATAAGGACCGGAAAGGTACTAGGCGAGCACGTGGTAAGCCCTGCCGCGGGAAGCTACTACCGCCCGTGCACAAGTTGGGGTACTAAGGTACCCCTATCTTAGTACACCGACATAGAGCTAGTTCAACTCTAGTGTAAAATTATTTGTAATAGCTTATAAAGCTAGTTCAACTCCAGTGTGAAATTATTTGAACTAGGTTACAGAGCTAGTTCAACTCTAGTGTAAAATTATTTGTACTATCTTATAGATCTAGTTCAACTCTAGTGTAAAATTATTTGTACTAGGTTATAGAGCTAGTTCAACTCTAGTATAAAATTATTTGAACTCGAATATAGAGATAGTTCAACTCTAGTGTAAAATTATTTGTACTAGCTTATATAGTTAGTTCAACTCTAATGTAAAATTATTTGTACTAGCTTATAGAGCTAGTTCTACTCTAGTGTAAAATTATTAGAACTAGGTTATATAGCTAGTTCAACTCTACTGTAAAATTATTTGAACTCTCATATAGAGATAGTTCAACTCTAGTGCAAAATTATTTGTACTTGCTTATATAGCTAGTTCAAATCTAGTGTAAAATAATTTGAACTAGGTTATAGAGCTAGTTCAATTCTAGTGTAAAATTATTTGTACTAGCTTATAAATCTAGTTCAACTCTAGTGTAAAATTATGTGTACTTGGTTATATAGCTAGTTCAACTCAAGTGTAAAATTATTCGAACTAGCATATAAAGATACTTCAACTCAAGTGTAATTTTTTTGTACTAGGTTATAGAGCTAGTGCAACTCTAGTGTAAAATTATTTGTACTAGCTTATAGACCTAGTGCAACTCTAGTGTAAAATTACTTGAACAAGATTATAGAGATAGTTCAAGACTATTGTAAAATTATTAGAACTAGGTTATAGAGCTAGTTCAATTATAGTGTAAAATTATTTGTACTAGCTTATAGATCTAGTTCAACTCTAGTGTAAAATTATTTGTAATAGCTTATAGAGCTAGTTCAACTCTAGTGTAAAATTATTTGTACTAGCTTATAAAGCTAGTTCAACTCCAGTGTGAAATTATTTGAACTAGGTTATAGAGCTAGTTCAACTCTAGTGTAAAATTATTTGTACTATCTTATAAATCTAGTTCAACTCTAGTGTAAAATTATTTGTACTAGGTTATATAGCTAGTTCAACTCTAGTGTAAAATTATTTGAACTATGTTATAGATCTAGTTCGAATCAAGTGTAAAATTATTTGTACTAGCATATTTATCTAGTTCAACTCTAGTGTAAAAATATTTGTACTAGGTCATAGAGCTAGTTTAACTATAGTGTAAAATTATTTGAACTAGGTTATAGAGCTAGTTCAACTCTAGTGTAAAATCATGTTTACTAGCTTATAGATCTAGTTCAACTCTAGTGTAAAGTTATTTGTATTAGCTTATAGAGCTAGTTCAACTCTAGTGTAAAATTACTTGAACTAGGTTATAGAGCTCGTTGATGTCTAGTGTAAAATTATTTGAACTTGGTTATAAAGGTAGTTCAACTGTAGTGTAAAATGTTTTGTACTAGGTTATAGATCTAGTTCAACTCTAGTGTAAAATTATGTGTACTAGCTTCTAGAGCTAGTTCAACTCTAGTGTAATATTATTTGTACTGGCTTATAGAGCTAGTTCAACTCTAGTGTAAAATTATTTGAACTAGTTATTGACCTAGTTCAACTTTAGTGTAAAATTATTTGAACTCATATATAGAGATAGTTCAACTCTAGTGTAAAATTATTTGTACTAGCTTATATATCTAGCTCAACTCTAGTGTAAAATATTTTGAACTAGGTTATAGAGCTAGTTCAAATCTAGTGTCAAATTATTTGTACTAGCTTATAGATCTAGTTCAACTCTAGTGTAAAATTATTTGTACCTGCATATATATCTAGTTCAACTCTAGTGTAAAAATATTTGTACTAGGTCATAGAGCTAGTTTAACTCTAGTGTAAAATTATTTGAACTAGGTTTTAGAGCTAGTTCAACTCAAGTGTAAAATTTTGTGTACTAGCTTATAGATCTAGTTCAACTCTAGTGTAAAATTGTTTGTACTAGCTTATAGATCTAGTTCAACTCTAGTGTAAAATTATGTGAACTAGGTTATTGACCTAGTTCAACTCTAGTGTAAAATTATTTGAACTCGCATATAGAGATAGTTCAACTCTAGTGTAAAATTATTTGTAATAGCTTATATAGCTAGTTCAACTCTAGTGTAAAATAATTTGAACTAGTTATAGAGCTAGTTCAAATCTATTGTAAAATTATTTGTACTAGCTTATAGATCTAGTTCAACTCTAGTGTAAAATAATTTGTACTAGGTTATATAGCTAGTCCAACTCATGTGTAG
>LR738713.1:450692392-450724783 GCA_902687465.1 Secale cereale | reverse complement strand
TTTGTACTAGATTATATAGCTAGTTCAGCTCAGGTGTAAAATTATTCGAACTAGCATATAAAGATAGTTCAACTCTAGTGTAATTTTTTTGTACTAGGTTATAGAGCTGGGTCAACTCTAGAGTAAAATTATGTACTAGGTCATAGAGCTAGTTTAACTCTAGTGTAAAATTATTTGTACTAGCTTATAGATCTAGTTAAACTCTAGTGTAAAATTATTTGTACTAGCTTATAGAGCAAGTTCAACTCTAGTGTAAAATTACTTGAACTAGGTTATCAAGCTAGTTCATGTCTGGTGTAAAACTATTTGTCCTAGCTTATATAGCTAGTTCAACTCTAGTGTAAAATAATTTGAACTAGGTTATAGAGCTAGTTCAAATCTAGTGTAAAATTATTTGTACTAGCTTATAGATCTAGTTCAACTCTAGTGTAAAATTATTTGTGCTAGGTTATATAGCTAGTTCAACTCAAGTGTAAAATTATTCGAACTAGCATATAAAGATATTTCAACTCTAGTGTAATTTTTTTGTACTAGGTTATAGAGCTAGTGCAACTCTAGTGTAAATTTATTTGTACTAGCTTATATAGTTAGTGCAACTCTAGTGTAAAATTACTTGAACAAGATTATAGAGCTAGTACAAGACTATTGTAAAATTATTTGAACTAGGTTATAGAGCTAGTTCAATTGTAGTGTAAAATTATTTGAACTCGAATATAGAGATAGTTCAACTCTTATATAGCTAGGTCAACTCTAGTGTAAAATTATTTGTACTAGCTTATAGAGCTAGTTCAACTCTAGTGTAAAATTATTTGAACTCGAATATAGAGATAGTTCAACTCTAGTGTAAAAATATTTGTAGTAGCTTATATAGCTAGTTCAACTCTAGTGTAAAATAATTTGAACTAGGTTATAGAGCTAGTTCAAATCTAGTGTAAAATTATTTGTACTAGCTTATAGATCTAGTTCAACTCTAGTGTAAAATTATTTGTACTAGGTTATATAGCTTGTTCAACTCAAGTGTAAAATTATTCGAATTAGCATATAAAGATATTTCAACTCTAGTGTAATTTTTTTGTACTAGGTTATAGAGCTAGTGCATCTCTAGTGTAAATTTATTTGTACTAGCTTATAGAGCTAGTGCAACTCTAGTGTAAAATTACTTGAACAAGATTATAGAGCTAGTTCAAGACTGTTGTAAAATTATTTGAACTAGGTTATAGAGTGTCGGTGTACTAAGGTAGGGGTACCTTAGTACCCCAACTTGTGCACGGGCAGTCGCAGCTTCCCGCGGCAAGGTTTACCGCGTGCTCGCCGGAGACCTTCCTGCTCCTTATTAAACCATTCAAAAACAAAGTACACAAGACAGAAGATCGAGACCCCGGCAAGAGGAGCTTGCTGGGAAGGCCGTACCAGGCTCAAGACTGCCCCGCTAGCACAAGGCCCTGGCAAGAGGAGCTTGCCAGGAAGACTAGAAGACAACGCTTCGGCGCTATATGCGCCCCGGCAAGGGCCCGGGGAGCGGCAAGCTCCCGGGCCCAGCAAGATCAAAGCCCCGGCAAGGTGCTTGCCGGGAAGGCTGCGCTGTGTGCCCGCGCTCCAGCTCATCGGCCCACGCGTCGCCCTGGGGCCTATCCAGGGACGCGTGGCGGATGGCTGTGCAGCCTAGGGGGACACGGTGGCACTCCACGGTGGTGGATCCATCGCCGTGGCGGACGGAGACGCAAGGGCGGGAGCTTTTGGGGTCGACGGCGACGGGCATTGAATGCCCTTGTCCCCCACTGTTAAAGTAGGTATAGACCACTGTTCTGCACTGTAGCTCCACTGTTCCCGCACTGTTACAACTACCACCTCTTTTACGTTTTTACCCCTTTCTCCTACGTTGACACCTGTCGGTGACCCCTTGCACTATAAAAGGAGGCCCATGCACAACGAGGAGGGGGTTCGGAACCTAGATCACTCTCACGCTTGGTGTAGCTGCTTCTTCAAGCTCCCGAGCGCTCAAACTCAATACACAACTAAGCAGGAGTAGGGTTTTACGCGTCTACCGCGGCCCGAACCTGGGTAAAACTGCCCGCGTGTTCGCTACGATCTGCTCTTTGTGCTCCCTCCGCCCTCGTACCGCACAGACAAGGGGCTCCGGTCCCATAGGTGTTCGTGGCGGACAGTTTCCCCCGACATCTTTGGCGCGCCAGGTAGGGGGCGTCGAGGTTGTGCGAACCTGATCCGGCGTTCGCGCGGGCGCATTCTTCATCAACCTCTCCGAATTCGTCAACTTCACCAGCAACAGCTCCATGGCCCCGAAGAAGAAGGCTTCGGAGGTCGGAGGCCCGTCTGCGTCTCACCCGCCGCCACCAGAGCCAACGGTGGGCGGGGGAGACGCCGTCGGAAGGGTGGTTGCCGGCGAGGACACTCACGGCGCCACCAGATCCAAGAACAGAACGGACGACCGAACCTCGGTCTCCGTGGACGCGCCGCGTCCATCTCAACACACGACGACCCAGCAGCGCCATACCACGGGAGGTGGTATCCGCTTGTTGGGGCAAGGCCAAACCGGAGGCTCGCGGGACGCCCCGGACCCCCGTCCGGGCACAAGTAAAGCGAAAGCGCCGGCGCGGGACCCCGCTCCTTCTAACGTTGTTAGAAGTCCGAGCGTATCCCGCTCCTCGCACCGCTCGCCCGCGTTCCCCTCCACTCCAGCGGAAGCGCTCGCAAGGGCGCAACTGCTCCTCGACTTCCCTCCAGCGGCCGACAAGACCGAAGAATGGAGGGCCACCATCCGGAGCCTGATAGACTTCGCCAACAACGATTCTCCACAGCAGCCGTCGACCTCACGGCCGCGGCAAGCTGAGAAGACGAAGGCTGACGGCGACAAGACTGCCGGGGGTGCGACAAGCGCGCATTCCCCGCCGCAGAAGCAGAAGACGCCACCCCGCCGGAACAACGCCGACGACGGCTCCACAGCCTCGTCGGACCCGCGGGCCCGTCGGGACCAGCGCCAAGTCCTCGACGACCGGCGAGAAGAGGACGCTCGGACCACAATCGAGCGCCGCCGAGAAGCTCGGCGACAATCAGACAAGAGAGCTGGAAACACTGTCGACGCGCACGCGCCCGGTGAGCCAGGCGACTTGCCATACGCGGCAGGCTGCCCTGCGTTCACCCGCGAGCTGCGGCGCGTCCAGTGGCCCAGCATGAAGAATTTTAAGCCCGACGTACCGGAGAAGTACGACGGCAAGACGCACCCCTCGGAATTCCTCAGCGTCTACACCATCGCAGTGCAAGCTGCCGGGGGGCGCGACGAGAAGATCTTAGCAAACTACTTCCCGCTCGTGCTAAAGCCGAACGTCCGTTCGTGGCTTATGCACTTGCCGGAAGGTTCTATATCTTCTTGGGCCGACCTTTGCCACCAGTTTGTTGGCGCCTTCACCGGCGGCCACAAACCCCACGGTCAGGAGAGCGATCTCCACATTCTGGCCCAGAAGGAAGGCGAGACCCTGCGCAAGTACATCCAACGCTTCAGCCGTGTGCAGCACAACATCCCTGATGTCCACCCTGCCGCGGTTATCAGCGCGTTCCACCAGAACGTGCGTAACCGCCGCATGCGTGAAGAGATGGCGATGACGAAGATTCGAGATGTCAGCGAGCTCTATGCTCTGGCTAACAAGTGCGCACGCGCAGAAGAGGGGAGGAGACTCCCCGGGGAGGATGCTGGCGCAGGAGGAAGCGACAGCGACGACACCGCCCCGGCAAAGAAGAGCTGGCGGCGGAATAACAGAAGGAAGGGCAAGAAAGAGGTGCTTGCCGTCGAGAAGTCCGGCAAGGAGGCCCCCACCAAGCAAGCGCAGGCTGGCGGCTCCGGCAAAGAGCCTGCCCCTGCAGCGGCGGCCGACAAGCCGGGCAGCTCCGACAAGCAATACTATAAGATCCACCGCACCAAGGGTCACGATCTCTCCAACTGCAAGCGCGTCGAGTACCTCGTCGAGCAGCAGAAAGCTGAGTACGAGAGGCGCGACAAGGAGAAGGCCCAAGGTGGCGGGGAAGAGCCCAGTAAGAAGCGGCCGTTCAACGGCCGGGGAGGACGCCGCGGCAAGGCTAAGCAGCGGCAAGGAGATCGACCTCCCCGGGGCCGCGACAAGGACGAAGAAGACGACGACGAAGACATGGAGGACGAGGAGAACAGCGAGCAGGAGTTCCAGAAGGCCACGGAGGTCCTGTGCGTCGACGGTGGCGCCTCCCTGTACACCTCCCACCGCCAACTAAAGCAGTGGGTGCGTGAGGTAAATGCAGCGGAGCCGCCCGTGGAGTCGCGCAGGCTCCTCAAATGGTCCAGCACGCCCATCGTTTTTGATCTTGAGGATCACCCTGACCGCACCACTGCGGTCGGGTGCTTGCCGATGCTGGTTTCTCCCACCATCCGCAACCTCAAGGTCACCAAAATGTTGGTTGACGGCGGGGCCGGGCTGAACTTGATCTCCTCTGCTGTGATCAAGAAACTCCAGATTCCAGATGGCGAGCTCGAAGAGACCGGTTCATTCCAAGGAATCAACCCGGGAAGGAGCAAGCCCAAGGGAAAGATCACTCTGCCGGTGACCTTTGGCGGGGAGCTCAACTTCAGAACTGAGCGCATCACTTTCGACGTCGCCGATATTCCATTGCCCTACAATGGAATACTTGGCCGTCCTGCCCTCGCCAAGTTCATGGCAGCTTCCCATTATGCCTACAACGTACTGAAGATGCCGGGGCCGATAAGCGTCATCACTGTCCACGGCGACAAGAAGGATGCGCTTGTCTGCGCCGACAAGATCTACCGGGAAGCGGCAGCTGCGGCCGAGAAGGATACTCTTGCCGCTGAAGCTCCCGGGGGGAAGAAGACGAAGACCAAGTCCGGCAAGTGCTCTCGGACTCACTCCGGCAACCGCACCTCTTCGGAGTGCTGCGCTGCCGTCGAGGACGTTCCATCGAGCTCCACCGGCAAGAGTAAGAAAGGAATGGCTGCTCCTCCGGCGACCAAGAAAGTGTCCGCAAAGGAGGACGGCACTGGTGGTACCTTCACCATCAGTGCCACCCTTGACAGCAAATAGGAAAGCGCGCTCGTTGCCTTCCTGCGGGCGAATGTCGATGTGTTTGCCTGGCAACCATCTGACATCCCCGGTGTTCCCAGGAAGGTGATTGAGCACAAGCTTGCTGTCTGTCCTCATGCGCGGCCCATCAAGCAGAAAGTGAGGAAGCAAGCCGTGGAGCGCCAAGAGTTCATCAACGAAGAAATCAAGAAGCTAGAGGCAGCAGGCCTAGTTAGAGGTGTGATCCATCCGACGTGGTTGGCAAATCCAGTCGTCGTGCGCAAGGCCAATGGGAAATGGAGACTGTGTATAGACTTCACCGATGTGAATAAAGCATGTCCCAAGGATCCATTCCCTTTGCCGCGCATTGACCAGATCGTTGACTCCACTGCCGGATGTGAGCTACTCTGTTTTCTTGATGCATACTCAGGCTATCATCAGATTTTCATGGCCAAGGAGGATGAAGAGAAGACTGCATTTATCACTCCATGTGGCACTTATTGCTTTATTCGCATGCCATTTGGATTGAAGAATGCTGGCTCAACCTTTGCAAGGGTAGTATACACTGCTTTTGAGCCACAGATCCACAGAAATGTAGAAGCTTACATGGATGACATCGTGGTGAAGAGCAAGAGCAAGGAAACCCTGATTCAAGACTTGGAAGAAACGTTTCAGAACCTGCGCAGAATACGGCTCAAGTTGAACCCCGAGAAGTGCGTCTTTGGAGTCCCCTCCGGCAAGCTTCTCGGGTTCTTTGTATCACAGAGGGGGATTGAAGCCAACCCCGACAAGATTAAAGCCATTGAGCAGATAGAGGCCCCAAAGCGCGTCAAGGATGTCAGGAGGCTTGCATGTTGTGTGGCTGCCCTCAGTAGGTTCATTTCAAAATCTGCAGAACGCGCCCTACCTTTCTTCAAAATCTTGAAGAAGGCAGGTCCCATGAAGTGGACTCCGGAAGCGGAGGCGGCGCTGCAGGATTTGAAACGGTACCTGTCCTCCACTCCAATACTTGTCGCACCTAGACCACAGGAAAAGTTGTTGCTATACTTAGCGGCAACCAACCAGGTGGTTAGTGCTGCGTTAGTAGCGGAGAGGGAGTCCGACGAGGAGTCAGCACCACCGGCAAGCGAATCCAGCGACAAGCAGGGGGCTGGTCCGACAAGCTCTGGCCCCGGCAAGGAAGACTCTGCGCAGGAACAGGATGAGGTGCGGAAGAGGATGGTGCAGCGCCCAGTGTATTTTGTAAGTTCCCTTCTCCAGGGGGCTAGGTCAAGGTACTCTGGTGTGCAAAAATTGCTTTTCGGCCTCCTCATGGCCTCGAGAAAGCTGCGCCATTACTTCCAAGCCCATGAGATAACAGTGGTCACTCGCTTTCCGCTAAAGAGGATATTGCACAATCCGGAAGCAACAGGCAGGATCGTGGAGTGGGCACTGGAGCTGTCAAGCTTTGGACTCAAATTTGAAAGTACTTCAACCATACAGAGCCGAGCTTTGGCGGAATTCATAGCTGAGTGGACCCCAACGCCCGAAGAAGAAGTCCAAGAAACAAGTGCACCCGTGCAAGAAGCGACAAGTGAATGGGTAATGTATTTTGACGGTGCCTTCTCGCTGCAAGGCGCCGGTGCTGGCGTGGTACTCATTGCGCCCACCGGAGAGCACCTCAAATACGTTATTCAGATGCACTTTCCCAGGGAGCAAGCGACAAACAACACCGCAGAATATGAAGGCTTGCTCGCCGGCCTCAGGATTGCGGCCGAACTTGGGATCAGAAAGCTGATTGTGCGGGGAGATTCTCAGTTGGTGGTCCGACAAGTTAACAAGAGCTATCAGAGCCCTTTGATGGAAGCCTATGTCGATGAAGTGAGAAAGCTTGAAGAGCACTTTGAAGGTTTGCAGATGGAGCACGTCCCGAGAGCTCAAAATGAAATTGCAGACGGCCTTTCAAAGTGCGCTTCGATGAAGTTACCTGTGGAACCAGGGACCTTCTTGCTCAAGCTGACTCAACCATCCGTTACACCATCAATTGGACAATCCAAGAAGAGAAAGTTGGTCTCCGGCGACTACTTGCCGGCGGATCTTCCTGAAACCGCCGCCAAGGTCCCCAAGATCAACAACCAGAACGCCGAGGAACAGTCTGCTCCTGCAAGTCCTCGGGCTTGTACAGTTGAAGCAAGTGTTCCCGACAAGCCTCGCCCCGGCGAGCTTGCCGGGGGATCATCAGCTCCGGCGGAACCAGAGGTTCTTGCCATAGAAGCTGAGGTCCCCGCAGCGGCCCTCATGCCTTTAGTCCTTGCCGTTGAGCCTCGGGCTCCGGCATGGGCGCAGCAGATCGTCCGTTTTCTGCAAACTGGAGAACTTCCCGACGACCCAGAAGAAATAGAGAAGATAACCAGGCAGTCAAGTATGTACCAGTTCGTGGATAACGAGCTGTACAGAAGAAGACTCAATGGTGTCAGGTTGAAATGCATCTCCAGGGAAGATGGGCAGAAGCTGTTGGCGGAAATACACGGAGGCATATGCGGCCACCACATTGGCGCTAGGGCGCTTGCCGTGAAAGCTTTCCGGCAAGGGTTCTTTTGGCAAGAAGCCCTCCAAGATGCAACTGCACTAGTAACCAAGTGTGAAGCGTGCCAGTTCCATGCAAAGCAAATTCATCAGCCAGCTCAAGCTCTCCAAACAATCCCTTTGTCCTGGCCCTTCTCGGTCTGGGGGCTCGATATCCTCGGCCCTTTCCCCCGTGCTGTCGGGGGCTTTGAGTACTTGTACGTTGCAATCGACAAGTTCACAAAGTGGCCAGAAGTGGAGCCGGTGAGAAAGGTGACAGCACAGTCAGCGGTCAGGTTCTTCAGGTCGATTGTTTGCCGTTTCGGGATCCCTAACAGGATCATCACCGACAACGGTACACAATTCACTAGTCGCACCTTCATGCAGTACGTCCAAGACCTTGGCACCAAGGTCTGTTTCGCTTCTGTTGCTCACCCGAGGAGCAACGGTCAAGCGGAGAGGGCGAATGCTGAAGTGCTGCGCGGACTCAAGACAAGGACCTTTGACAGGCTGCGCAAGTGTGGAAGAAATTGGATAGAGGAGCTACCGGCGGCTCTTTGGTCAACCAGAACGACACCAAGTCGAGCCACCGGACAGACACCCTTTGCTCTAGTCTATGGAGCAGAGGCAGTTCTCCCCACGGAACTCGTATACGGATCTCCTCGAGTGCTCGCTTATGATGAGCTCGAGCAAGAGCAACTGCGACAAGATGACGCATTGCTCCTCGAGGAGGGACGTCTCCAGGCTGCTGTACGAGCTGCTCGATACCAGCAAGCCTTGCGTCGCTACCACAGCCGCAAGGTCAAGGCCAGGAGTCTCGAGGAAGGCGACCTTGTTCTTCGGCGTGTTCAGTCCGCCAAGAATTCCAACAAGTTGACGCCGAAGTGGGAAGGCCCTTATCGGGTGAGACAAGTTACGAGGCCCGGCGCTGTCCGCCTCGAGACCGAAGAAGGCTTACCGGTGAGCAATTCCTGGAACATAGAGCATCTTCGCAAGTTTCACCCCTAAGGCGCGGTTGCCGTGACCCGCTCCGGCAACCACCTTTTGTACAAGCTTTGCCGCTGTTGCATGTAACCCTTTGTACAAAGCCGGGCGCAGACCCCGTGCATCAGTAAAGTCTTTGTGTTTTTTTCGCACCGATTGCCTTTTTGCATGCTTCTCTTTGCTATTTGCATGTTCTGTTTGGCATTTGGTGCAACACTCAAATATACGGTAAGCATTAGCACGCCGAAAGGCCATATGCTTGTTTCCCTCTCCCTTTTCTTTCCTCTTAAACAGAAGGAACGTTCCTCGCGCACAAGTTTGCCGGGGGGGAAGGAGGTGGAGGAGGAACCAAGTGCTGTTCAAGAAAGAGAAGCCTTACCGGAAAGCAAGCAATATAAGCGAGCAATACATGAAAGATAAGTTGTTAGAATTTGGCCAGTTCAAATTTTAAATTTCAGTTGTCTTCCTTGAACAATCACACTTTGTATGGAAAACCTGTGCGCGGAGGAACCTACCCGTAGCTTGCCGCACCCTTATCTTGTTTTCGAGTTCGCTCAACGATTTAAGTGAGCTGCGACAAGTGTCGCGCCCTTGCTTCGTTTCCGAGTACGCTCAGCAAGCTAAGTGCGTTGCGACTAGCTGCGGCAAGGTTGCTTGCCGGCGAAGACCTTGGCCAGCAGGCTGCTCAGAGTCCAGCACTCAGCGCTCGCGGCAGAGGCCCCTTGCCGGCAAGCTCCCCGGGAGCGTAGGGTGAAAAACATACAAAGTCAAGGATTAAGACAAGGAAGATAACGTTGCACTGATTGATCAAAATAAGATAAATATCTTACAAAGGATAACTTGTCGCGATGGACTAATGAGTTCATGACATAATATGCAGCAACAAAAAGATAAAGATAATGGAGCCCTAATCTACGCGGTCGCACTCCTTCCTGCCGAGCTTAGCCACCTTGCCGATGATGTGGGCGACCTGCTCCTTCAGGGCCTCCGTGTCTGCATCGGCCGGCAGGCTGCGAAGAACGTTGGTGAGATTGATCCCCGGGTTGCGGTACACGATCTTCGTCAGCACCCGCTCCAGAGTTCCCGCGCAGAGCAGGCGAGACTCCTCGGCCAGCTGCGCGGGGATTTGGTTCCGGAGACCTGCCAGGGCCGGCGCGATCCCTCTGAAGAAGAGGCTGAGCTTGGCGCTGTGCGGGAGGTCCGGATCCGGCGAGTAGATGAGATGTTCAACCTTCAGCGCCAGCAGCTCCTGGTCAATGTTGGACGCGGAAGAAACCAAGTCTTCGGTCCATACCTCAATGGTCTGGCGGAAGAGCTCGGATGCTTTGTTAACGCTGTCCACCAAGGTCCGCTCCTTGCGGAGCTCCTCCTTCAGCTTGTTCTCCAGAACCCGGGCAGCGTCGAGCGAATCCTTCAGAGTAGTAACCTTCAGCTCCAAGTCCTCGATGGAGTCCTTGGCGGCCTTCAACTCGTCGCCCCTCTTGGAGAGACTCACCTGGAGCTCTGAGTTTGTGTGGGCGTCCTTCTCGCGCTCTGTGATGAGCGCGGCAACCTTCTCCGCGCTCACCTTCAGCGCCTTCTCCAGCTGAACAACCTTGGCGGTGAGCTCCTTCTTGGCGTTTTCCGCGGCAACCGCGGCGGCTTTCGCCTCCTTCAACTCCCCGCCAAGGGCCGTCTCGCGAGCGGCAAGGTCCTCCTCATGGGAGTCGAGCTCGACCTTCCGCTGCGCGAGCTCTCCTTCTCGCCGGGACAGCTCCACCCCGGCGAGCCGCTGCTGTTCCTCAGCTTCAGCCTTCTCGAGCACCCACTCCTGGTACTCGCCGGCGAGACGCTCGCGCTCCTCCGCCACCTCGCGGAGGGCCGCCTGGTTGGCGGCGCTGAGCTCCGCCGCACGCTTCTCCATTTCCGCGGCGGCCTTGGCGGCAAGGGCCTCCCGGGAGGCAAGCTTCGCCTGCCTGGCCCGGTAAAGGGCCAGGAGCTGGTGGAGCAGCTTCTCCTCCTCGGGCCCCTCACTCCCGCCGGGCGCCTCGACGATCTTCAGGCCCGCGGAGGCGAGGACTTCTCCATCAAACGCCTCGCCCTCCGCGGGAGCTCGCGATGAAGACCCCCAAGGCATCTGGATGAAGACGTCGTTGGGGGCCTCAAGGTAGTACCCCTGCTCCTTGCTGGCGGAGGGGTCGGCGGCCGGTGCAGCATCTGATGCTCCCGCCACCTCCGGGTCGGCGGTGCGATCGCCGTCCCCCTCCCCGGCCGCTGCGTCCGCAGCCGGAGCAGTCTCCTGCGCGGCCGGCTCGGCGGCCTCAGCCATCTCCTCGGTGGCAGGGACGTCACCGCCGCCGCCCTGCGCACCCTCCTCCTCGAAGTTGATAACCTCCGTCTCCATGGGCTCGGGAGGAGGAAGATCTAAAAAGAAGAAGAAGAAAAAGAAGTTCAAGATTCAAGCAAATATCCAAAAAGTGGCAAAGCCAAGAAGACAAGCTACAGAACATACCTTGGCGGACGTCCTCGGCGGAGGGCTCCCTCGCCGGGGAGCTAGGCCTTGGCGGAGTGGCCACCCTCGCCGGGCTGCTCGCCCTTGGCAGGGTACTCTGCCTTGGCGGAGTACCCGCCCTTGGCGGAGCGCTCTCCCTTGCCGGAGAGTTCTGCCTTGGCGGGGACGGCGGGGCCTGCGGCTCCTCGACGACAGTCTCCGGGCGCTCTTCCCGCCGTGGCTCCACCTCTGCACAAAACAAGACAAGAAACATCAAGATATGAAGACAAGACCAATTCCTCAGGCGTACCCCGACAAGCGAAAGAATAAACCCCAGACTTACGCTGGGGGCTGCGCTGCGGGCTGCGCTGGGGGCTGCTCCTCGGAGCAGCGCTCGGGTCCGGCAGGCTCGGCTCCGACACACCTCCTGTTGCCGCGGCGGCTGAGTCTTCCGCGGCCTCGACTACCGGCGCCTTGGCCTTCTTCGCCGCGCGCTGAGTCAAGGTCCTGAAATCAGAGCAATGAACAGAGTCGGCATCAACAAAAACCAAGACAAAAATCGAGAAGGTGTAAGGTCCTGGATCCTTACTCCTGGTCCTCCTCGTCGTCCTCGCTCAGGGCGGAGAAGTCGTACTCCACCGTGGGCGCGTCGGCGCGAGGAGCGGAAGACGAAGATTCCCTCGCGCGCTTGGCGGTCCCCGGGGCTGGGTGCTGCGAAGACCCAGCCCCTGTGGTAGCCGGCGCCCGAGGAGCGGGCGGAGCCGCTGCTCCGCTCCGAGAAGACCCCTGTCGGCTCGGCGCCGGCCTGCGAGGCGCCTCCGTCGTGGCCCGCGCGCGGGCCGCCTCTGCCGCGGCTGGTACGCCGGTCGCCCTTGGCGCGGCTTGGCTCCCCCGGGGAGCTGCCCGGCGAGCTGGGTGTTGCCGGGGCGCCTGCGCCCTATCCCCCGTCGCCGTCTTGCGGAGACGCTTCGGCGGAGACTGCCTTGGGCTTGCCGGGGGCGGAGAGCTCTCCGACGAGGAGAGGTCGTCGGCGTAGAGCTCCGTGGATCCGCCGGAGTACTCGGCCTCCTCCTCCTCCTCTTCCCCGGCCGGCTCGCTGGGCCCAGCGCCCTGCGCTGCGGCCTCTTTTCCCTTGCCGCCTCCGCTTCCTCCGGCGCCTCCGCTCCTCGCGGCACCTCTGTTCCCTCCGGCGGCACCCTCCATTGCCGCGGCCTCGGCCACGATCCCGTGGATCCCGGAGTGCCTCAGCGAGGGGACCCCGGCGAGCGCGTCGGGAGGGAGCTGCAGCAATCTGCGGATCTCCGCCTCCTCCGCCTGGGTGGACGCGTCCGCAACTTCCGCCTCTTCAGGCGTGTATCCAAAAATTCCTGCCGCCGCGGCTGCGGCGGCCTCTTCAGCCCGAGAAGCTATGTAGGCAATCTCCTGGTCGGTGGTGTCCCGCGTGTGCTCCTTGAGGTCGTTCTTGTTCTTCGCCACCTCTGCGAGGTTGTCGTAGAAGTTGAGGACGTCGATAGGCTTGGGAGCGATCCACGTGCGGTCCACGCCGTGCGAGTCGCACATGGGCATCATGGCGAGGATGCGGTCCCGGACGATGTTGTTGCAGAGCGGCACCACTTCCCGGGGAGGCCTGAACCACTCGGGGTGTGCCGGGTCGTACTTGAAGAGTTCCCGGACCATCCCCTTCAGCTCCAGCGTGGTGAAGTTGAAGTTGAGCCCGGGGCGCAGCCTCATTATGTCTGCCGGGCCGCCGTACTCCCAGGCCGGCCTCTTCCGGTCTTGGAGAGGGGCGATGCGCCGGCGGAGGAAATCTGCGCCCACCTCTGCAACTGACAGCTTGGCCATCCGAAGACGAAGAATCCGGACGAGGGCGATGTCGAGTTTGATGTCGTCCGAGTCCAGCTCGCTCCAATCCCTGCCGCGCACGATGGGTGTTGTGCGCGGCGCGGTGAAGGACTGCGGCGCATCTTCAACGATCCAGCACCACTCCGCGCGCCACTCCTCCCACTTGCCGCGGAGCTCCCCCGGCAAGTAGGATCCCTTCTTATTCAGACGGAAAACCCAAGAAATTCCTCCGGAGAGGGGGGCATCGGCCTCGGCTCTAGGAGTGAAGAAGTGCCTAAAAAGCGCTACGTTTGGGTGTACTCCTATGAAGTTTTCGCACATGTGTGCGAAAACCGCCATGGTGAGGATGGCGTTGGGGGTGAAGTCAAGCAGATGGAGGCCGTATGTGTTCACAATGTCGCAGAAGAAATTTGAGAAAGGAGGGCACAGACCGCAGTGAAAAAAGGCTGCGAAGAAGTAGTACCCGCCGGGATATTCGTCCTTGGCGGCGGCCGGATAGGCTCGTGTGCGGGGGTGCGCCTTGGTGTCCTTGGCCCAGAACAAGTAATACTTGTTCCAGAGCTCCCGCACGCCGAGCTTCGGCGGGAAGACGAGGTACTTCTTCCGGTACGCGGCGAGCTTCGCCGCTTGCTCCGACTTCTCCCTCTTGGCCTTCTCCGCCTTCGCCTTGTCGGTCTTCGGGGCCATGGCGGACGCGGCGGAAGGAAGGAGGGGCGAAAGGTCCGACGACGCCGGGGATGCAGACGGCGGCGGCGGAGGTGTGGAGGCGGAGCGCAGGAAGAATCTTTGAAGGAGGAAGACGATGCAATGAAAGTGCAAGGAGGGGAACCGCGCCCGCTTCCTCTGCTTTTATGGGGGAGTGGGGGGCGTTTCGCCCTTTCCATTAAGAGATCATGGGCACGTCCCATCCCACGACGCCGCGATCGACGCGTGGCGTTACGGTGGGGTGCGGCGGATACGGAAGTGGATTCGGCGCGCCTCGGGCCGCGGGCGCCCGTGCACTGTTTTGGGCCTGGCCCAACAGCGCTCGGCACCGTGTGTGGCCCAGGCCCGGGGGCTCCTGTCGGTGTACTAAGGTAGGGGTACCTTAGTACCCCAACTTGTGCACGGGCAGTCGCAGCTTCCCGCGGCAAGGTTTACTGCGTGCTCGCCGGAGACCTTCCTGCTCCTTATTAAACCATTCAAAAACAAAGTACACAAGACAGAAGATCGAGACCCCGGCAAGAGGAGCTTGCCGGGAAGGCCGTACCAGGCTCAAGACTGCCCCGCTAGCACAAGGCCCTGGCAAGAGGAGCTTGCCAGGAAGACTAGAAGACAACGCTTCGGCGCTATATGCGCCCCGGCAAGGGCCCGGGGAGCGGCAAGCTCCCGGGCCCGGCAAGATCAAAGCCCCGGCAAGGTGCTTGCCAGGAAGGCTGCGCTGTGTGCCCGCGCTCCAGCTCATCGGCCCACGCGTCGCCCTGGGGCCTATCCAGGGACGCGTGGCGGATGGCTGTGCAGCCTAGGGGGACACGGTGGCACTCCACGGTGGTGGATCCATCGCCGTGGCGGACGGAGACGCAAGGGCGGGAGCTTTTGGGGTCGACGGCGACGGGCATTGAATGCCCTTGTCCCCCACTGTTAAAGTAGGTATAGACCACTGTTCTGCACTGTAGCTCCACTGTTCCCGCACTGTTACAACTACCACCTCTTTTACGTTTTTACCCCTTTCTCCTACGTTGACACCTGTCGGTGACCCCTTGCACTATAAAAGGAGGCCCATGCACAACGTGGAGGGGGTTCGGAACCTAGATCACTCTCACGCTTGGTGTAGCTGCTTCTTCAAGCTCCCGAGCGCTCAAACTCAATACACAACTAAGCAGGAGTAGGGTTTTACGCGTCTACCACGGCCCGAACCTGGGTAAAACTGCCCGCGTGTTCGCTACGATCTGCTCTTTGTGCTCCCTCCGCCCTCGTACCGCACAGACAAGGGGCTCCGGTCCCATAGGTGTTCGTGGCGGACAGTTTCCCCCGACATAGAGCTAGTTCAATTGTAGTGTAAAATTATTTGAACTCGAATATAGAGATAGTTCAACTCTAGTGTAAAATTATTTGTACTAGCTTATATAGCTAGTTCAACTCTAGTATAAAATTATTTATACTAGCTTATAGAGCTAGTTCAACTCTAGTGTAAAATTATTTGTACTAGCTTATAGAGCTAGTTCAACTCTAGTGTGAAATTATTTGAACTTGATTATAGAGTTAGTTCAAATCTAATGTAAAATTATTTGTACTGGCTTATAGATCTAGATCAACTCTAGTGTAAAATTATTTGTACTAGGTTATATAGCTAGTTCAACTCTAGTGTAAAATTATTTGAATTAGGTTATAGATCTAGTTCGAATCTAGTATAAAATTATTTCTACTAGCATATATGTCTAGTTTAACTCTAGTGTAAAAATATTCGAAATAGCATATAAAGATAGTTCAACTCTAGTGTAATTTTTTTGTACTAGGTTATAGAGCTAGTGCAACTCTAATGTAAAATTATTTGTACTAGGTTATAGAGTGTCGGTGTACTAAGATAGGGGTACCTTAGTACCCCAGCTTGTGCACGGGCAGTAGCAGCTTCCCGCGGCAGGGCTCACCACGTGCTCGCCGGAAACCTTCTCGGTCCCTATGAAGCCATTCAAAAACAAAGTATACAAGACAAAAGATCAAGACCCCGGCAAGTGGAGCTTGCCGGGAAGGCCGTGCCAGGCTCAAGATTATCACATTAACACAAGACCCTGGCAAGAGGAGCTTGCCAGGAAGACCAGAAGACAGCATCTCAGAAGACGTGCCTCGGCGCACCCTGCGCCCCGGCAGGACCCGCGGAGCGACAAGCTTCCGGGCCCGGCAAGATCAAGACCCTGGCAAGGTGCTCGCCGGGGGAAGCCTGCGCTGTGTGCCCGCGCTCCAGCTCATCGACCCACGCGTCGCTCTGGGGCCCTTCCCAGGGACGCGTGGCGGATGGCTGTGCAGCCTGGGGGACACGGTGGCACGCCACGATGACGAGGCTACCGCCGTGGCGAACGGAGAAGCATGGGCGGGCGCTTTTGGGGTCGACGGTGACGGGCATTTAATGCCCTTGTCCCCCACTGTCAAGATTAGGTGAAGACCAATGTTCGCCCACTATTCATGCACTGTTCCCGCACTGTGACAACTACCACCAAAGTTACATTTCTACCCTCCTCTACGTTGACACCTGTCGGTGACCCCTTGGGCTATAAAAGGAGGCCCATGCACAACGTAGGAAGGGGTTCGGAACCTAGACAGCTCTCTTGCTCGGTGTAGCTAGCTCTTCAAGCTCCCGAGCTCAAGAACACAATACAATCCAAGCAGGAGTAGGGTTTTACGCGTCCGCGCGACCCGAACCTGGGTAAACTGCCCGCGTGTGCCCCTCGATCCGCTCTTCGTGCTCCCTCCGCTCCCTTACCGCAACGTAGAAGGGGCTCCGGTCCCATAGGTGCTCGTGGGAGGACAGTTTCCCCCGACATCTTTGGCGCGCCAGGTAGGGGGCGTCGAGGTTGTGTGAACCTGATCCGGCGCTCACGCGGGCGCATTCTTCATCAACTTCTCCAGCTTCATCAACTTCATCAACAACAACATGGCACCGAAGAAGAAAGCTTCGGAAGTCGGAGGCCCGTCTGCGTCGATTCCACCACCACCAGAACCAACGGTTGGTGGGGGAGACACCGGCGGAAGGGTGGTCGCCGGCGAGGAAACTCACGGCGCCACCAAATCTAAGGAAAAGACGGACGACCGGGCGAACTCCAAAGCCTCGGTGTCCGTAGACGCACCACGTCCCTCTCAGCAGACGACAGGCCAGCAGCGCCGTAGTACAGGAGGTACTATACGCTTGCTGGGGCAAGGACAAACCGGAGGATCGCGGGACGCTCAAGGCCATCGTCCTGGCACGAGCAAGGCGCGGTCGCCGGGGCGAGAGACCGCTCCTTCTAACCCCGTTAGAACTCCGAGCATATCTCGCTCCTCGCATCGCTCGCCGCCGCTCCCCTCCTCTCCAGCGGAAGCTCTAGCAAGAGCGCAACTGCTCCTCGACTTCCCTCCAGCGGCAGGCAAGGCCGAAGACTGGAGGGCGACGATCCAAAGCCTCATCGCCTTCGCCAACAACGACACGCCGCAGCAGCCTGCGACGTCGCGGCCACGGCAAGTCGAACAGGCGAAGGCCGATGGCGACAAGACCGCCGGGGGTGCAACCACAGTGCACTCCCTGCTGCGGAAGCAGAAGACGCCACCCCACCGGATTAACGTCGACGACGACTCCACGGCGTCGTCGGATCCGCGGGCTCGTCGGGACCAGCGCCAAGTCCTCGACGACCGGCGGCAAGAAGACGCTCGGACGCGCATCGAGCGCTGACGAGAAGCCCGGCGACAATCGGATCACTGCGCTGGGACCGCTGTCGACACGTACGCGCCCGGTGAACCAGGCGACTTGCCGTACGCGGCAGGTTGCCCTGCGTTCACCCGCGAGCTGCGGCGAGTCCAGTGGCCCAGCATGAAAAACTTCAAGCCCGACGTACCCGAGAAGTACGACGGCAAGACGCACCCCTCGGAGTTCCTCAGCATCTACCATAGCGGTACAGGCTGCCGGGGGGCGCGATGAGAAGATACTAGCCAACTACTTCCTGCTAGTGCTTAAGCCAAACGTCCGCTCTTGGCTTATGCACTTGCCGGAGAGCTCCATTTCTTCATGGGCAGATCTGTGCCACCAGTTTGTTGGCACCTTCACGGGCGGCCACAAACCCCACGGCCAGGAGAGCGATCTCCACATCTTGGCCCAGAAGGAAGGAGAGACCCTGCGCAAGTACATCCAGAGGTTCAGCCGCGTGCAACACAACATTCCCGACGTCCACCCTGCCGCGGTTATCAGCGCGTTCCACCAGAACGTGCGTAACCGCCGCATGCGGGAAGAGATGGCCATGACCAAGATTCGCGATGTCAGCGAGATCTACGCTCTGGCTGACAAGTGCGCGCGCGCCGAAGAGGGGAGGAGACTCCTCGGAGAGGATAACGACGCAGGAGGAAGCGACAGCGAGGATGCCGCCCCGGCAAAGAAGAGCCGGCGGCGGAACAATAGAAAGAAGAAGAGCAAGGAAGTGCTAGTCGTCGAGCAGTCCGGCAAGGAGGCTCCCGCCAAGAAGGCACGGGCTGGCGGCTCCGGCAAGGAGCCTGCCCATGTAGCGGCAGCCGACAAGCAGGACGGCTCCGACAAGCAATACTGCAAGATCCACCGCACCAAAGGCCACGACCTTTCGAACTGCAAACGAGTCGAGTACCTCGTAGAACAGCAGAAGGCTGAGTACGAGCGTCGCGACAAGGAGAAGGCCCAAGGTGGCGGAGGAGAGCCCAGCAAGAAGCGGCCATTCAATGGCCGGGGAGGACGCCGCGGCAAGGCCAAGCAGCGGCAAGGTGATCGACCTCCCCGGGCCGCGACAAGGATGAGGAAGAAGATGACGACGACGACATGGAGGAAGGAGATAACAGCGAGCAGGAGTTCTAGAAGGCCACAGAAGTTCTGTGTGTCGACGGAGGCGCCTCTCTGCATACTTCCCACCGCCAACTCAAGCAGTGGGTGCAGGGAAGTAAACGCAGCTGAGCCGCCCGTCGAGTCACGCAGACTGCTGAAGTGGTCCAGCACGCCCATCATTTTTGATCTTGAGGATCACCCTGACCGCACCACGGCGGTCGGGTGCTTGCCGATGTTGGTCTCACCAACCATCCGCAACCTCAAGGTCAACAAAATGTTGGTTGACGGCGGGGCCGGCCTGAACTTGATCTCCTCGGCTGTGATCAAGAAACTCCAGATCCCAGACGGCGAGCTCGAAAAAACCGGGTCGTTTCAAGGAATCAACCCGGGAAGGAGCAAGCCAAAGGGGAAGATTACGTTGCCCGTGACCTTTGGCGGGGAGCTCAACTTCAGGACGGAAAGGATAACCTTCGACGTGGCCGATATCCCATTGCCATACAATGGGATACTTGGACGTCCTGCCCTCGCCAAGTTCATGGCAGCTTCCCACTATGCCTACAACGTACTCAAGATGCCGGGGCCGATAAGCGTCATCTCTGTCCATGGCGACAAGAAGGACGCGCTTATCTGCGCCGACAAGATCTACCGAGACGCAGCAGCCGCAGCAGAAAGCAACACACTTGCCGCTGAAGCTCCCGGGGGGAAGACCAAGACCAAGTCCGGCAAGAGCTCTGGGGCCCACTCCGGCAAACGCACCTCTTCGGAGTGCTGCGCTGCCGTCGAGGACGTTCCATCGAGCTCCACCGGCAAGTGCAAGAAAGGGATGGTCGCTCCACCGGCAACCAAGAAGGTGTCCGCCAAGGAGGACGGCACTGGTGGTACCTTCACCATCAGTGCTACACTCGACAACAAATAGGAAAGCGCGCTTGTTGCCTTCCTGCGGGCGAATGTCGATGTGTTTGCGTGGCAACCATCTGACATTCCCGGCGTTCCCAGGAAGGTAATTGAGCACAAGCTTGCTGTTTGTCCTCATGCGCGGCCCGTCAAGCAGAAGGTCAGAAAGCAGGCCGTGGAGCGCCAAGAATTCATCGCCGAAGAGATAAAGAAGCTAGAAGCAGCAGGCCTGGTTAGAGGTGTGATCCATCCCACGTGGTTGGCCAATCCAGTTGTCGTGCGTAAGGCCAAGGGGAAGTGGAGACTCTGTATAGACTTCACTGATGTGAATAAAGCATGTCCCAAAGATCCATTTCCCTTGCCGCGCATTGACCAGATTGTTGACACCACCGCTGGATGTGAGCTGTTTTCCTTCCTTGATGCATACTCAGGTTACCACCAGATATTCATGGCCAAGGAAGATGAGGAGAAGACTGCATTCATTACTCCATGCGGCACATATTGCTTCATACGCATGCCCTTTGGATTGAAGAATGCAGGCTCAACATTTGTAAGGGTGGTGCACACTGCTTTTGAGCCACAGATCCACAAAAATGTAGAAGCTTACATGGATGACATAGTGGTCAAGAGCAAGAGCAAAGATACCCTGATCCAAGACTTGGAAGAAACATTTGCAAATCTGCGCAAGATCCAGCTTAAGTTGAACCCCGAGAAGTGCGTCTTCGGAGTCCCCTCCGGCAAGCTTCTCGGGTTCTTTGTGTCCCAGAGGGGGATTGAAGCCAATCCCGACAAGATAAAAGCCATTGAGCAGATCGAAGCCCGAGGCGCGTCAAGGACGTAAGGAGACTTGCTGGTTGTGTGGCTGCCCTCAGCAGGTTCATTTCAAAGTCTGCAGAACGCGCCCTGCCTTTCTTCAAAATCTTGAAAAAGGCAGGTCCTATGAAATGGACTCCGGAAGCGGAGGCAGCGCTGCAGGATTTGAAAGGATACCTGTCCTCCACTCCAATACTTGTCGCACCTAAACCACAAGAGAAGTTGTTGCTATACTTAGCGGCAACCAATCAAGTGGTTAGTGCTGCGTTGGTAGCGGAAAGGGAGGCAGAGGAAGAGCCCACACCTCCAGCAAGCAAATCCAGCGACAAGCAGGGGGCTCCACCGGCAAGCTTTGGCCCCGACAAGGACAACACTGCAAAGGAGCAAGGAGAAGTGTGAAGGAAGATGGTGCAGTGCCCAGTATATTATGTAAGTTCCCTCTTGCAGGGGGCTAGATCAAGATACTCTGGGGTGCAGAAGTTGCTTTTCGGTCTCCTCATGGCCTCGACAAAGCTGCGCCATTACTTCCAAGCACATGAGATAACGGTGGTCACTCGCTTTCCGTTGAAGAGGATATTGCAAAATCCCGAAGCAACAGGCAGGATCGTCGAGTGGGCACTGGAACTGTCAAGCTTTGGTCTCAAGTTTGAGAGTACTTCAACCATACAGAGCAGAGCTTTGGCAGAATTTATAGCAGAATGGACCCCGACGCCAGACGAAGAAGTCTAAGAGACAAGCGCCCCCGTACAAGAAGCGAGCAGCGAATGGATGATGTACTTTGATGGTGCTTTCTCGCTGCAAGGCACCGGTGCTGGCGTGGTACTCATAGCGCCCACCGGAGAGCACCTCAAGTATGTTGTCCAGATGCACTTTCCCAAGGAACAGGCGACAAACAATACTGCTGAGTATGAAGGCTTGCTTGTCGGCCTCAGGATTGCAGCCGAGCTTGGGATCAAGAAGTTGATTGTGCGGGGAGATTCACAGTTGGTGGTCCGACAAGTAAATAAGAGTTACCAGAGCCCTTTGATGGAAGCTTATGTAGATGAAGTGAGGAAGCTTGAAGAGCACTTTGAAGGTCTGCAAATGGAGCACGTCCCGAGAGCTCAGAATTATATTGCGGATGGCCTTTCAAAGTGTGCTGCAATGAAGTTACCTGTGGAACCAGGGACCTTCCTGCTCAAGTTAACTCAACCATCCGTTACACCATCAGTTGGGCAGAACAAGAAGAGATAGTTGGTCTCCGGCGACTACTTGCCGGCGGATCTTCCTGAAGCCGCTGCCAAGGCCCCCAAGATCAACAACCAAAATGCTAAGGAACAGTTTGCTCCTACAGACCTAGGGGTCTGTACAGTTGAAGCAAGCGTTCCCGACAAGCCTTGCCCCGGCAGGCTTGCCGGGCGACCATCAGCTCCGGCAAAACCAGAGGTTCTTGCCGTAGAAGCTGGGGTTCCCGCAGCGGCCCTCATGCCTTTAGTCCTTGCCGTTGAGCCTCGGGCTCCGGCATGGGCACAGCAGATCGTCCGTTTTCTGCAAACTGGAGAACTTCCCGACGAGCCAGAAGAAATAGAGAAAATAACCAGGCAGTCAAGTATGTACCAGTTCGTGGACAACAAACTGTACAGAAGAAGACTCAATGGTGTCAGGTTGAAGTGCATTTCCAGAGAAGATGGACAGAAGCTGTTGGCAGAGATACATGGAGGCATATGTGGCCACCACATAGGCGCAAGGGCACTTGCCGGGAAGGCGTTCCGGCAAGGGTTCTTTTGGCAAGAAGCCCTCCAAGATGCAACTGCACAAGTAACCTAGTGTGAAGCGTGCCAGTTCCACGCCAAGCAAATTCACCAGCCAGCTCAAGCTCTCCAGACAATTCCTTTATCCTGGCCCTTCTCGGTCTGGGGGCTCGATATCCTCGGCCCCTTTCCCCGCGCTGTCGGAGGCTTTGAATACTTGTACGTTGCAATCGACAAGTTTACAAAGTGGCCAGAAGTGGAACCAGTGAGAAAGGTGACAGCACAGTCAGCAGTCAGGTTCTTTAGAGAAATTGTTTGCCGTTTCGGAATCCCTAACAGGATCATCACCGACAATGGCACAAAGTTCACAAGTCGCACCTTCATGCAGTACGTCCAAGACCTTGGCGCCAAGGTCTGTTTCGCTTCTATTGCTCACCCGAGGAGCAATGGTCAAGCGGAGAGGGCCAATGCTGAAGTGCTGCGCGGACTCAAGACAAGAACCTTCGACAGGCTGCGCAAGTGCGGAAGAAACTGGATAGAGGAGTTACCGGCGGCTCTTTGGTCAATCAGGACGACACCAAGTCGAGCCACCGGACAGACACCCTTTGCTCTAGTCTATGGAGCAGAGGCAGTTCTCCCCACGGAACTCGTATACGGATCTCCTCGAGTGCTCGCTTATGATGAGCTCGAGCAAGAGCAACTGCGACAAGATGATGCACTGCTACTTGAGGAGGAAAGTCTCCAGGCTGCTGTACGAGCTGCTCGATACCAGCAAGCCTTGCGCCGCTATCATAGCCGCAAGGTCAAGGCCAGGAGTCTCGAGGAAGGCGACCTTGTTCTTCGGCGTGTTCAGTCCGCCAAGAATTCCAACAAGTTGACGCCGAAGTGGGAAGGCCCTTATCGGGTGAGACAAGTCACAAGGCCCGGCGCTGTCCGCCTTGAGACCGAAGAAGGCTTACCGGTGAGCAATTCCTGGAACATAGAGCATCTTCGCAAGTTTCACTCGTAAGGCGCGGTTGCCGTGATCCGCTCCGGCAACCACCTTTTGTACAAGTCTTGCCGCTGTCGCATGTAAACCTCTGTACAAAGCCGGGCGCAGATCCCGTGCATCAGTAAAGCTTTTGTGTTTCGCACCATTTGCCATTTCCATGATTTTCTTTGTTATTTGCATGCATTGTTTGGCACTCTATGCAACGCACATCCCCGGTAAGCACTAGCAAGACGAAAAGCTATATACTTGTTTTTCCTCCTCTTTTTCTTTCCCTCTTAAGCAGAAGGAGCATTCCTCGCGCACAAGTTTGCCGGGGGGGAAGGAGGTGGAGAATGAACCAAGTGCTGTTCAAGAAAGAAAAGCCTTGTCGGAGGACAAGCAATCTATGAAAGCTAAGTCACCAGAATTTGAGCAGTTCAAATTTTTAAATTTTAGTTGTCTTCCTTGAACAACCACACTTTGTATGGAAAACTTGTGCGCGGAGGAACCTACCCGTGGCTAGCCGCGCCCTTACTCTGTTTCGAGCACACTCAACGGCTTAAGTGAGCTGCGACAAGTGTCGCGCCCTTACTTCGTTCTTGAGTTCGCTTAGCAGTCTAAGTGCGCTGCGACTAGCTGCGGCAAGGTGGCTTGCCGACAAGGTCTTTTGCCAGCAGGCTGCTCAGAGTCCAGCACTCAGCGCTCGCTGCAAGGGCCCCTTGCCGGCAAGTTCCCTAAAAGCGTAGGGTAAAAAGCATACGAAGTAAAGGACCAAAGCAAGGGAGATAACACTGCATTGATTGATCAAAATAAGACTGTATATTACAAGGATAACTTGCCGCAATAACTAATCGATTCATGTCCATAACATAACTTGCAGGGGCAAAGGAAACACAAATGAAGAAATCTAATCTACGCGGTCGCCTTCACGCCTTGAGATCTTGTTCACCTTGGCGATGATGTGGGCGACCTGCGCCTTCAACGCCTCCTGATCTGCATCTTCCGGCAAGGAGCGGAGGACGTTGAGAAGGTTGATGCCGGGGTTGCGGTAGACGATCTTCGTCAAGACGCACTCCAGAGTGCCCGCGCAGAGCCGACGCGACTCGTCGGCCAACTGCGCGGGGAGCTTCTCCCGCAGCCGTGCAAGCCCCGGCGCGATTCCCCTGAAGAAGAGACTTAACTTGGCGCTGTGGGGGAGGGCCTCGTCGGGAGAATACACGAGGTGCTCCGCCCTCAGCGCCATCATCTCCTTGTCAATGTTGGCGGCGGAGGTGACCAGATCGTCAGTCCATTGCTCCACCGCCCGGCTGAAGTTGTTCGCTGAGACGGCGACGCTCTCCACCAGGCCTTGTTCCTTGCGGAGCTCGTCCTTCAGCTTCGTCTCGCGATCCCGGGCGGCGTCGAGCGAATCAGTAAGAGTGGAGACCTTCAACTCCAAGTCAGCAATTGAATCTTTGGCGGCAGTGAGCACGTCGCACTTCTTGGAGAGTCGTACCTGCAAGTCTGAGTTGGTGTGGGCATATTTCTCACGCTCCACATTGAGCGCGGTGACCCTGTCCTCACTCGCCTTCAGGTACCGCTCCAGCTGATCCACCTTAAGCTCCAGGTCCTTCTCGGCGTTTTCCGCGGCGGCCGCTGCATCCTTTGCCTCCTTCAAGGCCCCGCCAATGGCCTACTCCCGGGCGGTGAGCTTGTCGTCATGGGCGTCGAGCTCGACCTTCCGCTGGTTGAGCGCCCCCTCCCGCCGAGACAGCTCCTCGGCGGCCAGCCGCTGCCGCTCTTCTGCTTCAGCCTTCTCAAGGAGGAACGCTTGCTGCTCCTCGGCAAGCCCTTCGCGCTCCTCCGACAAGTTGCGGAGGGCCGCCTGGTTGGCGGCGCGGAGCTCCGCAGCGCGCTTCTCCAAGTCAACTCCAGCCTTGGCGGCAAGAGCTTCCCGGGAGTCTAGCTTTGCCTGCCTGGCCCGGTAAAGGGCCAGGAGCCGGCGAAGGAGCTTCTCCTCTTCGGGCTCGTCTCCACCGCCAAGTGCTTCAACGACCTTCAACCCCGCAGAGGCGAGGACCTCTCCATCATAGGTCTCTCCCTCCACGGGGGCTCGCGACGAAGACCCCCACGGGACTTGTATGAAGACCCCGTTGGGGGCCTCAAGATAGACGCCCGACCGCTCCGTGGAGGCGGAGGGGTCGGCGGTCGGTGCAGCGCTTGACGCTCCTGCTGCCTCCGAGCCAGCAGTGTGGTCGCCGCCCCCCTCCCCAGCCGCGGCGTCTGCGGTCGGGGCGGTCTCCTCAGCGGTAGGCTCGTCGGCTCCAGCCATGCCCTCAGTGACAGTGGCGTTGCCGCCGTCGCCGTGCGCGCCCTCCTCGCCGGTGGTCTCCGTCTCCATCCGCTCCGGTGCAGGAGGATCTAGCAGAAGAAAAAGAAAAGAGAAAAGATCAAGCAAATATCCAAAAAGACAAGTTCAAGAAGAAGAAGCTACAAGACTTACCTTCGCGGACTTCTTCGACGACAGGCTCCCTCGCCGGGGAATCCACCCTTGGCGGCGGAGTGGTGGCCCCTGCTGGCGGAGGGCCACCCGCGCCCTCCCTTGGCGGGGTGCTCACCCTTGTCGGGCTGCTCATCCTTGGCGGTGTGCCCGCCCTTGGCGGGGTGCCCGTCCTTGGCGGAGCGTTCTCCCTCGCCGGGGAGTTCACCCTTGGCGGGGATGGAACAGGCAGCTCTTCGGGGGCGACCTCCGGTTGCTCCTGCGGCTGCGGCTCCACTTCTGCACAAGACAAACAAGACAACAAAATGTCAATACAGATAGCGACCTCAAGCGCGCCCGTCAATCAGAAAGACAAAAACCAGACTTACGTTGGGGGCTGCGCTGGGGGCTGCTCCCCGGAGCAGCGGGTTGATCCGGCAAACTTGCCGCTGGCGCGTCTCCAGTCGCCGCGGCGGGCGAGTCGTCTTCAACCTCGACCACAGGGATCTTGGCCCTCTTCGCCATCCGCTGCGCCAGGGACCTGAAAGCAAAACAAAAACAAGATCAGAATCGTTAAGGAAAATCAAGACTAAATCGAAGAAGTTACAAGTTGCAAGTACTTACTCCTCTTCCTCGTCGTCGTCGGAGCTGAGGGCGGAGAAATCGAACTCCACCTGAGATGCTCCCGCGCGAGGAGCAGGAGGAGAAGGCTCCCTCGGGCGCTTGGCGGTCTCCGGGGCTGGGGGCTGCGAAGACCCAGCCTCTGTTGACACCGAGGCCCGAGGAGCAGGAGGAGCAGCAGTTCCGCTCCGGGAGGATCCCCCTCCGCTTGGCGCCGGTGCGCGGGGCGCCTTCGTCGCGGCTTGGCTCGCCCTGGTGGCGCGCGTCGCCCGGCGCGCAGGCTGCTGTCTAGGCGCCTGCGGCCTCGTCGCTGTAGCCGCCTTGCGGAGGCGCTTCCTCGGTGTTTGCTTAGGACTTGCCGGAGGCGGGGAGTTCTCTGAGGACGAGGAGGCGTCGTCGTCAAGTCCCAGAGATCCGCCGGTGTCTTCATCGGCCTCGACGTCCTCCTCCTCCTCCTCCCCGGCAGGCCCGCTGGGCCCAGCACCCTGCCCGGCGGTTCCGCTCCCTCCGGCGGCCCCGCTCCCTCCGGCGACCCCGCTCCCTCCGGCAACCTCGCTCCCTGCGGCGGCCTCGCTCACAACCCCGGGTATCCCGGAAAGCCTCAGGGAAGGAACCCCGGCAAACTCTTCGGGCGGAAGCTTGAGCAACCTGAGGATCTCAGCCTCCTCTGCTTGGCTCAACACGTTCGCGGCCTCTGCATCGTCCACGGTGTATCCAAAATCTCCCGCCGCTGCGGCTGCGGCGGCCTCTTCCATCCTGGAAGCAATGTAAGCTATATCCCGGGCCGTAGTGGCCCGGGTGAGGCCCCTGTTATCCTTGGTGTTCTTGGGCGTCTCAACTAAGTTGTCGAAGAAGCTCAGCACAGTATCCGGCGGAGGCTCGATCCAGGTGGGGACGATGCCATGGGAATAGCACTCCGGCATCATTGCGCGCAAGGAGTCGCAGGCGGTGCTGTTGCAGAGTGGCACCACTCCCTTGGCGGGTCTGAACCACTCCGGATGAGCCGGGTCATGCTTGAAGAGCTCTCGGACCATTCCTTTCAGCTCCAAAGCAGTGAAATTGAAGTTTAATCCTGGGCGTAGCCTCATGATATCCGCCGCATTGCCAAATTCCTAGGCGTGCCTTTTCCTTTCTTGTAAAGGGGCGATGCGGCGGCGGAGGAAATCTGCCCCAACCTCTCCGATGGTCAGATTAGCTACCCGGAGACGGATAATCCTGACGAGGGCAATACTGAGCTTGTTGTCCTCCGGGGCTAATTCGCTCCAATTCCTGCCGCGCACTATGGCTGTTGTGCGTGGCGCAGTGAAAGGCTCCGGCTTATCCTCTACTACCCAGCACCAATCTGCACGCCATTCTTCCCACTTGCCGCGGAGTTCTCCCTTCAGGTATGAATCCTTCTTGTTCAACCGGAAGATCCAGGAGATGTCGCCGGAGAGGGGAGCGCCAGCCTCTACTCTAGGCATAAAGAAATGGCGAAAGAGTGCTACGTTTGGATGGATCCCAACATAGTTTTCGCACAGATGTGCGAAAACAGCCATCGTAAGGATGGCGTTGGGGGTAAAGTCTAGGAGGTGGAGGCCATATGTGTTCATAATGTCGCAAAAGAACTCCGAGTACGGAGGGCACAATCCACAATGGAAGAAAGCAGCGAAGAAGAAGTACCCGCCGGGAAACATATCTCTGGCGACGGCGGGGAAGGCTCTGGTGCGGGGATGAGCTTTGGTCTCCCCCGACCAGAAGAGGTAGTACTTGTTCCGCAGCTCCTTCGCGCCAAGCCTCGGCGCGAAGACCACATTCCTCTTCCGCAGGGCGGCCAGCTTCGCCGCCTGCTCAGGCTTCTCCTTCTTGGCCTTGTCCACTTTCGCCTTTTCGCTCTTCGGGGCCATGGCGGAGGCGGCGAGGGAAGAGGCGAGGAGCTCGACGGCGCCGCGGATGCGGAGGACGACGGAGGAGGGGTGGAGGCAAGGAGCAGCGGAGGTTTTCTGGAGAGTCAAGACGCAATGAAGGCGAAGGAGGAAACTGCCCCTGCTTCCTCTGCTTTTAAGGGGGAAGTGGGGGACGCTCCGCATTTCCCATTAAACAACAGGCCACGATCTCTCCCACGACGCCGCAATCAACGCGTGCCGTTAGGGAGGGGGGCGGCGGATGCGGAAGGGGATACGGCTTGCCGTGGGCCGCGTGTGCCCGTGCACTGTTTTGGGCCTGGCCCAACAGCGCTCGGCACCGTGTGCGGCCCAGGCCCGGGGGCTCCTGTCGGTGTACTAAGATAGGGGTACCTTAGTACGCCAACTTGTGCACGGGCAGTAGAAGCTTCCCGCGGCAGGGCTCACCACGTGCTCGCCGGAAACCTTCTCGGTCCCTATGAAGCCATTCAAAAACAAAGTATACAAGACAGAAGATCAAGACCCCGGCAAGTGGAGCTTGCCGGGAAGGCCGTGCCAGGCTCAAGATTATCACATTAACACAAGACCCTGGCAAGAGGAGCTTGCCAGGAAGACCAGAAGACAGCATCTCAGAAGACATGCCTCGGCGCACCCTGCGCCCCGGTAGGACCCGGGGAGCGACAAGCTTCCGGGCCCGGCAAGATCAAGACCCCGGCAAGGTGCTCGCCGGGGGAAGCCTGCGCTGTGTGCCCGCGCTCCAGCTCATCGGCCCACGCGTCGCCGTGGGGCCCTTCCCAGTGTTGCGTGGGGGATGGCTGTGCAGCCTGGGGGACACGGTGGCACGCCACGATGACGAGGCTACCGCCGTGGCGAACGGAGAAGCATGGGCGGGCACTTTTGGGGTCGACGGTGACGGGCATTTAATGCCCTTGTCCCCCACTGTCAAGATTAGGTGAAGATCACTGTTCGCCCACTATTCATGCACTGTTCCCGCACTGTTACAACTACCACCAAAGTTACATTTCTACCCTCCTCTACGTTGACACCTGTCGGTGACCCCTTGGGCTATAAAAGGAGGCCCATGCACAACGTAGAAAGGGGTTCGGAACCTAGACAGTTCTCTTGCTCGGTGTAGCTAGCTCTTCAAGCTCCCGAGCTCAAGAACTCAATACAATCCAAGCAGGAGTAGGGTTTTACGCGTCCGCGCGGCCCGAACCTAGGTAAACTGCCCGCGTGTGCCCCTCGATCCGCTCTTCGTGCTCCCTCCTCTCCCTTACCGCAACGTAGAAGGGGCTCCGGTCCCATAGGTGCTCGTGGGAGGACAGTTTCCCCCGACATAGAGCTAGTGCAACTCTAGTGTAAAATTACTTGAACAAGATTATAGAGCTAGTTCAAGACTATAGTAAAGTTATTTGAACTGGATTATAGAGCTAGTTCAATTGTAGTGTAAAATTATTTGAACTCGAATATAGAGATAATTCAACTCTAGTGTAAAATTATTTTTACTAGCTTATATAGCTAGTTCAACTCTAGTGTTAAATTATTTGTACTAGCTTATAGAGCTAGTTCAACTCTAGTGTAAAATTATTTGTACTAGCTTATAGAGCTAGTTCAACTCTAGTGTGAAATTATTTGAACTAGGTTATAGAGCTAGTTCAACTCTGGTGTAAAATTATTTGTATTAGCTTATAGATCTAGTTCAACTCTAGTGTAAAATTATTTGTACTAGGTTATAGATCTAGTTTGATTCTAGTGTAAAATTATTTGTACTAGCATATATATCTAGTTCAACTCTAGTGTAAAAATATTTGTACAAGGTCATAGAGCAAGTTTAAGTCTAGTGTAAAATTATTTGAACTAGGTTATAGATCTAGTTCGATTCTAATGTAAAATTATTTGTACTAGCATATATATCTAGTTCAACTCTAGTGTAAAAATATCTGTACTAGGTCATAGAGCTAGTTTAACTCTAGTGTAAAATTATTTGAACTAGATTGTAGAGCTAGTTCAACTCTAGTGTAAAATTACTTGAACTAGGTTATAGAGCTTGTTCATGTCTAGTGTAAAATTATTTAACTTGGTTATAGAGCTAGTTCTACTGTAGTGTAAAATTATTTGTACTAGCTTATAGATCTAGTTCAACTCTAGTGTAAAATTATTTGTACTAGCATATAAAGCTAGTTCAACTCTAGTGTAAAATTATTTGTACTAGCTTATAGAGCTAGTTAAACTCTAGTGTTAAATTATTTGAACTAGGTTATAGAGCTAGTTCAAGTCTAGTGTAAAATTATTTGAACTCGAATATAGAGATAGTTCAACTCTAGTGTAAAATTATTTGTACTAGCTTATATAGCTAGTTCAACTCTAGTGTAACATAATTTGAACTAGGTTATAGAGCTAGTTCAAATCTAGTGTTAAATTATTTGTACTAGCTTATAAATCTAGTTCAACTCTAGTGTAAAATTATTTGTACTAGATTATATAGCTAGTTCAGCTCAGGTGTAAAATTATTCGAACTAGCATATAAAGATAGTTCAACTCTAGTTTAATTTTTTTGTACTAGGTTATAGAGCTAGTGCAACTCTAGAGTAAAATTATGTAATAGGTCATAGAGCTAGTTTAACTCTAGTGTAAAATTATTTCAACTAGGTTATAGAGCTAGTTCAACTCTAGTATAAAATTATTTGAACTCGAATATAGAGATAGTTCAACCCTAGAGTAAAATTATTTGTACTAGCTTATATAGCTAGTTCAACTCTAGTGTAAAATTATTTATACTAGCTTATAGAGATAGTTCAACTCTAGTGTAAAATTATTTGTACTAGCTTATATAGCTAGTTTAACTCTAGTGTAAAATTATTTGTACTATCTCATAGAGCTAGTTCAACTCTAGTGTAAAATTATTTGAACTCGAATATAGAGATAGTTCAACTCTAGTGTAAAACTATTTGTACTAGCTTATATAGCTAGTTCAACTCTAGTGTAAAATAATTTGAACTAGGTTATAGAGCTAGTTCAAATCTTGTGTAAAATTATTTATACTAGCTTATAGATCTAGTTCAACTCTAGTGTAAAATTAATTGTACTAGGTTATATAGCTAGTTCAACTCAAGTGTAAAATTGTTCGAACTAGCATATAAAGACATTTCAACTCTAGTGTAATTTTTTGTACTAGGTTATAGAGCTAGTGCAACTCTAGTGTAAATTTATTTGTACTAGCTTATAGAGCTAGTGCAACTCTAGTGTTAAATTACTTGAACAAGATTATAGAGCTAGTTCAAGACTATTGTAAAATTATTTGAACTAGGTTATAGAGCTAGTTCAATTGTAGTGTAAAATAATTTGAACTCGCTCTATAACGTAGTTCAAATAATTTTAGGTTATAGACTAGGTTATAGAGCTAGTTCAAGACTATTGTGAAATTATTTTAACTCTATTGTAAAATTATTTGAACTAGCTTATAGATCTAGTTCAACTAGTGTAAAAATATTTGTACCAGGTCATAGAGCTAGTTTAACTCTAGTGTAAAATTATTTGAACTAGGTTGTAGAGCTAGTTGAACTCTAGTGTAAAATTACTTGAACTAGGTTATAGAGCTAGTTCATGTCTAGTGTAAAATTATTTGAACTTGGTTATAGAGCTAGTTCTACTGTAGTGTAAAATTATTTGTACTAGCTTATAGATCTAGTTCAACTCTAGTGTAAAATTATTTGTACTAGCATATAGAGGTAGTTCAACTCTAGTGTAAAATTATTTGTACTAGCTTATAGAGCTAGTTCAACTCTAGTGTAAAATTATTTGAACTAGGTTATAGAGCTAGTTCAAGTCTAGTGTAAAATTATTTGAACTCGAATATAGAGATAGTTCAACTCTAGTGTAAAATTATTTGTACTAGCTTATATAACTTGTTCAACTCTAGTGTAAAATAATTTGAACTAGGTTATAGAGCTAGTTCAACTCTACTGTAAAATTATTTGTACTAGCATATAGAGCTAGTTCAACTCTAGTGTAAAATTATTTGTACTAGCTTATAGAGCTAGTTCAACTCTAGTGTAAAATTATTTGAACTAGGTTATAGAGCTAGTTCAAGTCTAGTGTAAAATTATTTGAACTCGAATGTAGAGATAGTTCAACTCTAGTGTAAAATTATTTGTACTAGCTTATAGATCAAGTTCAACTCTAGTGTAAAATTATTTGCACTAGATTATATAGCTAGTTTAGCTCAGATGTAAAATTATTCGAACTAGCATACAAAGATAGTTCAACTCAAGTGTAATTTTTTTGTACTAGGTTATAGAGCTAGTGCAACTCTAGAGTAAAATTATGTACTAGGTCATAGAGCTAGTTTAACTCTAGTGTAAAATTATTTCAACTAGGTTGTAGAGCTAGTTCAATTCTAGTGTAAAATTATGTGTACTAGCTTATAGATCTATTTCAACTCTAGTGTAAAATTATTTGTACTAGCTTATAGATCTAGTTCAACTCTAGTGTAAAATTATTTGTACTAGCTTATAGAGCTAGTTCAACTCTTGTGTAAAATTAATTGAACTAGGTTATCGAGCTAGTTCATGTCTAGTGTAAAATTATTTGAACTTGGCTATAGAGGTAGTTCAAGT
>LR738713.1:450617153-450664097 GCA_902687465.1 Secale cereale | reverse complement strand
GGGGGGGGGAGGAGAAGATGGTGGTATGGACCAAGTGCCGTTCAAGAAAGTTTGGTCTTGCCGGGAAACAAGTTCAAGAAAGCATTGCCTCGCCGGGAAGCAGACAACACAAAAGCTAAGTTGCCAAAGTTTGAGCAATCAAAATTTTAAATTTTTAAGTTATCTTCCTAGAACGACCGCACTTTGTATGGATTACCTGTGCGCGGAGGAACCAACATATAGCTAGTTGCGCCCTTATTTTGTTTCGAGTTTGCTCAACAGCTTAAGCGTGCTGCGACAAGTGTCGCGCCCTTTGTTTCCGAGCCCGCTCAACAACCTAAGTGTGCTGCGACTAGTTGCGACAAGGTTTCTTGTCGGTAGCAACACCGCCTGCGGGCTGCTGAAGTTCCGCACTCAGCGCCCGCGGCAAAGGTGCCTATGCCGACAAGTTCCCTAAAAGCGTAGGGTAAAAACATACAAAGCAAAGGAAGTCAAGTAAAGGAAATAACGTTGCATTAACCATCTAAGATAGAGTTATATTACAAAATGACCTGCCGCAATTCTAATAGACTATTGTTCATAACATGGTTAACAGCGACAAGGAGAAGAAGAAAGTAAGCAGCCTAGTCTGCGCGGTCGCCCTCGACTCTCTTGATACCGCCCACCTTGTCCACGATGGGCGCGACAAGGGCCTTGAGCGCCTCCTGGTCGGCGTCGGGCGGCAGAGTCCTGAGGACGTTGGTGAGGTTGAGGCCTGGATTGCGGTACGCCACCTTCACCAACACCTTCTGCAAGGCCCCCGCGCAGAGCCTGCGCGATTCGTCCGCCAGCTGCTTCGGGATCTTCTCCCGGAGTTGCTGGAGGGCCATCGCCATATCCCTGAAGAACAAAGTTAGCTTGGCAATGTGGGGGAGACCCTCGTCGGTGGAGTATCCGAGGTGCTCCGCCCCCAGCTCCGTCAGCTCCTTGTCGATGTCCGCGGCGGTGTTGACAAGGCCTTCCGTCCAGAGCTCGACGGTCTGCCTAAAGTTGTTCTGGGAGATGGCGGCGCTGCCCAGCAACGCCTTCTCGGCCCTGATCTCCTCCTTCAGGGTCGCCTCCCGCTCCCTGGTGCCGTCCAGCGTCTGGGTTAGGGTGGCCAGCTTAAGCTCGAGGTCGGCGATGGAGTCTTTGGCGACGGCGAGCTCCTTGCCCTTCTCGGAGAGGCGGACCTGCAGCTCGGATTGGCTGTGTGCGTCCTTCTCCCTCTCAAGCTTGAGTGCGGCTACCTCCTCGCCGCTCGTCTTCAGATTGGCCTCCAGCTGCGCCACCCTCGCCTCCAACTCTCTCTTGGCGGTCTCGGCAGCTGCGGCAGCGTCCTTTGCCTCCTGCAAAGCTCCGCCAAGCGATCGCTCGCGCGCAGCAAGCTCATCCTCATGGCTGTCGAGGTCGACCTTCCGCTGCGTCAGCTCGCCTTCTCGCCTGGATAGCTCCTCGGCGGCAAGCCTTTGCTGCTCCTCCGCTTCTGCCTTCTCAAGGATGAAGGCCAGATGCGCCTCGGCGAGCTGCTCCCGCTCCTCCGCCAAGGATCGGAGAGCTGCTTGGTTGATGGCTCGGAGCTCTTCTGCACGCTCTCAAGTCAGCACCCGCTTTGGCGGCCAGAGCCTCTCGGGACTCCAGCTTGGCTTGCCGGGCGCGGTACAAAGACAGAAGCTTGTGCAGCAGCCGCTCCTCCTCGGGCTCGCTACTGCTGCTCGGCGCGTCGACAAGTTTCAGTCGGCGGAGGCGAGGACCTCCCCGTCGAAGACCTCTCCCTCGACTGGCGCCCTGGACATGGATGCCCACGGGAGCTGAATGAAGATGTCGTCGGCGGCCTTTAGATAGGCGCTTGGCTCGGCCTCGTCGAAGCTGGGGATGCGGCGGCGGTGGAAGGCTCGACGGTCGGCGTAGCGCCTGGCGCTCCTGCGGCCTCAGTGCTGTTAGTGCGATCGCCGGCCTCTTCACCAGCTGCCGCGGCGGCAGCCTTGGCGGCCTCTGCACCGGCGGGATAGTCCGCGCCAACCGTTTCCTCAGCAATGGCGGCGTCGTCGGCGACGACCTCTGTCTCCATGGGCTTGGCTGCTGACGGGTCTGAGGACAGGAAAAGAAAAGAAAAACAGTCAAACAAATATCCAAAAAGAGAAATTCAAGAGACGAAAAGTCCAAGGGTTTACCTGCGCGGGCCTCCTCCTCGGTGGGGTTCCTTCCCGGGGAGCTCTCTCTCGGCAGCGTGGTGGTAGCTCCCGCCGGCGGAGGACCGCGAGCGCCATCCCTTGTGAAAGTGCAACTAATCCCCGGGTGGTTTTGGTAATTAACAACAACATATATATCATTGAACTAATATTCTCTTGAGAATCATTTCAGAAAAGTTCGATGATATGGGTATGGAAATGTCTGAAGAAGTGGACCCCTCAAAATGCTAAGACAAGCATTGGCAAAAGCTCAAGACCCCTTTTTGGTTTAGTGATCAAAGATCACATTGAGTCCATAGGAAAGCCAATACTATTAAAAGGGGATGAGGTTGTGTTAATGTTCTTGTTGCTCAAGTGCTTGGTGATCTAACTCCCTCAACTATCAGCACTACTCACTACTTAACACACACCCATAAGTAATCTCGGTCACACCGATTTCTCCAACTCAGTCCCACCGAGATGAACCACTTCAGTTGTTTCTCCAAACCCTAGCTTCTCGGTCAAACCGATTCTGAGTTTCGGTCTCACCGAAAAAGGGCTGCCAACCTTCTGTGATCAGTTGACATCAATTCGGAATATCCGAGTTTATACTTTCGGTCTCACCGAAATGGCAAACCCTAACCTTTGACTCACTTCGGTCTCACCGAGATGGTATTTTCGGTCCCACCGAAAATCCCAACGTTCACTATATTTGAACTTTCGGTCTGACCGAGTTTTAACTTCGGTCTCACCGAGATTGGTCAAATGTGTGTGTAACGGTTGGATTTTGTGTGGAGGCTATATATACCCCTCCACCCCCTCCTCATTCGCGGGGAGAGCCATCAGAAAGTACCACCACTTCTATCATACACTTTCTGAGAAGTGAACCACCTACCCTTGTGTTGAGATCAAGCCATTCCATTCCTACCATATGAAACTTGATCTCTAGCCTTCCCAAGTTGCTTTCCACTCAAATCTTTCTTCCACCACAGCCATATCAGTGAGGAGAGTTGAGTGTTGGGGAGTTTATCACTTGAAGCACAAGAGCAAGGAGTTCATCATCATCAACACCGTCTATTACCTTTTGGGGGGTGGTGCCTCCTAGATTGGTTAGGTGTCGCTTGGGAGCCTCCGTCTTGATGATGTGGAGTTGAACCAAGATGTTTGTAAGGGCAAGGAGATCGCCTACTTCGTGAAGATCTACCCCGAGTAAGGCTAGTCCTCCGTGGGCGTAGGCCGTGATGGAATAGACAAGGTTGCTTCTTCGTGGACCCTTCGTGGGTGGAGCCCTCCGTGGACTCGCGCAGCCGTTACCCTCCGTGGGTTGAAATCTCCATCAACGTGGATGTACGATAGCACCACCTATCGGAACCACGACAAAAATCTCCGTGTCACCAAACTGCGTTTGATCTTCTCCACCTCTCTTTTACATGTGCAATTTACTTTCCGCTGCATAAACTCTAGAATTGCATGTGTAGGGTGTTACTTGAACTGATCTTGTTTGTGAAACTGCCAAAAACTTTGCATGACCTAAAGGCAGATTTTTTATATTGTCAAGTAGTCTAATCACCCCCCCTCTAGACCTACTTCGATCCTACACCTTGGCAGAGTGCCCGCCCTTGGCGGGGTGCTCGCCCTTGGCGGGGTGCTCGCCCTTGGCGGAGTGCTCACCCTTGCCGGAGAGCCTCCCCTTGGCGATGTGGTCGAGGCATGCGGCTCGTCGGGGACGATCTCCTGGCGCTCCTGATGCTGCTGCTCTGCTCCTGCACAAGCCGACAAACAAGATATCAGCAAGGATAGAAGTAGCACCCACGCGTGCCTAACAGCGGAAGATGAACTACACTTACGCTGGGGGCTGCCCTGAAGAACAGTTGCCGGGTCCGGCAAGCTTGTCTCAGGCGGGCCCCCTGCTGATGCGGCGGGCTCGTCCTCGATGACGATCACCGGGACCCGGGCCCTCTTCGCCGCCCTCTGGTCCAGAGTTCTAAAAAGATAGGTTCAGAGTTAGGCGAAAGAGATGCAAGACAAAGCAACAGAGAATCAAGGAAAAACAATAATTGCGAAGACTTACTCTCCTTCCTCCTCGTCGGAGCTGAGCGCCGAGAAATCGAAGTTCGGCTCGCGCGTCCCGGCGCGAGGAGCTGGGGGAGTGGGCTCCCTTGGCCGCTTGGCGGGAGGAGGGGCGGTGGTCTGAGAAGACCCCGCTCCGGTTGTCGCCGAGGCACGAGGGGCGGCAGGAGCAAAGAAGCCCATCCGGGAAGATCCCCCTCCAGCCGCTGCAGAAGTGCGAGGAGCTCCCGCGGCAGCCTTGCTTGCCGAGGTGACGCGTCTCGCGCGGCGCTGCGGCTGTTGGCCCGTCTGCCGCCCCGTCACGTATGCCGCCTTGCGGAGGCGCCTTCTTGGCGGAGCCGGAGGACTTGCTGGTGGTGGCGAGCTGCCCGAGGACGAGGGGGAGGAGCCGATCTCCAGTGAGCCGCTCGAATCCTCGGCAGGCTCACTTGACCCGGCACCCTGCTCGGCAGGCCCGCTCGACTCGGCGCCCTCCTCGACGGGCACGCTTGTCTCAGCGACCTTCCCGGCAAGCTTCCCCGCCTTGCGAAGCTCTTCCTCCTCGGCAAGGCTTGTCGCCTCAGCTGCTTCCGCCTCCTCCACAGTGTACCCAAACTCGCCTGTGGCCGTGGCTGCCGCTGCCTCTTCCAATCGGGTGGCAAAATATGCCATCTCCTGGTCGGTGGTGTCACGGGTGAGGCCCTTCTTCTCGTCGGACTTGACTGGCTGCTCCACCAAGTTGTCGAAGAACGTTTGCACAGCTTCGTCGGAAGGCTCTTGCCAAGTGGGGTCGATGCCGTGGGAATCGCACAGTGGCATCACTGCACGGATGGCACTGAGCGACGAGTTGTTGCACAACGGAACTACGCCTGCAGGCAACACAAACCACTCAGGATGGGCGGAGTTGTACTTGAACAACGCCTGGAGCATTGCGTTGAGCTCCAGGACAGTGAAGTTGTAATTAAGCCCTGGACGCAGCCTCATGATATCTTCCGCATTCTCAAACTCCCAGGCAGCCCTCTTCCTCTCCTGCAAGGGGGCGATTCGGCGGCGGAGAAAGTCTGCTCCTACTGCACCCACGGTGAGCTTGGCGTGCCTGAGGCAAAGGATTCGGGTAGTGGCAATCTTCAATCTGCTATCCTCCGGGGCCAAATCACTCCAGTCGTTACCGCGTACTACTGCGGCTTGGTGCCGGGAAGTGAACGGCTGCGGGTCATCCTCTACGATCCAACACCAGTTGGCCCTCCACTCATCCCACTTGCCGCGGAGCTCCCCCTCCAGATATGCTTCCTTCTTGTGCGTCCTCGAGATCCAGGAGACGCCGCCTGACAAAGGCGACCCTGCCTCGACTCGAGGCATGAAGTAATGGCGGAAAAGAGCTACATTGGGGTAGACTCTGACAAAGTTTTCGCACAGATGTGCGAAAACGGCCATGGTCAAGACGGCATTGGGGGTGAAGTCAAGGAGATGAAACCCGTAGGTGTTCATGATATCACAGAAGAACTCGGAATATGGCGGGCAGAGCCCGCAGTAGAAGAACAACGCAAAGAAGGCGTAGCCGTTCGGGAACATCTTGCAGGCTACGGCGGGGAGTACCTTGGTGCGCGGATGCGCCTTCGTCTCCCTCGACCAAAAAAGGTAGAAGGATTCCTTCAGCTCCTCCACGCTATGCTTTGGCGGGAAGACCGCCATCTTCTTCCACATTGCTGCTAGCCGCAGCGCCTCGGCGGACTTCGCGGCGGCCTTCGCGGACTTCCCCTTCTCGCCTTTCGGAGCCATGGCGGGGACGGAGGGGGAGGTTGACAGCGCTGGTGATGCTGGTGGCGACGGAGGGCGGAGCGCTGCTCTCTTTCGGCCAACGGGAAGGAGGGGAGCGGCGGGGGTTTCTAAGGATTGAAGAAGCAACGGGCGAATGGAAGGAACTGCCCCTGTTTCCCCTGCTTTTAATGGGGAGGAGGGGGACGTTCCGCATTTCCCATTAAAGAAACAAGCCATGATCTCTCCCACGACGCCGCGATTGACGCCTGCCGTTAAGGGAGGTCGCGGTGGATACGGAGTTGGATATGGCGTGCCGCGGGCCGCGCGTGCCCATGCACTGTTTTGGGCCTGGCCCAACAGCGCACGGCACCGTGTCTGGCCCGGGCCCAGGGGCTCCTGTCGGTGTACTAATGTAGGGGTACCTTAGTACCCCGAACTTGTGCACGGGCAGTTGCAGCGTCCCGCGGCAAAGCTGGCCAAGCGACCGCCAAGATCCTCCGTGGTTCCCTTGGAGCCATTCAAGAACAAAGTATCCAAGTCCAGAAGACAAGACCCTGGCAAGAGGAGCTTGCCGGGAAGGCCAACTAAAGGCACCTCAAGAGAACTTGCCACGACGCGCCACGCGTCCCGGCAAGGCCCGGTGAGCGACAAGCTCCCAGGCGCGACAAGATAGCGACCACGGCAAGGCACTTGCCGCGGCAAGCTTCCACTCAGTACCCACGCTCCAGCTCATCCACCCACGCGTCGCCCTGGGACCCTCCTAGGCGCACGTGGCGGAAGGCTGTGCAGCCAGGGGAACACGGTGGCAAGCTGCGATGACGAGGCTACCGTCGTGGCGAACGATGGCGCGCCTGACGGCCACTTTTTGCACTGTTTGGGCGACGGCGACAGGCATTCAATGCCCTTGTCCCCTGCCGTCAGAGTTAGGTATAGAGCACTATACAAACAATGTTCCAACTACCACTGTTTTTACATTTTTACCCCATCTGTGTTGCCACTTGTCGGTGACCCCTTTGACCTATAAAAGGAGACCCATGCGCAACGTAGAGGAGGTTCCGAACATCGATGACTCTCCACGCTCGGTCTTGTTAGCGATTAGAGGGTACTGTTGCTCTCCTCGCTCCCGAGCCAAGAACTCAATAACAAACCAAAGCAGGAGTAGGGTTTTACGCATCCGTGCCGCCCGAACCTGGGTAAACTGCTCGCGTGCTTGCCTCGATCTGCTCTTTGAGCATCCTCCACCCCCTGTCGTACCGAGAAGGGGATCCGGTCCCATAGGTATTCGTGGGCGATTAGTTTCCCCGACAATCTAGTTCAACTCTAGTGTAAAATTATTTGTACTAGGTTATATAGCTAGTTCAGCTCAAGTGTAAAATTATTCAAACTAGCATATAAAGATAGTTCAACTCTAGTGTAAATTTTTTGTACTAGGTTATAGAGCTAGTGCGACTCTAGAGTAAAATTATTTGTACTAGGTCATAGAGCTAGTTTAACTCTAGTGTAAAATTATTTCAACTAGGTTGTAGAGCTAGTTCAATTCTAGTGTAAAATTATGTGTACTAGCTTATAGATCTATTTCAACTCTAGCGTAAAATTATTTGTATTAGCTAATAGATCTAGTTCATCTCTAGTGTAAAATTATTTGTACTAGCTTATAGAGCCAGTTCAACTCTAGTGTAAAATTACTTGAACTAGGTTATAGAGCTAGTTCATGTCTAGTGTAAAATTATTTGAACTTGATTATAGAGCTAGTTCAACTGTAGTGTAAAATTATTTGTACTAGCTTATAAATCTAGTTCAACTCTAGTGTAAAATTATTTGTACTAGCTTATGGATCTAGTTCAACTCTAGTGTAAAATTATTTCTACTAGCTTATAGAGCTAGTTCAAGTCTAGTGTAAAATTATTTGTACTAGCTTATAGAGCTAGTTCAAGTCTAGTGTAAAATTATTTGAACTAGCTTATAGATCTAGTTCAACTCTAGTGTAAAATTATTTGTACTAAGTTATAAAGATAGTTCAACTCAAGTGTAAAATTATTCGAACTAGCATATAAAGATAGTGCAACTCTAGTGTAAAATTATTTGTACGAGCTTATAGAGCTAGTGCAACTCTGGTGTAAAATTACTTGAACAAGATTAGAGAGCTTGTTCAAGACTACTGTAAAATTATTTGAACTAGGTTATATAGCTAGTTCAATTGTAATGTAAAATTATTTGTACTAGCTTATAGATCTAGTTCAACTATAGTGTAAAATTATTTGTACTAGCTTATAGAGCTAGTTCAACTCTAGTGTAAAATTATTTGTACTAGCTTATAGAGCTAGTTCAACTCTAGTGTGAAATTATTTGAACTAGGTTATAGAGCTAGTTCAACTCTAGTGTAAAATTATTTGTACTAGCTTATAAATCTAGTTAACTCTAGTGTAAAATTATTTGTACTAGGTTATATAGCTAGTTCAATTCTAGTGTAAAATTATTTGAACTAGGTTATAGATCTAGTTCGAATCTAGTGTAAAATTATTTGTACTAGCATATATATCTGGTTCAACTCTAGTGTAAAAATATTTGTACTAGGTCATAGAACTAGTTTAACTCTAGTGTAAAATTATTTGAACTAGGTTGTAGAGCTAGTTCAACTCTACTGTAAAATTATGTTTACTAGCTTATAGAGCTAGTTCAACTCTAGTGTAAAATTACTTGAACTAGGTTATAGAGAGCTAGTTCATGTCTAGAGTAAAATTATTTGAACTTGGTTATAGAGCTTGTTCACCTGTAGTGTAAAATTATTTGTACTAGCTTATAGATCTAGTTCAACTATAGTGTAAAATTATTTGTACTAGCTTATGGATCTAGTTCAACTCTAGTGTAAAACTATTTTTACTAGCTTATAGAGCTAGTTCAACTCTAGTGTAAAATTATTTGTACTAGCTTATAGAGTTAGTTCAAGTTTAGTGTAAAATTATTTGAACTAGCTTATAGATCTAGTTCAACTCTAGTGTAAAATTATTTGTACTAGGTTATATAGGTAGTTCAAATAAAGTGTAAATATTCGAACTAGCATATAAAGATAGTTCAACTCTAGTGTAATTTTTTTGTACTAGGTTATAGAGCTAGTGCAACTCTAGTGTAAAATTATTTGTACTAGCTTATAGAGCTAGTGCAACTCTGGTGTAAAATTATTTGAACTAGGTTATAGAGCTAGTTCAAGTTACTGTAAAATTAATTGAAATTATTTAAACAAGATTAGAGATCTAGTTCAAGACCACTGTAAAATTATTTGAACTAGGTTATAGAGCTACTTCAATTGTAGTGTAAAATTATTTGTACTAGCTTATAGATCTAGTTCAACTCTAGTGTAAAATTATTTGTACTAGCTTATAGAGCTAGTTCAACTCTAGTGAAAAATTATTTGTACTAGGTTATATAGGTAGTTCAACTCAACTGTAAAATTATTCGAACTAGCATATAAAGATAGTTCAACTCTAGTGTAATTTTTGTGTATTAGGTTATAGAGCTAGTGCAACTCTATTGTAAAATTATTTGTACTAGCTTATAGAGCTAGTGCAACCCTGGTGTAAAATTACTTGAACAAGATTAGAGAGCTAGTTCATGACTACTGTAAAATTATTTGAACTAGGTTATAGAGCTAGTTTAATTGTAGTGTAAAATTATTTGTAACAGCTTATAGATTTAGTTCAACTCTAGTGTAAAATTATTTGTACTAGCATATAGAGCTAGTTCAACTCTAGTGTAAAATTATTTGAACTAGGTTATAGAGCTAGTTCAAGTCTAGTGTAAAATTATTTGAACTCGAATAAAGAGATAGTTCAACTCTAGTGTAAAATTATTTGTACTAGCTTATATAGCTAGTTCAACTCTAGTGTAAAATAATTTGTACTAGGTTATAGAGCTAGTTCAAATCTAGTGTAAAATTATTTCTACTAGCTTATAGATCTAGTTCAACTCTAGTGTAAAATTATTCGTACTAGGTTATATAGGTAGTTCAGCTCAAGTGTAAAATTATTCGAACTAGCATATAAAGATAGTTCAACCCTAGTGTAATTTTTTTGTACTAGGTTATAGAGTTAGTGCAACTCTAGTGTAAAATTATTTGTACCAGGTCATATAGCTAGTTTAACTCTAGTGTAAAATTATTTCAACTAGGTTGTAGAGCTAGTTCAATTCTAGTGTAAAATTGTGTGTACTACCTTATAGATCTATTTCAACTCTAGTGTAAAATTATTTGTACTAGCTTATAGATCTAGTTCAACTCTATTGTAAAATTATTTGTACTAGCTTATGGATCTAGTTCAACTTTAGTGTAAAATTATTTGTACTAGCTTATAGAGCTAGTTCAACTCTAGTGTAAAATTATTTGTACTAGCTTATAGAGATAGTTCAAGTGTAGTGTAAAATTATTTGAACTAGTTTATAGATCTAGTTCAACTCTAGTGTAAAATTATTTGTACTAGGTTATATAGGTAGTTCACCTAAAGTGTAAAATTATTCGAACTAGCATATAAAGATAGTTCAACTCTAGTGTAATTTTTTTGTACAAGGTTATAGAGCTAGTGCAATTCTAGTGTAAAATTATTTGTACTAACTTATAGAGCTAGTGCAACTCTGGTGTAAATTTACTTGAACAAGATTAGAGAGCTAGTTCAAGACTACTGTAAAATTATTTGAACTAGGTTATTGAGCTAGTTCAATTGTAGTGTAAAATTATTTGTACTAGCTTATAGAACTAGTTTGTCGGGGAAACTGATCCACCCACGAACACCTATGGGGATGGAGCCCCTTTCGGTACGGCAGGGGGCGGAGATCGCACGAAGAGCAGATCGAGGCGAGGCACATGAGCAGTTTACCCAGGTTCGGGCCGCACGGATGCGTAAAACCCTACTCCTGCTTTGTGGTTTGTATTGAGTTCTTGGCTCGGGAGCGCTGGGAGCTACAGTACACACCAGCAGCTAACGAGACCGAGCATGAGAGTGTTCCAATCCTCCTCTACGTTACGCATGGGCCTCCTTTTATATGCTTAAGGGGTCACCGACAGGTGGCAACGCAGTTGAGGGTAAAACTGGAAAAAGATTGCGGTGGGTACACCTACTTGTACAATGTTCCATACCTAACCCCGACGGCAGGGGACAAGGGCATTAAATGCCCATCGACGTCGCCCAAACTGTGCAAAAAGGGGCTCTCAGGGGCGCCACCGTTCGCCACGATGGCAATCTTGTCAGCGCCGCTTGCCACCGCGTACCCCTGGCTGCACAGCCTCCCGCCACGTACGCCTGGAAGGGTCCAAGAGCGACACGTGGGTGGATGCGCTGGAGTACTGGTACAGGGTGGCAGCTTGCCGCAGTCGTTGTCTTGTCGCGTCCGGGAGCTTGTCGCTCACCGGGCCTTGCCGGGACGCGTGGCGCGTCGCGGCAAGTTCCTTGAGATGCCTTGGTTGGCCTTCCCGGCAAGCTCCTCTTGTCGGGGTCTTGTCTCCTTGGCTTTAATAATTTGTTCTTGAATGGCTCCAAAGGAACCACGGAGGACCTTGGCGGTCGCCCGGCAAGCCTTGCCGCGGGGCGCTGCGACTGCCCGTGCACAAGTTCGGGATACTAGGGTACCCCTACTCTAGTACACCGATAGGAGCCCCCGGGCCTGGGCCATACATGGTGCCGAGCGCTGTTGGGCCAGGCCCAAAACAGTGCACCGGCACGCGCGGCCTGAGGCACACCGTATCTTACTCCGTATCTACCGCGCCCTCCCTTAACGACACGCGTTAACTGCGGCGTCGTGGGAGAGATCGTGGGCGGTTTCTTTATTCAGAAATGTGGAACGTCCGCCCCCTCCCTCCTTATAAGCAGGGGAAACATGGGCAGTTCGTCCATTCGCCCGTTGCTACTTCAACCTCGAAAGCCTCCGCCGCTCCCCTTCTTCCCAAAGACGAAAGAGAGCAGCGCTCCGCCCCCCCATCGCCACCAGCACTACCAGCACCATCGACCTCCCTCACCTCTTCCGCCATGGCTCCGAAAGGCGAGAAGGGAAAGGCCGCGAAGTCGGCCGTGGCGCTGCGGCTCGCGGCGCTGCAAAAGGCGCGGGCTGTCTTCCCTCCCAAGCTTGCCGCGAGGAAGCTGAGGGAGAACTACTACCTCTTCTGGTCGGGGGAAACGCGGGCGCATCCGCGCACCAAGGTACTCCCAGCCGTTGCTTGCAAAATGGCTCCGAACGGATATGCGTTCTTCGCCTTGTTCTTCTACAGCGGGCTCTGCCCGCCTTTCTCTGAATTCTTCTGCGACATTATGAACACCTACGGGTTCCACCTCCTTGACTTCACCCCCAACGCCGTTCTGACCATGGCAGTTTTCGCACATCTCTGCGAAAACTTTGTCGGAGTCTTCCCAAATGTAGCCCTTTTCCGCCACTTCTTTATGCCTCGAGTCGAGAGAGGAGAGCGTTTGTCCGGCGGAGTCTCCTGGATCTCGAGGGCCCATAAGAAGGAAGCTTATCTAGAGGGAGAGCTCCGCAGCAAATGGGAGGAATGGACAGCCAATTGGTGTTGGATTGTAGAGGAGAACCCGCAGCCATTTACCGCCCGGCGCCAAGCCCCAGTAGTGCGCGGCAACGATTGGAGCGACCTGGCCCAGGAAGACGGTAGACTGAAGATTGCCACTGCCCGGATCCGATGCCTCAGGCTTGCCGGGCTCACTGTAGGCGCAGTTGGCGCAGATTTCCTTCGCCTCCGCATCGACCCCTTGCAGGAGAGGAAGAGGCCCGCCTGGGAGTTCGAGAACGCGGCGGATATCATGAGGCTGCGCCCGGGCCTCAACTTCAACTTCACTGTCCTGGAGCTCAACGCGATGCTCCAGGAGCTGTTCAAGTATGACCCCGATCATCCCAAAGTGTTCAGGTTGCCGAGGGGGGGTCGTCCCGTTGTGCAACAACTCAGCGCTCAGCCGCATCCGCGCTATGATGCCGTTGTGCGACTCTCATGGGATTGACCCAACTTGGCAAGAGCCTGCCGATGACACCGTGCAGGATTTCTTCGACAACTTAGAAGAAGTGCCGATTCGCTCCGACGAGAAGAAGGGCCTCACCCGCGACACCACCGATAAGGAGATGGCGTACATCGCCACTAGGCTGGAAGAGACGGCGGCAGCCGCGGCAGCGGGCGAGTTCGGATTCACCGTGGAGGAGGCGGATGGGGCAAAGGCGGCAAGCCTTGCCGAGCGAGGGGAGCTTGCCGGTGAGGAGGGGCCTGCCGGGCAAGACGACGAGTCGAGCGAGCCCGCCGAGCAGGGTGTCGGGTCGAGCGAGCCCACCGAGCAGGGCGACGAGTCGAGCGAGCCCGCCGAGGATACGAGCGGCTCGCTGGAGATCGACTCCTCTTCCTCCTCATCTTCAGGCAGCTCGCCACCAGCAGAGCCTCCAGCTCCACTAAGAAGGCGTCTCTGCAAGGCCGGGGACGTAACGGAGCGGCAGACGGGTCAACAGCTGCCGAGCCGCGCGACACGCTCCATCGCGGCAAGCAAGGTTGCCGCAGGAGCACCTCGCGCATCTGCTGCAACTGGAGCGGGGTCTTCCAAGACTGCCGCTTCTGCTCCTGCCGCTTCTCAGGCCTCGGCGGCAGCCGGAGCGGGGTCCCCTCAGACCACCGCCACTCCTCCCGCCAAGCGGCCAAGGGAGCCCACTCCTCCGTCTCCTCGCGCCGGGCGTGAGCCGAACTTCGACTTCTTCGCGCTCAGCTCCGACGAGGAAGAAGAAGAGTAAGATTCTTGTTGTTCTTGCATTACTTCAATTCTTGCTGTTTTGTCTTGTATATCATTTGCCTCACTCTGAACCTGTTCCTTTTTTCAGAACTCTGGCCCAGAGGGCGGCAAAGAGAGCCAAGGTCCCGGTGATTGTCATCGAGGACGAGCCCACCGTGCCAGCAGGGGGTGCGCCTGAGACAAACTTGCCGGACCCGGCAACTGATCTCTAGAGCAGCCCCCAACGCAGCCCCCAACGTAAGTTTATGGTTTACTTTCCGCTATTAGGCGTGCAAGGGTGTTCTATCTTTGCTGACGTCTTGTTTGTTCATTTGTGTAGGAGCAGAGCAGCCACTCCAGGAGCGCCGAGAGACCGCCCTCGTCGTGCCATCTACTTCAACTACGCCGCCAAGGGAAAGCTCCCCGGCAAGGGAGAGTCCTCCGACAAGGGGGAGCTCTCCGGCGAGGGACAGTACCAGCGGCCCTCCGCCGGCGGGCACTACAACTACACCGCCAAGGGAGAGTTCCCCGGCAAGCAACCCCACCGAGGAGCCGGCTCGCGCAGGTAATCCCCTTGCTTCAATCTTCCCTTGGGTTTTTCTTCTTTTGATTCTTCTTTTTTTGATATTTGCTTGAATGTTTTTCTCCCCTTTCCGGCCGTTAGATCCATCTGCTGAGGAGCCGATGGAGACGGAGGTTGCTGATGAAGAGAACGCGCGCGGCAACACCGGCGACGCCGTTGCCATCGAAGAGGCGGCCGGTGCTGACGATCCCGCCGGCGACGAGGCCGCCAAGGCTGCCGCCGCAGCAGCTGGCGAGGGGTCCGGCGATCGCACTGACGGCTGTGTGGCCGCAGGAGCGTCAGGCGCTACACCGACCGCCGAGCCCTCCGCCGCTGCCGCAGCCCCAAGCTCCGAAGAGCCCGAGCCAGGCGCCTACTTAAAGGCCAGCGACGGCGTCTTCATCAAACTCCCTTGGGCCTCAAGCTCCAGGGCGCCGGTTGAGGGAGAAATCTTCGACGGAGAGGTGCTCGCCTCCGCCGGGCTGACGCTGGTCGACGGCCGAGCAGTAGCAGCGGCGACCCTGAGGAGGAGTGGCTGCTGCGGAAGCTGCTGTCGCTCTACCGCGCTCGGCATGCCAAGCTGGAGTCCCGCGAAGCGCTGTCCATAAAGGTGGGAGCCGACATTGAGAAGCGCGCGGAGGAGCTCCGGGACCTCAACCAGGCAGCTCTCCGTCCTTGGCAGAGGAGCGGGAGCAACTTGCCGAAGAGCAAACGGCCTTCTTCCTCGAGAAGGCCAAAGTCGAAGAGCAACAGCGGCTTGCCGCCGAGAAGCTATCCACGCGGGAGGGTGAGCTGGCGCAGCGGAAGGTCAACCTCGACAGCCACGAGGAGGAGATTGCCGCGCGCGAGCAATCACTTGGCGGGGCCCTCCAAGAAGCAAAGGACGCTGCCGCAGCTGCCAAGACCGCCAAGAAGGAACTGGAGGCGAAGGTGGCGCAGCTGGAGGCCGACCTCAAGGCGAGAGGTGAAGAGATCGCCGCGCTCAAGCTTGGGCGGGAGAAGGACGCCCACAGCCACTCAGAGCTGCAGGTTCATCTCGCTAAGAAGGGCAAGGAGCTTGCCGCCGCCAAGGAATCCAACGCTGATCTTGAGTTGAAGCTGACCACATTGACCAAGACGATGGACGGCGCCAAGGAGCGGGAGGCGGCCTTGAAGGAGGAGGTCAAGGCCGAGAAGGCGTTGCTGGCGAGTGCTGCTGTCACCCAGAACACCTTTAGGGAGACTGTGGAGCACTGGACGGAGGGTCTCGTCAATGCTGCCGCAGATATCGACAGGGAGCTCGCGCAACTAGGGGCGGAGTATCTCGGGTATTCCTCCGATGAGAACCTTCACCCCAGCACCAAGCTCACCCTGTTCTTCAGAGGCGTGGCGACGGCCCTCCAGCAACTCCGGGAGAGGATCCCAAAGCAGCTGGCGGACGAGTCCCGCAAGCTCTGCGCGGGAGCCCTTCAAAAGGTGTTCGTGAAGGTGGCCTTCTGCAATCCAGGCCTCAACCTCACCAACGTCCTCAAGTCCCTGCCATCGGACGCTGATCTGGACGCGCTCAAGGCCCTTGTCGCACCCATTGTGGACAAGGTGAGCGGGAACAAGAGGGTTGAGGGCGATCGCGTAGATTAGGCCGCCCGTTTTCTTCTTCTCTTGTCGCTGCTGGTCACGTTATGAGAACAATCTAGTTAGAGCTACGACAAGCTATTTTGTAATACAACTCTATTTTGGGTGATGGTTGCACTGTTATTTCCTTTACTTGACTCTTTACTTGACTCTTTCCTTTGTATGTTTCTGCCCTACGCTTTTAGGGAACTTGCCGGTGCGGGCACCTTAGCCGCGAGCGCTGAGTGCGGAACTTCAGCAGCCTACTGGCGGTGCCGTTACCGACAAGAAACCTTGTCGCAACTAGTCGCAGCTCACTTAAGTTGTTGAGAAAACTCGAAACAAAGTAAGGGCGCGACACTAGTCGCAGCACACTTAAGGTGTTAAGCGGACTCGAAACAAAGTAAGGGCGCAACTAGCTACGAGTTGGTTCCTCCGCACACAGGTTTTCCATACAAAGCACGGTCGTGCAAAGAAGATAACTTAAAAATTTAAAACTCTAGTTGCTCAAGCTTTGGCAACTTAGCTTTTCTGTTGTTTGCTTCCCGACAAGGCGAAACATTCTTGAATGGCGCCTGGTCCATACCACAATCTTCTCCTTCCCCCATGGCAAACTTGTGGGCGAGGGAACCTTCCTTTTCTTGAGAAAAAAGAAAGAAGAGAAAATACAGATATGGATCCTTAAGGCTCGTTATTGCTTACCGGGGGTAGGTGCTGCACAAAGTCAGATAACACATGCAAAAAAAATAAAAAGCATGAAATGTCAAGATGTGCGGAGCACATGAGCTTTACTGATGCACGGGGTCTACGCCCTGCTTTGTACAAAGGATTACATGCAACAGCGGCAAGACTTGTACAAAAGGTGGTTGCTGGCACGGGTCCGGGCAACCACGCCTTATGGGTAAAACTTACGAAGATGCTCAATGTTCCAGGAGTTGCTCACCGGAAAGCCATCTTCGGTCTCAAGGCTTACAGCGCCGGGCCTAGTGACTCGTTTCACCCGGTAAGGGCCTTCCCACTTCGACGTCAACTTGTTGGAATTCTTGGCGGACTAAACGCGCCGAAGAACAAGGTCGCCTTCCTCGAGACTTCTGGCGTTAACTTTGCGGCTATGGTAGCAGCGCAAAGCTTGCTGGTAGCGAGCAGCTCGTACAGCAGCCTGAAGACGGTCTTCCTCAAGGAGCAGCGCGTCGTCTTGTCGCAGCTGCTCTTACTCGAGCTCATCATAAGCGAGCACTCGAGGTGACCCGTATAGGAGTTCCATGGGGAGAACTGCCTCTGATCCATAGACTAGAGCAAAAGGTGTCTGTCCAGTGGCTCGATTTGGCGTCGTCCTGATCGACCAAAGAACCACCGGCAGCTCCTCGATCCAGTTCCTTCCGCACTTGTGCAACCTGTCGAAAGTTCTGGTCTTGAGGACACGCAGCACTTCAGCATTTGCCCGCTCCGCTTGACCGTTGCTTCTCGGGTGAGCAACAGAAGTGAAGCAGACCTTGGCGCCAAGGTCTTCGACGTACTGCATGAAGGTGCGGCTCGTGAATTGTGTACTGATACGTCCAAAACGTATCTATAATTTCTGCTTGCTCCATGCTTCTTTTGTGTGATATTGCTATTATATTTATGCACTTCTATACACTTTTGATCATATTTGGACTAACCTATTAACTCAGTGCACCCCAGTGCCAGTTTCTGTTTTCTGCTGTTTTTGTATTTCAGGTTTTCCCATTACTTAAATTGCCAGAAAAATTCCGGGAAAAATATATAAAAAATCAGCGCTCCAGAAGCTTCCACGCGCCAGAAGTGGGGCCAGAGGGGAGCCAGGGGCAGCCCAGGCGGCCTTCCCACGCGGCCCCCCTCCTGGCCGCGCCGGGGGGGCGCCTGGGCCTCCCTCTCCGCCTCTGGTGACCCCCTTTGGCATATATTTACCTCGCGTCCCGAAACCCTCGAGGACGGAAACCCTTTTTATGATCTCGTCTCTGTTCCGCCGCCGCCGCGCTTCCAAGATCGGGAGCACCAGGAGAACTCTTCCCGGCACCCTGCCAGAGGGGAGAACCACCACCGGGAGCTTCTCCACCACCATGGACGCCTCCCGGATGAGTTGTGAGTAGTCCCCCTTGGACCATGGGTCCATGACCAGTAGCTATGTGATGTTCTCCTCCCCTCTTTGTTCTTCATCGATTAGACCTCGTGAGCTGCCCTACATGATCGAGGCACATATGTAATCTTTATGCTGTTGGTATGCTGAGTTTGCTGGGATCCCATGGATTATGAGATTATGTTCAGATTGTGTGTGAGTAATAATATTTGATTCACCTCTTTTATATTTATGTTCTTGAGTAATTCTTGCATGTTCTCCGTTGCTATTTATTGCTTTGGCCGAGTAGTAGGTAGTAACTCCAGGAGGGAACGTTATGCTTGATTGTGGGTTCATGCCCCTCGGTGACTAGCTTGAGTGACAGAAACATGAGTCTAGGGGATGTGTTGTTGTCACAAGGGGGAAAACAACGGTGCTTGTACTTGCGGGTGCAAGGATTGTTTACTTTACGCAAAGTTCTTTTAATGCAGTTGTCTGTTGCTTTGAGTTTACACTTTGGGTGGGACTCGCAACTTAATACCAGCGAGATGTTCTGGATAGATATCTCAAGGTGGATGATTAGTAGTAGATGCAGATGAATTTCGGTCTACTTGCCTTGGCGTACCGCCCATGCTTTTGAGCCTCTACCTTTCTTTGCAGCATAGTTAGCATTGGTTTGCGCACATAATCCTGTCAATTGCCTAGCTGTAATTTGTTTACCTCGCTTAGCTGTTTTATCGTCTTTTGGGAGAGAGACATCACTAGTGAACATCATGGGACCCCGGTCCATATTACCATCATTGATCACACCCGTTATTTACTTCCTATTCTTATTTCCTAGTTGCAGTCATATCTATCACTATTATCTCTTGCGTTTGATCCTTTGTAAACGACAAGGCCGGAGGGATTGACAACCTCTCTGTACTCGTTGGGAGCAAAGTTATTTGTATCTGTGTGCAGGTCCTGTCAAGCGAAAGTGCTGGCGCTATTGACACCTTCTTGTCGACCCTCAAAGTCTCACGGGATTCGATCCTTGGTATCTTTGCCAAGGGAAATTTTCCGCTACGCTACATCTCAAACCTTCCACTTGGGGTAACCAACGAGGGGCGAGAAGCCATCATGTACCGTTGTCGGTGATGATCCTGTTAGGGATTCCGAAGCGGCAAACAATCGACCTGAAGAACTTGACTGCTGACTGTGCGGCCACCTTCCTCACTGCTTCCACTTCCGGCCACTTTGTGCACTTGTCGATTGCGACGTACAAGTACTCAAAGCCCCCGGCTGCGCGGGGAAAGGGGCCGAGGATGTCGAGCCCCCAGACCGAAAATGGCTAGGATAAAGGGATCGTCTGGAGAGCTTGAGCTGGTTGGTGTATCTGCTTGGAATGGAACTGGCACGCTTCACACTTGGTCACTTGTGCAGTTGCATCCTAGAGGGCTGTAGGCCAAAAGAAACCTTGACGGAATGCTTTGCCGGCAAGTGCTCTTGCGCCAATGTGGTGACCACATATGCCTCCATTTATTTCTGCCAACAGCTTCTGTCCGTCTTCCCGGTGAATACACTTCAATTTCACACCGTTGAGTCTTCTTCTGTATAGTGTGTTGTCAACAAACTAGTACATACTTGACTGTCGGGCTACTCTTTCCGCTTCTTCTTGCTCTTCGGGAAGTTCTCCTGCCTGAAGGAAACGGACAATCTGATGTGCCCATGCTGGAGCTTGTGGCTCGACAACAAGGACTAAAGGCACATCTGCTGCTGCGGGAACATCCGCTTCTACGGCGAGGACCTGCGGCTCAGCCGGAGCTTGATGTTCCCCGGCAGGCTTGCCGGAGCAAAACTTGTCGGGAGCGTCTGCTTCAACGGAACAAACCCTAGGGCTTGCCGGAGCAGACTGCCCCTCAGCACTCTTGGTGTTGATCTTGGGGACCTTCTTGGCGGCGGCTTCAGGAAGCTCTGCCGGAAAATAGTCACCAGAAATCAACTTCCTCTTCTTGCTCTGTCCAGTTGAAGGCGTTACGGATGGTTGAGTCAGCTTGAGCACAAAGATCCCTGGTTCCACAGGTAACTTAAGTGCGGCGCACTTTGACAGGCCATCGGCAATGTCGTTCTGAGCTCTTGGGACATGCTCCATCTGCAGGCCGTCAAAGTGCTCTTCAAGCTTTCTCACTCCATCAACGTAAGCTTCCATCAACGGACTCTGATAATTCTTGTTCACTTGGCGGACGACAAGCTGCGAGTCACCCCTGATAATGTGCTTCTTGATCCCAAGGTCTGCCGCGATCCTGAGACCGGCAAGCAAACCTTCATACTCTGCAGTATTGTTTGTTGCTTGCTCCTTGGGAAAGTGCATCTGGACTACGTATTTGAGGTGCTCTCCGGTGGGTGCGAAAAGCAGCACGCCAGCACCTGCGCCTTGCAGCCAGAAGGCACCATCAAAGTACATCAGCCACTCTTTGCTTGCTTCCTTGACGGGGATGCTTGTTTCTGGAATTTCTTCATCTGGTGTCGGTGTCCACTCTACTATGAACTCTGCCAATGCTCTGCTTTGGATAGTTGAAGTGCTTTCAAACTTGAGGCCAAAGCTTGACAGTTCCAGTGCCCACTCAACAATCCTGCCTGTTGCTTCTGGATTCTGCAGTATCCTCTTCAGCGGAAAGCGAGTGATAACTGTTATCTCATGTGCTTGGAAGTAATGGCGTAGCTTTCTCGAGGCCATGAGAAGGCCGAAAAGCAATTTCTGCACACCAGAGTACCTTGACCTAGCCCCCTGTAGAAGGGAGCTGACAAAGTAAACTGGGCGATGCACCATTTTCTTCCGTATCTCCTCTTGTGCCTGCGCAGATCCATCTTTGTCGGAACCAGAGCTTGTCGGGGAAGCCCCCTGCTTGTTGTTGGGCGCGCCTGCCGCGGTTGCTAGCTCATCATCTGCCTCCCTCTCTGCTACTAACGCAGCACTAACCACTTGATTCGTTGCCGCTAGATACAACAGCAACTTCTCTTATGGCTTAGGTGCGACAAGTATTGGAGTGGAGGATAGGTACCTCTTCAAGTCTTGCAGCACAGCCTCCGCTTCCGGAGTCCATTTCATTGGACCTGCCTTTTTCAAAATTTTGAAAAACGGCAGGGCGCGCTCAGCAGACTTAGAGATAAACCTGCTAAGAGCAGCCACGCAACCGGCAAGTCTTCGCACATCATTGACGCGCTTTGGTGCTTCAATTTGCTCAATGGCCTTGATCTTGTCGGGATTGGCTTCAATTCCCCTCTGAGACACGAAGAACCCGAGAAGCTTGCCAGAAGGGACTCCAAACACACACTTCTCGGGGTTGAGCTTGAGCTGGATCTTGCACAGATTTGCAAAGGTCTCGTCTAAATCTTGAATCAGGGTTGCCCTGTCCTTGCTCTTGACCACTATGTCATCCATGTATGCTTCTACATTTCTGTGAATTTGTGGCTCAAAATCTGTATGGACTACCCTTGCAAATGTTGAACCAACATTCTTCAAACCAAAAGGCATTCGTATGAAGCAGTACGTGCCACGTGGAGTAATGAATGCGGTCTTCTCCTCATCCTCTTCTGCCATGAAGATCTGATGGTATCCTGAGTATGCGTCAAGAAATGAAAGCAGGTCTCATCCGGCCGTGGAGTCAACAATCTGGTCAATGCGCGGCAAGGGAAATGGCTCTTTGGGACAAGCTTTATTGACATCGGTGAAGTCGATACAAATCCTCCATTTCCCGTTTGCCTTGCGCACGACTACAAGATTGGCCAACCACGTAGGATGGAGCACTCCTTTGACAAGGCCTGCTGCTTCCAACTTCTTGATTTCTTCTACGATGAATTCTTGGCGCTCCACAGCTTGCTTCCTGACTTTCTGCTTGACGGGCCGCACATGAGGATAGACGGCAAGATGGTGCTCAATTACTTTCCTGGGAACACCAGGGATGTCAGACGGTTGCCACGCAAACACGTCGACGTTCGCCCGCAGGAAAGCAATGAGCGCGCTTTCCTATTTAGGGTCAAGTGTGGCACTGATGGTGAAAGTACCACCAGTGCCGTCCTCCTTGGCGGACACCTTCTTGGTCTCTGGCGGAGCTGCCATCGTCTTCTTACACTTGCCGGTGGAGCTCGATGGTGCGTCCTCGACGGTAGCGCAGCACTCCGAAGAGGTGCGCTTGCCGGAGTGGGCATCAGAGCTCTTGCCGGACTTGGGCTTCTTCTTCCCCCCGGGATCTTCAGCGGCAAGTGTCTTGCTATCTGTTGCGGCTGCTGCTTCCCGATAGATCTTGTCAGCGCAGATAAGGGCATCCTTCTTGTCGCCAGGGACAGAGATGACGCTTATCGGGCCTGGCATCTTCAGCATGTTGTAGGCGTAGTGAGAGGCTGCCATGAACTTGGCGAGTACTGGACGGCCAAGTATCCCATTGTAAGGCAATGGAAAATCAGCAACGTCAAAAGTGACCCTCTCTGTCCTGAAGTTCAGCTCGCCGCCAAATGTCACTGGCAACGCGATCTTCCCCTTCGGCTTGCTCCTTCCCGGGTTGATTCCTTGGAATGTGCCGGTCTCTTTGAGCTCGCTGTCAGGGATCTGGAGTTTCTGGAGTACAGCGGAGGAGATCAGGTTCAAGCCGGCCCCGCCGTCAACTAGCATCTTAGTGACCTTGAGGTTGCGGATAGTTGGTGAAACCAACATCGTCAAGCACCCAACCGAAGTTGTGCGATCAGGGTGGTCCTCCATATCAAAGATGATAGGCGTGCTGGACCATTTCAGAAGCTTGCGCGATTCAACAGGTGGTTCTGCTGCTTTAACTTCCCGCACCCACTGCTTGAGTTGGCGGTGCGAAGTATGCACAGAAGCACCGCCGTCAACGCACAAGACCTCTGTGGCTTTCTGGAACTCCTGCTCACTGTTCTCGACGTCATCCATATCTTCATCGTCGTCGTCGTTGTCGCGGCCGCGGGGAGGTCTGTCTCCTTGCCGCTGCTTGTCCTTGCCGCGGCGTCCTCCCCGGCCGTTGAATGACCGCTTCTTGCCAGATCCTCCATCACCACCTTGGGCCTTCTCCTTGTCGCGTCGCTCGTATTCAGCTTTTTGCTGCTCAACAACCTGCTCGACCCTCTTGCAGTTCTGGAGGTCATGGCCCTTGGTGTGGTGGATCTTGCAGTACTGCTTGTCGGTGCCGTCCTGCTTGTCGGCGGCCGCCACAGCCTGGCAGTTGGTGCATGCGGCAGTCTCCTTGCCGGAGCTACCAACCTTGGCTTTCTCGGCGCCACCTCCGTTGCCGGACTACTCAACGACTAGCACATCTTTGCTTTTCTTCTTCATGTTGTTCCGCCGCCGGTTTTTCTTTGCCGGGGCGGCAACCTCACTGTCAGATCCTCCTGCTCCTGTATCCTCTCCGAGGAGTTTCCTCCCCTCCTCAGCACGTGCACACTTGTCGGCCAGGGCATACAGCTCACTAACGTCCCTGATCTTGCACATCACCATTTCCTCCCTCATCCTGCAGCGTGGACATCTAGGATGTTGTGCTGTACACGGCTGAATCTCTGGATATACTTGCGCAGGGGTTCTCCTTCCTTCTGGGCGAGCAGATGAAGGTCACTTTCTTGGCCACGAGGTTTGTGGCCGCCTGTAAAGGCGCCGACAAACTGATGGCACAGGTCATCCCAGGAGGATATAGAGTTTTTCGGCAAGTGCGTGAGCCAGGACCTGACGTTGGATTTGAGCACCAGCGGGAAGTAATTGGCAAGGATCTTGTCGTCACGCCCCCCGACAGCTTGCACCGCAATGGTGTAGATGCTGAGGAACTCCGACGGATGCGTCTTGCCGTCGTACTTCTCTGGTACGTCTGGCTTGAAGTTCTTCATGCTGGGCCACTGGACTTGCCGCGGCTCACGAGTAAACGCAGGACAACCTACCGCATACAGCAAGTCGCCTGGTTCCCCTGGCGCATGCATGTCGACAGCGGGCCCAGCGCGCTGGTCTGATTGACGCTGCGCTTCTCTTCGGCGCTCGATGCGAGTACGAGCATCTTCTTGTTGTCGTTCGTGGAGAACTTGGCGCTGATCGCGACGAGCTCGTGGATCTGATGACATGGTGGAGTCGTCGTCGATGTTGATCCGGCGAGTTGGCGATCTTGGCCTTCGGGGTGGAGAGTGCATGGTGGTTGCACCCCCACCGGTCTTGTCGCCATCGGCCCGTGCCTGGCTGACTTGCTGCGGCTGCGATGTGCTCGGCTGCCGTGGAGTGTCGCCGTTGGCGAAGGTGATGAGACTCTGAATGGTGGCCCTCCAGTCGTCGGCCTTGTCTGCCGCTGGAGGGAAATCTAAGAGCAATTGAGCTCGTGCCAAAGCTTCTGCTGGAGTGGCGGGTAGCGGTGGCGAACGGTGCGAGGAGCGGGATATGCTCGGACTTCTAACTACGTTAGAAGGAGCAATATCCCGTCTAGGCGACCGTGCCTTGCTCGTGCCAGCATGTTGGCGTGCATGCTGGTCTTGAGCATCCCGAGATCCACCTGCTCGATCTTGGTCCAGCAAACGTATGGTACCATGAGTACCACGACGCTGCTGGTCCCGGGCCTCCTGAGATGGGTGCGGTGCATGCACGGACGCCGAGGTCTTGGAGTGCGCCCGGTCGTTGTGGGAGTCGACTACGCCGCCGATGAGCAGTGCGGCTTTGTCCTTGGACTTGGCGACACCGTGAGCTCCCTCGTTGGCGTCCGTTCTTCCGACGGCGTCTACCTCACCAGCCGTTGGCTCCGGCGGTGGTGGGTTCGACGCGGACGGAACAGCTGCCTCCGAAGCCTTCTTCTTCGGCGGCATGTCGATGAAGATGTTGAAGATCTAGCTCGTGTGAACGCCGGATCAGGTTCACACAACCTCGATGCACCCCTACCTGGCGCGCCAAAGATGTCGGGGAAACTGATCCACCCACGAACACCTATGGGGACGGAGCCCCTTTCGGTACGGCAGGGGGCGGAGATCGCACGAAGATCAGATCGAGGCGAGGCACACGAGCAGTTTACCCAGGTTCGGGCCGCACGGATGCGTAAAACCCTACTCCTGCTTTGTGGTTTGTATTGAGTTCTTGGCTCGGGAGCGCTGGGAGCTACAGTACACACCAACAGCTAACGGGACCGAGCGTGAGAGTGTTCCAATCCTCCTCTACGTTCCGCATGGGCCTCCTTTTATATGCTTAAGGGGTCACCGACAGGTGGCAACGCAGTTGAGGGTGAAACTGGAAAAAGATTGCGGTGGGTACACCTACTTGTACAGTGTTCCATACCTAACCCTGACGGGAGGGTACAAGGGCATTAATTGCCCATCGATGTCGCCCAAACAGTGCAAAAAGGGGTCGTCAGGGGCGCCACCGTTCGCCACGATGGCAATCTTGTCAGCGCTACTTGCCACCGCGTACCCCTGGCTGCACAGCCTCCCGCCACGTACGCCTGGAAGGGTCCCAGAGTGACACGTGGGTGGATGCGCTGGAGCGCTGGTACAGGGTGGCAGCTTGCCGCGGCAAGCACCTTGCCGCGGTCGTTGTCTTGTCACGTCCGGGAGCTTGTCGCTCACCGGGCCTAGCCGGGACGCGTGGCGCTTCGCGGCAAGTTCCTTGAGATGCCTTGGTTGGCCTTCCTGGCAAGCTCCTCTTGCCGGGGTCTTGTCTCCTTGGCTTGAATACTTTGTTCTTGAATGGCTCCAAAGGAACCACGGAGGACCTTGGCGGTCGCCCGGCAAGCCTTGCCGCGGGGCGCTACGACTGCCCATGCACAAGTTCGGGATACTAGGATACCCCTCCTCTAGTACACCGACATAGTTCAACTCTAGTGTAAAATTATTTTTACTAGCTTATAGAGCTAGTTCAACTCTAGTGTAAAATTATTTGTACTAGGTTATATAGGTAGTTCAACTCAAGTGTAAAATTATTCGAACTAGCATATAAAGATAGTTCAACTCTAGTGTAATTTTTGTGTACTAGGTTATAGAGGTAGTGCAACTCTATTGTAAAATTATTTGTACTAGCTTATAGAGCTAGTGCAACCCTGGTATAAAATTACTTGAACAAGATTAGAGAGCTAGTTCAAGACTACTGTAAAATTATTTGAACTAGGTTATAGAGCTAGTTCAATTGTAGTGTAAAATTATTTGTACTAGCTTATTGATCTAGTTCAAATCTAGTGTAAAATTATTTGTACTAGCTTATAGAGCTAGTTCAACTCTAGTGTAAAATTATTTGAACTAGGTTATAGAGATAGTTCAAGTCTAGTGTAAATTATTTGAACTCGAATATAGAGATAGTTCAACTCTAGTGTAAAATTATTTGTACTAGCTTATATAGCTAGTTTAACTCTAGTGTAAAATAATTTGTACTAGGTTATAGAGCTAGTTCAAATCTAGTTTAAAATTATTTGTACTAGGTTATATAGCTAGTTCAGCTCAAGTGTAAAATTATTCGAACTAGCATATAAAGATTATTCAACTTTAGTGTAATTTTTTTGTACTAGGTTATAGAGTTAGTGCAACTCTAGTGTAAAATTATTTGTACCAGGTCATATAGCTAGTTTAACTCTAGTGTAAAATTATTTCAACTAGGTTGTAGAGCTCGTTCAATTCTAGTGTAAAATTATGTGTACTACCTTATAGATCTATTTCAACTCTAGTGTAAAATTATTTGTACTCGCTTATAGATCTAGTTCAACTCTAGTGTAAAATTATTTGTACTAGCTTATAGAGCTAGTTCAACTCTAATGTAAAATTACTTGAACTAGGTTATATTGCTAGTTCATGTCTAGTGTAAAATTATTTGAACTTGGTTATAGAGCTAGTTCAACTGTAGTGTAAAGTTATTTGTACTAGCTTATAGATCTAGTTCAACTCTAGTGTAAAATTATTTGTACTAGCTTATGGATCTAGTTCAACTTTAGTGTAAAATTATTTGTACTAGCTTATAGAGCTAGTTCAACTCTGGTGTAAAATTATTTGTACTAGCTTATAGATCTAGTTCAACTCTAGTGTAAAATTATTCGTACTAGGTTATATAGGTAGTTCAGCTCAAGTGTAAAATTATTCGAACTAGCATATAAAGATAGTTCAACTCTAGTGTAATTTTTTTGTACAAGGTTATAGAGCTAGTGCAACTCTAGTGTAAAATTATTTGTACTAGCTTATAGAGCTAGTGCAACTCTGGTGTAAATTTACTTGAACAAGATTAGAGAGCTAGTTCAAGACTACTGTAAAATTATTTGAACTAGGTTATAGAGCTAGTTCAATTGTAGTGTAAAATTATTTGTACTAGCTTATAGATCTTGTTTGTCGGGGAGACTGATCCACCCACGAACACCTATGGGGATGGAGCTCCTTTCGGTACGGTAGGGGGCGGAGATCGCACGAAGAGCAGATCGAGGCGAGGCACATGAGCAGTTTACCCAGGTTCGGGCCGCACGGATGCGTAAAACCCTACTCCTGCTTTGTGGTTTGTATTGAGTTCTTGGCTCGGGAGCGCTGGTAGCTACAGTACACACCAGCAGCTAACGGGACCGAGCGTGAGAGTGTTCCAATCCTCCTCTACGTTGCATATGGGCCTCCTTTTATATTCTTAAGGGGTCACCGACAGGTGGCAACGCAGTTGAGGGTAAAACTGGAAAAAGATTGCGGTGGGTACACCTACTTGTACAATGTTGCATACCTAACCCCGACGGCAGGGGACAAGGGCATTAAATGCCCATCGACGTCGCCCAAACTGTGCAAAAAGGGGCTGTCAGGGGCGCCACCGTTCGCCACGATGGCAATCTTGTCAGCGCCGCTTGCCACCGCGTACCCCTGGCTGCACAGCCTCCCGCCACGTACGCCTGGAAGGGTCCAAGAGCGACACGTGGATGGATGCGCTGGAGCGCTGGTACAGGGTGGCAGCTTGCCGCGATCATTGTCTTGTCGCGTCCGGGAGCTTGTCGCTCACCGGGCCTTGCCGGGACGCGTGGCGCGTCGTGGCAAGTTCCTTGAGATGTCTTGGTTGGCCTTCCCGGCAAGCTCCTCTTGCCGGGGTCTTGTCTCCTTGGCTTGAATACTTTGTTCTTGAATGGCTCCAAAGGAACCACGGAGGACCTTGGCGGTCGCCCGACAAGCCTTGCCGCGGGGCGCTGCGACTGCCCGTGCACAAGTTCGGGATACTAGGGTAACCCTACTCTAGTACACCGACAGGAGCCCCCGGGCCTGGGCCATAGACGGTGCCGAGCGCTGTTGGGCCAGGCCCAAAACAGTGCACCGGCACGCGCGGCCTGAGGCACACCGTATCTTACTCCGTATCCACCGCGCCCTCCCTTAACGACACGCGTTAACTGCGGCGTCGTGGGAGAGATCGTGGGCGGTTTCTTTATTCGGAAATGTGGAACGTCCACCCCCTCCCTCCTTATAAGCAGGGGAAACAGGGGCAGTTCGTCCATTCGCCCGTTGCTACTTCAACCTCGAAAGCCTCCGCCGCTCCCCTTCTTCCAAAGACGAAAGAGAGCAGCGCTCCGCCCCCCCATCTCCACCAGCACTACCAGCACCATCGACCTCCCTCACCGCTTCCACCATGGCTCCGAAAGGCTAGAAGGGGAAGGCCGCGAAGTCGGCCGTGGCGCTGCGGCTCGCGGCGCTGCGAAAGGCGCGGGCTGTCTTCCCTCCCAAGCTTGCCGCGAGGAAGCTGAGGGAGAACTACTACCTCTTCTGGTCGGGGGAAACGCGGGCGCATCCGCGCACCAAGGTACTCCCAGCCGTTGCTTGCAAAATGGCTCCGAACGGATATGCGTTCTTCGCCTTGTTCTTCTACAGCGGGCTCTGCCCGCCTTTCTCTGAATTCTTCTGCGACATTATGAACACCTACAGGTTCCACCTCCTTGACTTCACCCCCAACGCCGTTCTGACCATGGCAGTTTTCGCACAGCTCTGCGAAAACTTTATCGGAGTCTTCCCAAATGTAGCCCTTTTCCGCCACTTCTTTATGCCTCGAGTCGAGAGAGGAGAGCCTTTGTCCGGCGGAGTCTCCTGGATCTCGAGGGCCCATAAGAAGGAAGCTTATCTAGAGGGAGAGCTCCGCAACAAATGGGAGGAATGGACAACCAATTGGTGTTGGATTGTAGAGGAGAACCAGCAGCCATTTACCGCCCGGCGCCAAGCCCTAGTAGTGCGCGGCAACGATTGGAGCGACCTGGCCCAGGAAGGCGGTAGGCTGAAGATTGCCACTGCCCTGATCCGACGCCTCAGGCTTGCCGGGCTCACTGTAGGCGCAGTTGGCGCAGATTTCCTTCGCCGCCGCATTGACCCCATGCAGGAGAGGAAGAGGCCCGCCTGGGAGTTCGAGAACGCGGCGGATATCATGAGGCTGGGCCCGGGCCTCAACTTCAACTTCACTGTCCTGGAGCTCAACGCGATGCTCCAGGAGCTGTTCAAGTATGACCCCGATCATCCCAAAGTGTTCAGGTTGCCGAGGGGGGGTCGTCCCGCTGTGCAACAACTCCGCGCTCAGCCGCATCCGCGCAATGATGCCGTTGTGCGACTCTCATGGGATTGACCCAACTTGGCAAGAGCCTGCCGACGACACCGTGCAGGAGTTCTTCGACAACTTAGAAGAAGTGCCGATTCGCTCCGACGAGAAGAAGGGCCTCACCCGCGACACCACCGATAAGGAGATGGCGTACATCGCCACTAGGCTCGAAGAGGCGGCGGCAGCCGCGGCCGCGGGCGAGTTCGGATTCACCGTGGAGGAGGCGGATGCGGCAAAGGCGGCAAGCCTTGCCGAGCGAGGGGAGCTTGCCGGCGAGGAGGCGCCTGCCGGGCAAGACGACGAGTCGAGCGAGCCCGCCGAGCAGGGTGTCGGGTCGAGCGAGCCCACCGAGCAGGGCGACGAGTCGAGCGAGCCCGCCGAGGATACGAGCGGCTCGCTGGAGATCGACTCCTCTTCCTCCTCATCTTCAGGCAGCTCGCAACCAGCAGAGCCTCCAGCTCCACCAAGAAGGCGTCTCTGCAAGGCCGGGGACGTAACGGAGCGGCAGACGGGTCAACAGCTGCCGCGCCGAGCGACACGCTCCACCGCGGCAAGCAAGGTTGCCGCAGGAGCACCTCGCGCATCTGCTGCAACTGGAGCGGGGTCTTCCAGGACTGCCGCTTCTGCTCCTGCCGCTCCTCAAGCCTCGGCGGCAGCCGGAGCGGGGTCCCCTCAGACCACCACCACTCCTCCCGCCAAGCGGCCAAGGGAGCCCACTCCTCCGTCTCCTCGCGCCGGGCGTGAGCCGAACTTCGACTTCTTCGCGCTCAGCTCCGACGAGGAAGAGGAAGAGTAAGATTCTTGTTGTTCTTGCATTGCTTCAATTCTTGCTGTTTGGTCTTGTATCTCATTTGCCTCACTCTGAACCTGTTCCTTTTTTCAGAACTCTGGCCCAGTGGGCGGCAAAGAGAGCCAAGGTCCCGGTGATTGTCATCGAGGACGAGCCCACCGTGCCAGCAGGGGGTGCGCCTGAGACAAACTTGCCGGACATGGCAACTGATCTCTAGAGCAGCCCCCAACGCAGCCCCCAGCGTAAGTTTATGGTTTACTTTCCGCTATTAGGCGCGCAAGAGTGTTCTATCTTTGCTGACGTCTTGTTTGTTCATTTGTGTAGGAGCAGAGCAGCCACTACAGGAGCGCCCAGAGACCGCCCTCGTCGTGCCATCTGCTTTAACTACGCCGCCCAGGGAAAGCTCCCCGGCAAGGGTTTCCCCGGCAAGGGAGAGTCCTCCGACAAGGGGGAGCTCTCCGGCGAGGGACAGTACCAGCGGCCCTCCGCCGGCGGGGACTACAACTACACCGCCAAGGGAGAGTTCCCCGGCAAGGAACCCCACCGAGGAGCCGGCTTGCGCAGGTAAACCCCTTGCTTCAAACTTCCCTTGGGTTTTTCTTCTTTTGATTCTTCTTTTTTGGATATTTGCTTGACTGTTTTTCTCCCTTTTCCGGCCGTCAGATCCATCTGCTGCGGAGCCGATGGTGACGGAGGTTGCTGATGAAGAGAACGCGCGCGGCAACACTGGCGACGCCGTTGCCACCGAAGAGGCGGCCGGTGCTGACGATCCCGCCGGCGACGAGGCCACCAAGGCTGCCGCCGCAGCAGCTGGCGAGGGGTCCGGCGATCGCACTGACGGATGTGAGGCCGCAGGAGCGTCAGGCGCTACACCGACCACCGAGCCCTCCGCCGCTGCCGCAGCCCCAGGCTCCGAAGAGCCCGAGCGAGGCGCCTACTTAAAGGCCAGCGACGGCGTCTTCATCAAACTCCCTTGGGCCTCAAGCTCCAGGGCGCCGGTTGAGGAAGAAATCTTTGACGGAGAGGTGCTCGCCTCCGCCGGGCTGACGCTGGTCGACGGCTGAGCAGCAACAGCGGCGACCCTGAGGAGGAGCGGCTGCTGCGGAAGCTGCTGTCGCTCTACCGCGCTCGGCAGGCCAAGCTGGAGTCCCGCGAAGCGCTGGCCGTAAAGGTGGGAGCCGACATTGAGAAGCGCGCGGAGGAGCTCCGGGACCTCAACCAGGCAGCTCTCCGGTCCTTGGCAGAGGAGCGGGAGCAACTTGCCGAAGAGCAAACGGCCTTCTTCCTCGAGAAGGCCAAAGTCGAAGAGCAACAGCGGCTTGCCGCCGAGAAGCTATCCACGCGGGAGGGTGAGCTGGCGCAGCGGAAGGTCAACCTCGACAGCCACGAGGAGGAGATTGCCGCGCGCGAGCAATCACTTGGCGGGGCCCTCCAGGAAGCAAAGGACGCTGCCGCAGCTGCCAAGACCGCCAAGAAGGAACTGGAGGCGAAGGTGGCGCAGCTGGAGGCCGACCTCAAGGCGAGAGGTGAAGAGATCACCGCGCTCAAGCTTGAGCGGGAGAAGGACGCCCATAGCCACTCAGAGCTGCAGGTTCGTCTCACCAAGAAGGGCAAGGAGCTTGCCGCTGTCAAGGACTCCAACGCTGATCTTGAGTTGAAGCTGACCACATTGACCAAGACGTTGGACGGCGCCAAGGAGCGGGAGGCGGCCTTGAAGGAGGAGGTCAAGGCCGAGAAGGCGTTGCTGGCGAGTGCTGCTGTCACCCAGAACACCTTTAGGGAGACTGTGGAGCACCGGACGGAGGGTCTCGTCAATGCTGCCGCAGATATCGACAGTGAGCTGACGCAACTAGGGGCGGAGTATCTCGGGTATTCCTCCAATGAGAACCTCCACCTCAGCACCAAGCTCACCCTGTTCTTCAGAGGTGTGGCGACGACCCTCCAGCAACTCCGGGAGAGGATCCCAAAGCAGCTGGCGGACGAGTCCCGCAAGCTCTGCGCGAGAGCCCTTCAAAAGGTATTCGTGAAGGTGGCCTTCCGCAATCCAGGCCTCAACCTCACCAACGTCCTCAAGTCCCTGCCATCGGACGCTGATCTGGACGCGCTCAAGGCCCTTGTCGCACCCATTGTGGACAAGGTGAGCGGGATCAAGAGGGTTGAGGGCGATCGCGTAGATTAGGCCGCCCGTTTTCTTCTTCTCTTGTCGCTGTTGTGCACGTTATGAGAACAATCTAGTTAGAGCTGCGACAAGCTATTTTGTAATACAACTCTATTTTGGGTGATGGTTGCACTGTTATTTCCTTTACTTGACTCTTTCCTTTGTATGTTTCTGCCCTACGCTTTTAGGGAACTTGCCGGTGTGGGCACCTTAGCCGCGAGCGCTGAGTGCGGAACTTCAGCAGCCTGCTAGCGGTGCCGTTACCGACAAGAAACCTTGTCGCAACTAGTCGCAGCTCACTTAATTTGTTGAGAAAACTCGAAACAAAGTAAGGGCGCGACACTAGTCGCAGCACACTTAAGCTGTTGAGCGGACTCGAAACAAAGTAAGGGCGCAACTAGCTATGAGTTGGTTCCTCCGCGCACAGGTTTTCCATGCAAAGCACGGTCATGCAAAGAAGATAACTTAAAAATTTAAAATTCTAGTTGCTCAAGCTTTGGCAACTTAGCTTTTCTGTTGTTTGCTTCCCGGCAAGGCGAAACTTTCTTGAACGGCGCCTGGTCCATACCACTATCTTCTCCTTCCCCCCTGGCAAACTTGTGGGCAAGGGAACCTTCCTTTTCTTGAGAAAAAAGAAAGAAGAGAAAATACAGATATGGATCCTTAAGGCTCGTTATTGCTTACCGGGGGTAGTTGCTGCACAAAGTCAGATAACACATCCAAAAAAATAAAAAGCATGAAATGTCAAGATGTGCGGAGCACATGAGCTTTACTGATGCACGGGGTCTGCGCCCTGCTTTGTACAAAGGATTACATGCAACAGCGGCAAGACTTATACAAAAGGTGGTTGCTGGAACGGGTCCGGGCAACCACGCCTTATGGGTAAAACTTACGAAGATGCTCAATGTTCCAGGAGTTGCTCACCGGAAAGCCATCTTCGGTCTCAAGGCAGACAGCGTCGGGCCTAGTGACTCGTTTCACCCGGTAAGGTCCTTCCCACTTCGGCGTCAACTTGTTGGAATTCTTGGCGGACTGAATGCGCCGAAGAACAAGGTCGCCTTCCTCGAGACTTCTGGCGTTAACTTTGCGGCTATGGTAGCGGCGCAAAGCTTGCTGGTAGCGAGCAGCTCGTACAGCAGCCTGAAGACGGTCTTCCTCAAGGAGCAGCGCGTCGTCCTGTCGCAGCTGCTCTTACTCGAGCTCATCATAAGCGAGCACTCGAGGTGACCCGTATAGGAGTTCCATGGGGAGAACTGCCTCTGCTCCATAGACTAGAGCAAAAGGTGTCTGTCCAGCGGCTCGATTTGGCGTCGTCCCGATCGACCAAAGAACCACCGGCAGCTCCTCGATCCAGTTCCTTCCGCACTTGTGCAACCTGTCGAAAGTTCTGGTCTTGAGGACACGCATCACTTCAGCATTTGCCCGCTCCGCTTGACCGTTGCTTCTCGGGTGAGCAACAGAAGTGAAGCAGACCTTGGCGCCAACGTCTTGGACGTACTGCATGAAGGTGCGACTCGTGAATTTTGTACTGATACGTCCAAAACGTATCTATAATTTCTGCTTGCTCCATGCTTCTTTTGTGTGATATTGCTATTATATTTATGCACTTCTATACACTTTTGATCATATTTGGACTAACCTATTAACTCAGTGCACCCCAGTGCCAGTTTCTGTTTTCTGCTGTTTTTGTATTTCAGGTTTTCCCATTACTTAAATTGCCAGAAAAATTCCGGGAAAAATATATAAAAAATCAGCACTCCAGAAGCTTCCACGCGCCAGAAGTGGGTCCAGAGGGGAGCCAGGGGCAGCCCAGGAGGCCTTCCCACGCGGCCCCCCTCTTGGCCGCGCCGGGGGGGCGCCTGGGCCCCCCTCTCTGCCTCTGGTGACCCCCTTTGGCATATATTTACCTCGCGTCCGGAAACCCTCGAGGACGGAAACCCTTTTTACGATCTCGTCTCCGTTCCGCCGCCACCGCGCTTCCAAGATCGGGAGCACCAGGAGAACTCTTCCCGGCACCCTGCCAGAGGGGAGAACCACCACCGGGAGCTTCTCCACCACCATGGACGCCTCCCGGATGAGTTGTGAGTAGTCCCCCTTGGACCATGGGTCCATGACCAGTAGCTATGTGATGTTCTCCTCCCCTCTTTGTTCTTCATCGATTAGACCTCGTGAGCTGCCCTACATGATCGAGGCACATATGTAATCTTTATGCTGTTGGTACGCTGAGTTTGCTGGGATCCGATGGATTATGAGATTATGTTCAGATTGTGTGTGAGTAATATATTTGATTCACCTCTTTTATATTTATGTTCTTGAGTAATTCTTGCATGTTCTCCGTTGCTATTTATTGCTTTGGCCGAGTAGTAGGTAGTAACTCCAGGAGGAAACGTTATGCTTGATTGTGGGTTAATGCCCCTCGGTGACTAGCTTGAGTGACAGAAACATGAGTCTAGGGGATGTGTTGTTGTCACAAGGGGGAAAACAACGGTGCTTGTACTTGCGGGTGCAAGGATTGTTTACTTTACGCAAAGTTCTTTTAATGCAGTTGTCTGTTGCTTTAAGTTTACACTTCGGGTGGGACTCGCAACTTAACACCAGCGAGATGTTCTGGATAGATATCTCAAGGTGGATGATTAGTAGTAGATGCAGATGAATTTCGGTCTACTTGCCTTGGCGTACCGCCCATGCTTTTGAGCCTCTACCTTTCTTTGCAGCATAGTTAGCATTGGTTTGCGCACATAATCCTGTCAATTGCCCAGCTGTAATTTGTTTACCTCGCTTAGCTGCTTTATCGTCTTTTGGGAGAGAGACATCACTAGCGAACATCATGGGACCCCGGTCCATATTACCATCACTGATCACACCCGTTATTTACTTCCTATTCTTATTTCCTAGTTGCAGTCATATCTATCACTATTATCTCTTGCGTTTGATCCTTTGTAAACGACAAGGCCAGAGGGATTGACAACCTCTCTGTACTCGTTGGGAGCAAAGTTATTTGTATCTGTGTGCAGGTCCTGTCAAGCGAAAGTTCTGGCGCTATTGACACCTTCTTGTCGACCCTCGAAGTCTCACGGGATTCGATCCTTGGTATCTTTGCCAAGGGAAATTTTCCGCTACGCTACATCTCAAACCTTCCACTTGGGGTAACCAACGAGGGGCGAGAAGCCATCATGTACCGTTGTCGGTGGTGATCCTGTTAGGGATTCCGAAGCGGCAAACAATCGACCTGAAGAACTTGACTGCTGACTGTGCGGCCACCTTCCTCACTGCTTCCACTTCCGGCCACTTTGTGAACTTGTCGATTGCGACGTACAAGTACTCAAAGCCCCCGGCTGCGCGGGGAAAGGGGCCGAGGATGTCGAGCCCCCAGACCGAAAATGGCTAGGATAAAGGGATCGTCTGGAGAGCTTGAGCTGGTTGGTGTATCTGCTTAGAATGGAACTGGCACACTTCACACTTGGTCACTTGTGCAGTTGCATCCTGGAGGGCTGTAGGCCAAAAGAAACCTTGCCGGAATGCTTTGCCGGCAAGTGCTCTTGCGCCAATGTGGTGACCACATATGCCTCCATTTATTTCTGCCAACAGCTTATGTCCGTCTTCCCGGTGAATACACTTCAATTTCACACCGTTGAGTCTTCTTCTGTATAGTGTGTTGTCAACAAACTAGTACATACTTAACTGTCGGGCAACTCTTTCCGCTTCTTCTTGCTCTTCGGGAAGTTCTCCTGCCTGAAGGAAACGGACAATCTGATGTGCCCATGCTTGAGCTTGTGGCTCGACAACAAGGACTAAAGGCACATCTGCTGCTGCGGGAACATCCGCTTCTACGGCGAGGACCCGCGGCTCAGCCGGAGCTTGATGTTCCCCGGCAGGCTTGCCGGAGCAAAACTTGTCGGGAGCGTCTGCTTCAACGGAACAAACCCTAGGGCTTGCCGGAGCAGACTGCCCCTCAGCACTCTTGGTGTTGATCTTGGGGACCTTCTTGGCGGCGGCTTCGGGAAGCTCTGCCAGAAAATAGTCACCAGAAATCAACTTCCTCTTCTTGCTCTGTCCAGTTGATGGCGTTACGGATGGTTGAGTCAGCTTGAGCACAAAGATCCCTGGTTCCACAGGTAACTTAAGTGCGGCGCACTTTGACAGGACATCGGCAATGTCGTTCTGAGCTCTTGGGACATGCTCCATCTGCAGGCCGTCAAAGTGCTCTTCAAGCTTTCTCACTCCATCAACGTAAGCTTCCATCAACGGACTCTGATAATTCTTGTTCACTTGGCGGACGACAAGCTGCGAGTCACCTCTGATAATGAGCTTCTTGATCCCAAGGTCTGCCGCGATCCTGAGACCGGCAAGCAAACCTTCATACTCTGCAGTATTGTTTGTTGCTTGCTCCTTGGGAAAGTGCATCTGGACTACGTACTTGAGGTGATCTCCGGTGGGTGCGACAAGCAGCACGCCAGCACCTGCGCCTTGCAGCCAGAAGGCACCATCAAAGTACATCAGCCACTCTTTGCTTGCTTCCTTGACGGGGATGCTTGTTTCTGGAATTTCTTCATCTGGTGTCAGCGTCCACTCTGCTATGAACTCTGCCAATGCTCTGCTTTGGATAGTTGAAGTGCTTTCAAACTTGAGGCCAACGCTTGACAGTTCTAGTGCCCACTCAACAATCCTGCCTGTTGCTTCTGGATTCTGCAGTATCCTCTTCAGCGGAAAGCGAGTGACAACTGTTATCTCATGTGCTTGGAAGTAATGGCGCAGCATTTCTCGAGGCCATGAGAAGGACGAAAAGCAATTTCTGCACACCAGAGTACCTTGACCTAGCCCCCTGTAGAAGGGAGCTGACAAAGTAAACTGGGCACTGCACCATTTTCTTCCGTATCTCCTCTTGTGCCTGCGCAGATCCATCTTTGTCGGAACCAGAGCTTGTCGGGGAAGCCCCCTGCTTGTCGCTAGACGCGCCTGCCACGGTTGCTGGCTCATCATCTGCCTCCCTCTCTGCTACTAACGCAACACTAACCACTTGATTGGTTGCCACTAGATACAACAGCAACTTCTCTTGTGGCTTAGGTGCGACAAGTATTGGAGTGGAGGACAGGTACCTCTTCAAGTCTTGCAGCGCAGCCTCCGCTTCCGGAGTCCATTTCATTGGACCTGCCTTTTTCAATATTTTGAAAAACGGCAGGGCGCGCTCAGCAGACTTAGAGATAAACCTGCTAAGAGCAGCCACGCAACCGGCAAGTCTTCGCACATCATTGACGCGCTTTGGTGCTTCAATTTGCTCAATGGCCTGATCTTGTCGGGATTGGCTTCAATTCCCCTCTGAGACACGAAGAACCCGAGAAGCTTGCCAGAAGGGACTCCAAACACACACTTCTCGGGGTTGAGCTTGAGCTGGATCTTGCGTAGATTTGCAAAGGTCTCGTCTAAATCTTGAATCAGGGTTGCCCTGTCCTTGCTCTTGACCACTATGTCATCCATGTATGCTTCTACATTTCTGTGAATTTGTGGCTCAAAAGCTGTATGGACTACCCTTGCAAATGTTGAACCAGCATTCTTCAAACCAAAAGGCATTCGTATGAGGCAGTACGTGCCACATGGAGTAATGAATGCGGTCTTCTCCTCATCCTCTTCTGCCATGAAGATCTGATGGTATCCTGAGTATGCGTCAAGAAATGAAAGCAGGTCACATCCGGACGTGGAGTCAACAATCTGGTCAATGCGCGGCAAGGGAAATGGGTCTTTGGGACAAGCTTTATTGACATCGGTGAAGTCGATACAAAGCCTCCATTTCCCGTTTGCCTTGCGCACGACTACAAGATTGGCCAACCACGTAGGATGGAGCACTCCTTTGACAAGGCCTGCTGCTTCCAACTTCTTGATTTCTTCTGCGATGAATTCTTGGCGCTCCACAGCTTGCTTCCTCATTTTCTGCTTGACGGGCCGCGCATGAGGACAGACGGCAAGATGGTGCTCAATTACTTTCCTGGGAACACCAGGGATGTCAGACGGTTGCCACGCAAACATGTCGACGTTTGCCCGCAGGAAAGCAATGAGCGCGCTTTCCTATTTAGGGTCAAGTGTGGCACTGATGGTGAAAGTACCACTAGTGTCGTCCTCCTTGGCGGACACCTTCTTGGTCTCTGGCGGAGCTGCCATCGTCTTCTTACACTTGCCGGTGGAGCTCGATGGTGCGTCCTCGACGGTAGCGCAGCACTCCGAAGAGGTGCGCTTGCCGGAGTGGGCATCAGAGCTCTTGCCGGACTTGGTCTTCTTCTTCCCCCCGGGAACTTCAGCGGCAAGTGTCTTGCTATCTGTTGCGGCTACTGCTTCCCGGTAGATCTTGTCAGCGCAGATAAGGGCATCCTTCTTGTAGCCAGGGACAGAGATGACGCTTGTCGGGCCTGGCATCTTCAGCATGTGAGAGGCTGCCATGAACTTGGCGAGTGCTGGACGGCCAAGTATCCCATTGTAAGGCAATGGAAAATCAGCAACGTCAAAAGTGACCCTCTCAGTCCTGAAGTTCAGCTCGCCGCCAAATGTCACTGGCAAAGCGATCTTCCCCTTCGGCTTGCTCCTTCCCGGGTTGATTCCTTGGAATGTGCCGGTCTCTTTGAGCTCGCTGTCAGGGATCTGGAGTTTCTGGAGTACAGCAGAAGAGATTAGGTTCAAGCCGGCCCCGCCGTCAACTAGCATCTTAGTGACCTTGAGGTTGCGGATAGTTGGTGAAACCAACATCGGCAAGCACCCAACCAAAGTTGTGCGATCAGGGTGGTCCTCAATATCAAAGATGATAGGCGTGTTGGACCATTTCAGAAGCTTGCGCGATTCAACAGGTGGTTCTGCCGCTTTAACTTCCCGCACCCACTGCTTGAGTTGGCGGTGCGAAGTATGCACAGAAGCACCGCCGTCAACGCACAAGACCTCTGTGGCTTTCTGGAACTCATGCTCACTGTTCTCGACGTCATCCATATCTTCATCGTCGTCGTCGTTGTCGCGGCCGCGGGGAGGTCTGTCTCCTTGCCGCTGCTTGGCCTTGCCGCGGCGTCCTCCCCGGCCGTTGAATGACCGCTTCTTGCCAGATCCTCCATCACCGCCTTGGGCCTTCTCCTTGTTGCGTCGCTCGTATTCAGCTTTTTGCTGCTCAACAAGCTGCTCGACCCTCTTGCAGTTCTGAAGGTCATGGCCCTTGGTGCGGTGGATCTTGCAGTACTGCTTGTCGGTGCCGTCCTGCTTGTCGAGGGCCGCCACAGCCTGGCAGTTGGTGCATGCGGCAGTCTCCTTGCCGGAGGTACCAACCTTGGCTTTCTCGGCGCCACCTCCGTTGCCGGACTACTCAACGACTAGCACATCTTTGCTTTTCTTCTTCATGTTGTTCCGCCGCCGGTTTTTCTTTGCCGGGGCGGCAACCTCACTGTCAGATCCTCCTGCTCCTGTATCCTCTCCGGGGAGTTTCCTTCCCTCCTCAGCACGTGCAAACTTGTTGGCCAGGGCATACAGCTCACTGACGTCCCTGATCTTGCACATCGCCATTTCCTCCCTCATCCTGCAGGGTGGACATCTGGGATGTTGTGCTGTACACGGCTGAATCTCTGGATATACTTGCGCAGGGGTTCTCCTTCCTTCTGGGCGAGCAGATGAAGGTCACTTTCTTGGCCATGAGGTTTGTGGCCGCCTGTAAAGGCGCCGACAAACTGATGGCACAGGTCAGCCCAGGAGGATATAGAGTTTTTCGGCAAGTGCGTGAGCCAGGACCTGACGTTGGATTTGACCACCAGCGTGAAGTAATTGGCAAGGATCTTGTCGTCCCGTCCCCCTGCAGCTTGCACCGCAATGGTGTAGATGCTGAGGAACTCCGACGGATGCGTCTTGCCGTCGTACTTCTCTGGTACGTCTGGCTTGAAGTTCTTCATGCTGGGCCACTGGACTTGCCGCAGCTCACGAGTAAACGCAGGACAACCTACCGCATACGGCAAGTCGCCTGGTTCCCCTGGCGCATGCATGTCGACAGCGGGCCCAGCGCGCTGGTCTGATTGACGCCGCGGTTCTCTTCGGTGCTTGATGCGAGTACGAGCATCTTCTTGTTGTCGTTCGTGGAGAACTTGGCGCTGATCGCGACGAGCTCGTGGATTTGATGACGCGGTGGAGTCATCGTCGATGTTGATCCGGCGAGTCGGCGATCTTGGCCTTCAGGGTGGAGAGTGCACGGTGGTTGCACCCCCACCGGTCTTGTCGCCATCGGCCCGTGCCTGGCTGACTTGCCGCGGCTGTGATGTGCTCGGCTGCCATGGAGTGTCGCCGTTGGCGAAGGTGATGAGACTCTGAATGGTGGCCCTCCAGTCGTCGGCCTTGTCTGCCGCTGGAGGGAAATCTAAGAGCAATTGAGCTCGTGCCAAAGCTTCTGCTGGAGTGGCGGGTAGCGGTGGCGAACGGTGCGAGGAGTGGGATATGCTCGGACTTCTAACTACGTTAGAAGGAGCAATATCCCGTCTAGGCGACCGTGCCTTGCTCGTGCCAGCATGTTGGCGTGCATGCTGGTCTTGAGCATCCCGAGATCCACCATCTCGATCTTTGTCCAGCAAACGTATGGTACCGTGAGTACCACGACGCTGCCGGTCCCGGGCCTCCTGAGATGGGTGCGGTGCATGCACGGACGCCGAGGTCTTGGAGTGCGCCCGGTCGTTGTGGGAGTCGACTACGCCGCCGATGAGCAGTGCGGGTTTGTCCTTGGACTTGGCGACACCGTGAGCTCCCTCATCGGCGCCCGTTCTTCCGACGGCGTCTACCTCACCAGCCGTTGGCTCCGGCGGTGGTGGGTTCGACGCGGACGGAACAGCTGCCTCCGAAGCCTTCTTCTTCGGCGGCATGTCGATGAAGATGTTGAAGATCTAGCTCGTGTGAACGCCGGATCAGGTTCACACAACCTCGACGCACCCCTACCTGGCGTGCCAAAGATGTCGGGGAAACTGATCCACCCACGAACACCTATGGGGACGGAGCCCCTTTCGGTACTGCAGGAGGCGAAGATCGCACGAAGATCAGATCGAGGCGAGGCACACAAGCAGTTTACCCAGGTTCGGGCCGCACGCATGCGTAAAACCCTACTCCTGCTTTGTGGTTTGTATTGAGTTCTTGGCTCGGGAGCGCTGGGAGCTACAGTACACACCAGCAGCTAACGAGACCGAGCGTGAGAGTGTTCCAATCCTCCTCTACGTTGCGCATGGGCCTCCTTTTATATGCTTAAGGGGTCACCGACAGGTGGCAACGCAGTTGAGGGTAAAACTGGAAAAAGATTGCGGTGGGTACACCTACTAGTATAGTGTTCCATACCTAACCCTGACGGGAGGGTACAAGGGCATTAATTGCCCATCGATGTCGCCCAAACAGTGCAAAAAGGGGCCGTGAGGGGCGCCACCGTTCACCACGATGGCAATCTTGTCAGCGCTGCTTGCCACCGCGTACCCCTGGCTGCACAGCCTCCCGCCACGTACGCCTGGAAGGGTCCTAGAGCGACACGTGGGTGGATGCGCAGGAGCGCTGGTACAGGGTGGCAGCTTGCCGCGGCAAGCACCTTGCCGCGGTCGTTGTCTTGTCACGTCCGGGAGCTTGTCGCTCACCGGGCCTTGCCGGGACGCATGGCGCTTCGCGGCAAGTTCCTTGAGATGCCTTGGTTGGCCTTCCCGGCAAGCTCCTCTTGCCGGGGTCTTGTCTCCTTGGCTTGAATACGTTGTTCTTGAATGGCTCCAAAGGAACCACGGAGGACCTTGGCGGTCGCCCGGCAAGCCTTGCCGCTGGGCGCTGCGACTGCCCATGCACAAGTTTGGGATACTAGGGTACCCCTACTCTAGTACACCGACATAGTTCAACTCTAGTGTAAAATTATTTGTACTAGCTTATAGAGCTAGTTCAACTCTAGTGTAAAATTATTTGTACTAGGTTATATAGGTAGTTCAACTCAAGTGTAAAATTATTCAAACTAGCATATAAAGATAGTTCAACTCTAGTGTAATTTTTGTGTACTAGGTTATAGAGGTAGTGCAACTCTATTGTAAAATTATTTGTACTAGCTTATAGAGCTAGTGCAACCCTGGTGTAAAATTACTTGAACAAGATTAGAGAGCTAGTTCAAGACTACTGTAAAATTATTTGAACTAGGTTATAGAGCTAGTTCAATTGTAGTGTAAAATTATTTGTACTAGCTTATAGATCTAGTTCAACTCTAGTGTAAAATTATTTGTACTAGCTTATAGAGCTAGTTCAACTCTAGTGTAAAATTATTTGAACTAGGTTATAGAGCTAGTTCAAGTCTAGTGTAAAATTATTTGAACTCGAATATAGAGATAGTTCAACTCTAGTGTAAAATTATTTGTACTAGCTTATATAGCTAGTTTAACTCTAGTGTAAAATAATTTGTACTAGGTTATAGAGCTAGTTCAAATCTAGTGTAAAATTATTTGTACTAGGTTATATAGCTAGTTCAGCTCAAGTGTAAAATTATTCGGACAAGCATATAAAGATAGTTCAACTCTAGTGTAATTCTTTTGTACTAGGTTATAGAGCTAGTGCAACTCTAGTCCAAAATTATTTGTACCAGGTTATAGAGATAGTTTAACTCTAGTGTAAAATTATTTCAACTAGGTTGTATAGCTAGTTCAATTCTAGTGTAAAATTATGTGTACTAGCTTATAGATCTATTTAAACTCTAGTGTAAAATTATTTGTACTAGCTTAAAGATCTGGTTCAACTCTAGTGTAAATTATTTGTACTAGCTTATAGAGCTAGTTCAACTCTAGTGGAAAATTACTTGAACTAGGTTATAGAGCTAGTTCATGTCTAGTGTAAAATTATTTGAACTTGGTTATAGAGCTAGTTTAACTGTAGTGTAAAATTATTTGTACTAGCTTATAGATCTAGTTCAACTCTTGTGTAAAATTATTTGTACTAGCTTATGGATCTAGTTCAACTCTAGTGTAAAATTATTTGTACTAGCTTATAGAGCTAGTTCAACTCTAGTGTAAAATTATTTGTACTAGGTTATAGAGCTAGTTCAAGTCTAGTGTAAAATTATTTGAACTAGCTTATAGATCTAGTTCAACTCTAGTGTAAAATTATTTGTACTAGGTTATATAGTTAGTTCAACTCAAGTGTAAAATTATTCGAACTAGCATATGAAGATAGTTCAACTCTAGAGTAATTTTTGTGTACTAGGTTATAGAGTTACTGCAACTCTAGTGTAAAATTATTTGTACGAGCTTATAGAGCTAGTGCAACTTTGGTGTAAAATTACTTGAACAAGATTAGAGAACTAGTTCAAGACTACTGTAAAATTATTTGAACTAGGTTATAGAGCTAGTTCAATTGTAGTGTAAAATTATTTGTACTAACTTATAGATCTAGTTCAACTCTAGAGTAAAAATATTTGTACTAGGTTATAGAGCTAGTTCAACTCTAGTGTTATATTATACTAGATGTAGTTCAACTCTAGTGTAAAATTATTTGTACTAGCTTATAGAGCTACTTGAACTCTAGCGTAAAATTACTTGAACTAGGTTATAGAGCTAGTTCATGTCTAGTGTAAAATTATTTCAACTTGGTTATAGAGCTAGTTCAACTCTAGTGTAAACTTATTTGTACTAGCTTATAGATCTAGTTCAACTCTAGTGTAAAATTATTTGTACTAGGTTATACAACTAGTTCAACTCTAGTGTAAAATTACTTGAACTAGGTTATGGATCTAGTTCGAATCCAGTGTAAAATTATTTGTACTAGCATATATATCTAGTTCAACTCTAGTGTAAAAATATTTGTACTAGGTCATAAAGCTAGTTTAACTCTAGTGTAAAATTATTTGAACTAGGTTGTAGAGCTAGTTCAACTCTAGTGTAAACTTATGTTTACTAGCTTATAGATCTAGTTCAACTCTAGTGTAAAATTATTTGTATTAGCTTATAGAGCTAGTTTAAATCTAGTGTAAAATTACTTGAACTAGGTTATAGAGCTAGTTGATGTCTAGTGTAAAATTATTTGAACTTAGTAATAGAGCTAGTTCTACTATAGTGTAAAATTATTTGTACTAGCTTATAGATCTAGTTCAACTCTAGTGTAAAATTATTTGTACTAGCATATAGAGCTAGTTCAACTCTAGTGTAAAATTATTTATACTAGCTTATAGAGCTAGTTCAACTCTAGTGTAAAATTATTTGAACTAGGTTATAGAGCTAGTTCAAGTCTAGTGTAAAATTATTTGAACTCGAATATAGAGATAGTTCAACTCTACTGTAAAATTATTTGTACTAGCTTATATAGCTAGGTCTACTCTAATGTAAAATTATTTGTATTAGCTTATAGAGCTAGTTCAAGTCTAGTGTAAAATTACTTGAACTAGGTTATAGAGCTAGTTGATATCTAGTGTAAAATTATTTGTACTAGGTTATATAGCTAGTTCAGCTCACGTGTAAAATTATTCGAACTAGCATATAAAGATTGTTCAACTCTAGTGTAATTTTTTTGTTCTAGGTTATAGAGCTAGTGCAACTCTAGTGTAAAATTATTTGTACTAGGTCATAGAGCTAGTTCAACTCTAGTGTAAAATTATTTCAACTAGGTTGTAGAGCTAGTTCAATTATAGTGTAAAATTATGTGTACTAGCTTATAGAGCTAGTTCAACTCTAGTGTAAAATTATTTGTACTAGCTTATAGAGCTATTTCAACTCTAGTGTAAATTTTTTTGTACTAGCTTATAGAGCTAGTTCAACTCTAGTGTAAAATTACTTGAACTAGGTTATGGAGCTAGTTCATGTCTAGTGTAAAATTATTTGAACTTGGTTATAGAGCTAGTTCAACTGTAGTGTAAAATTATTTGAACTAGGTTATAGAGCTAGTTCAAGTCTAGTGTAAAATTATTTGAACTCGAATATAGAGATAGTTCAACTCTAGTGTAAAATTATTTGTACTAGCTTATATAGCTAGTTCAACAATAGTGTAAAATAATTTGTACTAGGTTATAGAGCTAGTTCAAATCTAGTGTAAAATTATTTGTACTAGCTTATAGATCTAGTTCAACTCTAGTGTAAAATTATTTGTACTAGGTTATATAGCTAGTTCAGCTCAAGTGTAATATTATTCGAACTAGCATATAAAGATAGTTCAACTCTAGTGTAATTTTTTTGTACTAGGTTATAGAGCTAGTGCAACTCTAGTGTAAAATTATTTGTACCAGGTCATAGAGATAGTTTAACTCTAGTGTAAATTATTTCAACTAGGTTGTATAGCTAGTTCAATTCTCGTGTAAAATTATGTGTACTAGCTTATAGATCTATTTCAACTCTAGTGTAAAATTATTTGTACTAGCTTAAAGATCTAGTTCAAATCTAGTGTAAATTATTTGTACTAGCTTATAGAGCTAGTTCAACTCTAGTGTAAAATTTCTTGAACTAGGTTATAGAGCTAGTTCAAGTCTAGTGTAAAATTATTTGAACTAGCTTATAGATCTAGTTCAACTCTAGTGTAAAATTATTTGTACTAGGTTATATAGTTAGTTCAACTCAAGTGTAAAATTATTCGAACTACCATATGAAGATAGTTCAACTCTAGAGTAATTTTTGTGTACTAGGTTATAGAGTTACTGCAACTCTAGTGTAAAATTATTTGTACGAGCTTATAGAGCTAGTGCAACTTTGGTGTAAAATTACTTGAACAAGATTAGAGAACTAATTCAAGACTACTGTAAAATTATTTGAACTAGGTTATAGAGCTAGTTCAATTGTAGTGTAAAATTATTTGTACTAACTTATAGATCTAGTTCAACTCTAGAGTAAAAATATTTGTACTAGGTTATAGAGCTAGTTCAACTCTAGTGTTATATTATACTAGATGTAGTTCAACTCTAGTGTAAAATTATTTGTACTAGCTTATAGAGCTACTTCAACTCTAGCGTAAAATTACTTGAACTAGGTTATAGAGCTAGTTCATGTATAGTGTAAAATTATTTCAAATTGGTTATAGAGCTAGTTCAACTCTAGTGTAAACTTATTTGTACTAGCTTATAGATCTAGTTCAACTCTAGTGTAAAATTATTTGTACTAGGTTATAACACTAGTTCAACTCTAGTGTAAAATTACTTGAACTAGGTTATGGATCTAGTTTGAATCCAGTGTAAAATTATTTGAACTAGCTTATAGATCTAGTTCAACTCTAGTGTAAAATTATTTGTACTAGGTTATATAGTTAGTTCAACTCAAGTGTAAAATTATTCGAACTAGCATATGAAGATAGTTCAACTCTAGAGTAATTTTTGTGTACTAGGTTATAGAGTTACTGCAACTCTAGTGTAAAATTATTTGTACGAGCTTATAGAGCTAGTGCAACTTTGGTGTAAAATTACTTGAACAAGATTAGAGAACTAGTTCAAGACTACTGTAAAATTATTTGAACTAGGTTATAGAGCTAGTTCAATTGTAGTGTAAAATTATTTGTACTAACTTATAGATCTAGTTCAACTCTAGAGTAAAAATATTTGTACTAGGTTATAGAGCTAGTTCAACTCTA
>LR738713.1:450592393-450608160 GCA_902687465.1 Secale cereale | reverse complement strand
ACTCTAGTGTAAAATTATTTGAACTAGGTTATAGAGCTAGTTCAAGTCTAGTGTAAAATTATTTGAACTCGAATATAGAGATAGTTCAACTCTACTGTAAAATTATTTGTACTAGCTTATATAGCTAGGTCAACTCTAGTGTAAAACAATTTGTACTAGGTTATAGAGCTAGTTCAAATCTAGTGTAAAATTATTTGCACTAGCTTATCGATCTAGTTCAACTCTAGTGTAAAATTATTTGTACTAGGTAATATAGCTAGTTCAGCTCACGTATAAAATTATTCAAACTAGCATATAAAGATAGTTCAACTCTAGTGTAATTTTTTTGTACTAGGTTGTAGAGCTAGTGCAACTCTAGTGTAAAATTATTTGTACTAGGTCATAGAGCTAGTTTAACTCTAGTGTAAAAATATTTCAACTAGGTTGTAGAGCTAGTTCAATTCTAGTGTAAAATTATGTGTACTAGCTTATAGATCTATTTCAACTCTAGTGTAAAATTATTTGTACTAGCTAATAGATATAGTTCAACTCTAGTGTAAAATTATTTGTACTAGCTTATAGATCTAGTTCAACTCTAGTGTAAAATTACTTGAACTAGGTTATAGAGCTAGTTCATGTCTAGTGTAAAATTATTTGAACTTGGTTATAGAGCTAGTTCAACTGTAGTGTAAAATTATTTGTACTAGCTTATAGATCTAGTTCAACTCTAGTGTAAAATGATGTCGGGGGAAACTGTCCTCCCACGAGCACCTATGGGACCGGAGCCCCTTCTACGTTGCGGTAAGGGAGCGAAGGCAGCACGAAGAGCAGATCGAGGGGCGCACGCGGGCAGTTTACCCAGGTTCGGGCCGCGCGGACGCGTAAAACCCTACTCCTGCCTTGATTGTATTGAGCTCGGGAGCTTGAAGAGCTACAGTACTAGCTACACCGAGCGAGAGAGTTGCTTAGGTTTCGAACCCTTTCTACGTTGTGCATGGGCCTCCTTTTATAGCTCAAGGGGTCACCGACAGGTGTCAACGTAGAGGAGGGTAAAAATGTAAATTTGGTGGTAGTTGTAACAGTGCGGGAATATTGCGTGAACAGTGGATGAACAGTGGTCTTCACCTAACTTTGACAGTGGGGGACAAGGGCATTAAATACCCGTCACCGTCGCCCCCAAAAGTGTCTGTCCATGCCTCTTCGTTCGCCACGGCGGTAGCCTCGTCACCGAGGCTTGCCACCGTGTACCCGAGGCTGCACAGCCGTCCGCCACGCGTCCCTGGAAGGGCCCCAGGGCGACGCGTGGGCAGATGAGCTGGAGCGCGGGCACACAGCGTGGGTTTCCCTCGGCAATCACCTTGCCGGGGTCGTGACCTTGTCGGGCCCGGAAGCTTATCGCTCTCCGGGTCCTGCCTCGGCGCGTGATGCGCCGAGACATTCCTTGAGGTGTGCATTCCTTGGCCTTCTTGGCAAGCTCCTCTTGCCAGGGTCTTGTGCTAACGTGATAATCTTGAGCCTGGTGCGGCCTTCCCGGCAAGCTCCTCTTGCCGGGGCCTTGATCTTCTGACTTGTATACTTTGTTCTTGAATGGCTTCATAGGGACCGAAAAGGTTTCCGGCGAGCACGTGGTAAACCCTGCCGCGGGAAGCTGCTACTGCCCGTGCACAAGTTGGGGTACTAAGGTACCCCTATCTTAGTACACCGACAGGAGCCCCCGGGCCTGGGCCACACACGGTGCCGAGCGCTATTGGGCCAGGCCCAAAACAGTGCACGGGCACGCGCGGCCCACGACAAGCCGTGTCCTCTTCCGCATCCACCGCATCCCTCCCTAACGGCACGCGTCGATTGCGGCGTCGTGGGAGAGATCGTGGCCTTGTTCTTTAATGGGAAATGCGGAACGTCCCCCACTTCCCCCTTAAAAGCAGAGGAAGCAGGGGCAGTTCCCTCCTTCGTCTTCATTGCGTCTTAACTCTCCAGAAACCCCCGCTGCTACTCACCTCCACCCCTTCTCCGCCGTCTTCCGCATCCGCGGCGCCGTCGAGCTCCTCGCCTCTTCCCTCGCCGCCTCCGCCATGGCTCCGAAGAGCGACAAGGCGAAAGCGGACAAGGCCAAGAAGGAGAAGTCCGAGCAGGCGGCGAAGCTGGCCTCCCTGCGGAAGAGGAGCGTGGTCTTCGCGCCGAGGCTTGGCGCGAAGGAGCTGCGGAACAAGTACTATCTGTTCTGGTCGGGGGAGACCAAAGCTCATCCCCGCACCAGAGCCTTCCCCGCCGTCGCCAAAGATCTGTTCCTCGGCGGGTACTTCTTCTTCGCTGCTTTTTTCCACTGTGGATTGTGCCCTCCGTTCTCGGAGTTCTTTTGTGATATCATGAACACATATGGCCTCCACCTCCTAGACTTTACCCCCAACGCCATCCTTACGATGGCTGTTTTCGTACACTTGTGTGAAAACTATGTTGGGATCCATCCGAACGTAGCCCTTTTCCGCCATTTCTTTATGCCTAGAGTAGAGGCTGGCGCTCCCCTTTCCGGCGGCATCTCCTGGATCTTCCGGCTGAACAAGAAGGATTCATACCTGAAGGGAGAACTCCGCGGCAAGTGGGAAGAATGGCGTGCAGATTGGTGCTGGGTAGTGGAGGATAAGCCGGAGCCCTTCACCGCGCCGCGCACAACTGCCATAGTGCGCGGCAGGGATTGGAGCGAATTGGCCCCGGAGGACAACAAGCTCAGCATTGCCCTCATTAGGATTATTCGTCTCCGGGTCGCCAATTTGACTATCGGAGAGGTTGGAGCAGATTTCCTCCGCCGCCGCATTGCCCCTTTACAAGAAAGGAAAAGGCCCGCCTGGGAATTCGGCAATGCGGCGGATATCATGAGGCTGCGCCCTGGATTGAACTTCAATTTCACTGCTTTGGAGCTGAAGGGGATGGTCCGAGAGCTCTTCAAGCATGACCCGGCCCACCCGGAGTGGTTTAGACCTCCCCGGGGAGTGGTGCCACTGTGCAACAGCACCGCCCGGGATTCCTTGCGCGCGATGATGCCTGCGTGCGACTCCCACGGCGTCGATCCCACTTGGATAGAGCCTCCGCCGGATGCAGTGCTGAGCTTTTTCGACAACTTGGTCGAGACGCCCAAGAACACCGAGGAGAACAGGGGCCTCACCCGGGCCACTACGGCTCGGGATATAGCCTACATCGCTTCTAGGATGGAGGAGGCCGCCGCAGCTGCGGCGGCGGGTGATTTTGGATACTCCGTGGACGATGTAGAGGCTGCGGACGCGACGTGCCAAGCAGAGGAGGCGGAAATCCTCAGGCTGCTCAAGCTTCCGCCCGATGAGTTTGCCGGGGTTCCTTCCTTGAGGCTTGCCGGGATAGCCGGGGTTGCCGGGGTGAGCGAGGCCGCCGGAGGGAGCGGGGCCGCCGGAGGGAGCGAGGCCGCCGAAGGGAGCGAGGCCGCCGGGCAAGGTGCTGGGTCCAGCGGGCCTGCCGGGGAGGAGGAGGAGGACGTCGAGGCTGATGAAGATACTGGTGGATCTCTGGGACTTGACGACGATGCCTCCTCGTCCTCAGAGAACTCCCCGCCTCCGGCAAGTCCCACGCAGTAACCAAGGAAACGCCTCCGCAAGGTGGCTACGGCGACGAGGCCACAGGCGCCTCGACAGCAGCCTGCGCGCCGGGCGACGCGCGCTACCAAGGCGAGCCAAGTCGCGAAGGAGGCGCCCCGCGCACCAGCGCCAAGCGGAGGAGGATCCTCCCGGAGTGGAACGGCTGCTACTTCCGCTCCTCGGCCCTCGGCGACAACGGAGGCTGGGTCTTCGCAGCCCACAGCCCCGGAGACCGCCAAGCGTCCGAGGGAGCCTTCTCCTCATGCTCCTCGCGCGGGAGCATCTCAGGTGGAGTTCGACTTCTCCGCCCTCAGCTCCGACGACGAGGAAGAGGAGTGAGTACTTGCAACTTGTAATTTCTTTGACTTTGTCTTGATCTTCCTTGATGATTCTGATCTTGTTTTTGTTTTGCTTTCAGGACCTTGGCACAGCGGATGGCAAAGAGGGCCAAGATCCCTGTGGCTGAGGTTGAGGACGACTCGCCCGCCACGGCGACCGGAGACGCGCCAGCGGCGAACTTGCGGGATCAACCCGCTGCTCCGAGGAGCAGCCCCCAGCGCAGCCCCCAGCGTAAGTCTGGTAGTTATTCTTTTCTGTTGGTTGAGCGCGCTTGAGGTAGTTGCCTGTGCTGATGTCTTGGTTATTTTGTGCAGAAGTGGAGCCGCAGCCGCAGGAGCGCCCGGAGACTGCCCCCGACGAGCTACTTGCTCCACCCTCCCCGCCAAGGGTGAACTCCCCGGCAAGGGAGAACGCTCCGCCAAGGACGGGCACCCCGCCAAGGGTGAGTAGCCCGACAAGGGTGAGCACCCCGCCAAGGGAGGGCGCGGGCGGCCCTCCGCCAGCAGGGGCCACCACTCCACTGCCAAGGGTGGATTCCCCGGCGAGGGAGCCCGTCGTCGAAGAAGTCCGTGAAGGTAAGTCTTGTAGCTTTTCCTTCTTGAACTTGTCTTTTTGGATATTTGCTTGAACTTTTCTTTTCTTTTTCTTCTGCTAGATCCTCCTGCACCGGAGCGGATGGAGACGGAGACCGCCGGCGAGGAGGGCGCGCACGGCGACGGCGGCAACGCCACTGCCACTGAGGGCATGGCCGGAGCCGACGAGCCTGCCGCTGAAGAGACCGCCCCGATCGCAGACGCCGCGGCTGAGGGAGGAACCGGCGACCACACTGCTGGCCCGGAGGCAGCAGGAGCGTCAAGCGCTGCACCGGCCGCCGACCCCTCCGCCTCCACAGAGCGGTCGGGCGTTTATCTTGAGGCCCCCAACGGGATCTTTATACAAGTCCCATGGGCGTCCTCGTCACGAGCCCCCGTGGAGGGAGAGACCTACGACGGAGAGGTCCTCGCCTCTGCGGGGTTGAAGGTTGTTGAAGCGCTTGGCGGTGGTGACGAGCCCGAAGAGGAGAAGCTACTTCGTCGGCTCCTGGCGCTGTACCGGGCCAGGCAGGCGAAGCTGGAGTCCCGGGAAGCTCTTGCCGCCAAGGCCGGAGTTGATCTGGATAAGCGCGCTACGGAGCTCCGCGCCGCCAACCAGGCAGCCCTCCGCAACTTGGCGGAGGAGCGGGAAGAGCTTGCCGGGGAGCAGCAAGCCTTCCTCCTGGAGAAGGTTGAGGCAGAAGAGCGGCAGCGGCTGGCCGCCGAGGAGTTGTCTCGGCGAGAGGGGGCGCTCAACCAGCGGAAGGTCGAGCTCGACGCCCATGACGACGAACTCACCGCCCGGGAGCAGGCCATCGGTGGGGCCTTGAAGGAGGCAAAGGATGCTGCCGCCGCCGCGGAGACTGCCAAGAGGGACCTGGAGCTTAAGGTGGAGCAGCTGGAGCGGTACCTGAAGGCGAGCGAGGACAGAGTCACCGCGCTCAATGTGGAGCGGGAGAAAGATGCCCACACCAACTCTGACTTGCAGGTACGTCTCTCCAAGAAAGGCGACGAGCTCACTGCCGCCAAGGATTCAATTGCTGACTTAGAGTTGAAGGTCTCCACTTTGACTGACTCGCTCGACGCCGCCCGGGACCGCGAGACGAAGCTGAAGGACGAGCTCCGCAAGGAGCGGAACTTGGTGGAGAGCGCCGCCGTCTCAGCGAACAACTTCAGCCGGGCGGTGGAGCAATGGACCGACGAACTGGTCACCTCCGCTGCCAGCATTGATAAGGAGATGATGGCGCTGAGGGCGGAGCACCTCGTGTACTCTCCCGGCGAGGGCCTCCCCCACAGTGCCAAGTTAAGTTTCTTCTTCAGGGGAATCGCGCCGGCGCTTGCATGGCTGCGGGAGAAGCTCCCCGTGCAGCTGGCCGACGAGTCGCGTCGGCTCTGTGCGGGCACTCTGGAGCGCATCTTGACGAAGATCGTCTACCGCAACCCCGGCATCAACCTCGTCAACGTCCTCCGCTCCTTGCCGGACGACGGTGACCAGGAGGCGTTGAAGGCGCAGGTCGCCCACATCGTCGCCAAGGTGAACAAAGTCACGAGGCGTGAAGGCGACCGTGTAGATTAGATTTCTTCCTTTCTGTTTCCTATGCCGCTGCAAATTATGTTATGGACATGAATCGTTTAGTTATTGCGGCAAGTTATCCTTGTAATATACAATCTTATTTTGATCAGTCAATGCAGTGTTATCTCCCTTGCTTTTGGTCCTCCACTTTGTATGCTTTCTACCCTACGCATTGAGGGAACTTGCCGGCAAGGGCCTCTTGCCGCGAGCGCTGAGTGCTGGACTCTGAGCAGCCTGCTGGCAAAAGACCTTGTCGGCAAGCAACCTTGCCGCAGCTAGTCGCAACACACTTAGCTTGCTGAGCGAACTCGAAAACGAAGTAAGGGCGCGACACTTGTCGCAGCTCTCTTAAGTCGTTGAGCATGCTCGAAAACAAAGTAAGGGTGCGGCTAGCCATGGGTAGGTTCCTCCGCGCACAGGTTTTCCATACAAAGTGTGGTTGTTCAAGGAAGACAACTAAAATTTAAAAATTTGAACTGCTCAAATTCTGGTAACTTAGCTTTCATAGTTCGTTCGTTCCCCAGCAAAGCTTCTCTTTCTTGAACAGCACTTGGTTCATCCTCCACCTCCTTCCTCCCCGGCAAACTTGTGCGCGAGGAACGCTCCTTCTGCTTAAGAGGGAAAGAAAAAGAGGAGGGAAAACAAGTATAGGTCCTCTTGGCCTGCTAATGCTTACCGGGAATGTGTGTTGCACAAGATGCCAAACAATGCATGCAAATAACAAAAAAGCATGGAAATGGCAAATAGTGCGAAACACAAAAGCTTTACTGATGCACGGGATCTGCGCCCGGCTTTGTACAGAGGTTTACATGCGACAGCGGCAAGACTTGTACAAAAGGTGGTTGCCGGAGCGGATCACGGCAACCGCGCCTTATGGGTGAAACTTGCGAAGATGCTCTATGTTCCAGGAATTGCTCACCGGTAAGCCTTCTTCGGTCTCAAGGCGGACAGCTCCGGGCCTTGTGACTTGTCTCACCCGATAAGGGCCTTCCCACTTCGGCGTCAACTTGTTGGAATTCTTGGCGGACTGAACACGCCGAAGAACAAGGTCACCTTACTCGAGACTCCTGGCCTTGACCTTGCGGCTATGATAGCGGCGCAAGGCTTGCTGGTATCGAGCAGCTCGTACAGCAGCCTGGAGACGTTCCTCCTCACGGAGCAATGCATCATCTTGTCGCATCTTGGAGGGCTTCTGGCCAAAAGAACCCTTGCCGAAACGCCTTCCCGGCAAGTGCCCTTGCGCCAATGTGGTGGCCACATATGCCTCCATGTATCTCTGCCAACAGCTTCTGTCCATCTTCTCTGGAGATGCACTTCAACCTGACACCATTGAGTCTTCTTCTGTATAGTTCATTGTCGATGAACTGGTACATACTGGACTGCCTGGTTATTCTCTCTATCTCTTCTGGTTTGTCGGGAAGTTCTCCAGTTTGCAGAAAACGGACGATCTGCTGTGCCCACGCTGGAGCCCGAGGCTCGACGGCGAGGACTAAAGGCATGAGGGCTGCTGCGGGGACCTCAGCTTCTACGGCAAGAACTTGCGGTTCTGCCGGAGATGATGATCCCCCGGCAAGCCTGCCGGGGCAGGGCTTGTCGGGAACGCCTGCTTCAACTGTACAGATCCTTGGACCTGCAGGAGCAAACTGTTCCTCAGCATCTTGGCCGTTGATCTTGGGGACCTTGGCGGCGGCTTCGGGAAGATCCGCCGGCAAGTAGTCGCCGGAGACCAACTTTCTCTTCTTGTTTTGCCCAACTAATGGTGTAACGGATGGCTGAGTTAGCTTGAGCAGGAAGGTCCCTGGTTCCACAGGTAACTTCATTGCAGCACACTTTGAGAGGCCATCTGCGATATCATTCTGAGCTCTTGGGACGTGCTCCATTTGCAGACCCTCAAAGTGCTCTTCAAGCTTCCTCACTTCATCAACATAGGCTTCCATCAAAGGGCTCTAGTAACTCTTGTTTACTTGCCGGACCACCAACTGTGAATCTCCCCGCACAATCAACTTCTTGATCCCAAGCTCGGCCGCAATCCTGAGGCCGGCAAGCAAGCCTTCATACTCAGCAGTATTGTTTGTCGCTTGTTCCTTGGGAAAGTGCATCTGGACAACATACTTGAGGTGCTCTCCGGTGGGCGCTATGAGTACCACGCCGGCACCGGCGCCTTGCAGCGAAAAAGCACCATCAAAGTACATTACCCATTCGCTGGTCGCTTCTTGTACGGGGACACTTGTCTCTTGGACTTCTTCATCTGGCGTCGGGGTCCATTCTGCTATAAACTCTGCCAAAGCTCTGCTCTGTATGGTTGAAGTACTCTCGAACTTGAGACCAAAGCTTGACAGCTCCAGTGCCCACTCGACGATCCTGCCTGTTGCTTCGGGATTTTGCAATATCCTCTTCGACGGAAAGCGAGTGACCACTGTTATCTCATGTGCTTGGAAGTAATGGCGCAGCTTTCTCGAGGCCATGAGGAGATCGAAAAGCAACTTCTGCACCCCAGAGTATCTTGATCTAGCCCCCTGCAAGAGGGAACTTACAAAATACACCGGGCGTTGCACCATCTTCCTTCGCACTTCTCCTTGTTCCTGCGCAGACTTGTCCTTGTCGGGGCCAGAGCTTGTCCGTGGAGCCCCCTGCTTGTCGCTGGATTCGCTTGCCGGGGGTGTGGGTTCTTCCTCTGCCTCCCTTTCCGCTACCAACGGAGCACTAACCACTTGATTGGTTGCCGCTAAGTACAGCAGCAACTTCTCTTGTGGTCTAGGTGCGACAAGTATTGGAGTGGAGGACAGGTATGCTTTCAAATCCTGCAGCGCTGCCTCCGCTTCCGGAGTCCATTTCATAGGACCTGCCTTCTTCAAAATTTTAAAGAAAGGCAAGGCGCGTTCTGCAGATTTTGAAATGAACCTGCTAAGGGAAGCCACACAACCAGCAAGTCTCCTTACGTCCTTGACGCGCTTCGGGGCTTCAATCTGCTCGATGGCTTTTATCTTGTCGGGATTGGCTTCAATCCCCCTCTGGGACACAAAGAACCCGAGAAGCTTGCCGGAGGGGACTCCGAAGACGCACTTCTCGGGGTTCAACTTGAGCTGGATCTTGCGCAGATTTGCAAATGTTTCTTCCAAGTCTTGGATCAGAGTATCCTTGCTCTTGCTCTTGACCATGATGTCATCCATGTATGCTTCCACATTTCTGTGTATCTGTGGCTCAAAAGCAGTGTGCACCACCCTTGCAAACGTTGATCCTGCATTCTTCAATCCAAAGGGCATGCGTATGAAGCAATATGTGCCGCATGGAGTAATGAATGCAGTCTTCTCTTCATCTTCCTTGGCCATGAATATCTGGTGGTAACCTGAGTATGCATCAAGGAAGGAAAGCAGCTCACATCCAGCGGTGGAGTCAACAATCTGGTCAATACGCGGCAAGGGAAATGGATCCTTGGGACATGCTTTATTCACATCAGTGAAGTCTATACAAAGTCTCCACTTCCCATTGGCCTTGCGTACGACAACTGGATTGGCCAACCACGTGGGATGGATCACGCCTCTAACCAGGCCTGCTGCTTCTAGCTTCTTTATCTCTTCGGCGATGAATTCTTGGCGCTCCACGGCTTGCTTCTTGACCTTCTGCTTGACGGGCCGCGCATGAGGAAAAACAGCAAGCTTGTGCTCAATTACCTTCCTGGGAACGCCGGGGATGTCAGATGGTTGCCATACAAACACATCGACATTCGCCCGCAGGAAGGCAACGAGCGCGCTTTCCTATTTGTTGTCGAGCGTAGCACTGATGGTGAAGGTACCACCAGTGCCGTCCTCCTTGGCGGACACCCTCTTGGTTGCCGGTGGAGCTGCCATCCCTTTCTTGCACTTGCCGGTGGAGCTCGATGGTGCGTCCTCGACGGCAGCGCAGCACTCCGAAGAGGTGCGTTTGCCGGAGTGGGCCCCAGAGCTCTTGCCGGACTTGGTCTTGGTCTTCCCCCCGGGAGCTTTAGCGGCAAGTGTGTTGCTTTCTACTGCGGCTGCTGCGTCACGGTAGATCTTGTCGGCGCAGATAAGCGCGTCCTTCTTGTCGCCAGGGACAGAGATGACGCTTATCGGCCCCGGCATCTTGACTACGTTGTAGGCATAGTGGGAAGCCGCCATGAACTTGGCGAGGGCAGGACGTCCAAGTACCCCATTGTATGGCAATGGGATATCGGCCACGTCGAAGGTTATCCTCTCCGTCCTGAAGTTGAGCTCCCCGCCAAAGGTCACTGGCAGAGTAATCTTCCCCTTCGGCTTGCTCCTTCCCGGGTTTATTCCTTGGAACGACCCGGTTTCTTCGAGCTCGCCGTCTGGTATCTGGAGTTTCTTGATCACAGCCGAGGAGATCAAGTTCAGGCCGGCCCCGCCATCAACCAACATTTTGGTGACCTTGAGGTTGCGGATGGTTGGTGAGACCAACATCGGCAAGCACCCGACCGCCGTTGTGCGGTCAGGGTGGTCCTCAAGATCAAAAATGATGGGCATGCTGGACCACTTCAGCAGCCTACGTGACTCGACGGGCGGCTCAGCTGCGTTTACTTCCCGCACCCACTGCTTGAGTTGGCGGTGGGAAGTATGCAGAGAGGCGCCTCCGTCGACACACAGAACTTCTGTGGCCTTCTGGTACTCCTGCTCGCTGTTATCTCCTTCCTCCATGTCGTCGTCGTCGTCTTCTTCCTCATCCTTGTCGCGGCCCCGGGGAGGTCGATCACCTTGCCGCTGCTTGGCCTTGCCGCGGCATCCTCCCCGGCCATTGAACGGCCGCTTCTTGCTGGGCTCACCTCTGCCACCTTGGGCCTTCTCCTTGTCGTGCCGCTCGTATTCAGCCTTCTGCTGCTCTACGAGGTACTCGACTCGCTTGCAATTCTGCAGATCGTGGCCCTTGGTGCGGTGGATCTTGCAGTATTGCTTGTTGAAGCCGTCCTGCTGGTCGGCTGCCGCCACAGGGCCAGGCTCCTTGCCGGAACCGCCAGCCTGTGCCTTCTTGGCGGGAGCCTCCTTGCTGGACTGCTCGACGACCAGCACTTCCTTGCTCTTCTTTCTCCTGTTGTTCCTCCGCCGACTCTTCTTTGCCGGGGCGGCATCCTCACTGTCGCTTCCTCCTGCGCCAGTATCCTCTCCGGGGAGTCTCCTCCCCTCTTCGGCGCGCACGCACTTGTCAGCTAGAGCGTAGAGCTCGCTGACATCCCGAATCTTGGTCATGGCCATCTCTTCCCTCATGCGGCGGTTACGCACGTTCTGGTGGAACGCGCTGATAACCACGGCAGGGTGGATGTCGGGAATATTGTGTTGCACGCGGCTGAACCTCTGGATGTACTTGAGCAGGGATTCTCCCTCCTTCTGGGCCAAGATGTGGAGATCGCTCTCCTGGCCGTGGGGTTTGTGGCCGCCCGTGAAGGCGCCAACAAATTGGTGGCACAGATCAGCCCACGAAGAAATGGAGCCTTCCGGCAAGTGCATAAGCCAGGAGCGGACATTTGGCTTAAGCACTAGCGGGAAGTAGTTGGCTAGTATCTTTTCGTCGCGTCCCCCGGCAGCCTGCACCGCGATGGTGTAGATGCTGAGGAACTCCGAGGGGTGCGTCTTGCCGTCGTACTTCTCGGGTACGTCGGGCTTGAAGTTTTTCATGCTGGGCCACTGGACGCGCCGCAGCTCACGGGTGAACGCAGGGCAACCTGCCGCATACGGCAAGTCGCCTGGTTCACCGGGCGCGTGCGTGTCGACAGCGGTCCCAGCGCGCTGATCCGATTGTCGCCGGGCTTCTCGTCGGCGCTCGATGCGCGTCCGAGCATCTTCTTGTCGCCTATCGTCGAGGATTTGGCGCTGGTCCCGACGAGCCCGCGGGTCCGACGACGCCGTGGATTCGTCGTCGACGTTGATCCGGCGGGGTGGCGTCTTCTGCTTCCGCGGCGGGGAGTGCACGGTAGTTGCACCCCCGGCGGTCTTGTCGCCATCGGCCTTCATCTGGTCGACTTGCCGTGGCCGCGATGTCGCCGGCTGCTGCGGCGTGTCGTTGTTGGCGAAGGCGAGGAGGCTTTGGATCGTCGCCCTCCAGTCCTCGGCTTTATCTGCCGCTGGAGGGAAATCGAGGAGCAGTTGTGCTCTTGCTAGAGCTTCTGCTGGAGAGGAGGGGAGCGGCGGCGAGCGGTGCGAGGAGCGAGATATGCTCGGACTTCTAACAGGGTTAGAAGGAGCAGTTTCTCGCCCCGGCGACCGCGCCTTGCTCGTACCAGGACGGTGGCCTTGAGCGTCCCGCGATCCTCCGGTTTGTCCTTGCCCCAGCAAGCGAATGGTACCTCCTGTACCACGGCGCTGCTGGCCTGGCGTCTGCTGAGAGAGACGCGGTGCGTCCACGGACACCGAGGCTTTGGAATTTTCCCGGTCGTCCGTCTTATCCTTGGAATTGGTGGCGCCGTGAGTTTCCTCGCCGGCGACCACCCTTCCGCCGGCATCTCCTCCACCAACCGTTGGTTCTGGTGGTGGTGGGATCGACGCAGACGGGCCTGCGACCTCCGAAGCCTTCTTCTTCGGGGCCATGTTGTTGCAGTTGGTGAAGTTGATGAAGCTGGAGAGGTTGATGAAGAATGCGCCCGCGTGAGCGCCGGATCAGGTTCGCACAACCTCGACGCCCCCCCTACCTGGCGCGCCAATGATGTCGGGGGAAACTGTCCTCCCACGAGCACCTATGGGACCGGAGCCCCTTCTACGTTGCGGTAAGGGAGCGGAGGGAGCACGAAGAGCAGATCGAGGGGCGCACGCGGGCACTTTACCCAGGTTCGGGCCGTGCGGACGCGTAAAACCCTACTCCTGCCTTGATTGTATTGAGCTCGGGAGCTTGAAGAGCTACAGTACTAGCTACACCGAGCGAGAGAGTTGCTTAGGTTTCGAACCCTTTCTACGTTGTGCATGGGCCTCCTTTTATAGCTCAAGGGGTCACCGACAGGTGTCAACGTAGAGGAGGGTAAAAATGTAAATTTGGTGGTAGTTGTAACAGCGCGGGAATAGTGCGTGAACAGTGGATGAACAGTGGTCTTCACCTAACTTTGACAGTGGGGGACAAGGGCATCAAATGCCCGTCACCGTCGCCCCCAAAAGTGTCTGTCCATGCCTCTCCGTTCGCCACGGCGGTAGCCTCGTCACTGAGGCTTGCCACCGTGTACCCCAGGCTGCACAGCCGTCCGTCACGCGTCCCTGGAAGGGCCCCAGGGCGACGCGTGGGCAGATGAGCTGGAGCGCGGGCACACAGCGTGGGTTTCCCTCGGCAAGCACCTTGCCGGGGCCGTGACCTTGTCGGGCCCGGAAGCTTGTCGCTCTCCGGGTCCTGCCTCTGCGCGTGATGCGCCGAGACATTCCTTGAGTTGTGCATTCCTTGGCCTTCCTGGCAAGCTCCTCTTGCCAGGGTCTTGTGCTAACGTGATAATCTTGAGCCTGGTGCGGCCTTCCCGGCAAGCTCCTCTTGCCGGGGCCTTGATCTTCTGACTTGTATACTTTGTTCTTGAATGGCTTCATAGGGACCGAAAAGGTTTCCGGCGAGCACGTGGTAAACCCTGCCGCGGGAAGTTGCTACTGCCCGTGCACAAGTTGGGGTACTAAGGTACCCCTATCTTAGTACACCGACAAATTATTTGTACTAACTTATGGATCTAGTTCAACTTTAGTGTAAAATTATTTGTATTAGCTTATAGAGCTAGTTCAACTCTAGTGTAAAATTATTTGTACTAGCTTATAGAGCTAGTTCAAGTCTAGTGTAAAATTATTTCAACTAGCTTATAGATCTAGTTCAACTCTAGTGTAGAATTATTTGTACTAGGTTATATAGGTAGTCCAACTCAAGTGTAAAATTATTCGAACTAGCATATAAAGATAGTTCAACTCTAGTGTAATTTTTGTGTACTAGGTTATAGAGTTAGTGCAACTCTAGTGTAAAATTATTTGTACGAGCTTATAGAGCTAGTGCAACTCTCGTGTAAAATTACTTGAACAAGATTAGAGAGCTAGTTCAAGACTACTGTAAAATTATTTGAACTAGGTTATAGAGCTAGTTCAATTGTAGTGTAAAATTATTTGTACTAGCTTATAGATCTAGTTCAACTCTAGTGTAAAATTATTTATACTAACTTATAGAGCTAGTTCAACTCTAGTGTAAAATTATTTGTACTAGCTTATAGAGGTAGTTCAACTCTAGTGTGAAATTATTTGAACTAGGTTATAGAGCTAGTTCAACTCTAGTGTAAAATTATTTGAACTCGAATATAGAGATAGTTCAACTCTAGTGTAAAATTGTTTGTACTAGCTTATATAGCTAGTTTAACTCTAGTGTAAAATAATTGGAATTAGGTTATGGATCTAGTTCGAATCTAGTGTAAAATTATTTGTACTAGCATATATATCTAGTTCAACTCTAGTGTAAAATTATTTGTACTAGGTTATATAGCTAATTCAGCTCAAGTGTAAATTATTCGAACTAGCATATAAAGATAGTTCAACTCTAGTGTATTTTTTTTTGTACTAGGTTATATAGCTAGTGCAACTCTAGAGTAAAATTATTTGTACTATGTCATAGAGCTAGTTTAACTCTAGTGTAAAATTATTTCAACTAGGTTGTAGAGCTAGTTCAATTCTAGTGTAAAATTATGTGTACTAGCTTATAGATATATTTCAACTCTAGTGTAAAATTATTTGTACTAGCTAATAGATCTAGTTCAACTCTAGTGTAAAATTATTTGTACTAGCTTATAGAGCTAGTTCAACTGTAGTGTAAAATTAGTTGAACTAGGTTATAGAGCTAATTCATGTCTAGTGTAAAATTATTTGAACTTGGTTATAGAGCTAGTTCAACTGTAGTGTAAAATTATTTGTACTAGCTTATAGATCTAGTTAAACTCTAGTGTAAATTTATTTGTACTAGCTTATGGATCTAGTTCAACTCTAGTGTAAAATTATTTCTACTAGCTTATAGAGATAGTTCAACTCTAGTGTAAAATTATTTGTACTAGCTTATAGAGCTAGTTCAAGTCTAGTGTAAAATTATTTGTACTAAGTTATATAGGTAGTTCAACTCAAGTGTAAAATTATTCGAACTAGCATATAAATATAGTTCAACTCTAGTGTAATTTTTGTGTACTAGGTTATAGAGTTAGTGCAACTCTAGTGTAAAATTATTTGTACGAGCTTATAGAGCTAGTGCAACTCTGGTGTAAAATTACTTGAACAAGATTAAAGAGCTAGTTCAAGACTACTTTAAAATTATTTGAACTAGGTTATAGAGCTAGTTCAATTGTAGTGTAAAATTATTTGTACTAGCTTATAGATCTAGTTCAACTCTAGTGTAAAATTATTTGTACTAGCTTATAGAGCTATTTCAACTCTAGTGTAAAATTATTTGTACTAGCTTATAGAGCTAGTGCAACTCTAGTGTGAAATTATTTGAACTAGGGTATAGAGCTAGTTCAACTCTAGTGTAAAATTATTTGTACTAGCTTATAGATCTAGTTAACTCTAGTGTAAAATTATTTGTACTAGGTTATATAGCTAGTTCAACTCTAGTGTAAAATTATTTGAAATAGGTTGTATATCTAGTTCGAATCTAGTGTAAAATTATTTGAACTAGGTTGTAGAGCTAGTTTAACTCTAGTGTAAAATTATTTGAACTAGGTTGTAGAGCTAGTTCAACTCTAGTGTAAAA
>LR738713.1:450554039-450588905 GCA_902687465.1 Secale cereale | reverse complement strand
TTATATAGGTAGTTCAACTAAAATGTAAAATTATTCGAACTAGCATATAAAGATAGTTCAACTCTAGTGTAATTTTTTTTGTACAAGGTTATAGAGCTAGTGCAACTCTAGTGTAAAATTATTTGTACTAGCTTATAGAGCTAGTGCAACCCTGGTGTAAAATTACTTAAACAAGATTAGAGAGCTAGTTCAAGACTACTGTAAAATTATTTGAACTAGGTTATAGAGCTAGTTTAATTGTAGTGTAAAATTATTTGTACTAGCTTATAGATCTAGTTCAACTCTAGTGTAAAATTATTTGTACTAGCTTATAGAGCTAGTTCAACTCTAGTGTAAAATTACTTGAACTAGGTTATAGAGCTAGTTCATGTCTAGTGTAAAATTATTTGAACTAGGTTATAGAGCTAGTTCAACTCTAGTGTAAAATTATTTGTACTAGCTTATAGAACTAGTGCAACTCTGGTGTAAATTTACTTGAACAAGATTAAAGAGCTAGTTCAAGACTACTGGAAAATTATTTGAACTAGGTTATACAACTAGTTCAACTCTAGTGTAAAATTACTTGAACTAGGTTATGGATCTAGTTCGAATCTAGTGTAAAATTATTTGTACTAGCATATATATCTAGTTCAACTCTAGTGTAAAAATATTTGTACTAGGTCATATAGCTAGTTTAACTGTAGTGTAAAATTATTTGAACTAGGTTGTAGAGCTAGTTCAACTCTAGTGTAAAATTATGTTTACTAACTTATAGATCTAGTTCAACTCTAGTGTAAAATTATTTGTATTAGCTTATAGAGCTAGTTCAAATCTAGTGTAAAATTACTTGAACTAGGTTATAGAGCTAGTTGATGTCTAGTTTAAAATTATTTGAACTTGGTTATAGACCTAGTTCAACTGTAGTGTAAAATTATTTGTACTAGCTTATAGATCTAGTTCAACTCTAGTGTAAAATTATTTGTACTAGCATATAGAGCTAGTTCAACTCTAGTGTAAAATTATTTGTACTAGCTTATAGAGCTAGTTCAACTCTAGTGTAAAATTATTTGAACTAGGTTATAGAGCTAGTTCAAGTCTAGTGTAAAATTATTTGAACTCGAATATAGAGATAGTTCAACTCTACTGTAAAATTATTTGTACTAGCTTATATAGCTAGGTCAACTCTAGTGTAAAATAATTTGTACTAGGTTATAGAGCTAGTTCAAATCTTGTGTAAAATTATTTGCACTAGCTTATCGATCTAGTTCAATTCTAGTGTAAAATTATTTGTACTCGATTATATAGCTAGTTCAGCTCATGTGTAAAATTATTCGAACTAGTATATAAAGATAGTTCAACACTAGTGTAATTTTTTGTACTAGGTTATAGAGCTAGTGCAACTCTAGTGTAAAATTATTTGTACTAGGTTATATAGCTAGTTCAGCTCACGTGTAAAATTATTCGAACTAGCATATAAAGATAGTTCAACTCTAGTGTAATTTTTTTGTACTAGGTTATAGAGCTAGTGCAACTCTAGTGTAAAATTATTTGTACTAGGTCATAGAGCTAGTTTAACTCTAGTGTAAACTTATTTCAACTAGGTTGTAGAGCTAGTTCAAATCTAGTGTAAAATTTTGTGTAGTAGCTTATAGATCTATTTCAACTCTAGTGTAAAATTATTTGTACTAGCTTATTGATCTAGTTCAACTCTAGTGTAAAATTATTTGTACTAGCTTATAGAGCTAGTTCAACTCTAGTGTAAAATTATTTGAACTAGGTTATAGAGCTAGTTCAAGTCTAGTGTAAAATTATTTGAACTCGAATATAGAGATAGTTCAACTGTACTGTAAAATTATTTGTACTAGCTTATATAGCTAGGTCAACTCTAGTGTAAAATAATTTGTACTAGGTTATTGAGCTAGTTCAAATCTAGTGTAAAATTATTTGCACTAGCTTATCGATCTAGTTCAACTCTAGTGTAAAATTATTTGTACTAGGTTATATAGCTAGTTCAGCTCACGTGTAAAATTATTCGAACTAGCATATAAAGATAGTTCAACTCTAGTTTAAATTTTTTGTTCTAGGTTATAGAGCTAGTGCAACTCTAGTGTAAAATTATTTGTACTAGGTCATAGAGCTAGTTTAACACTAGTGTAAAATTATTTCAACTAGGTTGTAGAGCTAGTTCAATTCTTGTGTAAAATTATGTGTACTAGCTTATAGATCTATTTCAACTCTAGTGTAAAAGTATTTGTACTAGCTTATAGATCTAGTTCAACTCTAGTGTAAAATTATTTGTACTAGCTTATAGAGCTTGTTCAACTCTAGTGTAAAATTACTTGAACTAGGTTATAGAGCTAGTTCATGTCTAGTGTAAAATTATTTGAACTTCGTTATAGAGCTAGTTCAACTGTAGTGTAAAATTATTTGTACTAGCTTATAGATCTAGTTCAACTCTAGTTTAAAATTATTTGTACTAACTTATGGATCTAGTTCAACTTTAGTGTAAAATTATTTGTATTAGCTTATAGAGCTAGTTCAACTCTAGTGTAAAATTATTTGTACTAGCTTATAGAGCTAGTTCAAGTCTACTGTAAAATTATTTCAACTAGCTTATAGATCTAGTTCAACTCTAGTGTAAAATTATTTGTACTAGGTTATATAGGTAGTCCAACTAAAGTGTAAAATTATTCGAACTAGCATATAAAGATAGTTCAACTCTAGTGTAATTTTTGTGTACTAGGTTATAGAGTTAGTGCAACTCTAGTGTAAAATTATTTGTACGAGCTTATAGAGCTAGTGCAACTCTGGTGTAAAATTACATGAACAAGATTAGAGAGCTAGTTCAAGACTACTGTAAAATTATTTGAACTATGTTATAGAGCTAGTTCAATTGTAGTGTAAAATTATTTGTACTAGCTTATAGATCTAGTTCAACTCTAGTGTAAAATTATTTATACTAGCTTATAGAGCTAGTTCAACTCTAGTGTAAAATTATTTGTACTAGCTTATAGAGGTAGTTCAACTCTAGTGTGAAATTATTTGAACTAGGTTATAAAGCTAGTTCAAGTCTAGTGTAAAATTATTTGAACTCGAATATAGAGATAGTTCAACTCTAGTGTAAAATTGTTTGTACTAGCTTATATAGCTAGTTCAACTCTAGTGTAAAATAATTTGAATTAGGTTATGGATCTAGTTCGAATCTAGTGTAAAATTATTTGTACTAGCATATATATTTAGTTCAACTCTAGTGTAAAATTATTTGTACTAGGTTATATAGCTAATTCAGCTCAAGTGTAAATTATTCGAACTAGCATATAAAGATAGTTCAACTCTAGTGTATTTTTTTGTACTAGGTTATATAGCTAGTGCAACTCTAGAGTAAAATTATTTGTACTAGGTCATAGAGCTAGTTTAACTCTAGTGTGAAATTATTTCAACTAGGTTGTAGAGCTAGTTCAATTCTAGTGTAAAATTATGTGTACTAGCTTATAGATATATTTCAACTCTAGTGTAAAATTATTTGTACTAGCTAATAGATCTAGTTCAACTCTAGTGTAAAATTATTTGTACTAGCTTATAGAGCTAGTTCAACTCTAGTGTCAAATTACTTGAACTAGGTTATAGAGCTAGTTCATGTCTAGTGTAAAATTATTTGAACTTGGTTATAGAGCTAGTTCAACTGTAGTGTAAAATTATTTGTACTAGCTTATAGATCTAGTTCAACTCTAGTGTAAAATTATTTGTACTAACTTATGGATCTAGTTCAACTTTAGTGTAAAATTATTTGTATTTGCTTATAAAGCTAGTTCAACTCTAGTGTAAAATTATTTGCACTAGCTTATAGAGCTAGTTCATGTCTAGTGTAAAATTATTTCAACTAGCTTATAGATCTAGTTCAACTCTAGTGTAAAATTATTTGTACTAGGTCATATAGGTAGTCCAACTCAAGTGTAAAATTATTCAAACTAGCATATAAAGATAGTTCAACTCTAGTGTAATTTTTGTGTACTAGGTTATAGAGTTAGTGCAACTCTAGTGTAAAATTATTTGTACGAGCTTATAGAGCTAGTGCAACTCTAGTGTAAAATTACTTGAACAAGATTAGAGAGCTAGTTCAAGAGTACTGTAAAATTATTTGAACTAGGTTATAGAGCTAGTTCAATTGTAGTGTAAAATTATTTGTACTAGCTTATAGATCTAGTTCAACTCTAGTGTAAAATTATTTGTACTAGCTTATAGAGCTAGTTCAACTGTAGTGTAAAATTATTTGTACTAGCTTATAGAGCTAGTTCAACTCTAGTGTGAAATTATTTGAACTAGGTTATAGAGCTAGTTCAACTCTAGTGTAAAATTATTTGTACTAGCTTATAAATCTAGTTAACTCTAGTGTAAAATTATTTGTACTAGGTTATATAGCTAGTTCAACTCTAGTGTAAAATTATCTGATATAGGTTATAGATCTAGTTCGAATCTAGTGTAAAATTATTTGAACTAGGTTTTAGAGCTAGTTTAACTGTAGTGTAAAATTATTTGAACTACGTTGTAGAGCTAGTTCAACTCTAGTGTAAAATTATGTTTACTAGCTTATAGATCTAGTTCAACTCTAGTGTAAAATTATTTGTACTAGCTTATAGAGCTAGTTCAACTCTAGTGTAAAATTACTTGAACTAGGTTATAGAGCTAGTTCATGTCTAGTGTAAAATTATTTGAACTTGGTTATAGATCTAGTTCAACTATAGTGTAAAATTATTTGTACTAGCTTATAGATCTAGTTCAACTCTAGTGTAAAATTATTTGTACTAGCTTATGGATCTAGTTTGTCGGTGTACTAAGGTAGGGGTACCTCAGTACCCCTACTTGTGCACGGGCAGTTGCAGCTTCCCGCGGCAGGGTTTACCACGCGCTCGCCGGAGACCTTCCCGCTCCCTATCAAACCATTCAAAAACAAAGTATGCAGGAAAGAAGATCGAGACCCCAGCAAGTGGAGCTTGCCGGGAAGGCCGTACCAGGCTCAAGATTACCTCACTAGCACAAGGCCCTGGCAAGAGGAGCTTGCCAGGAAGACTAGAAGATTCCATCATAGAAGACACGCTTCGGCGCTATATGCGTCCCGGCAAGGGCCCGGGGAGCAGCAAGCTCCCGGGCCCGACAAGATCAGGACCCCGGCAAGGTGCTTGCCGGGAGAGTTGCGCTGTGTGCCCGCGCTCCAGCTCATCGGCCCGCGCGTCGCCCTGGGGCCTATCCAGGGACGCGTGGCGGATGGCTGTGCAGCCTGGGGGACACGGTGGCACTCCACGGTGGTGGATCCATCGCCGTGGCAGACGGAGACGCAAGGGCGGGAGCTTTTGGGGTCGACGGCGACAGGCATTAAATGCCCTTGTCCCCCACTGTCAAAGTAGGTGGCGACCACTGTTCGCGCACTGTAGCTTCACTGTTCCCGCACTGTTACAACTACCACCTCTTTTATGCTTTTACCCCTTTCTCCTACGTTGACACCTGTCGGTGACCCCTTGCACTATAAAAGGAGGCCCATGCACAACATGGAGGGGGTTCGAAACCGAGATCACTCATACGCTCGGTGTAGCTGCTTCTTCAAGCTCCCGAGCACTCCAACTCAATACACAACCAAGCAGGAGTAGGGTTTTACGCGTCTACCGCGGCCCGAACCTGGGTAAAACTGCCCGCGTGCTCGCTACGATCTGCTCTTCGTGCTCCCTCCGCCCTCGTACCGCACAGACAAGGGGCTCCGGTCCCATAGGTGTTCGTGGCGGACAGTTTCCTCCGACATCTTTGGCGCGCCAGGTAGGGGGCGTCGAGGTTGTGCGAACCTGATCCGGCGTTCGCGCGGGCGCATTCTTCATCAACCTCTCCAGTTTCGTCAGCAACTTCACTAGCAGCAACTCCATGGCCCCGAAGAAGAAGGCTTCGGAGGTCGGAGGCCCGTCTGCGTCTCACCCGCCGCCACCAGAGCCAACGGTGGGCGGGGGAGACACCGTCGGAAGGGTGGTCGCCGGCGAGGACACTCGCGGCGCCACCAAATCCAAGGACAAGACGGACGACCGAGCCTCGGTCTCCGTGGACGCGCCACGTCCATCTCAACACACGACAACCCAGCCGCGGCATACCACGGGAGGTGGTATCCGCTTGCTGGGACAAGGACAAACCGGAGGCTCGCGGGACGCCCCGGACCACCGTCCGGGCACAAGCAAAGCGAAGGCGCCGGCGCGGGACCCTGCTCCTTCTAACGTTGTTAGGAGTCCGAGCATATCCCGCTCCTCGCACCGTTCGCCCCCGTTCCCCTCCACTCCAGCAGAAGCGCTCGCGAGAGCGCAACTGCTCCTCGACTTCCCTCCAGCGGCACACAAGGCCTAAGACTGGAGGGCCACCATCCAGAGCCTGATAGCCTTCGCCAACAACGATTCTCCACAGCAGCCGGCAGCCTCGCGGCCGCGGCAAGATGAGAAGACGAAGGCCGACGGCGACAAGACCGCCGGGGGTGCGACAAGCGTGCACTCCCCGCCGCGGAAGCAGAAGACGCCACCCCGCCGGAACAACGCCGACGACGGCTCCACGGCATCGTCGGACCCGCGGGCCCGTCGGGACCAGCGCTAGGTCCTCGACGACCGGCGACAAGAAGACGCTCGCACCACAATCGAGCGCCGCCGAGAAGCTCGGCGACAATCAGATAACAGAGCTGGGAACGCTGTCGACGCGCGCGCGCCCGGTGAACCAGGCGACTTGCCGTACGCGGCAGGCTGCCCTGCGTTCACCCGCGAACTGCGGCGCGTCCAGTGGCCCAGCATGAAGAATTTCAAACCCGACGTACCGGAGAAGTACGACGGCAAGACGCACCCCTCGGAATTCCTCAGCGTCTACACCATCGCAGTGCAAGCTGCCGGGGGGCGCGATGAGAAGATCTTGGCAAATTACTTCCCGCTTGTGCGTAAGCCGAACGTCCGTTCGTGGCTTATGCACTTGCCGGAAGGTTCCATCTCTTCTTGGGCCGACCTTTGCCACCAGTTTGTTGGCGCCTTCACCGGCGGCCACAAACCCCACGGCCAGGAGAGCGATCTCCACATTCTGGCCCAGAAGGAAGGCGAAACCCTGCGCAAGTACATCCAACGCTTCAGCCGTGTGCAACACAACATCCCTGACGTCCACCCTGCCGCGGTTATCAGCGCGTTCCACCAGAACGTGCGTAACCGCCGCATGCGTGAAGAAATGGCGATGACCAAGATTCGGGATGTCAGCGAGCTCTATGCTCTGGCTGACAAGTGCGCACGCGCAGAAGAGGGGAGGAGACTCCCCGGGGAGGACGCTGGCGCAGGAGGAAGCGACAGTGACGACGCCGCCCCGGCAAAGAAGAGCCGGCGGTGGAATAACAGAAGGAAGGGCAAGAAAGAGGTGCTTGCCGTCGAGAAGTCCGGCAAGGAGGCTCCCGCCAAGCAAACACAGGCTGGTGGCTCCGGCAAGGAGCCTGCCCCTGTAGCGGCAGCCGACAAGCCGGGCAGCTCCGACAAGCAATACTGCAAGATCCACCGCACCAAGGGTCACGATCTCTCCAACTGCAAGCGCGTTGAGTACCTCGTCGAGCAGCAGAAAGCTGAGTACGAGAGGCGCGACAAGGAGAAGGCCCAAGGTGGCGGGGAAGAGCCAAGCAAGAAGCGGTCGTTCAACGGCCGGGGAGGACGCCGCGGCAAGGCCAAGCAGCGGCAAGGAGATCGACCTCCCCGGGGCCGCGACAAGGACGAAGAGGACGACGATGAAGACATGGAGGACGAGGATAACAGCGAGCAGGAGTTCCAGAAGGCCACGGAGGTCCTGTGCGTCGACGGTGGCGCCTCTCTGCACACCTCCCACCGTCAGCTAAAGCAGTGGGTGCGTGAGGTGAATGCAGCAGAGCCGCCCGTTGAGTCGCGCAGGCTCCTCAAATGGTCCAGCACGCCCATCATTTTTGATCTTGAGGATCACCCTGACCGCACCACTGCGGTCGGGTGCTTGCCGATGCTGGTTTCTCCCACCATCCGCAACCTCAAGGTCACCAAAATGTTGGTTGACGGCGGGGCCGGGCTGAACTTGATCTCCTCTGCTGTGATCAAGAAACTCCAAATTCTAGATGGCGAGCTCGAAGAAACCGGTTCTTTCCAAGGAATCAACCCGGGAAGGAGCAAGCCCAAGGGAAAGATCACTCTGCCGGTGACCTTTGGCGGGGAGCTCAATTTCAGAACTGAGCGCATCACTTTCGACGTCGCCGATATTCCATTGCCCTACAATGGAATACTTGGTCGTCCTGCCCTCGCCAAGTTCATGGCAGCTTCCCATTATGATTACAACGTACTCAAGATGCCGGGGCCGATAAGCGTCATCACTGTCCACGGCGACAAGAAGGATGCGCTTGTCTGCGCCGACAAGATCTACCGGGATGCGGCAGCTGCGGCCGAGAAGGATACACTTGCCGCTGAAGCTCCCGGGGGGAAGAAGATGAAGACCAAGTCCGGCAAGTGCTCTGGGGCCCACTCCGGCAACCGCACCTCTTCGGAGTGCTGCGCTACCGTCGAGGACGTCCCATCGAGATCCACCGGCAAGAGTAAGAAAGGGATGGCCGCTCCTCCGGCAACCAAGAAGGTGTCCGCCAAGGAGGACGGCACTGGTGGTACCTTCACCATCAGTGCCACACTTGACAGCAAATAGGAAAGCGCGCTCGTTGCCTTCCTGCGGGCGAATGTCGATGTGTTTGCCTGGCGACCATCTGACATCCCCGATGTTCCCAGGAAGGTAATTGAGCACAAGCTTGCTGTTTGTCCTCATGCGCGGCCCATCAAGCAGAAAGTGAGGAAGCAAGCCGTGGACCGCCAAGAATTCATCAACGAAGAAATCAAGAAGCTAGAGGCAGCAGGCCTAGTTAGAGGTGTGATCCATCCGACGTGGTTGGCAAATCCAGTCGTCATACGCAAGGCCAATGGGAAGTGGAGACTGTGTATAGACTTCACCGATGTGAATAAAGCATGTCCCAAAGATCCATTCCCTTTGTCGCGCATTGACCAAATCGTTGACTCCACTGCCGGATGTGAGCTACTCTGTTTTCTTGATGCATATTCAGGCTATCATCAGATTTTTACGGCCAAAGAGGATGAAGAGAAGACTGCATTTATCACTCCATGTGGCACTTATTGCTTCATACGCATGCCATTTGGATTGAAGAATGCAGGATCAACGTTTGCAAGGGTAGTGTACACTGATTTTGAGCCACAGATCCATAGAAATGTAGAGGCTTACATGGATGACATCGTGGTGAAGAGCAAGAGCAAGGAAACCCTGATCCAAGATTTGGAAGAAACATTTCAGAACCTGCGCAGAATACAGCTTAAGTTGAACCCCGAGAAGTGCGTCTTTGGAGTCCCCTCCGGCAAGCTTCTCGGGTTCTTTGTGTCATAGAGGGGGATTGAAGCCAACCCCGACAAGATTAAAGCCATTGAGCAGATAGAGGCCCCAAAGCGCGTCAAGGATGTCAGAAGGCTTGCAGGTTGTGTGGCTGCCCTCAGTAGGTTCATTTCAAAGTCTGCAGAACGCGCCCTACCTTTCTTCAAAATCTTGAAGAAGGCAGGTCCCATGAAGTGGACTCCGGAAGCGAAGGCAGCGCTGCAGGATTTGAAACGGTACCTGTCCTCCACTCCAATACTTGTCGCACCTAGACCACAGGAAAAGTTGTTGCTATACCTAGCGGCAACCAACCAGGTGGTTAGTGCTGCGTTAGTAGCGGAGAGGGAGTCCGACGAGGAATCAGCACCACCGACAAGCGAATCCAGCGACAAGCAGGGGGCTGCTCCGGCAAGCTCTGGCCCCGACAAGGACAGCTCTGCGCAGGAACAGGGTGAAGTGCGGAAGAAAATGGTGCAGCGCCCAGTGTATTTTGTGAGTTCCCTTCTCCAGGGGGCTAGATCAAGATACTCTGGAGTGCAAAAGTTGCTTTTCGGCCTCCTCATGGCCTCGAGAAAGCTGCGCCATTACTTCCAAGCACATGAGATAACAGTGGTCACTCGCTTTCCGCTGAAGAGGATATTGCACAACCCCGAAGCAACAGGCAGGATCGTTGAGTGGGCACTGGAGCTGTCAAGCTTTGGACTCAAGTTTGAAAGTACTTCAACCATACAGAGCCGAGCCTTGGCAGAATTCATAGCTGAGTGGACCCCAACGCCCGATGAAGAAGTTCAAGAAACAAGTGCACCCGTACAAGAAGCGACAAGTGAATGGGTAATGTATTTTGACGGTGCCTTCTCGCTGCAAGGCGCCGGTGCTGGCGTGGTACTCATCGCGCCCACCGGAGAGCACCTCAAATATGTTATCCAGATGCACTTTCCCAGGGAGCAAGCGACGAACAACACTGCAGAATATGAAGGTTTGCTTGCCGGCCTCAGGATTGCGGCCGAACTTGGGATCAGGAAGCTGATTGTGCGGGGAGATTCTCAATTGGTGGTCCGGCAGGTTAACAAGAGCCATCAGAGCCCTTTGATGGAAGCTTATGTCGATGAAGTGAGGAAGCTTGAGGAGCGCTTTGAGGGTCTGCAGATGGAGCACGTCCCGAGAGCCCAGAATGAAATTGCAGATGGCCTTTCAAAGTGTGCTTCGATAAAGTTACCTGTGGAACCAGGGACCTTCTTGCTCAAGCTAACTCAACCATCCGTTGCACCATCAATTGTGCAGTCCAAGAAGAGAAAGTTGGTCTCCGGCGACTACTTGCCGGCGGATCTTCCAGAGACCGCCGCCAAGATCCCCAAGATCAACAACCAGAACGCTGAGGAACAGTTTGCTCCTGCAGATCCTCGGGTCTGTACAGTTGAAGCAAGCGTTCCCGACAAGCCTCGCCCCGGCGAGCTTGCCGGGGGACCTTCAGCTCCGGCAGAACCAGAGGTCCTTGTCGCCGAGCCCCAGGCTCTGGCATGGGCGTAGCAGATCGTCCGTTTTCTTCAAACTGGAGAACTTCCCGACGACCCAGAAGAAATAGAGAAGATAACCAGGCAGTCAAGTATGTACCAGTTCGTGGACAACAAGCTGTACAGAAGAAGGCTCAATGGTGTCAGACTGAAGTGTATCTCCAGGGAAGATGGACAGAAGCTGTTGGCAGAAATACACGGAGGCATATGCGGCCACCACATTGGCGCAAGGGCGCTTGCCGGGAAAGCTTTCCGGCAAGGGTTCTTTTGGCAAGAAGCCCTCCAAGATGCAACTGCACTAGTAACCAAGTGTGAAGCGTGCCAGTTCCATGCAAAGCAGATTCATCAGCCAGCTCAAGCTCTCCAAACAATCCCTTTGTCCTGGCCCTTCTCGGTCTGGGGGCTCGACATCCTCGGCCCTTTCCCTCGTGCTGTCGGGGGCTTTGAGTACTTGTACGTTGCGATCGACAAGTTCACAAAGTGGCCAGAAGTGGAGCCAGTGAGAAAGGTGACAGCACAGTCAGCAGTCAGGTTCTTCAGGTCGATTGTTTGCCGTTTCGGGATCCCTAACAGGATCATCACCGACAACGGTACACAATTCACTAGTCGCACCTTCATGCAGTACGTCCAAGACCTTGGCGCCAAGGTCTGTTTCGCTTCTGTTGCTCACCCGAGGAGCAACGGTCAAGCGGAGAGGGCCAATGCTGAAGTGCTGCGAGGACTCAAGACAAGGACCTTTTACAGGCTGCGCAAGTGCGGAAGAAATTGGATAGAGGAGCTGCCGGCGGCTCTTTGGTCAATCAGAACGACACCAAGTCGAGCCACCGGACAGACACCCTTTGCTCTAGTCTATGGAGCAGAGGCAGTTCTCCCCACGGAACTCGTATACGGATCTCCTCGAGTGCTCGCTTATGATGAGCTCGAGCAAGAGCAACTGCGGCAAAATGATGCATTGCTCCTCGAGGAGGGACGTCTCCAGGCTGCTGTACGAGCTGCTCGATACCAGCAAGCCTTGCGCCGCTACCATAGCCGCAAGGTCAAGGCCAGGAGTCTCGAGGAAGGCGACCTTGTTCTTCGGCGTGTTCAGTCCGCCAAGAATTCCAACAAGTTGACGCCGAAGTGGGAAGGCCCTTATCGGGTGAGACAAGTCACGAGGCCCGGCGCTGTCCGCCTCGAGACCGAAGAAGGCTTACCGGTGAGCAACTCCTGGAACATAGAGCATCTTCGCAAGTTTCACCCATAAGGCGCGGTTGCCGCGATCCGCTCCGGCAACCACCTTTTGTACAAGCTTTGCCGCTGATGCATGTAACCCTTTGTACAAAGCCGGGCGCAGACCCCGTGCATCAGTAAAGTTTTCGAGTTTTTCGCACCGATTGCCTTTTGCATGCTTTTCTTTGGTATTTGCATGTTTTGTTTGGCATTTGGTACAACACTCAAGTATCCGGTAAGCATTACCACGCCGAAAGGCCATATACTTGTTTCCCTCTTCTTTTTCCTAGCCTCTCAAGCAGAAGGAACGTTCCTCGCGCACAAGTTTGCCGGGGGGGAAGGAGGTGGAGGAGGAACCAAGTGCTGTTCAAGAAAGAGAAGCCTTACCAGGAAGCAAGAAATATATGAAAGCTAAGTTATTAAAATTTGACCAGTTCAAAATTTTAAATTTTTAGTTGTCTTCCTTGAACAATCACACCTTGTATGGAAAACCTGTGCGCGGAGGAACCTACCCGTAGCTTGCCGCACCCTTATCTTGTTTCCGAGTTCGCTCAACGATTTAAGTGAGCTGCGACGAGTGTCGCGCCCTTGCTTCGTTTCCGAGTACGCTCAGCAAGTTAAGTGCGTTGCGACTAGCCGCGGCGAGGTTGCTTGCCGGTGGGACCTTGGCCAGCAGGCTGCTCAGAGTCCAGCACTCAGCGCTCGCGGCAAAGGTCCCTTGCCGGCAAGCTCCCCGGGAGCGTAGGGTGAAAAACATACAAAGTCAAGGATTAAGACAAGGAAGATAACATTGCACTGATTGATCAAAATGAGATAAATATCTTACAAAGGATAATTTGTCGCAATGGACTAATGAGTTCATGACATCATATGCAGCAACAAAAAGAGATAAAGATAATGGAGGCCTAATCTACGCGGTCGCCCTCGATCCTGGAGATCTTAGCCACCTTGGCAATGATGTGGGCGACCTGCTCCTTCAGAGCCTCCATGTCCGCGTCGGCCGGCAAGCTGCGAAGAACGTTGGTGAGATTTATACCGGGATTGCAGTATACGATCTTCGTCAGCACGCGCTCCAGAGTTCCCGTGCAGAGTAGGCGCGTCTCCTCGGCCAGTTGCGCGGGGATCTTCTTCCGCAGATCTGCAAGGGCCGGCGCGATTCCTCTGAAGAAGAGGCTGAGCTTGGCGCTGTGAGGGAGGTTTGGATCCGGGGAGTAGATGAGGTGCTCCAGCTTCAACGCCAGCAGCTCCTGGTCGATGTTGGACGCACAAGATACTAAGTCCTCGGTCCATACCTCAACGGTTTTGCGGAAGAGCTCAGCCGCTTTGTTGGCGCTGTCCACCAAGGTCCGCTCCTTGCGGAGCTCTTCCTTCAACTTGGTCTCCCGAGCCCGGGCAGCGTCGAGTGAATCCTTTAGTGTAGAGACCTTCAACTCCAAGTCCTCGATGGAGTCCTTGGCGGCCTTCAACTCGTCGCCCCTCTCAGAAAGACGCACCTGGAGTTCTGAATTGGTGTGGGCGTCCTTCTCACGCTCCGTGATGAGCGCGGCAACCTTCTCCGCGCTCACCTTCAGCGCCTTCTCTAGTTGAGCGACCTTGGCGGCAAGCTCCTTCTTGGCGGTCTCCGCGGCAACCGCGGCGGCTTTCGCCTCCTTCAGTTCCCCGCCAAGGGCCTCCTCCCGAGCGGCAAGGTCCTCCTCATGGGAGTCGAGTTGGACCTTCCGCTGGGCGAGTTCTCCTTCTCGCCGGGACAGCTCCACCCCGGCGAGCCGCTGCTGCTCTTCGGCCTCAGCCTTCTCCAGCACCCACTCCTGATATTCGCCGGCGAGTCGCTCGCGCTCCTCCGCCACCTCGCGGAGGGCTGCCTGGTTGGCGGCGCTGAGCTCCGCCGCGCGCTTCTCCATCTCCGAGGCGGCCTTGGCGGCGAGGGCTTCCCGGGAAGCGAGCTTTGCCTGCCTGGCCCGGTAAAGGGCCAGGAGCTGGTGAAGCAGCTTCTCCTCCTCGGGCCCTTCACTCCCGCCGGGCGCCTCGACGATCTTCAAGCCCGCGGAGGCGAGGACTTCCCCATCAAATGCCTCGCCCTCCGCGGGAGCTCGCGACGAAGAACCCCACGGCATCTGGATGAAGACGCCGTTGGGGGCTTCAAGATAGTAGCCCTGCTCCTTGCCGGCGGAGGGGTCGGCGGCCGGCGCAGCACTTGATGCTCCCGCCGCCTCCGGGTCGGCGGTGCAGTCGCCGTCCCCCTCCCCGGCCGCTGCGTCCGCAGCCGGAGCGGTCTCCTGCGCGGCCGGCTCGGCAGCTCTCGCCGTGTCCTCGGCGACAGGGACGTCGCCGCCGCCGCCCTGCGCGCCCTCCTCACCCTCGATGTTGATGACTTCCGTCTCCATCGGCTGGGGGGGAGGAGGATCTAGAAGAAGAAGCAAAAAGAAGTTCAAGCAAAAATCCAAAAAGAGACAACGCCAAGAAGACAAGTTATAAAGCCTACCTTGGCGGACGTTGTCAGCGGCGGGCTCCTTCGCCGGGGAGCTCTGCCTTGGCGGAGTGGCCGCCCTCGCCGGGCTGCTTGCCCTTGGCGGGGTACTCGCCCTCGGCGGAGTACCCGCCCTTGGCGGAACACTCTCCCTTGCCGGAGAGTTCGGCCTTGGCGGGAACGGCGGGGCCTGCGGCTCCTCGAGGACGGTCTCCGGGCGCTCCTGCCGCTGTGGCTCCACCTCTGCACAAGTCAAGATAAAGACATCAAGATATTGAAACAAGGCAAAATCCCCAAGCGCATCCCGACAAGCGGGAGGATGGGACCCAGACTTACGCTGGGGGCTGCGCTGGGGGCTGCTCCTCGGAGCAGCGCTCGGGTCCGGCAGGCTTGGCTCCGGCGCGTCCCCAGTTGCCGCGGTGGCCGAGCCTTCCGCGACCTCGACCACAGGCGCCTTGGCCTTCTTCGCCACGCGCTGAACCAAGGTCCTGAAATCAAAGCAACAAACAAAATTAGCATCAACAGTAATCAAGACGAAAACTTGAGAAGGTGTAAGATCTTGGATTCTTACTCCTGATCCTCCTCGTCGTCCTCGCTCAAGGCGGAGAAGTCATACTCCACCTGGGGCGCGTCTGCATGAGGAATGGAAGACGAAGATTCCCTCGGGCGCTTGGCGGTCCCTGGGGCTGGGGGCTGCGAAGACCCAGCCCCTGTGGTAGCCGGAGCCCGAGGAGCGGGCGGAGCTGCTGCTCCGCTCCGAGAAGACCCCTGTCGGCTCGACGCCTGCTTGCGGGGCGCCTCCGTCATGGCCCGCGCGCGGGCCGCCTCCGCTGTGGCTGGTGCGCCGGTCGCCCCCGGCGCAGCTTGGCTCCCCCGGGGAGCTGCCCGGCGAGCTGGTTGTTGCCGGGGCGCCTGCGCCCTCTCTCCCGTCGCCGTCTTGCGGAGACGCTTCGGTGGAGACCGCCTTGGGCTTGCCGGGGGCGGGGAGGTCTCCGACGAGGAGAGGTCGTCGGCGTAGAGCTCCGTAGATCCGTCGGAGTCCTCGGCCTCCTCCTCCTCCTCCTCCCCAGCTGGCTCGCTAGGCCCAGCGCCCTGCGCTGCGGCCTCTTTTCCTTTGGCGCCTCCGCTCCCTCCGGCGCCTCCGCTCCCCGCGGTGCCTCTGTTCCCTCCGGCAGCGCCATCCCTTGCCGCGGCCTCGGCCACGATTCCGTGGATCCCGGAGTGCCTCAGAGAGGGGACCCCGGCGAGTGCGTCGGGAGGAAGTTGCAGCAGTCTGCGGATCTCCGCCTCCTCCGCCTGGCTGGACGCATCCACAGCCTCCGCCTCTTCAGGCGTATATCCAAAATCTCCTTCCGCTGCGGCTGCAGCGGCCTCTTCAGCCCAAGAAGCCATGTATGCAAGCTCCTGTTCGGTGGTGTCCCGCGTGTGCTCCTTGATGTCATCCTTGTTCTTCGCCACCTCCACGAGGTTGTCGAAGAAGGTGAGGACGTCTATGGGCTTGGGCGGAATCCACGTGCGGTCCACACCGTGCGAATCACAAGCGGGCATCATGGCGCGGAGAGGATCACAAGCTGTGCTGTTGCAGAGGGGCACCACTCCCCGGGGAGGCCTGAACCACTCAGGGTGTGCCGGGTCATATTTGAAGAGTTCCCGGACCATCCCCTTCAGCTCCAGCGTCGTGAAGTTGAAGTTCAGCCCGGGGCGCAGCCTCATTATATCCGCTGGGTTGCCGTACTCCCAGGCCGGCCTTTTCCTGTCTTGGAAAGGGGCGATGCGGCGGCGGAGGAAATCTGCGCCTACCTCTGCAACGGACAGCCTAGCTACCCGAAGACGAAGAATCCGGACGAGGGCGACGTCGAGCTTGATGTCGTCCGAATCTAGCTCGCTCCAATCCCTGCCGCGCGCGATGGGCGTTGTGCGCGGCGCGGTGAAGGGCTGCGGCTCGTCCTCAACGATCCAGCACCAATCTGCACGCCACTCCTCCCACTTGCCGCGGAGCTCCCCTGGCAAGTACGACTCCTTCTTGTTCAGACGAAATACCCAAGAAATTCCCCCGGAGAGGGGGGCGCCGGCCTCTGCTCTAGGGGTGAAGAAGTGCCTAAACAGCGCTACATTTGGGTGTATTCCTATGAAGTTTTCGCACATGTGTGCGAAAACCGCCATTGTGAGGATGGCGTTGGGGGTGAAGTCAAGAAGGTGGAGGCCATAGGTGTGCATGACATCGCAGAAGAAATCAGAGAAAGGAGGGCAAAGACCGCAGTGAAAGAAGGCTGCGAAGAAGTAGTACCCGCCGGGGTAGTTGTCCTTGGCGGCGGCCGGATAAGCTCGAGTGCGGGGGTGCGCCTTGGTTTCCTTGGCCCAGAACAAGTAGTACTTGTTCCAGAGCTCCCGCGCGCCGAGCTTCGGCGGGAAGACGAGGTTCCGCTTCCGATACGCGGCGAGCTTCGCCGCTTGCTCCGACTTCTCCCTCTTTGCCTTCTCCGCCTTCGCCTTGTCGGTCTTCGGGGCCATGGCGGACGCGGCGGAGGAAAGGAGAACGAAGAGCCTGGCGACGCCGGAGATACTGACGGCGGCGGCGGAGGTGTGGAGGCGGAGCGCAAAGGGGATTTCTGGAGGAAGAAGAAGATGCAATGAAAGCGCAAGGAGGGGAACCGCTCCTGCTTCCTCTGCTTTTATGGGGAAGTGGGGGGGCGTTTCGCCCTTTTCATTGATGGAACGTGGGCACGTCCCATCCCACGACGCCGCAATCGACGCGTGCCGTTACGGGGGGATGCGGCGGATACGGAAGTGGATTCGGCGCGCCGTGGGCCGCGTGTGCCCGTGCACTGTTTTGGGCCTGGCCCAACAGCGCTCGGCACCGTGTGTGGCCCAGGCCCGGGGGCTCCTGTCGGTGTACTAAGGTAGGGGTACCTCAGTACCCCAACTTGTGCACGGGCAGTTGCAGCTTCCCGCGGCAGGGTTTACCACGCGCTCGCCGGAGACCTTCCCGCTCCCTATCAAACCATTCAAAAACAAAGTATGCAGGAAAGAAGATCGAGACCCCGGCAAGTGGAGCTTGCCGGGAAGGCCGTACCAGGCTCAAGATTACCTCACTAGCACAAGGCCCTGGCAAGAGGAGCTTGTCAGGAAGACTAGAAGATTCCATCATAGAAGACACGCCTCGGCGCTATATGCGTCCCGGCAAGGGCCCGGGGAGCGGCAAGCTCCCGGGCCCGACAAGATCAGGACCCCCGCAAGGTGCTTGCCGGGAGAGTTGCGCTGTGTGCCCACGCTCCAGCTCATCGGCCCACGCGTCGCCCTGGGGCCTATCCAGGGACGCGTGGCGGATGGCTGTGCAGCCTGGGGGACACGGTGGCACTCCACGATGGTGGATCCATCGCCGTGGCAGACGGAGACGCAAGGGCGGGAGCTTTTGGGGTCGACGGCGACAGGCATTAAATGCCCTTGTCCCCACTGTCAAAGTAGGTGGCGACCACTGTTCGCGCACTGTAGCTTCACTGTTCCCGCACTGTTACAAATACCACCTCTTTTACGCTTTTACCCCTTTCTCCTACGTTGACACCTGTCGGTGACCCCTTGCACTATAAAAGGAGGCCCATGCACAACGTGGAGGGGGTTCGAAACCGAGATCACTCATACGCTTGGTGTAGCTGCTTCTTCAAGCTCCCGAGCACTCCAACTCAATACACAACCAAGCAGGAGTAGCTTATATAGCTTGTTCAACTCTAGTGTAAAATTATTTGTACTAGCTTATATAGCTTGTTCAACTCTAATGTAAAATAATTTGTACTAGGTTATAGAGCTAGTTCAAATCTAGTGTAAAATTATTTGTACTAGCTTATAGATCTAGTTCAACTCTAGTGTAAAATTATTTGTACTAGGTTATATAGCTAGTTCAGCTCAAGTTTAAAATTATTCTAACTAGCTTATCGAGATATTTCAACTCTAGTGTAATTTTTTTGTACTGGGTTATACAGCTAGTGCAACTCTAGTGTAAAATTATTTGTACCAGGTCATAGAGATAGTTTAACTCTAGTGTAAATTTATTTCAACTAGGTTGTAGAGCTAGTTCAATTCTAGTGTAAAATTATGTGTACTAGCTTATAGATCTATTTCAACTCTAGTGTAAAATTATTTGTACTAGCTTATAGATCTAGTTCAACTCTAGTGTAAAATTATTTGTACTAGCTTATAGAGCTAGTTCAACTCTAGTGTAAAATTACTTGAACTAGGTTATAGAGCTAGTTCATGTCTAGTGTAAATTTATTTGAACTTGGTTATAGAGCTAGTTTAACTGTAGTGTAAAATAATTTGTACTAGCTTATAGATCTAGTTCAACTCTAGTGTAAAATTATTTGTACTAGCTTATGGATCTAGTTCAACTCTAGTGTAAAATTATTTGTACTAGCTTATAGAGCTAGTTCAACTCTAGTGTAAAATTATTTATACTACCTTATAGAGCTAGTTCAAGTCTAGTGTCAAATTATTTGTACTAGCTTATATAGCTAGTTAAACTCTAGTGTAAAATAATATTTACTAGGTTATAGAGCTAGTTCAAATCTAGTGTAAAATTATTTGCACTAGCTTATCGATATAGTTCTACTCTAGTGTAAAATTATTTGTACTAGGTTATATAGCTAGTTCAGCTCACGTGTAAAATTATTCGAACTAGCATATAAAGATAGTTCAACTCTAGTGTAATCTTTTTGTACTAGGTTATAGAGCTAGTTTAACTCTAGTGTAAAATTATTTCAACTAGGTTGTAGAGCTAGTTTAACTCTAGTGTAAAATTATTTCAACTAGGTTGTAGAGCTAGTTCAATTCTAGTGTAAAATTATGTGTACTAGCTTATAGATCTATTTCAACTCTAGTGTAAAATTATTTGTACTAGCTTATAGATCTAGTTCAACTCTAGTGTAAAATTATTTGTACTAGCTTATAGAGCTAGTTCAACTCTAGTGTAAAATTACTTGAACTAGGTTATAGAGCTAGTTCATGTCTAGTGTAAAATTATTTGAACTTGGTTATAGAGCTAGTTCAACTGTAGTGTAAAATTATTTGTACTAGCTTATAGATCTAGTTCAACTCTAGTGTAAAATTATTTGTACTAGCTTATGGATCTAGTTCAACTCTAGTGTAAAATTATTTGTATTAGCTTATAGAGCTAGTTCAACTCTAGTGTAAAATTATTTGTACTAGCTTATAGAGCTAGTTCAAGTCTAGTGTAAAATTATTTCAACTAGTTTATAGATCTAGTTCAACTCTAGTGTAAAATTATTTGTACTAGGTTATATAGGTAGTTCGACTCAAGTGTAAAATTATTCGAACTACCATATAAATATAGTTCAACTCTAGTGTAATTTTGGTGTACTAGGTTATAGAGTTAGTGCAACTCTATTGTAAAATTATTTGTACGAGCTTATAGAGCTGGTGCAACTCTGGTGTAAAATTACTTGAACAAGATTAGAGAGCTAGTTCAAGACTACTGTAAAATGATTTGAACTAGGTTATAGAGCTAGTTCAATTGTAGTGTAAAATTAATTGTACTAGCTTATAGATCTAGTTCAACTCTAGTGTAAAATTATTTGTACTAGCTTATAGAGCTAGTTCAACTCTAGTGTAAAATTATTTGTACTAGCTTATAGAGGTAGTTCAACTCTAGTGTCAAATTATTTGAACTAGGTTATAGAGCTAGTTCAAGTCTATTGTAAAATTATTTGAACTCGAATATAGAGATAGTTCAACTCTAGTGTAAAATTGTTTGTACTAGCTTATATAGCTAGTTCAACTCTAGTGTAAAATAATTTGAACTAGGTTCTAGTGTAAAATTATTTGTACTAGCATATATATCTAGTTCAACTCTAGTGTAAAATTATTTGTACTAGGTTATATAGCTAATTCAGCTCAAGTGTTTTATTATTCGAACTAGCATATAAAGATAGTTCAACTCTAGTGTAATTTTTTTGTCCTAGGTTATAGAGCTAGTGCAACTCTAGAGTAAAATTATTTGTACTAGGTCATAGAGCTAGTTTAACTCTAGTGTAAAATTATTTCAACTAGGTTGTAGAGCTAGTTCAATTCTAGTGTAAAATTATGTGTACTAGCTTATAGATCTATTTCAACTCTAGTGTAAAATTATTTGTACTAGCTAATAAATCTAGTTCAACTCTAGTGTAAAATTATTTGTATTAGCTTATAGAGCTAGTTCAACTCTGGTGTAAAATTACTTGAACAAGATTAGAGAGCTAGTTCAAGACTACTGTAAAATTATTTGAACTAGGTTATAGAGCTAGTTCAATTGTGTCGGTGTACTAAGGTAGGGGTACCTCAGTACCCCAACTTGTGCACGGGCAGTAGCAGCTTCCTGCGGCAGGGCCTACCACGCGCTTGCCGGAGACCTTCCTACTCCATATAAAACCATTCAAAAACAAAGTATACAAGACAGAAGATCAAGACCCCGGCGAGTGGAGCTTGCCGGGAAGACCGTTCCAGGCACAAGATTACCTCACTCACGCAAGGCCCTAGCAAGAGGAGCTTGCCAGGAAGACTAGGAGATTACGTTACAGAAGACATGCCTCGGCGCGACGCGTGCCCCGGCAGGGCCCGGAGAGCGACAAGCTTCAGAGCCCGACGAGCTCCCGGGCCCGGCAAGGTCAAGACCCCGGCAAGGTGCTTGCCGGGAGAGTTGCGCTGTGTGCCCGCGCTCCAGCTCATCGAACCACGCGTCGCCCTGGGGCCGCTCCAGGGATGCGTGGTGGATGGCTGTGCAGCCTGGGGGACACGGTGGCACTCCACGGTGGTAAAGCCATCGCCGTGGCAAACGGAGACGCAAGGGCGGGCGCTTTTGGGGTCGACAGCGACGGGCATTAAATGCTCTTGTCCCCCACTGTCAAAGTAGGTAGCGACCACTGTTCATGCACTTTTGCTCCACTATTCCCGCACTGTTACAACTACCACCACTTTTACATTTTTACCCTTTCTCCCACGTTGACACCTGTCGGTGACCCCTTGCACTATAAAAGGAGGCCCATGCACAACGTAGAAGGGGTTCGGAACCTAGATCGCTCATACGCTCGGTGTAGCTAGTTCTTCAAGCTCCCGAGCTCCCCAACTCAATACAAACTAAGCAGGAGTAGGGTTTTACGCGTCTATCGCGGCCCGAACCTGGGTAAACTGCCTGCGTGATCTCCTCGATCTGCTCTTTGTGCTCCCTCCGCCCTCTTACCACACAAACAAGGGGCTCCGGTCCCATAGGTGTTCGTGGTGGACAGTTTCCCCCGACATCTTTGGCGCGCCAGGTAGGGGGCGTCGAGGTTGTGCGAACCTGATCCGGCGTTCACGCGGGCGCATTCTTCATCAACCTCTCCAGTTTCATCAGCAACCTCATCAACAACTGCCCCATGGTCCCGAAGAAGAAGGCTTCGGAGGTCGCAGGCCCGTCTGTGTCTCATCCGCCGCCACCGGAACCAACGGTGGGCGGGGGAGACGCCGTCGGAAGGGTGGTCGCCGGCGGGGAAACTCGCGGCGCCACCAAATCCAAAGACAAGACGGACGACCGAGCCTCGGTCTCCGTGGACGCGCCACGTCCATCCCAGCAAACGACAACCCAGCAGCGCCATGCCACAGGAGGTGGTATCCGCTTGCTGGGCCAAGGGCAAACCGGAGGCTCGCGGGACGCTCCGGGCCATCGTCCTGGCACGAGCAAGGCGCGGTCGCCGGGGCGGGACCCTGCTCCTTCTAACGCTGTTAGGAGTCCGAGCATATCCCGCTCCTCGCACCGCTCGCCCCCGCTCCCCTCCACTCCAGCAGAAGCGCTCGCAAGGGCGCAACTACTCCTCGACTTCCCTCCAGCGGCAGACAAGGCCGAAGACTGGAGGGCCACCATCCAGAGCCTGATCGCCTTCGCCAACAACGATACACCGCAGCAGCCGGCGACCTCGCGGCCACGGCAAGTTGAGAAGACGAAGGCCGACGGCGACAAGACCGCCGGGGGTGCAACCACCGTGCACTCCCCGCCGCAGAAGCAGAAGACGCCGCCCCGACGGAACAACGCCGACGACGGCTCCACGGCGTCGTCGGATCCGCGGGCTCGTCGGGACCAGCGCCAGGTCCTTGACGACCGGCGACAAGAAGACGCTCGAACGACGATCGAGCGCCGCCGAGAAGCTCGGAGACAATCAGATCAGCGAGCTGGAGCCGCTGTCGACATGTGCGCGCCCGGTGAACCAGGCGACTTGCCGTACGCGGCAGGTTGCCCTGCGTTTACCCGTGAGCTGCGGCGCGTCCAGTGGCCCAGCATGAAGAACTTCAAGCCCGACGTACCGGAGAAGTACGACGGCAAGACGCACCCCTCGGAATTCCTCAGCATTTACACCATCGCGGTGCAGGCTGCCGGAGGGCGCGACGAGAAGATTTTGGCGAACTACTTCCCGCTCGTGCTAAAGCCGAACGTTCGTTCGTGGCTTATGCACTTGCCGGAAGGCTCCATTTCTTCTTGGGCAGATCTTTGCCACCAGTTTGTTGGCGCCTTCACGGGCGGCCACAAACCCCACGGCCAGGAGAGCGATCTCCACATTCTGGCCCAGAAGGAAGGAGAACCCCTGCGCAAGTACATCCAACGCTTCAGTCGTGTGCACCACAACATCCCCGACGTCCACCCTGCCGCGGTTATCAGCGCGTTCCACCAGAACGTGCGTAACCGCCGCATGCGTGAAGAGATGGCCATGACCAAGATACGGGATGTCAGCGAGCTCTATGCTCTAGCTGATAAGTGCGCACGCGCCGAAGAGGGGAGGAGACTCCCCGGGGAGGATACCGGCGCGGGGGGAAGCGACAGCGACGACGCCGCCCCGGCAAAGAAGAGCCGGCGGCGGAACAACCGAAGGAAGAACAAGAAAGAGGTGATTGCCGTCGAGAAGTCCGGCAAGGAGGCTCCCGCCAAGCAAACACAGGCTGGCGGCTCCGGCAAGGAGCCTGCCCCTATAGCGGCAGCCGACAAGCAGGACGGCTCCGACAAGCAGTACTGCAAAATCTACCGCACCAAGGGCCACGACCTCTCCAACTGCAAACGCGTCGAGTACCTCGTCGAGCAGCAGAAAGCTGAGTACGAGAGGCGCGACAAGGAGAAGGCCCAAGGTGGCGGAGGAGAACCAAGCAAGAAGCGGCCGTTCAATGGCTGGGGAGGACGCCGCGGCAAGGCCAAGCAGCGGCAAGGTGACCGACCTCCCCGGGGCCGCGACAAGGACGAAGAAGACGACGACGATGACATGGAGGATGAAGATAACAGCGAGCAGGAGTTCCAGAAGGCCAAGGAGGTCCTGTGCGTCGACGGTGGCGCCTCTCTGCACACCTCCCACCGCCAACTCAAGCAGTGGGTGCGGGAGGTGAATGCAGCAGAGCCGCCCGTGGAGTCGCGCAGGCTCCTCAAATGGTCCAGCACGCCCATTATTTTTGATCTTGAGGATCACCCTGACCGCACCACTGCGGTCGGGTGCTTGCCGATGCTGGTCTCACCCACCATCCGCAACCTCAAGGTCACTAAAATGTTGGTTGACGGCGGGACCGGGCTGAACTTGATCTCCTCTGCTGTGATCAAGAAACTCCAAATCCCAGATGGCGAGCTCGAAGAGACCGGTTCTTTCCAAGGAATCAACCCGGGAAGGAGGAAGCCCAAGGGGAAGATAACTCTGTCGGTGACCTTTGGCGGGGAGCTCAACTTCAGGACCGAGCGCATCACATTCGACGTCGCCGATATCCCATTACCATATAATGGGATACTCGGCCGTCCCGCCCTCGCCAAGTTCATGGCAGCTTCCCACTACGCCTACAACGTACTCAAGATGCCGGGGCCGATAAGCGTCATCACTGTCCATGGCGACAAGAAGGATGCGCTTGTCTGCGCCGACAAGATCTACCGGGATGCAGCAGCCGCGGCAGAGAAGGATACACTTGCCGCTGAAGCTCCCGGGGGGAAGAAGACGAAGACCAAGTCCGGCAAGTGCTCTGGGGCCCACTCCGGCAACCGCACCTCTTCGGAGTGCTGCGCTGCCGTCGAGGACGTCCCATCGAGCTCCACCGGCAAGTGTAAGAAGGGGATGGCCGCTCCACCGGCAACCAAGAAGGTGTCCGCCAACGAGGACGACACTGGTGGTACGTTCACCATCAGTGCCACGCTTGACAGCAAATAGGAAAGCGCGCTCGTTGCCTTCCTGCGGGCGAATGTCGATGTGTTTGCCTGGCAACCATCTGACATCCCCGGTGTTCCCAGGAAGGTGATTGAGCACAAGCTTGCTGTTTGTCCTCATGCGCGGCCCGTCAAGCAGAAGGTGAGGAAGCAAGCCGTGGAGCGCCAAGAATTCATTGCTGAAGAAATCAAGAAGCTAGAGGCAGCAGGCCTAGTTAGAGGCGTGATCCATCCGACGTGGTTAGCAAACCCAGTCGTCGTGCGCAAGGCCAATGGGAAGTGGAGACTGTGTATAGACTTCACCGATGTGAATAAAGCATGTCCCAAAGATCCATTCCCCTTGCCGCGCATTGACCAGATCGTTGACTCCACTGCCGGATGTGATCTACTCTCTTTCCTTGATGCATATTCAGGCTACCATCACATTTTCATGGCCAAGGAAGATGAAGAGAAGACTGCATTTATCACTCCATGTGGCACTTATTGCTTCATACGCATGCCATTTGGACTGAAGAATGCAGGATCAACATTTGCAAGGGTAGTGCACACTGCTTTCGAGCCACAGATCCACAGAAATGTAGAGGCTTACATGGATGACATCGTGGTGAAGAGCAAGAGCAAGGATACCCTGGTCCAAGATTTGGAAGAGACATTTCAGAACCTGCGCAAGATACAGCTCAAGTTGAACCCCGAGAAGTGCGTCTTTGGGGTCCCCTCCGGCAAGCTTCTCGGGTTCTTTGTGTCACAGAGGGGGATTGAAGCTAACCCCGACAAGATTAAAGCCATTGAGCAGATCGAGGCCCCGAAGCGCGTCAAGGATGTCAGAAGGCTTGCAGGTTGTGTGGCTGCCCTCAGTAGGTTCATTTCGAAGTCTGCAGAACGCGCCCTACCTTTCTTCAAAATCTTGAAGAAGGCAGGTCCCATGAAGTGGACTCCGGAAGCGGAGGCAGCGCTGCAAGATTTGAAACGGTACCTATCCTCCACTCCAATACTTGTCGCACCTAGACCACAGGAAAAGTTGCTGCTATACCTAGCGGCAACCAACCAGGTGGTTAGTGCTGCGTTAGTAGCGGAGAGGGAGGCCGACGAGGAGTCTGCACCACCGGCAAGCGAATCCAGCGACAAGCAGGGGGCTGCTCCGACAAGCTCTGGCCCCGACAAGGACAACTCTGCGCAGGAACAGGAAGAAGTGCGGAAGAAGATGGTGCAGCGCCCGGTGTATTTTGTGAGTTCCCTCTTACAGGGGGCTAGATCAAGATACTCCGGGGTGCAAAAGTTGCTTTTCGGCCTCCTCATGGCCTCGAGAAAGCTGCGCCATTACTTCCAGGCACATGAGATAACAGTGGTCACTCGCTTTCCGCTGAAGAGGATATGGCACAATCCGGAAGCAACAGGCAGGATCATTGAGTGGGCGCTGGAGCTGTCGAGCTTTGGACTCAAGTTTGAAAGTACCTCAACCATACAGAGCCGAGCTTTGGCAGAATTCATAGCCGAGTGGACCCCAACGCCCGATGAGGAAATTCCAGAAACAAGTGCACCCGTACAAGAAACAACAAGTGAATGGGTAATGTACTTTGATGGTGCCTTCTCGCTGCAAGGCGCTGGAGCCGGTGTGGTACTCATCGCGCCCACCGGAGAGCACCTCAAGTATGTTATCCAGATGCACTTTCCCAGGGAGCAAGCGACAAACAACACTGCTGAGTATGAAGGCTTGCTTGCCGGCCTCAGGATTGCGGCCGAACTTGGGATCAGGAAGCTGATTGTGCGGGGAGATTCTCAGTTGGTGGTCCGACAAGTTAACAAGAGTTACCAGAGCCCTTTGATGGAAGCTTATGTAGATGAAGTGAGGAAGCTTGAAGAGCACTTTGAAGGTCTGCAAATGGAGCACGTCCCGAGAGCTCACAATGACATTGCAGATGGCCTTTCAAAGTGTGCTTCGATGAAGTTACCTGTGGAACCAGGGACCTTCTTACTCAAGCTGACTCAACCATCGTTACACCATCAATTGGGCAGTCCAAGAAGAGAAAGTTGGTCTCCGGCGACTACTTGCCGGCGGATCTTCCTGAAACCGCCGCCAAGGTCCCCAAGATCGACGATCAGAACGCTGAGGAACAGTCTGCTCCTGCAGATCCGAGGATCTGTGCAGTTGAAGCAAGTGTTCCCGACAAGCCTCGCCCCGGCGAGCTTGTCGGGGGACCATCAGCTCCGGCGGAACCAGAGGTTCTTGCCGTAGAAGCTGAGGTCCCCGCAGCGGCCCTCATGCCTTTAGTCCTTGCCGTTGAGCCACGAGCCCCGGCATGGGCGCAGCAGATCGTCCGTTTTCTGCAAACTGGAGAACTTCCCGACGACCCAGAAGAAATAGAGAAGATAACCAGGCTGTCGAGTATGTACCAGTTCGTAGACAATGAGCTGTACAGAAGAAGGCTCAATGGTGTCAGGTTGAAGTGCATCTCCAGGGAAGATGGACAGAAGCTGTTGGCAGAAATACACGGAGGCATATGCGGCCACCACATTGGCGCAACGGCGCTTGCCGGGAAAGCTTTCCGGCAAGGGTTCTTTTGGCAAGAAGCCCTCCAAGATGCAACTGCACTAGTAACCAAGTGTGAAGCGTGCCAGTTCCATGCAAAACAAATTCATCAGCCAGCTCAAGCTCTCCAGACGATTCCTTTGTCCTGGCCCTTCTCGGTCTGGGGGCTCGATATCCTCGGCCCTTTCCCCCGAGCTGTCGGGGGCTTTGAGTACTTGTACGTCGCAATCGACAAGTTTACAAAGTGGCCAGAAGTGGAACCAGTGAGAAAGGTGACAACACAGTCAGCGGTCAGGTTCTTCAGGTCGATTGTTTGCCGTTTCGGAATCCCTAACAGGATCATCACCGACAACGGTACACAATTTACTAGTCGCACCTTCATGCAATACGTCCAAGACCTTGGCGCCAAGGTCTGTTTCGCTTCTGTGGCTCACCCGAGGAGCAACGGTCAAGCGGAGAGGGCGAATGCTGAAGTGCTGCGCGGACTCAAGACGAGGACCTTTGACAGGCTGCGTAAGTGCGGAAGAAACTGGATAGAGGAGCTACCGGCGGCCCTTTGGTCAATCAGGACGACACCAAGTCGAGCCGCCGGACAGACACCCTTTGCCCTAGTCTATGGGGCAGAGGCAGTTCTCCCCACGGAACTCGTATACGGATCTCCTCGAGTGCTCGCTTATGATGAGCTCGAGCAAGAGCAACTGCGGCAAGATGATGCATTGCTCCTCGAGGAGGAACGTCTCCAGGCTGCTGTACGAGCTGCTCGATACCAGCAAGCCTTGCGTTGCTATCATAGCCGCAAGGTTAGGGCCAGGAGTCTCGAGGAAGGCGACCTTGTTCTTCGGCGTGTTCAGTCCGCCAAGAATTCCAACAAGTTGACGCCGAAGTGGGAAGGCCCTTATCGGGTGAGACAAGTCACAAGGCCCAGCGCTGTCCGCCTTGAAACCGAAGAAGGCTTACCGGTGAGCAACTCCTGGAACATAGAGCATCTTCGCAAGTTTCACCCCTAAGGCGTGGTTGCCGTGATCCGCTCCGGCAACCACCTTTTGTACAAGCTTTGCCGCTGTTGCATGTAACCCTTTGTACAAAGCCGGGCGCAGACCCCGTGCATCAGTAAAGTTTTGTGTTTTTGCGCTATTTGCCTTTTCCATGCTTTTCTTCGCTATTTGCATGCGTTATTTGGCATCTTGTGCAACATACAAATCCGGTAAGCATAAGCACGCCGAAAGGCCATATACTTGTTTCCCTTTTCTTTTTCCTTGCCTCTCAAACAGAAGGAATGTTCCTCGCGCACAAGTTTGCCGGGGGGGAAGGAGATGGAAGGTGAACCAAGTGCTGTTCAAGAAAGAGAAGCCTTACCGGGAAGCAAGCGATATATGAAAGCTAAGTTATTAGAATTTGAGCAAGTTCGAATTTTTAAAAAATTTCAGTTGTCTTCCTTGAACAATCACACTTTGTATGGGAAACCTGTGCGCGGAGGAACCTACCCGTGGCTAGCCGCACCCTTGTCTTGTTTTCGAGTACGCTCAACGACTTAAGTGAGCTGCGACAAGTGTCGTGCCCTTGATTCGTTTTCGAGTTCACTCAACAAGCTGAGTGCGTTGCGACTAGCTGCGGCAAGGTTGCTTGCCGGTAAAACCTTGGCCAGCAGGCTGCTCAGAGTCCAGCACTCAGCGCTCGCGGCAAAGGACCCTTGCCGGCAAGCTCCCTGGAGGCGTAGGGTGAAAAACATACAAACAACAAAAGAGATAAAGGAAAAGGAGGCCTAATCTACGCGGTCGCCCTCAATCCTGGAGATCTTGTTCACTTTGGCGATGATGTGGGCGACCTGCGCCTTCAGCGCCTCCGTGTTCGCGTCGGCCGGCAAGTTGCGGAGAACGTTGGTGAGGTTTATACCGGGGTTGCGGTATACAATCTTCGTCAGAACGGGCTCCAAGGTCCCTGCGCAGAGCTGGCGCGACTCCTCGGCCAGTTGCGCGGGGAGCTTCTTCCGAAGACCTGCAAGAGCCGGCGCGATCCCCCTGAAGAAGAGGCTGAGCTTGGCGCTGTAGGGGAGGTTTGGATCCGGAGAGTATATAAGATGCTCGACCTTCAGCGCCAGCAGCTCCTGGTCGATGTTGGATGCAGAGGCCACCAAGTCGTCGGTCCACACCTCAACAGTCCGGCGGAAGTTTTCAGCCGCAGTGGTGGCGCTCTCCACCAAGCCTCGCTCCCTGCGGAGCTCTTCCTTCAGCTTGGTTTCCCGGTCCCGGACGGCGTCGAGCGAGTCCTTCAACGTGGAAACCTTCAGCTCCAGATCCTCAATTGAATCCTTGGCGGCCTTCAGCTCGTCGCCCTGCTTGGAGAGGCGCACCTGGAGTTCGGAGTTGGTGTGGGCGTCCTTCTCGCGCTCTGTGTTGAGCGCGGTGACCCTCTCCACGCTCGCCTTCAGTGACTCCTCCAGTTGCGCAACCTTGGCCGTGAGCTCCTCCTTGGCGGTCTCCGCGGCAGCCGCGGCGGCTTTCGCCTCCTTCAGCTCTCCGCCAAGGGCCTGCTCCCGAGCGGCAAGGTCTTCCTCGTGGGAGTCGAGGTTGACCTTCCGTTGGGCGAGCTCTCCTTCTCGCCGGGACAGCTCCTCTCCGGCGAGTCGCTGCTGCTCTTCGGCTTCGGCTTTCTCCAGGAGCCACTCCCGGTACTCCCCGGCGAGCCTCTCGCGCTCCTCCGCCACGTCACGGAGGGCAGCCTGGTTGGCGGCGCGGAGCTCTGCCGCGCGCTTCTCCATCTCAACGGCGGCCTTGGCGGCAAGGGCCTCCCGAGACGCAAGCTTCGCCTGCCTGGCCCGGTAAAGGGCCAGGAGCTGATGAAGCAGCTTATCCTCCTCGGGCCCGTCGCTTCCGCCGGGCGCCTCGACGATCTTCAGACCCGCGGAGGCGAGGACCTCTCCGTCAAAGGCCTCTCCCTCCGCGGGGGCTCGCGATGAAGAACCCCACGACACCTGGATGTAAACGCCATTGGGGGCCTCAAGATAATAGGCAGACGGCTCCTTCTCGGTGGAGGGGTCGGCGGCCGGCACAGCGCTCGACACTCCTGCCGCCTCCGGGCCGGCAGTATGGCCGCCGTCCCCCTCCCCGTCCGCCGCGTCTGCGGCCAGAGCGGTCTCCTCCACAGCCGGCTCGGCGGCTCCCGCCGTGTCCTCAGCGACAGGGGCGTTGCTGCCGTCGCCTTGCGCGTCCTCCTCCACGACGATGGTTTCCGTCTCCATCTGTTCCGGGGGAGGAGGATCTAGAAGAAGAAGAAAAAGTAAAAGAAGTTCAAGCAAATATCCAAAAAGAGACGAATCCAAGAAGACAAAATTACAGAACTTACCTTGACGGACGTCGTCGGCGGCGGGCTCCCTCGCCGGGGAGCTCTGCCTTGGCGGAGTGGCCGTCCTCGCCGGGCTACTCGCCCTTGGCGGAGTACCCGCCCTTGGCGGAGTGCTCTCCCTTGCCGGAGAGTTCGCCCTTGGCGGGGACGGCGGGGCCTGCGGCTCCTCGGGAGCGACCTCCGGATGCTCCTGTGGTTGTGGCTCCACCTCTGCACAAGACAATCAAGATAAGACAAAAACATCAAGATATTAGCACAAGACAAAATCCTCAAGCGCGCCCGACGAGCGGAAGTGTGAAACCCAGACTTACGCTGGGGGCTGCTCCTCGGAGCAGCGCTCGGGCCGGCAGGCTCGTCTCCGGCGCGTCCCCTGTCGCCGCGACGGGCGAGTCGTCCGCGACCTCGACCACGGGCACCTTGGCCTTCTTCGCCACTCGCTGGGCCAGGGTCCTGAAATCAAAGCAGAAAGCAAGATCAGAATCAAGACAGAGTTGAAGAAAACACAAAGCTTAAAATACTTACTCCTGTTCCTCGTCGTCGTCGTCGTCGCTCAGGGCGGAGAAGTCGAACGCCACCTGAGGCGCGTCCGCGCGAGGAGCAGGAGGCGAAGACTCCCTCGGGCACTTGGCGGTCCCCGGGGCTGGGGGCTGCGAGGCCCCGGCCCCTGTGGGCGCCGAGGCCCGGGGAGCGGGCGGAGCAGCCGCTCCGCTCTGCGAAGATCCTCCTCCGCTTGGCGCTGACGTGCGGGGCGCCTCCGCCGTGGCCTGTGTGCGGGTCGCCCCCGCCGTGGTTTGTGCGCCGGGCGCCCCCGTCGCAGCTTGACTCCCCCGGGTAGCTCGCGCCGCCCGGCGAGTTGGTTGTTGTCGGGGCGCCTGCGCCCTCGTCCCCGTCGTCGCCTTGCGGAGACGTTTCAGCGGAGACCGCTTGGGACTTGCCCGAGGCGGGGAGGTCTCCGATGACGAGGAGACGTCGTCGGCATAGAGCCCCAGAGACCCGTCGGAGTCCTCGTCGGCCCCGGCGTCCTCCTCCTCCTCCTCCTCCTCGGATGGCTTGCTGGGCCCAGCGCCCTGCCCTGCGGCCATCTTTCCTCCGGCGCCTCCGCCCGCTCCGGCGCCTCCGCTCCCTGCGGCGCCTCTGTTTCCTCCGGCGGCGCTGCCTCTCGCCGCGGCCTCGGTCAGAATTCCGGGGATCCCAGAGTGCCTCAAAGAGGGGACCCCGGCAAGCTCGTCGGGAGGAAGCTGCAGTAGTCTTCGGATCTCCGCATCCTCTGCTTGGCTGGACGCATCCGCAGCCTCTGCCTCATCGGGCGTAAAGCCAAACTCTCCTGCCGCTGCGGCTGCAGCGGCCTCTTCAACCCGAGAAGCTATATACGCTATCTCCTGGTCGGTGGTATCCCGTGTGAGCCCCTTGATCTCGTCCTTGTTCTTCGCCACCTCCACCAGGTTGTCGAAGAAGCTTATGATGTCTGATGACTTGGGCGGAATCCATGTGCGGTCCACGCCATGCGAGTCACATGCGGGCATCATGGCGCGAAGAGGATCCCGGGCCGTGCTGTTGCAGAGGGGCACCACTCCCCGGGGAGCTCTGAACCACTCTGGGTGGGCCGGGTCGTGCTTAAAGAGTTCCCGGACCATCCGCTTCAGCTCCAGCGATGTGAAGTTGAAGTTTAGTCCCGGGCGCAATCTCATTATGTCCGCCGCGTTGCCGTACTCCCATGCTGGCCTCTTCCTATCCTGTAGAGGGGCAATGCGGCGGCGGAGGAAATCTGCTCCTACTTCTCCGACAGACAACTTAGCTACCCGGAGACGAAGGATTCTGACGAGGGCGACGTTGAGCTTGATGTCGTCCGAGTCCAGCTCACTCCAGTCCCTGCCGCGCACGATGGCTGTTGTGCGCGGCGCAGTGAAGGGTTGCGGCTCGTCCTCAACTATCCAGCACCAGTCTGCACGCCACTCCTCCCACTTGCCGCGGAGCTCCCACGGCAAGTAGGACTCTTTCTTGTTCAAGCGGAAGACCCAAGAAATCCCCCCGGAGAGGGGAGCGCCGGCTTCTACTCTAGGGGTGAAGAAGTGCCTAAACAGCGCTACGTTCGGATAGATCCCAATATAGTTTTCGCACAGATGTGCGAAAAACGCCATCGTGAGGATGGCGTTGGGGGTGAAGTCAAGAAGGTGGAGGCCGTAGGTGTGCATGATATCGCAGAAGAAATCGGAAAAAGGGGGACAAAGGCCGCAATGAAAGAAAGCTGCGAAGAAGAAGTACCCGCCGGGATAATTGTCCTTGGCGGCGGCGGGATAGGCTCTGGTCCGAGGGTGCGCCTTGGTCTCCTTGGCCCAAAACAAGTAGTACTTGTTCCAGAGCTCCCGCGCGCTGAGCCTCGGCGAGAAGACGACGTTCCGCTTCCGCAGCAGAGCAAGCCTCGCCGCCTGGTCAGATTTCTCCTTCTTGGCCTTCTCCGCCTTCGCCTTCTCGGTCTTCGGGGCCATGGCGGAGGCGGCGAGGGAAGGGGGACGAAGAGTCCGGCGGCGCCGCAGATGCGGGAGATGGCGGAGGAGGTGTGGAGGCGGAGCGCAAAGGGAATCTCTGAAGATGGAAGAAGAAGCAATGAAGGCGTAGGAGGGGAACCGCTCCTGCTTCCTCTGCTTTTATGGGGAAGCGGGGGACGTTTCGCTCTTTCCATTAAAAGAACGTGGCCACGTCCCATCCCACGACGCCGCAATCGACGCGTGCCGTTACGGAGGGACGCGGCGGATGCGGAAGTGGATTCGGCGTGCCGTGGGCCGCGCGTGCCCGTGCACTGCTTTGGGCCTGGCCCAACAGCGCTCGGCACCGTGTGTGGCCCAGGCCCGGGGGCTCCTGTCGGTGTACTAAGGTAGGGGTACCTCAGTACCCCAACTTGTGCATGGGCAGTAGCAGCTTCCCGCGGCAGGGCCTACCACGCGCTTGCCGGAGACCTTCCTACTCCATATAAAACCATTCAAAAACAAAGTATACAAGACAGAAGATCAAGACCCCGGCGAGTGGAGCTTGCCGGGAAGGCCGTTCCAGGCACAAGATTACCTCAATCACGCAAGGCCCTGGCAAGAGGAGCTTGCCAGGAAGACTAGGAGATTACGTTACAGAAGACATGCCTCGGCGCGACGCGCGCCCCGGCAGGGCCCGGAGAGCGACAAGCTTCAGAGCCCGACGAGCTCCCGGGCCCGGCAAGGTCAAGACCCCGGCAAGGTGCTTGCCGGGAGAGTTGCGCTGTGTGCCCGCGCTCCAGCTCATCGAACCACGCGTCGCCCTGGGGCCGCTCCAGGGACGCGTGGCGGATGGCTGTGCAGCCTGGGGGACACGGTGGCACTCCACGGTGGTAAAGCCATCGTCGTGGCAAACGGAGACGCAAGGGCGGGCGCTTTTGGGGTCGACAGCGACGGGCAATAAATGCTCTTGTCCCCCACTGTCAAAGTAGGTAGCGACCACTGTTCATGCACTGTTGCTCCACTATTCCCGCACTGTTACAACTATCACCACTTTTACATTTTTACCCTTTCTCCCACGTTGACACATGTCGGTGACCCCTTGCACTATAAAAGGAGGCCCATGCACAACGTAGAAGGGGTTCGGAACCTAGATCGCTCATACGCTCGGTGTAGCTAGTTCTTCAAGCTCCCGAGCTCCCCAACTCAATACAAACTAAGCAGGAGTAGGGTTTTACGCGTCTATTGCGGCCCGAACCTGGGTAAACTGCCTGCGTGATCTCCTCGATCTGCTCTTTGTGCTCCCTCCGCCCTCTTACCGCACAAACAAGGGGCTCCGGTCCCATAGGTGTTCGTGGTGGACAGTTTCCCCCGACAAATTGTAGTGTAAAATTATTTGTACTAGCTTATAGGTCTAGTTCAACTCTAGTGTAAAATTATTTATACTAGCTTATAAAGCTAGTTCAACTCTAGTGTAAAATTATTTGTACTAGCTTATAGAGCTAGTTCAACTCTAGTGTGAAATTATTTGAACTAGGTTATAGAGCTAGTTCAACTCTAGTGTAAAATTATTTGTACTAGCTTATAGATCTAGTTAACTCTAGTGTAAAATTATTTGTACTAGGTTATATAGCTAGTTCAACTCTAGTGTAAAATTATTTGAACTAGGTTATAGATCTAGTTCGAATCTAGTGTAAAATTATTTGAACTAGGTTGTAGAGCTAGTTTAACTGTAGTGTAAAATTATTTGAACTACGTTGTAG
>LR738713.1:450530737-450551341 GCA_902687465.1 Secale cereale | reverse complement strand
AGAGCTAGTTCAACTGTAGTGTAAAATTATTTGTACTAGCTTATAGATCTAGTTCAACTCTAGTGTAAAATTATTTGTACTAGCTTATGGATCTAGTTCAACTCTAGTGTAAAATTATTTGTATTAGCTTATAGAGCTAGTTCAACTCTAGTGTAAAATTATTTGTACTAACTTATAGAGCTAGTTCAAGTCTAGTGTAAAATTATTTCAACTAGCTTATAGATCTAGTTCAACTCTAGTGTAAAATTATTTGTACCAGGTTATATAGGTAATTCAAATCAAGTGTAAAATTATTCAAACTAGCATATAAATATAGTTCAACTCTAGTGTAATTTTGGTGTACTAGGTTATAGAGTTAGTGCAACTCTATTATAAAATTATTTGTACGAGCTTATAGAGCTAGTGCAACTCTGGTGTAAAATTACTTGAACAAGATTAGAGAGCTAGTTCAAGACTACTGTAAAATGATTTGAACTAGGTTATAGAGCTAGTTCAATTGTAGTGTAAAATTATTTGTAATAGCTTATAGATCTAGTTCAACTCTAGTGTAAAATTATTTGTACTAGCTTATAGAGCTAGTTCAACTCTAGTGTAAAATAATTTGTACTAGCTTATAGAGGTAGTTCAACTCTAGTGTCAAATTATTTGAACTAGGTTCTAGAGCTAGTTCAAGTCTAGTGTAAAATTATTTGAACTCGAATATAGAGATAGTTCATATCTAGTGTAAAATTTTTTATACTAGCTTATATAGCTAGTTCAACTCTAGTGTAAAATAATTTGAACTAGGTTCTAGTGTAAAATTATTTGTACTAGCATATATATCTAGTTTAACTCTAGTGTAAAATTATTTGTACTAGGTTATATAGCTAATTCAGCTCAAGTGTTTTTTTATTCGAACTAGCATATAAAGATAGTTCAACTAGTGTAATTTTTTTGTCCTAAGTTATAGAGCTAGTGCAACTCTAGAGTAAAATTATTTGTACTAGGTCATAGAGCTAGTTTAACTCTAGTGTAAAATTATTTCAACTAGGTTGTAGAGCTAGTTTAATTCTAGTATAAAATTATGTGTACTAGCTTATAGATCTATTTCAACTCTAGTGTAAAATTATTTGTACTAGCTAATAAATCTAGTTCAACTCTAGTGTAAAATTATTTGTATTAGCTTATAGAGCTAGTTCAACTCTAGTGTAAAATTATTTGAACTAGGTTATAGAGCTAGTTCATGTCTAGTGTAAAATTATTTGAACTTGGTTATAGAGTGTCGGGGGAAACTGTCCTCCCACGAGCACCTATGGGACCGGAGCCCCTTCTACGTTGCGGTAAGGGAGCGGAGGGAGCACGGAGAGCAGATCGAGGAGCACACGCTGGCAGTTTACCCAGGTTCGGGCCGCGAGGACGCGTAAAACGCTACTCCTGCCTTAGGTTGTATTGAGTTTGTGAGCTCGGGAGCTTGAAGAGCTACAGTACTAGCTACACCGAGCGAGAGAGTTGTCTAGGTTTCGAACCCCTTTCTACGTTGTGCATGGGCCTCCTTTTATAGCATAAAGGGGTCACCGACAGGTGTCAACGTAGAGGAGGGTAAAAGTGTAATTTTGGTGGTAGTTGTAACACTGTGGGAATAGTGCGTGAACAGTGGATGAACAGTGGTCTTCACCTAACTTTGACAGTGGGGGACAAGGGCTTTAAATGCCCGTCGCCGTCGACCCCAAAAGTGTCCGTCCATGCTTCTCCGTTCGCCACGGCGGTAGCCTCATCACCGTGGCTTGCCACCGTGTGCCCCAAGCTGCACAGCCATCTGCCACGTGCCCCTGGAAGGGCCCCAGGGCGACGCGTGGGCCGATGAGCTGGAGCGCGGGCACACAGCATAGGTTTCCCCGGCAAGCACCTTGCCGGGGTAGTGATCTTGCCGGGCCCGGAAGCTTGTCGCTCTCCGGGTCCTGCCGGGGCGCATGATGCGCCGAGGCATTTCTTGAGATATATGTTCCTTGGCCTTCCTGACAAGCTCCTCTTGCCAGGGTCTTGTGCTAAAGTGACAACCTTGAGCCTGGTGCGGCCTTCCCGGCAAGCTCCTCTTGCCGGGGCCTTAATCTTCTGACTTGTATACTTTGTTCTTGAATGGCTTCATGGGGACCAGAAAGGTTTCCGGCGAGCACGTGGTAAGCCCTGCCACGGGAAGCTGCCACTGCCCGTGCACAAGTTGGGGTACTAAGGTACCCCTATCTTAGTACACCGATAGGAGTCCCCGGGCCTGGGCCACACACGGTGCCGAGCGCTGTTGGGCCAGGCCCAAGACAGTGCACGGGCACGCGCGGCCCACGACAAGCCGTATCCCCTTCCGCATCCGCCGCATCCCTCCTTAATTGCACGCGTCGATTGCGGCGTCGTGGGAGAGATCGTGGCCTGTTTCTTTAATGGGAAATGCGGAACGTCCCCCACTCCCCCCTTAAAAGCAGAGGAAGCAGGGGCAGTTCCCCTCCATCGTCTTCATTGCGCCTTGATTCTTCAGAAACCTCCGCTGCTTCTTGCCTCCGCCCCTCCTCCGCAATCTTCCGCATCCGCGGCGCCGTCGAGCTCCTTGCCTCTTCCCTCGCTGCCTCCGCCATGGCTCCGAAGAGCGACAAGGCGAAAAGTGACAAGGCCAAGAATGACAAGGCCAAGAAGGAGAAGTCCGAGCAGGCGGCGAAGCTGGCCGCCCTGCGGAAGAGGAGCGTGGTCTTCGCGCCGAGGCTTGGCGCGAGGGAGCTGTGGAACAAATATTATTTGTTCTGGGCGAGGGAGACCAAAGCTCATCCCTGCACCAGAGCCTTCCCCGCCGTCGCCAAAGACATGTTCCCCGACGGGTACTTCTTCTTCGCTGCATTTTTCCACTATGGTATGTGCCCTCCGTTCTCGGAGTTCTTTTGTGATATCATGAACACATATGGCCTCCACCTCCTAGATTTCACCCCCAACGCCATCCTTACGATGGCCGTTTTCGTACATTTGTGCGAAAACTATGTTGGGATTCATCCAAACGTAGCCCTTTTCCGCCACTTCTTCATGCCTAGAGTCGAAGCTGGCGCTCCCCTCTCCGGCGGCATCTCCTGGATCTTCAGGCTGAACAAGAAGGACTCGTACCTGAAGGGAGAGCTCCGCGGCAAGTGGGAGGAATGGAGAGCCGATTGGTGCTGGGTGGTGGAGGATAAGACGGAGCCCTTCACCGCGCCACGCACAACTGCCATAGTGCGCGGCAGGGATTGGAGCGAATTGGCTCCGGAGGACAACAAGCTTAGCATCGCTCTCATTAGGATTATTCGTCTCCGGGTCGCCAGTCTGACTATCGGAGAGGTTGGGGCAGATTTCCTCCGCCGACGCATCGCCCCTTTACAAGAAAGGAAAAGGGCCGCCTGGGAATTCGGCAATGCGGCAGATATCAGGAGGCTGCGCCCTGGATTAAACTATAACTTCACTGCCCTGGAGTTGAAGGGGATGGTCCGAGAGCTCTTCAAGCATGACCCGGCCCACCCGGAGCGGTTCAAACCTTCCCGGGGAGTGGTGCCGCTGTGCAACAGCACCGCCCGTGATTCCTTGCGCGCGATGATGCCTGCGTGCGACTCCCATGGCGTCGTCCCTACTTGGATAGAGCCTCCGCCGGATACTGTGTTGTCCTTCTTCGACAACTTGGTCGAGACGCCCCGCAACGCTGAGGAGAACAGGGGCCTCACCCGGGCCACTACGGCACGGGATATAGCTTACATCGCCACCAGGATGGAGGAGAACGCCGCAGCTGCGGCGGCGGGTAACTTTGGGTATACTGTGGAAGAGGCACAGGCCGCGGACGCAGTGAGCCAAGCAGAGGAGGCGGAAATCCTCAAGCTGCTGAAACTTGCGCCCGAGGAGTTTGCTGGGGAGCCTTCCGTGCAGTTTGCCGGGACGAGCGAGGTCGCCGGGGGGAGTGAGGTCGCCGGAGGGAGCGAGGCCGCAGGGCATGGTGCTGAGTCCAGCGGGCCTGCCGGGGAGGAGGAGGACGTCGAGGCTGACGAAGACTCTGGTGGATCTCTGAATCTCGATGACGACGCCTCCTCATCTTCAGAGAACTCCCCGCCTCCGGCAAGCCCTACGCAACAACCGAGGAAGCGGCTCCGCAAGGCGGCTACGGCGACGAGGCCACAGGCGCTTCGACAGCAGCCGGCGCGCCGGGCGACGCGCGCCACCAGCACGAGCGAAGTCGTCAAGGAGGCACCCCGTGCCCGTGCGCCAAGCGGGGGAGGATCTTCCCGGAGTGGAACGGGTGTTCCTTCTGCTCCTCGGGCCCCGGCGACGACGGGGGCCGGGTCTTCGCAGCCCACGGCCCCGGAGCCCACCAAGCGCCCGAGGGAATCTTCTCCTCCGGCTCCTCGCGCGGGAGCAAACCAGGCAGAGTTTGACTTCTCCGCCCTCAGCTCCGACGAAGAGGAAGAGGAGTAAGTATTTGCACTTCTTTTAGTTTCTTTGATTTTGTCTTGATTTTCCTTGTTGATTCTGATCTTGTTTCTGTTCTACTTTCAGGACCCTGACCCAGCGGATGGCGAAGAGGGCCAAGATCCCCGTGGTTGAGGTTGAAGACGACTCGCCCGTCGCGGCGACAGGAGACGTGCCAGCGGAAAACTTGCCGGATCAACCTGCTGCTCCGAGGAGCATCCCCCAGCGCAGCCCCCAGCGTAAGTCTGGTTTTTATCTTTCTGCTTGACGGGCGCGCTTGAGGTTGTTGCTTGTGCTGATATTTTGTTTTTTCTTGTGCAGAAGTGGAGCCGCAGCCGCAGGAGGGCCAGAGGTCGCCCCCGACGGGCCACTTGCTCCACCCTCCCCGCCAAGGGTGAGCTCCCCGGCGAGGGAGAACGCTCCGCCAAGGACGGGCACTCCGCCAAGGGCGAGTACCCCGCCAAGGGTGAGCAGCCCGACAAGGGTGAGCACCCCGCCAAGGGAGGGCGCGGGCGGCCCTCCGCCTGCAGGGACCACCACTCCGCCGCCAAGGGAGAACTCCCCAGCGAGGGAGCCTGTCGTTGAAGAAGTCCGCGAAGGTGAGTCATGTGATTTCTTCTTCTTGAACTGTTCTTTTTGGATATTTTCTTGACTCTTTCTTTTCTTTTTCTTCTGCTAGATCCTCCTGCACCGGAGCAGATGGAAACGGAGGCCACCGGCGAGGAGGGCGTGCACGGCGACGGCGGCGACGCCACTGCTCCCGAGGGAGGGGCTGGAGCCGACGAGCCTGCCGCTGAAGAGACCGCCCCACCCGCAGATGCCGCGGCTGGGGAAGGGACCGGCGACCACACTGCTGGCCCGGAGGCAGCAGGAGCGTCAAGCGCTGCACCGGCCGCCGACCCTTCCGCCTCCACAGCTGGGCAGGGCGTCTACCTGTAGGCTCCCAACGGGGTTTTCATACAAGTCCCGTGGGCGTCCTCGTCTCGAGCCCCCGCGGAGGGAGAGACCTTTGACGGGGAGGTCCTCACCTCCGCGGGGTTGAAGGTTGTTGAAGCGCCCGGCGGCAGCGACGAGCCCGAAGAGGAGAAGCTCCTTCGCCGGCTCCTGGCTCTGTACCGGGCCAGGCAGGCGAAGTTGGAGTCTCGGGAGGCTCTTGCCGCCAAGGCTGGAGCTGATCTGGAGAAACGCGCCGCGGAGCTCCACGCCGACAACCAGGCAGCCCTCCGCAACTTAGCGGAGGAGCGCGAAGAGCTCGCCGGGGCGCAGCAAGCCTTCCTCCTGGAGAAGGCCGAGGTGAACGAGCAGCAACGGTTGGCCGCCGAGGAGCTGTCCCGGCGAGAAGGAGTGCTCAACCAGCGGAAGGTCGACCTCGATGCCCACGAGGACGACCTCACCGCCCGGGAGCAGGCCATTGGCGGGGCCCTGAAGGAGGCGAAGGCCGCCGCAGCCGCCGCGGAGACCGCCAAGAAGGACTTGGAGGCCAAGGTGGAGCAGCTGGAGCTGTACCTGAAGGCGAGCGAGGACAGAGTCACCGCGCTCAATGTGGAGCGGGAGAAAGATGCCCACACCAACTCTGACTTGCAGGTATGTCTCTCCAAGAAAGGCGACGAGCTCACTGCCGCCAAGGATTCCATTGCTGACTTAGAGTTGAAGGTCTCCACTCTGACTGATTCGCTCGACGCCGCCCGGGACCGCGAGACGAAGCTGAAGGACGAGCTCCGCAAGGAGCGGAACTTGGTGGAGAGCGTCGCCGTCTCAGCGAACAACTTCAGCCGGGCAGTGGAGCAATGGACTGATGAGCTGGTCACCTCCGCTGCCAGTATTGACATGGAGATGATGGCGCTGAGGGCCGGACGAGAGCCTCCCCCATAGCGCCAAGCTAAGTCTGTTCTTCCGGGGAATTGCGCCGGCGCTTGCGCGGCTGCGGGAGAAGATCTCCGCGCAGCTGGCCGACGAGGCGCGTCGGCTCTGCATGGGAACTCTGGAGCGCGTCTTGTCGAAGATCGTCTACCGCAACCCCGACATCAACCTCGTCAACGTCCTCCGCACCTTGCCGCCCGAAGCTGACCAGGAGGCGTTGAAGGCGCAGGTTGCCCACATTGTCGCCAAGGTGAGCAAGATCACGAGGCGCGAAGGCGATCGCGTAGACTAGATTCCTTTGCTTCTTCTTCCTTTGCCGCTGCCAATTAAGTCATAGGCAGTAGTTGATTAGAACAGCGGCAAGCTATCTTTGTAATATACAATCTTGTTTTGAACAATCAATGCAGTGTTATCTCCCTTGTTTTTGGTCCTCCACTTTGTATGCTTGCTTCCCTACGCTTTTAGGGGACTTGCCGGCAAGGGGCCCTTGCCGCGAGCGCTGAGTGCTGGACTCTTAGCAGCCTGCTGGCAAAGACCTTGTCGGCAAGTAACCTTGCCGCAGCTAGTCGCAGCACACTTATACTGCTGAGCGAACTCGAAAACGAAGTAAGGGCGCGACACTTGTTGCAGCTCACTTAAGCCGTTGAGCGTGCTCGAAACAGAGTAAGGGCGCGGCTAGCCGCGGGTAGGTTCCTCCGCGCACAGGTTTTCCATACAAAGTGTGGTTGTTCAAGGAAGACAACTAAAATTTAAAAATTTGAATTATTCAAACTTTGGTAACTTAGCTTTCATAAATTGCTTGTTCCCCGACAAGGCTTCTCTTTCTTGAACAGCACTTGGTTCATCCTCCACCTCCTTCCCCCCCGGCAAACTTGTGCGCGAGGAATATTCCTTCTGCTTAAGAGGGAAAGAAAAAGAGGAGGGAAAACAAGTATAGGGCCTCATGGCTTGCTAATGCTTACAGGGGATGTGCGTTGCACAAGGTGCCAAACAATGCATGCAGCCAACAAGGAAAAATATGGAAATGGCAAACAGTGCGAAGCACAAAAACTTTACTGATGCACGGGGTCTGCGCCCGGCTTTGTACAAAGGTTTACATGCAACAGCGGTAAGACTCGTACAAAAGGTGGTTGCCGGAGTGGATCACGGCAACCGCGCCTTATGGGTGAAACTTGCGAAGATGCTCTATGTTCCAGGAGTTGCTCACCGGTAAGCCTTCTTCGGTCTCAAGGTGGACAACTCCGGGCCTTGTGACTTGTCTCACCCGATAAGGGCCTTCCCACTTCGGCGTCAACTTGTTGGAATTCTAGGCGGACTGAACACGCCGAAGAACAAGGTCGCCTTCCTCGAGACTCCTGGCCCTGACCTTGCGGCTATGGTAGCGACGCAAGGCTTGCTGGTATCGAGCAGCTCGTACAGCAGCCTGGAGACGTTCCTCCTCAAGGAGCAATGCATCATCTTGTCGCAGTTGCTCTTGCTCGAACTCATCATAAGCGAGCACTCGAGGAGATCCGTATACGAGTTCCGTGGGGAGAACTGCCTCTGCTCCATAGACAAGAGCAAAGGGTGTCTGTCCGGTGGCTCGATTTGGTGTCGTCCTGATTGACCAAAGAGCCGCCGGCAACTCCTCTATCCAGTTTCTTCCGCACTTGCGCAGCCTGTCGAAGGTTCTTGTCTTGAGCCCGCGCAGCACTTCAGCATTGGCCCTCTCTGCTTGACCATTGCTCCTCGGGTGAGCAACAGAAGCGAAGCAGACCTTGGCGCCAAGGTCTTGGACGTACTGCATGAAGGTGCGACTTGTGAACTGTGTGCCGTTGTCGGTGATGATCCTGTTAGGGATTCCGAAACGGCAAACAATCGCTCTGAAGAACCTGACTGCTGACTGTGCTGTCACTTTTCTCACTGGTTCCACTTCTGGCCACTTTGTGAACTTGTCGATTGCTACGTACAAGTACTCAAAGCCCCCGACAGCGCGGGGAAAGGGGCCGAGGATATCGAGCCCCCAGACCGAGAAGGGCCAGGACAAAGGGATCGTCTGGAGAGCTTGAGCTGGCTGGTGAATTTGCTTGGCATGGAACTGGCACGCTTCACACTTGGTTACTTGCGCAGTTGCATCTTGGAGGGCTTCTTGCCAAAAGAACCCTTGCCGGAACGCCTTCCCGGCAAGTGCCCTTGCGCCAATGTGGTGGCCACATATGCCTCCATGTATATCGGCCAACAGCTTTTTTCCATCTTCCCTGGGAATGCACTTCAACCTGACACCATTGAGTCTTCTTCTGTACAGTTGGTTGTCAACGAACTGGTACATACTTGACTGCCTGGTTATTTTCTCTATCTCTTCTGGCTCGTCGGGAAGTTCTCCAGTCTGCAGAAAACGGACGATCTGCTGTGCCCATGCTGGAGCCCGAGGCTCAACGGCAAGGACTAAAGGCATGAGGGCTGCTGCGGGAACCTCAACTTCTACGGCAAGAACCTGCGGCTCTGCCAGAGCTGATGGTCCCCCGGCAAGCCTGCCTGTACAGATCCTTGGATCTGCAGGAGCAAACTGTTCCTCAGCAGCTTGGCTGTTGATCTTGGGGACCTTGGCGGCGGCTTCGGGAAGATCCGCCGGCAAGTAGTCGCCGGAGACCAACTTTCTCTTCTTGTTCTGCCCAACTGATGGTGTAATGGATGGTTGAGTTAACTTGAGCAGGAAGGTCCCTGGTTCCACAGGTAACTTCATTGCAGCACACTTTGAAAGGCCATCCGCAATATCATTCTGAGCTCTTGGGACGTGCTCCATTTGCAGACCTTCAAAGTGCTCTTCAAGCTTCCTCACTTCATCAACATAAGCTTCCATCAAAGGGCTCTGGTAACTCTTATTCACTTGTCGGACCACCAATTGTGAATCTCCCCGCACAATCAACTTCTTGATCCCAAGTTCGGCTGCAATTCTGTGGCCGGCAAGCATACCTTCATACTCAGCAGTATTGTTTGTCGCTTGTTCCTTGGGAAAGTGCATCTAGACAACATACTTGAGGTGCTCTCCGGTGGGCGCTATGAGTACCACGCCGGCACCGGCGCCTTGCAGCGAGAAAGCACCATCAAAGTACATCATCCATTCGTTGCTCGCTTCTTGGACGGGGATGCTTATCTCTGGAACTTCTTCGTCTGGCGTTGGGGTCCATTCCGCTATGAATTCTGCCAAAGCTCTGCTCTGTATGGTTGAAGTACTCTCAAACTTGAGACCAAAGCTTGACAGCTCCAGTGCCCACTCGACGATCCTACCTGTTGCCTCTGGATTCTGCAATATCCTCTTCAACGGAAAGCGAGTGACCACTGTTATCTCGTGTGCTTGGAAGTAATGGCGCAGCTTTCTTGAGGCCATGAGGAGGCCGAACAGCAACTTCTGCACCGCAGAGTATCTTGATCTAGCCCCCTGCAAGAGGGAACTTACAAAATACACTGGGCGCTGCACCATCTTCTTTCGCACTTCACCTTGTTCCTGCACAGACTTGTCCTTGTCGGGGCCAGAGCTTGTCGGTGAAGCCCCCTGCTTGTCGCTGGATTCGCTTGCCGGGGGTGTGGGTTCCTCATCTGCCTCCCTTTCCGCTACTAACGCAGCACTAAACACTTGATTAGTTGCCGCTAGGTACAGCAGCAACTTCTCTTGTGGTCTAGGTGCGACAAGTATTGGAGTAGAGGACAAGTATCCTTTCAAGTCTTGCAGCGCTGCCTCCGCTTCCGGAGTCCATTTCATAGGACCTGCCTTTTTCAAGATTTTGAAGAAAGGCAGGGCGCGTTCTGTAGACTTTGGAATGAACCTGCTGAGGGCAGCCACACAACCAACAAGTCTTCTTACGTCCTTGACTCGCTTTGGGGCTTCGATCTGCTCGATGGCTTTTATCTTGTCGGGATTAGCTTCAATCCCCCTCTGGGACACAAAGAACCCGAGAAGCTTGCCGGAGGGGACTCCGAAGACGCACTTCTCGGGGTTCAGCTTGAGTTGGATCTTGCGCAGATTCTCAAAGGTTTCTTCTAAGTCTTGGATTAGGGTATCTTTGCTCTTGCTCTTGACCACTATATCATCCATGTAGGCTTCTACATTTCTGTGGATCTGTGGCTCAAAAGCAGTGTGCACCACCCTTGCAAATGTCGAGCCCGCATTCTTCAATCCAAAGGGCATGCGTATGAAGCAATATGTGCCACATGGAGTCTATACAAAGTCTCCACTTCCCATTGGCCTTGCGTACGACAACTGGATTGGCCAACCACGTAGGATGGATCACGCCTCTAACTAGGCCTGCTGCTTCCAACTTCTTTATCTCTTCGGCGATGAATTCTTGGCGCTCCATGGCTTGCTTTCTGACCTTCTGCTTGACGGGCCGCGCATGAGGACAAACAGCGAGCTTGTGCTCAATTACCTTCCTGGGAACACCGGGGATGTCAGATGGTTGCCATGCAAACACATCGACATTCGCCCGCAAGAAGGCAACGAGCGCGCTTTCCTATTTGTTATCGAGCGTAGCACTGATGGTGAAGGTACCACCAGTGCCGTCCTCCTTGGCGGACACCTTCTTGGTTGCCGGTGGAGCTGCCATTCCTTTCTTGCACTTGCCGATGGAGCTCGATGGTGCGTCCTCGACGGCAGCGCAGCACTCCGAAGAGGTGCGTTTGCCGGAGTGGGCCCCAGAGCCCTTGCCGGACTTGGTCTTGGTCTTCCCCCCGGGAGCTTCAACGGCAAGTGTGTTGCTTTCTGCTGCGGCTGCTGCGTCCCGGTAGATCTTGTCGGCGCAGATAAGCGCGTCCTTCTTGTCGCCAGGGACAGAGATGACGCTTATCGGCCCCGGCATCTTGAGTACGTTGTAGGCATGGTGGGAAGCTGCCATGAACTTGGCGAGGGCAGGACGTCCAAGTATCCCATTGTATGGTAATGGGATATCGGCAACATCAAACGTGATCCTCTCCGTCCTGAAGTTGAGCTCCCCGCCAAAGGTCACTGGCAGAGTAATCTTGCCCTTCGGCTTGCTCCTTCCCGGGTTGATCCCTTGGAACGACCCGGTTTCTTCGAGCTCGCCGTCTGGGATCTGTAGCTTCTTGATCACAGCTGAGGAGATCAAGTTCAGGCCGGCCTCGCCGTCAACCAGCATCTTGGTGACCTTGAGGTTGCGGATAGTTGGTGAGACCAACATCGGCAAGCATCCGACCGCCGTGGTGCAGTCAGGGTGGTCCTCAAGGTCAAAGATGATGGGCGTACCGGACCACTTCAGCAGCCTGCGTGACTCGACGGGCGGCTCTGCTGCGTTCACTTCTGGCACCCACTGCTTGAGCTGGCGGTGGGAAGTGTGCAGAGAGGCGCCTCCATCGACACACAGAACTTCTGTGGCCTTCTGGAACTCCTGCTCGCTGTTATCTCCTTCTTCCATGTCATCATCGTCGTCTCCTTCCTCATCGTTGTCGCGGCCCCGGGGAGGTCTGTCACCTTGCCGCTGCTTGGCCTTGTCGCGGCGTCCTCCCCGGCCATTGAACGGCCGCTTCTTGCTGGGCTCTCCTCCGCCTCCTTGGGCCTTCTCCTTGTCGCGACGCTCGTATTCAGCCTTCTGCTGTTCTATGAGGTACTCGACCCGCTTGCAGTTCTGAAGATCGTGGCCCTTGGTGCGGTGGATCTTGCTGTACTGCTTGTCGGAGCCGTCCTGCTTGTCGGCTGCCGCTACAGGGGCAGGCTCCTTGCCGGAACCGCCAGCCTGTGCCTTCTTGGCGGGAGCCTCCTTGCCGGACTGCTCGACAACCAGTACCTCCTTGTTCTTCTTCTTTCTGTTGTTCCGCCGCCGGCTCTTCTTTGCCGGGGCGGCATCCTCGCTGTCGCTTCCTCCTGCGCCAGTATCCTCTCCGGGGAGTTTCCTCCCCTCTTCGGCGCGCACGCACTTGTCAGCCAGAGCGTAGAGCTCGCTGACATCCCGGATCTTGGTCATGGCCATCTCTTCCCTCATGCGGTGGTTACGCACGTTCTGGTGGAACGCGCTGATAACCGCGGCAGGGTGGACGTCGGGAATATTGTGTTGCACGCGGCTGAACCTCTGGATGTACTTGCGCTGGGATTCTCCCTCCTTCTGGGCTAGGATGTGGAGATCACTCTCCTGGCCATGGGGTTTGTGGCCGCCCGTGAAGGCGCCAACAAACTGGTGGCACAGATCCGCCTACGAAGAAATGGAGTTCTCCGGCAAGTGCATAAGCCAAGAGCGGACGTTTGGCTTAAGCACTAGCGGGAAGTAGTTAGCTAGTATCTTCTCGTCGCGTCCCCCGGCAGCCTGCACCGCGATAATGTAGATGCTGAGGAACTCCGAGGGGTGTGTCTTGCCGTCGTACTTCTCGGGTACGTCGGGCTTGAAGTTTTTCATGCTGGGCCACTGGACTTGCCGCAGCTCACGGGTGAACGCAGGGCAACCTGCCGCGTACGGCAAGTCCCCTGGTCCACCGGGCGCGTGCGCGTCGACAGCGGTCCCAGCGCGCTGATCTGACTGTCGTCGGGCTTCTCGTCGACGCTCGATGCGAGTCCGAGCGTCTTCTTGCCCCCTGTCGTCTAGGACTTGGCGCTGATCGCGGTGAGCCCGCGGATCCGACGACGCCGTGGAGTCTTCGTCGATGTTGATCCGGCGGGGCGGCGATTTCTGCTTCCGCGGCGGGGAGTGCACGGTAGTTGTACCCCCGGCGGTCTTGTCGCCATCGGCCTTCGCTTGATCGACTTGCCGCGGCCGTGAGGTTGCCGGCTGCTGTGGCGCGTCGTTGTTGGCGAAGGCGATGAGGCTCTGGATCGTCGCCCTCCAGTCTTCGGCCTTGTCTGCCGCTGGAGGGAAATCGAGGAGCAGCTGTGCTCTTGCTAGAGCTTCTGCTGGAGAAGAGGGGAACGACAGCGAGGGGTGCGAGGAGCGGGACACGCTCGGACTTCTAACAGCGTTAGAAGGAGCACGTTCCCGCCCCGGCGACCGTTCCTTGCTCGTGCCAGCACGCTGGGCTTGAGAATCCCGCGATCCTCCGGCTTGGCTTCGTCCCAGCAAGCGTATGGTACCTCCTGTACCACGCCACTGTGGGTCTTGCACCTCCCGAGAGAGACGTGGCGCGTCCACGGACACCGAGGCCTTGGAATTCGCCCGGTCGTCCGTCTTGTCTTTGGACTTGGTGGCGCCGTGAGTTTCCTCGCCGGCGACCACCCTTCCGCCGGCATCTCCTCCACCAACCGTTGGTTCTGGTGGTGGTGGAATCGACGCAGACGGGCCTCCGACCTCCGAAGCCTTCTTCTTCGGAGGCATGTCATTGTAGCTGATGAAGTTGATGAAGCTGGAGAGGTTGATGAAGAATGCGCGCGCGTGAGCGCCGGATCAGGTTCGCACAACCTCGACGCCCCCTACCTGGCGCGCCAAAGATGTCGGGGGAAACTGTCCTCCCACGAGCACCTATGGGACCGGAGCCCCTTCTACGTTGCGGTAAGGGAGCGGAGGGAGCACGGAGAGCAGATCGAGGAGCACACGCGGGCAGTTTACCCAGGTTCGGGCCGCGAGGACGCGTAAAACCCTACTCCTGCCTTAGGTTGTATTGAGTTTGTGAGCTCGGGAGCTTGAAGAGCTACAGTACTAGCTACACTGAGCGAGAGAGTTGTCTAGGTTTCGAACCCCTTTCTACGTTGTGCATGGGCCTCCTTTTATAGCACAAAGGGGTCACCGACAGGTGTCAACGTAGAGTAGGGTAAAAGTGTAATTTTGGTGGTAGTTGTAACAGTGCGGGAATAGTGCATGAACAGTGGATGAACAGTGGTCTTCACCTAACTTTGACAGTGGGGGACAAGGGCTTTAAATGCCCGTCGCCGTCGACCCCAAAAGTGTCCGTCCATGCTTCTCCGTTCGCCACGGCGGTAGCCTCATCACCGTGGCTTGCCACCGTGTGCCCCAAGCTGCACAGCCATCTGCCACGTGCCCCTGGAAGGGCCCCAGGGCGACGTGTGGGCCGATGAGCTGGAGCGCGGGCACACAACATAGGTTTCCCCGGCAAGCACCTTGCCGGGGTAGTGATCTTGCCGGGCTCGGAAGCTTGTCGCTCTCCGGGTCCTGCCGGGGCGCATGATGCGCCGAGGCATTTCTTGAGATATGTGTTCCTTGGCCTTCCTGACAAGCTCCTCTTGCCAGGGTCTTGTGCTAAAGTGACAACCTTGAGCCTGATGCGACCTTCCCGGCAAGCTCCTCTTGTCGGGGCCTTGATCTTCTGACTTGTATACTTTGTTCTTGAATGGCTTCATGGAGACCAAAAAGGTTTCCGGCGAGCACGTGGTAAGCCCTGCCACGGGAAGCTGCCACTGCCCGTGCACAAGTTGGGGTACTAAGGTACCCCTATCTTAGTACACCGACATAGTGCTAGTTCAACTGTAGTGAAATTATTTGTAGTAGCTTATAGACCTAGTTCAACTCTAGTGTAAAATTATTTGTACTAGGTAATGGATCTAGTTCAACTCTAGTGTAAAATTATTACTACTAGCTTATAGAGCTAGTTCAACTCTAGTGTAAAATTATTTGTACTAGCTTGGAGAGCTAGTTCAAGTCTAGTGTAAAATTATTTGAACTAGCTTATAGATCTAGTTCAACTCTAGTGTAAAATTATTTGTACTAGCTTATAGAGCTAGTGCAACTCTGGTGTAAATTCACTTGAACAAGATTAGAGAGCTAGTTCAAGACTACTGTAAAATTATTTGAACTAGGTTATAGAGCTAGTTCAATTGTAGTGTAAAATTATTTGTACTAGCTTATAGATCTAGTTCAACTCTAGTGTAAAATTATTTGTACTAGCTTATAGAGCAAGTGCAACTCTGGTGTAAAATTACTTGAACAAGATTAGAGAGCTAGTTCAAGACTACTGTACAATTATTTGAACTAGGTTATAGAGCTAGTTCTATTGGAGTGTAAAATTATTTGTACTATCTTATATATCTAGTTCAACTCTAGTGTAAAATTATTTGTACTAGCTTATAGAGCTAGTTCAACTCTAGTGTAAAATTATTTGTACTAGGTTATATAGGTAGTTCAACTCGAGTGTAAAATTATTCGAACTAGCATATAAAGATAGTTCAACTCTACTGTAATTTTTGTGTACTAGGTTATAGAGCTAGTGCAACTCTATTGTAAAATTATTTGTACTAGCTTATAGAGCTAGTGCAACCCTGGTGTAAAATTACTTGAACAAGATTAGAGAGCTAGTTCAAGACTACTGTAAAATTATTTGAACTAGGTTATACAGCTAGTTCAAGTGTAGTGTAAAATTATTTGTACTAGCTTATAGATCTAGTTCAACTCTAGTGTAAAATTATTTGTACTAGCTTATAGAGCTATTTCAACTCTAGTGTAAAATTATTTGAACTAGGTTATAGAGCTAGTTCAAGTCTAGTGTAAAATTATTTGAACTAGGTTATAGAGCTAGTTCAAGTCTAGTGTAAAATTATTTGAACTCGAATATAGAGATAGTTCAACTCTAGTGTAAAATTGTTTGTACTAGCTTATATAGCTAGTTCAACTCCAGTGTTAAATAATTTGAACTAGGTTATAGAGGTAGTTCAAATATAGTGTAAAATTATTTGTACTAGCTTATAGATCTAGTTCAACTATAGTGTAAAATTATTTGTACTAGGTTATATAGCTAGTTCAGCTCAAGTGTAAAATTATTCGAACTAGCTTATAAAGATAGTTCAACTATCGTGTAATTTTTTTGTACTAGGTTATAGAGCTAGTGCAATTCTAGAGTAAAATTATTTGTACTAGGTCATAGAGCTAGTTTATATCTAGTGTAAAATTATTTCAACTAGGTTGTAGAGCTAGTTCAATTCTAGTGTAAAATTATGTGTACTAGCGTATAGATCTATTTTAACTCTAGTGTAAAATTATTTGTACTAGCTAATAGATCTAGTTCAACTCTAGTGTAAAATTATTTGTACTAGCTTATAGAGCTAGTTCAACTCTAGTGTAAAATTTCTTGAACTAGGTTATAGAGCTAGTTCATGTCTAGTGTAAAATTATTTGAACTTGGTTATAGAGCTAGTTCAACTGTAGTGTAAAATTATTTGTACTAGCTTATAGATCTAGTTCAACTCTAGTGTAAAATTATTTGTACTAGCTTATGGATCTAGTTCAACTCTAGTGTGAAATTATTTTTACTAGCTTATAGAGCTAGTTCAACTCTAGTGTAAAATTATTTGTACTAGCTTATAGAGCTAGTTCAAGTCTAGTGTAAAATTATTTGAACTAGCTTATAGATCTAGTTCAACTCTAGTGTAAAAGTATTTGTACTAAGTTATATAGGTAGTTCAACTCAAGTGTAAAATTATTCGAACTAGCATATAAAGATAGTTCAACTCTAGTGAAATTTTTGTGTACTAGGTTATAGAGTTAGTGCAACTCTAGTGTAAAATTATTTGTACGAGCTTATAGAACTAGTGCAACTCTGGTGTAAGATTACTCGAACAAGATTAGAGAGCTAGTTCAAGACTACTGTAAAATTATTTGAACTAGGTCATAGAGCTTGTTCAATTGTAGTGTAAAATTATTTGTACTAGCTTATAGATCTAGTTCAACTCTAGTGTAAAATTATTTGTACTAGGTTATATAGCTAGTTCAACTCTAGTGTAAAATTATTTGAACTAGGTTATAGATCAAGTTCGAATCTAGTGTAAAATTATTTGAACTTGTATGTAGAGATAGTTTAACTCTAGTGTATAATTATTTGAACTATGTTGTAGAGCTAGTTCAACTCTAGTGTAAAATTATGTTTACTAGCTTATAGATCTAGTTCAACTCTAGTGTAAAATTATTTGTACTAGCTTATAGAGCTAGTTCAACTCTAGTGTAAAATTACTTGAACTAGGTTATAGAGCTAGTTCATGTCTAGTGTAAGATTATTTCAACTTGGTTATAGAGCTAGTTCGACTGTAGTGTAAAATTTTTTGTACTAGCTTATAGATCTAGTTCAACTCTAGTGTAAAATTATTTGTACTAGCTTATAGAGCTAGTTCAACTCTAGTGTAAAATTATTTGTACTAGCTTATAGAGCTAGTTCAAGTCTATTGTAAATTATTTGAACTTGCTTATAGATCTAGTTCAAGTCTAGTGTAAAATTATTTGTACTAGCTTATAGAGCTAGTTCAACTTTAGTGTAAAATTATTTGTACTAGCATATAGAGCTAGTTCAACTCTAGTGTAAAATTATTTGTACTAGGTTATATAGGTAGTTCAACTAAAGTGTAAATTATTCGAACTAGCATATAAAGATAGTTCAACTCTAGTGTAATTTTTTTTACTAGGTTATAGAGCTAGTGCAACTCTAGTGTAAAATTATTTGAACTAGCTTATAGAGCTAGTGCAACTCTGATGTAAAATTACTTGAACAAGATTAGAGAGCTAGTTGAAGACTACTGTAAATTATTTGAACTAGGTTATAGAGCTAGTTCAATTGTAGTGTAAAATTATTTGTACTATCTTATAGATCTAGTTCAACTCTAGTGTAAAATTATTTGTACTAGCTTATAGAGCTAGTTCAACTCTAGAGTAAAATTATTTGTACTAGGTTATATAGGTAGTTCAACTCAAGTGTAAAATTATTCGAACTAGCATATAAAGATAGTTCAACTCTACTGTAAATTTTGTGTACTAGGTTATAGAGCTAGTGCAACTCTATTGTAAAATTATTTGTACTAGCTTATAGAGCTAGTGCAACCCTGGTGTAAAATTATTTGAACAATATTAGAGAGCTAGTTCAAGACTACTGTAAAATTATTTGAACTAGGTTATAGAGCTAGTTCAATTGTAGTGTAAAATTATTTGTACTAGCTTATAGATCTAGTTCAACTCTAGTGTAAAATTATTTGTACTAGCTTATAGAGCTAATTCAACTCTAGTGTAAAATTATTTGAACTAGGTTATAGAGCTTGTTCAAGTCTAGTGTAAAATTATTTGAATTCGAATATAGATATAGTTCAACTCTAGTGTAAAATTACTTGTACTAGCTTATATAGCTAGTTCAACTCTAGTGTAAAATAATTTGTACTAGGTTATAGAGCTAGTTCAAATCTTGTGTAAAATTATTTGTACTAGCTTATAGATCTAGTTCAACTCTAGTGTAAAATTATTTGTACTAGGTTATATAGCTAGTTTAGCTCAAGTGTAAAATTATTCGAACTAGCATATAAAGATAGTTCAACTCTAGTGTAATTTTTTTGTACTAGGTTATAGAGTTAGTGCAACTCTAGTGTAAAATTATTTGTACGAGCTTATAGAACTAGTGCAACTCTGGTGTAAAATTACTTGAACAAGATTAGGGAGCTAGTTCAAGACTACTGTAAAATTATTTGAACTAGGTCATAGAGCTTGTTCAATTGTAGTGTAAAATTATTTGTACTAGCTTATAGATCTAGTTCAACTCTAGTGTAAAATTATTTGTACTAGGTTATATAGCTTGTTCAACTCTAGTGTAAAATTATTTGAACTAGGTTATAGATCAAGTTCGAATCTAGTGTAAAATTATTTGAACTTGTATGTAGAGCTAGTTTAACTCTAGTGTATAATTATTTGAACTATGTTGTAGAGCTAGTTCAACTCTAGTGTAAAATTATGTTTACTAGCTTATAGATCTAGTTCAACTCTAGTGTAAAATTATTTGTACTAGCTTATAGAGCTAGTTCAACTCTAGTGTAAAATTACTTGAACTAGGTTATAGAGCTAGTTCATGTCTAGTGTAAGATTATTTCAACTTGGTTATAGAGCTAGTTCGAGTGTAGTGTAAAATTATTTGTACTAGCTTATAGATCTAGTTCAACTCTAGTGTGAAATTATTTGAACTAGGTTATAGAGCTAGTTCAACTCTAGTGTAAAATTATTTGTACTAGCTTATAGATCTAGTTAACTCTAGTTTAAAATTATTTGTACTAGGTTATATAGCTAGTTCAACTCTAGTGTAAAATTATTTGAACTATGTTATAGATCAAGTTCGAATCTAGTGTAAAATTATTTGAACTTGGTTGTAGAGCTAGTTTAACTCTAGTGTATAATTATTTGAACTATGTTGTAGAGCTAGTTCAACTCTAGTGTAAAATTATGTTTACTAGCTTATAGATCTAGTTCAACTCTAGTGTAAAATTATTTGTACTAGCTTATAAAGCTAGTTCAACTCTAGTGTAAAATTACTTGAACTAGGTTATAGAGCTAGTTCATGTCTAGTGTAAAATTATTTGAACTTGGTTATAGAGCTAGTTCGACTGTAGTGTAAAATTATTTGTACTAGCTTATAGATCTAGTTCAACTCTAGTGTAAAATTATTTGTACTAGCTTATGGATCTAGTTCAACTCTAGTGTAAAATTATTTGTACTAGCTTATAGAGCTAGTTCAACTCTAGTGTAAAATTATTTGTACTAGCTTATAGAGCTAGTTCAAGTCTATTGTAAATTATTTGAACTTGCTTATAGATCTAGTTCAAGTCTAGTGTAAAATTATTTGTACTAGCTTATAGAGCTAGTTCAACTTTAGTGTAAAATTATTTGTACTAGCATATAGAGCTAGTTCAACTCTAGTGTAAAATTATTTGTACTAGGTTATATAGGTAGTTCAACTAAAGTGTAAATTATTCGAACTAGCATATAAAGATAGTTCAACTCTAGTGTAATTTTTTTTACTAGGTTATAGAGCTAGTTCAACTCTAGTGTAAAATTATTTGTACTAGCTTATAGAGCTAGTGCAACTCTGATGTAAAATTACTTGAACAAGATTAGAGAGCTAGTTGAAGACTACTGTAAATTATTTGAACTAGGTTATAGAGCTAGTTCAATTGTAGTGTAAAATTATGTGTACTATCTTATAGATCTAGTTCAACTCTAGTGTAAAATTATTTGTACTAGCTTATAGAGCTAGTTCAACTCTAGAGTAAAATTATTTGTACTAGGTTATATAGGTAGTTCAACTCAAGTTTAAAATTATTCGAACTAGCATATAAAGATAGTTCAACTCTACTGTAAATTTTGTGTACTAGGTTATAGAGCTAGTGCAACTCTATTGTAAAATTATTTGTACTAGCTTATAGAGCTAGTGCAACCCTGGTGTAAAATTACTTGAACAATATTAGAGAGCTAGTTCAAGACTACTGTAAAATTATTTGAACTAGGTTATAGAGCTAGTTCAATTGTAGTGTAAAATTATTTGTACTAGCTTATAGATCTAGTTCAACTCTAGTGTAAAATTATTTGTACTAGCTTATAGAGCTAATTCAACTCTAGTGTAAAATTATTTGAACTAGGTTATAGAGCT
>LR738713.1:450500109-450522072 GCA_902687465.1 Secale cereale | reverse complement strand
CCTTGGAGCAGCGCGCGAAGAGGGTTAAGGTGCCCACAGTTGAGGTCGTGGGAGACCCATCCGTCGCGGAAGCAGGGATCGCGCCGGAGCCGAGCTTGCCGGACCCGAGCGCCGCTCCGGGGAGCAGCCCCCAGCGCAGCCCCCAGCGTAAGTTAGAGGTTTACTGTTTTTGCTCGTCGGGGCGCGCTTAGGGCTTTGATCTCTGAATGTCTTAGTTCTTCTATCTTCTCTTGTGCAGAGGTGGAGCCGCAGCGGGAAGAGCGCCCGGAGACCGTCACCGAGGAGCCGCAGGCCCCGCCGTCCCCGGCAAGGGAGAACTCTCCGGCAAGGGAGAGCGCTCCGCCAAGGGCGGGTACTCCGCCAAGGCAGAGTACCCCGCCAAGGGCGAGCAGCCCGGCGAGGACGGCCACTCCGCCAAGGCCGAGCCCCCCGGCAAGGGAGCCCGCCGCAGAGGGCGTCCGCCAAGGTATGTTCCGTACTTGGTTTTCTTGACTTTGCTTCTTTTTGGATCTTTGCTTGATTTTGAACTTCTTTTTCTTCTTCTTCTAGATCTTCCTCCTCCTCCTCCTGCGCCGATGGAGACCGAGGTCATCAATATCGAGGATGAGGAGGGCGCGCAGGGCGGTGGCGATGACGTTCCCGTCGTCGTGGAGATGGTCGAGGCCACCGAGGAGGCGACCGAGGCCACCGAGCCGGCCGCGCAAGAGGACGCTCCGGCCGCTGACGCCGCGACTGGGGAGGGGGACGGCGACCGCACCGCCGACCCGGAGGTGGCGGGAGCACCGGATGCTACACCGGCCGCCGGCCCCTCCACCAGCGAGAAGCAGGCGTACTATCTTCGTGCCCCCAATGGCGTCTTTATCCAAGTGCCTTGGGGGTCTTCATCAAGAGCTCCCGCGGAGGGCGAGGCGTTTGACGGAGAAGTCCTCGCCTCCGCGGGTCTGACAGTCGTCGAGGCGCCCGGCGAAGGAGATGGGCCCGAGGAGGAGAAGCTTCTCCACCGACTCCTGGCCCTTTACCGGGCCAGGCAGGCGAAGCTTGCCTCCCGGGAAGCCCTTGCTGCCCAGGCCGCCGCCGAAATGGAGAAGCGTGCGGCGGAGCTCAGCGCTGCCCACAAGGCGGGCCTCCGCGAGGTGGCGGAGGAGCGTGAGCGTCTCGCCGGCGAGTATCAGGAGTGGGTACTTGAAAAAGCCGAAGCCGACGAACAGCAACGGCTCGCCGGGGTAGAGATGTCCCGGCGAGAAGGAGAGCTCGCGCAGCGGAAGGTGGATCTCGACTCCCATGAGGAGGACCTTGCCGCTCGCGAGGCTGCCCTTGGCGGGGAGCTGAAGGAGGCGAAGGCCGCTGCTGCTGCCGCGGAAGACGCCAAGAAGGAGCTTGCCGCCAAGGTTGTTCAACTAGAAGCGGCGATGAAGGTGAGCACCGAGAAGGTTGCCGCGCTCATTACTGAGCGCGAGAAGGACGCCCACACCAACGCGGAGCTCCAAGTGAATCTGTCCAAGAGGGGCGATGAGCTTAAGGCCGCCAAGGACTCCATCGAGGACTTGGAGCTGAAAGTCTCAACTCTGAGGGATTCAATTGACGCCGCCAAGCTTCGAGAAGATAAGCTGAAGGAGGAGCTCCGCAAGGAGCGGGCCTTGGTGGACAGCACCAACAAGGCATCCGAGCTCTTCCGCAAGAACATCGAGCTGTGGACCGAAGAGCTGGTTTCTTCGGCATCCATCATTGACCAGGAGCTGCTTGCCTTGAAGGTCGAACACCTTATCTACTCGCCGGATCCAGACCTCCCGCACAGCGCCAAGCTCAGCCTCTTCTTCAGAGGCGTCGCTCCGGCCCTTGCAGGTCTCCGGAACCGCATCCCCGCGCAGCTGGCCGAGGAGTCGCGCCGTCTCTGCGCAGGAACTCTGGAGCGGGTCTTGACGAAGATTGTGTTCCGCAACCCGGGGATCAACCTCACGAACGTTCTTCGCAGCTTGCCGGCGGATGCAGACACGGAGGCCCTGAAGGAGCAGGTCAGCCATATCATCGCCAAGGTGGCAAAGCTTGGCAGGAAGGAGGGCGACCGCGTAGACTAGGGCCCCATTTATCTTTATCTTTTCGTTGCTGCACATTATGTTACGAACTCATTAGTCCATTGCGACAAGTTGTCCTTGTAAGATATTTGCTTTACTTCAATCAATCAGTGCAATGTTATCTTCCTTGTTCCAATCTTTGACTTTGTATGTTTTTCACCCTACGCTCCCGGGGAGCTTGCCGGAAAGGGGCCCTTGCCGCGAGCGCTGAGTGCTGGACTCTGAGCGGCCTGCTGGCCAAGGTCCTGCAATCACAAGCAACAAGCAAAGTCAAGCGTCAGCAACAATCGAGATATAAAAATCAAGAAGGAGTAAGGTCTCGGGTCCTTACTCTTGGTCCTCCTCGTCGTCCTCGCTCAGCGCGGAGAAGTCAAACTCCACGGTGGGCGCGTCGGCGCGAGGAGCGGAGGATGAAGATTCCCTCGCGCGTTTCGGAGCCACCGGGGCTGGGGGCTGCGTAGGCCCAGCCCCTGTGGTGGCCGGCGCCCGAGAAGTGGGCGGAGCAGCTGCTCCGCTCCGAGAAGATCCTTGCCGGCTCGGTGCCGGCCTGCGGGACGCCTCTGTCGTGGTCTGCGCGCGCGGGGCCTCTGCCGTGGCCGGCACGCCGGTCGCCCTTGGCACGGCTTGGCTCGGCCGGGGAGCTGCCCGGCGAGCTGGCTGTTGCCGGGGCGCTCGCGCCTGCTCCCCCGTCGCCGCCTTGCGGAGACGCTTCAATGGGGACTGCTTCGGGCTTGCCGGGGGCGGGGAGCTCTCCGACGAGGAGAGGTCGTCGGCGTACAACTCTGTCGATCCGCCAGAGTCTTCGGCCTCCTCCTCCTCCTCCTCCTCTGCCTCGGCCGGCTCGCTGGGCCCAGCATCCGACGATGCGGCCCTCTTCCCCTTGGCGCCTCCGCCCCTCGCGGCGCCCCTGCTTCCTCCGGCTGTGCCCTCCATTGCCGCGGCCTCCGTCGCGATCCCACTGATCCCGGAGTGCCTCAGCGAGGGGACCCCGGCGAGCGCGTCGGGGGGGAGCTCTAGCAGCTTGCGAATCTCCTCCTTATCCGCCTGGCTGGAGGCATCCGCGGCTTCCGCCTCCGCGGGTGTGTATCCAAAGTTTCCCGCCGCCGCGGCTGCGGCGACTTCTTCAGCGCGAGAAGCCATGTAAGCAATCTCTTGGTCGGTGGTGGCCCGCGTGTGCAGCTTGAGATCGTCCTTCTTCTCCAACACCTCCACAAGGCGGTCGTAGAACTCGAGGACGTCGATAGGCTTGGGCGCAATCCACGTGCGCTCCAATCCATGAGAGTCGCACGCGGGCATCATAGCGACAAGGCGATCCCGGGCGCTGCTGGCGCAGAGCGGCACCACTCCCCGGGGAGCGCGGAAGTACTCGGGGTGTGCCGGGTCGAACTTGAAAAGTTCCCTGACCATACCCCGCAGCTCGAGTGTTGTGAAGTTAAAATTGAGGCCGGGGCGCAGCCTCATGATGTCTGCCGGGCCGCCATATTGCCACGCCGGCCTTTTCCGGTCTTGGAGGGGGGCGATCCGGCGACGAAGAAAGTCCGCGCCCACTTCAGCGACAGACAGCGGCGCCATCCGAAGACGCAGGATTCTGACGAGAGCGATATCCAGCTTGGCATCGTCGGAATCAAAATTACTCCAATCCCTGCCGCGCACGATGGGCGATGTGCGCGGCGCGGTGAAGTGTTGCGGCCGCTCCTCGACGACCCAGCACCATTCCGCGCGCCACTCTTCCCACTTGCCGCGGAGCTCCCCCGGCAAGTAGGATAATTTCTTATTCAGCCTAAACACCCAAGAGATTCCTCCGGAGAGGGGGGCGTCGGCCTCTACTCTGGGGATGAAAAAGTGCCTAAAGAGAGCTACGTTGGGCTGGATTCCTACGAAGTTTTCGCACATGTGTGCGAAAACGGACATGGTGAGGATGGCGTTGGGAGTGAAATCGAGGAGGTGGAGGCCATAAGTATTCATGATATCGCAGAAAAAGTTTGAGAAGGGAGGGCACAGACCGCAGTGGAAGAAGGCTGCGAAAAAGTAATACCCGCCGGGGTAGTGATCCTTGGCGACGGCCGGGTAGACGCGCGTGCGGGGGTGCGCTGGGGTCTCCTTGGCCCAGAACAAATAATATTTGTTCCAAAGCTCCCGCACGCCGAGCTTCGGCGCAAAGACGATGTGCTCCTTCCGGAACGCGACGAGCTTCGCCGCCTGATCTGACTTCTCCCGCTTGGACTTCTCCGACTTCGCCTTGTCGGTCTTTGGGGCCATGGCGGACGCGGTGGAAAGAAGGGGACGAAGAGCTCAGTGATGGCGGAGGAGTAGAGGCAAAGAGCAGAGGAATCTGAGGAAGAAGACGATGGCAATGAGTGCGCAGGGAGGGGAACCGCGCCGCTCTCTCTGCTTTTATGGGAGAGTGGGGGGGCGTTTCGCCCTTCCCATTAAAGAAATCGTGGGCACGTCCCATCCCACGGCGCCGCAATCGACGCGTGCCGTTGCCGTGGGGTGCGGCGGATATGGAAGTGGATTCGGCGCGCCGCGGGCCGCGGGTGCCCGTGCACTGTTTTGGGCCTGGCCCAACAGCGCTCGGCACCGTGTGTGGCCCAGGCCCGGGGGCTCCTGTCGGTGTACTAAGGTAGGGGTACCCTAGTACCCCAACTTGTGCACGGGCAGCAGCAGCTCCCCGCGGCAGGGTTCACCACGCGCTTGTCGGAGACCTTCCTGACCCTTATCTAGCCATTCAAAAACAAAGTATACAAGACAGAAGACCAAGACCCCGGCAAGAGGAGCTTGCCGGGAAGGCCGTCCCAGGCTCGAGATTGCTTAACTAGCACGAGGCCCTGGCAAGAGGAGCTTGTCAGGACGAATAGAAGATTTCATCTTAGAAGACCCGGCAAGGGCTCGGGGAGCGGCAAGCTTCCGGGCCCGGCAAGGTCGAGATCCCCGGCAAGGTGCTTGCCGGGGGAGGGGCGCTGTGTGCCCGCGCTCCAGCTCATCGGCCCACGCGTCGCCCTGGGGCCACTCCAGGGACGCGTGGCGGATGGCTGTGCAGCCTGGGGGACACGGTGGCACTCCACGGCAGAGGATCCATCGCCGTGGCAGACGGAGACGCAACGGCGGGAGCTTTTGGGGTCGACGGCGACGGGCATTAAATGCCCTTGTCCCCCACTGTTAAAGTAGGTATAGACCACTGTTCTGTACTGTAGCTCCACTGTTCCCGCACTGTTACAACTACCACCTATTTTACATTTTTACCCCTTTCTCCTGCGTTGACACCTGTCGGTGACCCCTTGCACTATAAAAGGAGGCCCATGCACAACGTGGGGGGGGTTCGGTTCGGTTCGGTTGGAAACCTAGATCATTCTCACGCTCGTGTAGCTGCTTCTTCAAGCTCCGAGCGCCCAAACTCAATACACAACCAAGCAGGAGTAGGGTTTTACGCATCCGTGCAGCCCGAACCTGGGTAAAAACTGCCCGCGCGTCTGCCTCGATCTGCTCTTCGTGCTCCCTCCGCCCTCGTACCGCACAGACAAGGGGCTCCGGTCCCATAGGTGTTCGTGGTGGACAGTTTCCCCCGACATCTCATGTGAAAGATAAGTTGTTAGAATTTGACCAGTTCAAATTTTAAATTTTTGGTTGTCTTCCTTGAACGATCACACTTTTTATGGAAAACCTGTGCGCGGAGGAACCTACCCGTGGCTTGCCGCACCCTTATCTTGTCTTCGAGTCCACTCAACGATTTAAGTGAGCTGCGACAAGTGTCGCGCCCTTGCTTCGTTTCCGAGTACACTCAGCAAGCTAAGTGCGTTGCGACCTGCTGCGGCAAGGTTGCTTGCCGGCAAGGACCTTGGCCAGCAGGCCGCTCAGAGTCCAGCACTCAGCGCTCGCGGCAAGGGCCCCTTTCCGGCAAGCTCCCCGGGAGCGTAGGGTGAAAAACATACAAAGTCAAAGATTGGAACAAGGAAGATAACATTGCACTGATTGATTGAAGTAAAGCAAATATCTTACAAGGACAACTTGTCGCAATGGACTAATGAGTTCGTAACATAATGTGCAGCAACGAAAAGATAAAGATAGATGGGGCCCTAGTCTACACGGTCGCCCTCCTTCCTGCCGAGCTTTGCCACCTTGGCGATGATATGGCCGACCTGCTCCTTCAGGGCCTTCGTGTCTGCATCCGCCGGCAAGCTGCGAAGAACGTTCGTGAGGTTGATCCCCGGGTTGCGGAACACAATCTTCGTCAAGACCCGCTCCAGAGTTCCTGCGCAGAGACGGCGCGACTCCTCGGCCAGCTGCGCGGGGATGCGGTTCCGGAGACCTGCAAGGGCCGGAGCGACGCCTCTGAAGAAGAGGCTGAGCTTGGCGCTGTGCGGGAGGTCTGGATCCGGCGAGTAGATAAGGTGTTCGACCTTCAAGGCAAGCAGCTCCTGGTCAATGATGGATGCCGAAGAAACCAGCTCTTCGGTCCACAGCTCAATGTTCTTGCGGAAGAGCTCGGATGCCTTGTTGGTGCTGTCCACCAAGGCCCGCTCCTTGCGGAGCTCCTCCTTCAGCTTATCTTCTCGAAGCTTGGCGGCGTCAATTGAATCCCTCAGAGTTGAGACTTTCAGCTCCAAGTCCTCGATGGAGTCCTTGGCGGCCTTAAGCTCATCGCCCCTCTTGGACAGATTCACTTGGAGCTCCGCGTTGGTGTGGGCGTCCTTTTCGCGCTCAGTAATGAGCGCGGCAACCTTCTCGGCGCTCACCTTCATCGCCTTCTCCAACTGGATGACCTTGGCGGCGAGCTCCTTCTTGGCGTCTTCCGCGGCAGCAGCAGCGGCTTTCGCCTCCTTCAGCTCCCCGCCAAGAGCAGCCTCGCGAGCGGCAAGGTCCTCCTCGTGGGAGTCGAGATCCACCTTCCGCTGCGCGAGCTCTCCCTCTCGCCGGGACATCTCCACCCCGGCGAGCCGTTGCTGTTCTTCAGCCTCGGCCTTCTCCAGCACCCATTCTTCATATTCGCCGGCAAGACGCTCGCGCGCCTCCGCCACCTCGCGGAGGCCCGCCTTGTGGGCAGCGCTGAGCTCCGCCGCACGCTTCTCCATTTCGGCGGCGGCCTTGGCGGCAAGCGCTTCCCGGGAGGCGAGCTTCGCCTGCCTGGCCCGGTAAAGGGCCAGGAGCTGGTGGAGAAGCTTCTCCTCCTCGGGCCCATCTCCTTCGCCGGGCGCTTCGACGACTGTCAGACCCGCGGAGGCGAGGACTTCCCCGTCAAACGCCTCGCCCTCCGCGGGAGCTCTTGATGAAGACCCCCAAGGCACTTGGATAAAGATGCCATTGGGGGCACGAAGATAGTAACCAGCTGGCTCCTCGCCGGCGGAGGGACCGGCGGCCGGTGCAGCATCTGATGCTCCCGCCACCTCCGGGTTGGCGGTGCGGTCGCCGTCCCCCTCCCCGGCCGCTGCATCTGCAGCCGGAGCGGTCTCCTGCACGGCCGGCTCGGTGGTTTCGGCCGTCTCCGCGGTGGCCTCGGCCATCTCCACGACGACGGGAACGTCATCGCCGCCGCCCTGCGCGCCCTCCTCATCCTCAATATTGATGACCTCGGTCTCCATCGGCACGGGAGGAGGAGGAGGAAGATCTAGAAGAAGAAGAAAAAGAAGTTCAAAATCAAGCAAAGATCCAAAAAGAAGCAAAGTCAAGAAAACCAAGTACAGAACATACCTTGGCGGGCGTCCTCTGCGGCGGGCTCCCTTGCCGGGGAGCTCGGCCTTGGCGGAGTGGCCGCCCTCGCCGGGCTGCTCGCCCTTGGCGGGGTACTCTGCCTTGGCGCCGGAGTACCCGCCCTTGGCGGAGCACTCTCCCTTGCCGGAGGGTTCGGCCTTGGCGGGGACGGCGGGGCCTGCGGCTCCTCGGTGACGGTCTCCGGGCGCTCTTCCCGCTGCGGCTCCACCTCTGCAAAGAACAGGACCAGAAACGTCAAGACATGAAGACAAAACCAAATCCTCAGGCGTACCCCGACAAGCGAGAAGAAAGAACCCCAGACTTACGCTGGGGGCTGCGCTGCGGGCTGCGCTGGGGGCTGCTCATCGGAGCAGTGCCAGAGTCCGGCAGGATCGGCTCCGGTGCGTCCTCTGTTGCCGCCGCCGCCGAGTCCTCCGCGACCTCAGCCTCGGGCGCCTTGGTCCTCTTCGCGGCGCGATGGGCCAGGGTCCTGAAACCAGAACAGAAGACAGAGTTAGCATCAACAGAAGCTCAAGACAAAAATTAAGAAGATAAAGAATCTCAGATCCTTACTCCTGGTCCTCCTCGTCGTCCTCGCTCAGGGCGGAGAAGTCGTACTCCACCGTGGGCGCGTCGACGCGAGGAGCGGGAGGCGAGGACTCCCTCGCGCGCTTGGTACTCGCCGGGGCTGGGGGCTGCGAAGACCCAGCCCCTGTGGCTGCCGGCGCCCGGGGAACGGGCGGAGCCGTTGCTCCGCTCCGAGAAGACCCCTGCCGGCTCGCTGCCGGCCTGCGGGGCGCCTCCGTCGTGGTCCGCGCCCGGGCCGCCTCTGCTGCGGCTGGTGCGCCGGACGGCCTTGGCGCGGCTTGACTCCCCCGAGGAGCCGCCCGCCGAGGTGGCTGTTGCCGGGGCGCCCGTGCCCTTTCCCCCGTCGCCGCCTTGCGGAGACGCTTTGCCGGGGACTCCTTCGGGCTTGCCGGGGGCGGGGAGCTCTCCGACGAGGAGAGGTCGTCGGCGTACAACTCTGTCGATCCGCCGGAGTCTTCGGCCTCCTCCTCCTCCTCCTCCTCGGCCTCGGCCGGCTCGCTGGACCCAGCACCCAGCGATGCGGTCCTCTTCCCCTTGTCGCTTCCGCCCCTCGCGGCGCCTCTGCTTCCTCCGGCGGTGCCCTCCATTGCCGCGGCCTCCGTTGCGATCCCACTGATCCCGGAGTGCCTCAGCGAGGGGATCACGGCGAGCGCGTCGGGAGGGAGCTCTAGCAGCTTGCGAATCTCCTCCTTATCCGCCTGGCTGGAGGCATCCGCGGCTTCCGCCTCCGCGGGTGTGTATCCAAAGTTTCCCGCCGCCGCGGCTGCGGCGACTTCTTCAGCGCGAGAAGCCATGTAAGCAATCTCTTGGTCGGTGGTGGCCCGCGTGTGCAGCTTGAGATCGTCCTTCTTCTCCAACACCTCCACAAGGCGGTCGTAGAACTCGAGGACGTCGATAGGCTTGGGCGCAATCCACGTGCGCTCCAATCCATGAGAGTCGCACGCGGGCATCATAGCGACAAGGCGATCCCGGGCGCTGCTGGCGCAGAGCGGCACCACTCCCCGGGGAGCGCGGAAGTACTCGGGGTGTGCCGGGTCGAACTTGAAAAGTTCCCTGACCATACCCCGCAGCTCGAGTGTTGTGAAGTTAAAATTGAGGCCGGGGCGCAGCCTCATGATGTCTGCCGGGCCGCCGTATTGCCACGCCGGCCTTTTCCGGTCTTGGAGGGGGGCGATCCGGCGACGAAGAAAGTCCGCGCCCACTTCAGCGACAGACAGCGGCGCCATCCGAAGACGAAGGATTCTGACGAGAGCGATATCCAGCTTGGAATCGTCGGAATCGAAGTTACTCCAATCCCTGCCGCGCACGATGGGCGATGTGCGCGGCGCGGTGAAGTGTTGCGGCCGCTCCTCGACGACCCAGCACCACTCCGCGCGCCACTCTTCCCACTTGCCGCGGAGCTCCCCCGGCAAGTAGGCTGATTTCTTATTCAGCCTAAACACCCAAGAGATTCCTCCGGAGAGGGGGGCGTCGGCCTCTACTCTGGGGATGAAAAAGTGCCTAAAGAGAGCTACGTTGGGCTGGATTCCTACGAAGTTTTCGCACATGTGTGCGAAAACGGACATGGTGAGGATGGCGTTGGGAGTGAAGTCGAGGAGGTGGAGGCCATAAGTATTCATGATATCGCAGAAAAAGTTTGAGAAGGGAGGGCACAGACCGCAGTGGAAGAAGGCTGCGAAAAAGTAATACCCGCCGGGGTAGTAGTCCTTGGCGACGGCCGGGTAGACGCGCGTGCGGGGGTGCGCTGGAGTCTCCTTGGACCAGAACCAATAATATTTGCTCCAGAGCTCCCGCACGCCGAGCTTCGGCGCGAAGACGATGTGCTCCTTCCGGTACGCGGCGAGCTTCGCCGCCTGATCTGACTTCTCCCGCTTGGACTTCTCCGACTTCGCCTTGTCGGTCTTTGGGGCCATGGCGGACGCGGTGGAAGGAAGGGGACGAAGAGCTTGGTGGTGGCGGAGGAGTAGAGGCAAAGCGCAGAGGAATCTGAGGAAGAAGACGATGGCAATGAGTGCGCAGGGAGGGGAACCGCGCCGCTCTCCCTGCTTTTATGGGGGAGTGGGGGGCGTTTCGCCCTTCCCATTAAAGAAATCGTGGGCACGTCCCATCCCACGGCGCCGCAATCGACGCGTGCCGTTACCGTGGGGTGCGGCGGATAGGGAAGTGGATTCGGCGCGCCGCGGGCCGCGGGTGCCCGTGCACTGTTTTGGGCCTGGCCCAACAGCGCTCGGCACCGTGTGTGGCCCAGGCCCGGGGGCTCCTGTCGGTGTACTAAGGTAGGGGTACCTCAGTACCCCAACTTGTGCACGGGCAGTTGCAGCTTCCCGCGGCAAGGTTTACTGCTGGCTCGCCGGAGACCTTCCTGCTCCTTATCTAACCATCCAAAAACAAAGTATACAAGACAGAAGACCAAGACCCCGGCAAGAGGAGCTTGCCGGGAAGGCCGTCCCAGGCTCAAGATTGCTTAACTAGCACGAGGCCCTGGCAAGAGGAGCTTGTCAGGACGAACAGAAGATTTTATCTTAGAAGACCCAGCAAGGGCTCGGGGAGCGGCAAGCTTCCGGGCCCGGCAAGGTCGAGATCCCCGGCAAGGTGCTTGCCGGGGGAGGTGCGCTGTGTGCCCGCGCTCCAGCTCATCGGCCCACGCGTCGCCCTGGGGCCACTCCAGGGACGCGTGGCGGATGGCTGTGCAGCCTGGGGGACACGGTGGCACTCCACGGCAGTAGATCCATCGCCGTGGCAGACGGAGACGCAACGGCGGGAGCTTTTGGGGTCGACGGCGACGGGCATTAAATGCCCTTGTCCCCCACTGTCAAAGTAGGTATAGACCACTGTTCTGCACTGTAGCTCCACTGTTCCCGCACTATTCCAACTACCACCTATTTTACATTTTTACCCCTTTCTCCTACGTTGACACCTGTCGGTGACCCCTTGCACTATAAAAGGAGGCCCATGCACAACGTGGGGGGGGTTCGGTTCAGTTCGGTTCGAAACCTAGATCATTCTCACGCTCGTGTAGCTGCTTCTTCAAGCTCCGAGCGCCCAACTCAATACACAACCAAGCAGGAGTAGGGTTTTACGCATCCGTGCGGCCCGAACCTGGGTAAAACTGCCCGTGCGTCTGCCTCGATCTGCTCTTCGTGCTCCCTCCGCCCTCGTACCGCACAGACAAGGGGCTCCGGTCCCATAGGTGTTCGTGGTGGACAGTTTCCCCCGACATCTTTGGCGCGATGTCGTATACGAGTTCCGTGGGGATAACTGCTTCTGCCCCGTAGACTAGGGCAAAGGGTGTCTGTCCGGTGGCTCGATTCGGTGTCGTTCTGATTGACCAAAGAGCCGCCGGGAGCTCCTCTATCCAATTCCTTCCGCACTTGCGCAGCCTGTCAAAGGTCCTTGTCTTGAGTCCGCGCAGCACTTCAGCATTTGCCCTCTCCGCTTGACCGTTGCTCCTCGGGTGAGCAACAGAAGCGAAACAGACCTTGGCGCCAAGGTCTTGGACGTACTGCATGAAGGTGCGACTAGTGAATTGTGTACCGTTGTCGGTGATGATCCTGTTAGGGATCCCGAAACGGCAAACAATCGACCTGAAGAACCTGACTGCTGACTGTGCTGTCACCTTTCTCACTGGCTCCACTTCCGGCCACTTTGTGAACTTGTCGATTGCAACGTACAAGTACTCAAAGCCCCCGACAGCGCGAGGGAAAGGGCCGAGGATATCGAGCCCCCAGACCGAGAAGGGCCAGGACAAAGGGATTGTTTGGAGAGCTTGAGCTGGCTGATGAATTTGCTTTGCATGGAACTGGCACGCTTCACACTTGGTTACTAGTGCAGTTGCATCTTGGAGGGCTTCCTGCCAAAAGAACCCTTGCCGGAAAGCTTTCCCGGCAAGTGCCCTTGCGCCAATGTGGTGGCCGCATATGCCTCCGTGTATTTCCGCCAACAGCTTCTGTCCCTCTTCCCTGGAGATGCACTTCAACCTGACACCATTGAGTCTTCTTCTGTACAGCTCGTTATCCACAAACTGATACATACTTGACTGCCTGGTTATCTTCTCTATCTCTTGAGGGTCGTCGGGAAGTTCTCCAGTTTGTAGAAAGCGGACGATCTGCTGTGCCCATGCCGGAGCTCGGGGCTCGACGACAAGGACCAAAGGCTCGAGGGCCGCTGCGGGAACCCCAGCTTCTACGGCAAAGACCTCTGGTCCTGTCGGAGCTGACGGTCCCCCGGCAAGCTCGCCGGGGCGAGGCTTGTCGGGAACACTTGCTTCAACTGCACAAGCCCGAGGGCTTGCAGGAGCAAACTGTTCCTCAGCGTTCTTGTCGTTGATCTTGGGGACCTTGGCAGCGGGTTCAGGAAGATCCGCCGGCAAGTAGTCGCCGGAGACCAACTTTCTCTTCTTAGACTGCCCAATTGATGGTGTAACTGATGGTTGAGTCAGCTTGAGCAAAAAGGTCCCTGGTTCCACAGGTAGCTTCATCGCAGCACACTTTGAAAGGCCATCTGCAATTTCATTTTGAGCTCTCGGGATGTGCTCCATTTGCAGACCTTCAAAGTGTTCTTCAAGCTTCCTCACTTCATCTACATATGCTTCCATCAAAGGGCTCTGGTAGCTCTTGTTGACTTGTCGGACCACCAACTGAGAATCGCCCCGCACAATCAGCTTCCTAATCCCAAGTTCGGCCGCAATCCTGAGGCCGGCAAGCAAGCCTTCATATTCTGCGGTGTTGTTTGTCGCTTGCTCCCTGGGAAAGTGCATCTGGATAACATACTTGAGGTGCTCTCCGGTGGGCGCGATGAGTACCACGCCAGCACCGGCGCCTTGCAACGAGAAGGCACCGTCAAAATACATTACCCATTCACTTGTCGCTTCTTGCACGGGTACGCTCGTTTCTTGAACTTCTTCTTCTGGCGTTGGGGTCCACTCAGCAATGAACTCTGCCAAAGCGCGGCTCTGAATGGTTGAAGTACTTTCAAATTTGAGTCCGAAGCTTGACAGTTCCAGTGCCCACTCGACGATCCTGCCTGTTGCCTCTGGATTGTGCAATATCCTCTTCAATGGAAAGCGAGTGACCACTGTTATCTCATGGGCTTGGAAGTAGTGTCGCAGCTTTCTCGAGGCCATGAGAAGGCCGAAAAGCAACTTTTGCACACCAGAGTACCTTGATCTAGCCCCCTGGAGAAGGGAACTTACAAAATACACTGGGCGCTGCACCATCTTCTTCCGCACCTCTTCCTTTTCCTGCGCAGATTCATCTTTGTCGGGGCCAGAGCTTGTCGGGGCAGCCCCCTGCTTGTCGCTGGATTCGCTCGCCGGTGGTGTGACCTCCTCGTCGGACTCTCTCTCCGCTACTAACGCAGCACTAACCACCTGGTTGGTTGCCGCCAAATACAGCAGCAACTTTTCCTGTGGTCTAGGTGCGACAAGTATTGGAGGAGAGGAAAGGTACCGTTTCAAATCTTGCAGCGCTGCCTCCGCTTCCGGAGTCCACTTCATGGGACCTGCCTTCTTCAAGATTTTGAAGAAAGGCAGGGCGCGTTCTGCAGATTTAGAAACGAACCTACTGAGGGCAGCCACACAACCTGCAAGCCTCCTGACATCCTTGACTCGCCTCGGGGCTTCCATCTGCTCGATGGCTTTGATCTTGTCGGGGTTGGCTTCAATCCCTCTCTGCGAAACAAAGAACCCGAGAAGCTTGCCGGAGGGGACTCCAAAGACGCACTTCTCGGGGTTGAGCTTGAGCTGTATCCTGCGCAGGTTCTGAAACGTTTCTTCTAAGTCTTGAATCAGTGTTTCTTTGCTCTTGCTCTTCACCACGATGTCATCCATGTAGGCTTCTACATTCCTGTGGATCTGTGGCTCAAAAGCAGTGTACACTACCCTTGCAAAAGTTGAGCCTGCATTCTTCAGTCCAAATGGCATGCGGATAAAGCAGTAAGTGCCACATGGAGTGATAAATGCAGTCTTCTCTTCATCTTCCTTGGCCATGAAAATCTGGTGATAGCCTGAGTATGCATCAAGAAAACAGAGTAGCTCACATCCGGCAGTGGAGTCAACGATCTGGTCAATGCGCGGCAAAGGGAAGGGATCCTTGGGACATGCTTTATTGACATCAGTGAAGTCTATACACAGTCTCCACTTCCCGTTGGCTTTGCGCACGACGACTGGGTTTGCCAACCACGTCGGATGGATCACACCTCTAACTAGGCCTGCTGCCTCTAGTTTCTTGATCTCCTCGTTGATGAACTCTTGACGCTCCACGGCTTGCTTCCTTACTTTTTGCTTGATGGGCCGCGCATGAGGGCAGACAGCAAGCTTGTGCTCAATCACCTTCCTGGGAACACCGGGGATGTCAGATGGTTGCCAAGCAAACACATCGACATTCGCCCGCAGGAAGGCGACGAGCGCGCTTTCCTATTTGCTGTCAAGGGTGGCGCTGATGGTGAAGGTACCACCAGTGCCATCCTCCCTTGCGGACACCTTCTTGGTTGCCGGAGGAGCAGCCATTCCTTTCTTGCTCTTGCCGGTGGAGCTCGATGGAACGTCCTCGACGGCAGCGCAGCACTCCGAAGAGGTGCGGTTGCCGGAGTGTGTCCCAGAGCACTTGCCGGACTTGGTCTTCGTCTTCTTCCCCCCGGGAGCTTCAGCGGCAAGAGTATCCTTCTCGGCCGCAGCTGCCGCATCCCGGTAAATCTTGTCGGCGCAAATAAGCGCATCTTTCTTGTCGCTGTGGACAGTGATGACGCTTATCGGCCCCGGCATCTTGAGTACGTTGTAGGCATAATGGGAAGCTGCCATGAACTTGGCGAGGGCAGGACGGCCAAGTATCCCATTGTAGGGCAATGGAATATCAGCAACGTCAAAGGTGATGCGCTCAGTTCTGAAGTTGAGCTCCCCGCCAAAGATGTCAACGGCAGAGGATCCATCGCCGTGGCAGACGGAGACGCAACGGCGGGAGCTTTTGGGGTCGACGGCGACGGGCATTAAATGCCCTTGTCCCCCACTGTTAAAGTAGCACTGTTACAACTACCACCTCTTTTACATTTTTACCCCTTTCTCCTACGTTGACACCTGTCGGTGACCCCTTGCACTATAAAAGGAGGCCCATGCACAACGTGGAGGGGGTTCGAAACCTAGATCATTCTCACGCTCGCGTAGCTGCTTCTTCAAGCTCCGAGCGCCCAAACTCAATACACAACTAAGCAGGAGTAGGGTTTTACGCATCCGTGCGGCCCGAACCTGGGTAAAAACTGTCCGCGCGTCTGCCTCGATCTGCTCTTCGTGCTCCCTCCGCCCTCGTACCGCACAGACAAGGGGCTCCTTCTTGGCGTCTTCCGCGGCAGCAGCAGCGGCTTTCGCCTCCTTCAGCTCCCCGCCAAGAGCAGCCTCGCGAGCGGCAAGGTCCTCCTCGTGGGAGTCGAGATCCACCTTCCGCTGCGCGAGCTCTCCCTCTCGCCGGGACATCTCCACCCCGGCGAGCCGTTGCTGTTCTTCAGCCTCGGCCTTCTCCAGCACCCATTCTTCATACTCGCCGGCAAGGCGCTCGCGCGCCTCCGCTACCTCGCGGAGGCCCGCCTTGTGGGCAGCGCTGAGCTCCGCCGCACGCTTCTCCATTTCGGCGGCGGCCTGGGCAGCAAGGGCTTCCCGGGAGGCAAGCTTCGCCTGCCTGGCCCGGTAAAGGGCCAGGAGTCGGTGGAGAAGCTTCTCCTCCTCGGGCCCATCTCCTTCGCCGGGCGCCTCGACGACTGTCAGACCCGCGGAGGCGAGGACTTCTCCGTCAAACGCCTCGCCCTCCGCGGGAGCTCTTGATGAAGACCCCCAAGGCACTTGGATAAAGATGCCATTGGGGGCACGAAGATAGTAACCGGCTGGCTCCTCGCCGGCGGAGGGACCGGCGGCCGGTGCAGCATCTGATGCTCCCGCCACCTCCGGGTTGGCGGTGCGGTCGCCGTCCCCCTCCCCGGCCGCTGCATCTGCAGCCGGAGCGGTCTCCTGCACGGCCGGCTCGGTGGTTTCGGCCGTCTCCGCGGTGGCCTCGGCCATCTCCACGACGACGGGAACGTCATCGCCGCCGCCCTGCGCGCCCTCCTCATCCTCAATATTGATGACCTCGGTCTCCATCGGCACGGGAGGAGGAGGAGGAAGATCTAGAAGAAGAAGAAAAAGAAGTTCAAAATCAAGCAAAGATCCAAAAAGAAGCAAAGTCAAGAAAACCAAGTACAGAACATACCTTGGCGGGCGTCCTCTGCGGCGGGCTCCCTTGCCGGGGAGCTCGGCCTTGGCGGAGTGGCCGCCCTCGCCGGGCTGCCCGCCCTTGGCGGAGCACTCTCCCTTGCCGGAGGGTTCGGCCTTGGCGGGGACGGTGGGGCCTGCGGCTCCTCGGTGACGGTCTCCGGGCGCTCTTCCCGCTGCGGCTCCACCTCTGCAAAGAACAGGACCAGAAACGTCAAGACATGAAGACAAAACCAAATCCTCAGGCGTACCCCGACAAGCGAGAAGAAAGAACCCCAGACTTACGCTGGGGGCTGCGCTGCGGGCTGCGCTGGGGGCTGCTCATCGGAGCAGTGCCAGAGTCCGGCAGGATCGGCTCCGGTGCGTCCTCTGTTGCCGCCGCCGCCGAGTCCTCCGCGACCTCAGCCTCGGGCGCCTTGGTCCTCTTCGCGGCGCGATGGGCCAGGGTCCTGAAACCAGAACAGAAGATAGAGTTAGCATCAACAGAAGCTCAAGACAAAAATTAAGAAGATAAAGAATCTCAGATCCTTACTCCTGGTCCTCCTCGTCGTCCTCGCTCAGGGCGGAGAAGTCGTACTCCACCGTGGGCGCGTCGACGCGAGGAGCGGGAGGCGAGGACTCCCTCGCGCGCTTGGTACCCGCCGGGGCTGGGGGCTGCGAAGACCCAGCCCCTGTGGCTGCCGGCGCCCGGGGGACGGGCGGAGCCGTTGCTCCGCTCCGAGAAGACCCCTGCCGGCTCGCTGCCGGCCTGCGGGGCGCCTCCGTCGTGGTCCGCGCCCGGGCCGCCTCTGCTGCGGCTGGTGCGCCGGACGACCTTGGCGCGGCTTGACTCCCCCGGGGAGCCGCCCGCCGAGGTGGCTGTTGCCGGGGCGCCCGTGCCCTTTCCCCCGTCGCCGCCTTGCGGAGACGCTTTGCCGGGGACTCCTTCGGGCTTGCCGGGGGCGGGGAGCTCTCCGACGAGGAGAGGTCGTCGGCGTACAACTCTGTCGATCCGCCGGAGTCTTCGGCCTCCTCCTCCTCCTCCTCCTCGGCCTCGGCCGGCTCGCTGGACCCAGCACCCAGCGATGCGGTCCTCTTCCCCTTGTCGCTTCCGCCCCTCGCGGCGCCTCTGCTTCCTCCGGCGGTGCCCTCCATTGCCGCGGCCTCCGTTGCGATCCCACTGATCCCGGAGTGCCTCAGCGAGGGGATCACGGCGAGCGCGTCGGGAGGGAGCTTTAGCAGCTTGCGAATCTCCTCCCTATCCGCCTGGCTGGAGGCATCCGCGGCTTCCGCCTCCGCGGGTGTGTATCCAAAGTTTCCCGCCGCCGCGGCTGCGGCGACTTCTTCAGCACGAGAAGCTATGTAAGCAATCTCTTGGTCGGTGGTGGCCCGCGTGTGCAGCTTGAGATCGTCCTTCTTCTCCAACACCTCCACAAGGCGGTCGTAGAACTCGAGGACGTCGATAGGCTTGGGCGCAATCCACGTGCGCTCCACTCCATGAGAGTCGCACGCGGGCATCATAGCGACAAGGCGATCCCGGGCGCTGCTGGCGCAGAGCGGCACCACTCCCCGGGGAGCGCGGAACCACTCGGGGTGTGCCGGGTCGAACTTGAAAAGTTCCCTGACCATACCCCGCAGCTCGAGCGTTGTGAAGTTAAAATTGAGGCCGGGGCGCAGCCTCATGATGTCTGCCGGGCCGCCATATTGCCACGCCGGCCTTTTCCGGTCTTGGAGGGGGGCGATCCGGCGACGAAGAAAGTCAGCGCCCACTTCAGCGACAGACAGCGGCGCCATCCGAAGGCGCATGATTCTGGCGAGAGCGATATCCAGCTTGGAATCGTCGGAATCGAAGTTACTCCAATCCCTGCCGCGCACGATGGGCGATGTGCGCGGCGCGGTGAAGTGTTGCGGCCGCTCCTCGACGACCCAGCACCACTCCGCGCGCCACTCTTCCCACTTGCCGCGGAGCTCCCCCGGCAAGTAGGATAATTTCTTATTCAGCCTAAACACCCAAGAGATTCCTCCGGAGAGGGGGGCGTCGGCCTCTACTCTGGGGATGAAAAAGTGCCTAAAGAGAGCTACGTTGGGCTGGATTCCTACGAAGTTTTCGCACATGTGTGCGAAAACGGACATGGTGAGGATGGCGTTGGGAGTGAAATCGAGGAGGTGGAGGCCATAAGTATTCATGATATCGCAGAAAAAGTTTGAGAAGGGAGGGCACAGACCGCAGTGGAAGAAGGCTGCGAAAAAGTAATACCCGCCGGGGTAGTGATCCTTGGCGACGGCCGGGTAGACGCGCGTGCGGGGGTGCGCTGGGGTCTCCTTGGCCCAGAACAAATAATATTTGTTCCAAAGCTCCCGCACGCCGAGCTTCGGCGCAAAGACGATGTGCTCCTTCCGGAACGCGACGAGCTTCGCCGCCTGATCTGACTTCTCCCGCTTGGACTTCTCCGACTTCGCCTTGTCGGTCTTTGGGGCCATGGCGGACGCGGTGGAAAGAAGGGGACGAAGAGCTCAGTGATGGCGGAGGAGTAGAGGCAAAGAGCAGAGGAATCTGAGGAAGAAGACGATGGCAATGAGTGCGCAGGGAGGGGAACCGCGCCGCTCTCTCTGCTTTTATGGGAGAGTGGGGGGGCGTTTCGCCCTTCCCATTAAAGAAATCGTGGGCACGTCCCATCCCACGGCGCCGCAATCGACGCGTGCCGTTGCCGTGGGGTGCGGCGGATATGGAAGTGGATTCGGCGCGCCGCGGGCCGCGGGTGCCCGTGCACTGTTTTGGGCCTGGCCCAACAGCGCTCGGCACCGTGTGTGGCCCAGGCCCGGGGGCTCCTGTCGGTGTACTAAGGTAGGGGTACCCTAGTACCCCAACTTGTGCACGGGCAGCAGCAGCTCCCCGCGGCAGGGTTCACCACGCGCTTGTCGGAGACCTTCCTGACCCTTATCTAGCCATTCAAAAACAAAGTATACAAGACAGAAGACCAAGACCCCGGCAAGAGGAGCTTGCCGGGAAGGCCGTCCCAGGCTCGAGATTGCTTAACTAGCACGAGGCCCTGGCAAGAGGAGCTTGTCAGGACGAACAGAAGATTTTATCTTAGAAGACCCAGCAAGGGCTCGGGGAGCGGCAAGCTTCCGGGCCCGGCAAGGTCGAGATCCCCGGCAAGGTGCTTGCCGGGGGAGGTGCGCTGTGTGCCCGCGCTCCAGCTCATCGGCCCACGCGTCGCCCTGGAGCCACTCCAGGGACGCGTGGCGGATGGCTGTGCAGCCTGGGGGACACGGTGGCACTCCACGGCAGTGGATCCATCGCCGTGGCAGACGGAGACGCAACGGCGGGAGCTTTTGGGGTCGACGGCGACGGGCATTAAATGCCCTTGTCCCCCACTGTTAAAGTAGGTATAGACCACTGTTCTGTACTGTAGCTCCACTGTTCCCGCACTGTTCCAACTACCACATCTTTTACATTTTTACCCCTTTCTCCTACGTTGACACCTGTCGGTGACCCCTTGCACTATAAAAGGAGGCCCATGCACAACGTGGAGGGGGTTCGAAACCTAGATCATTCCCACGCTCGTGTAGCTGCTTCTTCAAGCTCCGAGCGCCCAAACTCAATACACAACTAAGCAGGAGTAGGGTTTTACGCATCCGTGCGGCCCGAACCTGGGTAAAAACTGTCCGCGCGTCTGCCTCGATCTGCTCTTCGTGCTCCCTCCGCCCTCGTACCGCACAGACAAGGGGCTCCGGTCCCATAGGTGTTCGTGGCGGACAGTTTCCCCCGACAGTTATAGAGCTAGTGCAACTCTATTGTAAAATTATTTGTACTAGCTTATAGAGCTAGTGCAACCCTGGTGTAAAATTACTTGAACAATATTAGAGAGCTAGTTCAAGACTACTGTAAAATTATTTGAACTAGGTTATAGAGCTAGTTCAATTGTAGTGTAAAATTATTTGTACTAGCTTATAGATCTAGTTCAACTCTAGTGTAAAATTATTTGTACTAGCTTATAGAGCTAATTCAACTCTAGTGTAAAATTATTTCAACTAGGTTATAGAGCTAGTTCAAGTCTAGTGTAAAATTATTTGAATTCAAATATAGATATAGTTCAACTCTAGTGTAAAATTACTTGTACTAGCTTATATAGCTAGTTCAACTCTAGTGTAAAATAATTTGTACTAGGTTATAGAGCTAGTTCAAATCTTGTGTAAAATTATTTGTACTAGCTTATAGATCTAGTTCAACTCTAGTGTAAAATTATTTGTACTAGGTTATATAGCTAGTTTAGCTCAAGTGTAAAATTATTCGAACTAGCATATAAAGATAGTTCAACTCTAGTGTAATTTTTTTGTACTAGGTTATAGAGTTAGTGCAACTCTAGTGTAAAATTATTTGTACGAGCTTATAGAACTAGTGCAACTCTGGTGTAAAATTACTTGAACAAGATTAGAGAGCTAGTTCAAGACTACTGTAAAATTATTTGAACTAGGTCATAGAGCTTGTTCAATTGTAGTGTAAAATTATTTGTACTAGCTTATAGATCTAGTTCAACTCTAGTGTAAAATTATTTGTACTAGGTTATATAGCTAGTTCAACTCTAGTGTAAAATTATTTGAACTAGGTTATAGATCAAGTTCGAATCTAGTGTAAAATTATTTGAACTTGTATGTAGAGATAGTTTAACTCTAGTGTATAATTATTTGAACTATGTTGTAGAGCTAGTTCAACTCTAGTGTAAAATTATGTTTATTAACTTATAGATCTAGTTCAACTCTAGTGTAAAATTATTTGTACTAGCTTATAGAGCTAGTTCAACTCTAGTGTAAAATTACTTGAACTAGGTTAAAGAGCTAGTTCATGTCTAGTGTAAGATTATTTCAACTTGGTTATAGAGCTAGTTCGACTGTAGTGTAAAATTATTTGTAGTAGCTTATAGATCTAGTTCAACTCTAGTGTGAAATTATTTGAACTAGGTTATAGAGCTAGTTCAACTCTAGTGTAAAATTATTTGTACTAGCTTATAGATCTAGTTAACTGTAGTTTAAAATTATTTGTACTAGGTTATATAGCTAGTTCAACTCTAGTGTAAAATTATTTGAACTATGTTATAGATCAAGTTCGAATCTAGTGTAAAATTATTTGAACTTGGTTGTAGAGCTAGTTTAACTCTAGTGTATAATTATTTGAACTATGTTGTAGAGCTAGTTCAACTCTAGTGTAAAATTATGTTTACTAGCTTATAGATCTAGTTCAACTCTAGTGTAAAATTATTTGTACTAGCTTATAGAGCTAGTTCAACTCTAGTGTAAAATTACTTGAACTAGGTTATAGAGCTAGTTCATGTCTAGTGTAAAATTATTTGAACTTGGTTATAGAGCTAGTTCGACTGTAGTGTAAAATTATTTGTACTAGCTTATAGA
>LR738713.1:450474310-450499709 GCA_902687465.1 Secale cereale | reverse complement strand
CTAGTTCAACTCTAGTGTAAAATTATTTGTACTAGCTTATAGAGCTAGTTCAACTCTAGAGTAAAATTATTTGTACTAGGTTATATAGGTAGTTCAACTCAAGTGTAAAGTTATTCGAACTAGCATATAAAGATAGTTCAACTCTACTGTAAATTTTGTGTACTAGGTTATAGAGCTAGTGCAACTCTATTGTAAAATTATTTGTACTAGCTTATAGAGCTAGTGCAACCCTGGTGTAAAATTACTTGAACAATATTAGAGAGCTAGTTCAAGACTACTGTAAAATTATTTGAACTAGGTTATAGAGCTAGTTCAATTGTAGTGTAAAATTATTTGTACTAGCTTATAGATCTAGTTCAACTCTAGTGTAAAATTATTTGTACTAGCTTATAGAGCTAATTCAACTCTAGTGTAAAATTATTTGAACTAGGTTATAGAGCTAGTTCAAGTCTAGTGTAAAATTATTTGAATTCGAATATAGATATAGTTCAACTCTAGTGTAAAATTACTTGTACTAGCTTATATAGCTAGTTCAACTCTAGTGTAAAATAATTTGTACTAGGTTATAGAGCTAGTTCAAATCTTGTGTAAAATTATTTGTACTAGCTTATAGATCTAGTTCAACTCTAGTGTAAAATTATTTGTACTAGGTTATATAGCTAGTTTAGCTCAAGTGTAAAATTATTCGAACTAGCATATAAAGATAGTTCAACTCTAGTGTAATTTTTTTGTACTAGGTTATAGAGTTAGTGCAACTCTAGTGTAAAATTACTTGTACTATCTTATAGATCTAGTTCAACTCTAGTGTAAAATTATTTGTACTTGCTTATAGAGCTAGTTCAACTCTAGTGTAAAATTACTTGAACTAGGTTATAGAGCTAGTTCATGTCTAGTGTTAAATTATATGAACTTGGTTATAGAGCTAGTTCAACTGTAGTGTAAAGTTATTTGTACTAGCTTATAGATCTCGTTCAACTCTAGTGTAAAATTATTTGTACTAGCTTATGGATCTAGTTCAACTTTAGTGTAATTAATTGTACTAGCTTATAGAGCTAGTTCAACTCTAGTGTAAAATTATTTGTACTAGCCTATAGAGCTAGTTCAAGTCTAGTGTAAAATTATTTGTACTAGCTTATAGATCTAGTTCAACTCTAGTGTAAAATTATTTGTACTAGGTTATATAGGTAGTTCAACTAAAATGTAAAATTATTCGAACTAGCATATAAAGATAGTTCAACTCTAGTGTAATTTTTTTGTACAAGGTTATACAACTAGTGCAACTCTAGTGTAAAATTATTTGTACTAGCTTATAGAGCTAGTGCAACTCTGGTGTAAATTCACTTGAACAAGATTAGAGAGCTAGTTCAAGACTACTGTAAAATTATTTGAACTAGGTTATAAAGCTAGTTCAATTGTAGTGTAAAATTATTTGTACTAGCTTATAGATCTAGTTCAACTCTAGTGTAAAATTATTTGTACTAGCTTATAGAGCTAGTTCAACTCTAGTGTAAAATTATTTGTACTAGGTTATATAGGTAGTTCAACTCAAGTATAAAATTATTCGAACTAGCATATAAAGATAGTTCAACTCTAGTGTAATTTTTGTGTACTAGGTTATAGAGGTAGTGCAACTCTATTGTAAAATTATTTGTACTAGCTTATAGAGCTAGTGCAACCCTGGTGTAAAATTACTTGAACAAGACTAGAGAGCTAGTTCAAGACTAATGTAAAATAATCTGAACTAGGTTATAGAGCTAGTTCAATTGTAGTGTAAAATTATTTTTACTAGCTTATAGATCTAGTTCAACTCTAGTGTAAAATTATTTGTACTAGCTTATAGAGCTAGTTCAACTCTAGTGTAAAATTATTTGAACTAGGTTATAGAGCTAGTTCAAGTCTAGTGTAAAATTATTTGAACTCGAATATAGAGATAGTTCAACTCTAGTGTAAAATTATTTGTACTAGCTTATATAGCTAGTTCAATTCTAGGGAAAAATAATTTGTACTAGGTTATAGAGCTAGTTCAAATCTAGTGTAAAATTATTTGTACTAGCTTATAGATCTAGTTCAACTATAGTGTAAAATTATTTGTACTAAGTTATATAGCTAGTTCAGCTCAAGTGTAAAATTATTATAACTGGCATATAGAGATAGTTCAACTCTAGTGTAATTTTTTTGTACTGGGTTATAGAGCTAGTGCAACTCTAGTGTAAAATTATTTGTAACAGGTCGTAGAGATAGTTTAACTCTAATGTAAAATTATTTCAACTAGGTTGTAGTGCTAGTTTAATTCTAGTGTAAAATTATGTGTACTAGCTTATAGATCTATTTCAACTCTAGTGTAAAATTATTTGTACTAGCTTATAGATCTAGTTCAACTCTAGTGTAAAATTATTTGTACTAGCTTATAGAGCTAGTTCAACTCTAGTGTAAATTACTTGAACTAGGTTATAGAGCTAGTTTATGTCTAGTGTAAAATTATTTCAACTTGGTTATAGAGATAGGTTAACTATAGTGTAAAATAATTTGTAATAGCCTATAGATCTAGTTCAACTCTAGTGTAAAATTATTTGTACTACCTTACGGATCTAGTTCAACTCTAGTGTAAATTTATTTGTACTAGCTTATAGAGCTAGTTCAACTCTAGTGTAAAATTATTTATACTAGCTTATAGAGCTAGATCAAGTCTAGTGTAAAATTATTTGAACTAGCTTATAGATCTAGTTCAACTCTTGTGTAAAATTATTTGTACTAGGTTATATAGGTAGTTCAATTCAAGTGTAAAATTATTCGAACTAGTATATGAAGATAGTTCAACTCTAGTGTAATTTTTGTGTACTAGGTTATAGAGTTACTGCAACTCTAGTGTAAAATTATTTGTACGAGCTTATAGAGCTAGTGCAACTTTGGTGTAAAATTACTTGAACAAGATTAGAGAGCTAGTTCAAGACTACTGTAAAATTATTTGAACTGGGTTATAGAGCTAGTTCAATTGTAGTGTAAAATTATTTGTACTAGCTTATAGATCTAGTTCAATTCTAGTGTAAAATTATTTGTACTAGCTTATTGAGCTAGTTCAACTCTAGTGTAAAATTATTTGAACTAGGTTATAGAGCTATTTCAAGTCTAGTGTAAAATTATTTGAACTAGGTTATAGAGCTAGTTCAAGTCTAGTGTAAAATTATTTTAACACAAATATAGAGATAGTTCAACTCTAGTGTAATTTTTTTGTACTGGGTTATAGAGCTAGTGCAACTCTAGTGTAAAATTATTTGTACCAGGTCATAGAGATAGTTTAACTCTACTATAAAATTATTTCAACTAGGTTGTAGAGCTAGTTCAATTCTAGTGTAAAATTATGTGTACTAGCTTATAGATTTATTTCAACTCTAGTGTAAAATTATTTGTACTAGCTTATAGATCTAGTTCAACTCTAGTGTAAAATTATTTGTACTAGCTTATAGAGCTAATTCAACTCTAGTGTAAAATTACTTGAACTAGGTTATAGAGTTAGTTTATGTCTAGTGTAAAATTATTTGAACTTGGTTATAGAGATAGGTTAACTGTAGTGTAAAATAATTTGTACTAGCTTATAGATCTAGTTAAACTCTAGTGTAAAATTATTTGTACTACCTTATGGATCTAATTCAACTCTAGTGTAAAATTATTTGTACTAGCTTATAGAGCTAGTTCAACTCTAGTGTAAAATTATTTATACTAGCTTATAGAGCTAGTTCAAGTCTAGTGTAAAATTATTTGAACTAGCTTATAGATCTAGTTCAACTCTTGTGTAAAATTATTTGTACTAGGTTATATAGGTAGTTCAATTCAAGTGTAAAATTATTCGAACCAGCATATGAAGATAGTTCAACTCTAGTGTAATTTTTGTGTACTGCAACTCTAGTGTAAAATTATTTTTACGAGCTTATAGAGCTAGTGCAACTTTGGTGTAAAATTACTTGAACAAGATTGGAGAGCTAGTTCAAGACTACTGTAAATTTATTTGAACTGGGTTATAGAGCTAGTTCAATTGTAGTGTAAAATTATTTGTACTAGCTTATAGATCTAGTTCAATTCTAGTGTAAAATTATTTGTACTAGCTTATAGAGCTAGTTCAACTCTAGTGTAAAATTATTTGAACTAGGTTATAGAGCTAGTTCAAGTCTAGTGTAAAATTATTTGAACTCAAATATAGAGATAGTTCAACTCTAGCATAAAATTATTTGTACTAGCTTATATAGCTAGTTCAACTCTAGTGTACAATAATTTGAACTAGGTTATAGAGCTAGTTCAAATATAGTGTAAAATTATTTGTACTAGCTTATAGATTTAGTTCAACTCTAGTGTAAAATTATTTGTACTAGGTTAAATAGCTAGTTCAGCTCAAGTGTAAAATTATTCGAACTAGCATATAAAGATAGTTCAACTCTAGTGTAATTTTTTTGTACTGGGTTATAGAGCTAGTGCAACTCTAGTGTAAAATTATTTGTACCAGGTCATAGAGATAGTTTAACTCTACTGTAAAATTATTTCAACTAGGTTTTAGAGCTAGTTCAATTCTAGTGTAAAATTATGTGTACTAGCTTATAGATATATTTCAACTCTAGTGTAAAATTATTTGTACTAGCTTATAGATCTAGTTCAACTCTAGTGTAAAATTATTTGTACTAGCTTATAGAGCTAGCTCAACTCTAGTGTAAAATTACTTGAACTAGGTTATAGAGCTAGTTTATGTCTAGTGTAAAATTATTTGAACTTGGTTATAGAGATAGGTTAACTGTAGTGTAAAATAATTTGTACTAGCTTATAGATCTAGTTCAACTCTAGTGTAAAATTATTTGTACTACCTTATGGATCTAGTTCTACTCTAGTGTAAAATTATTTGTACTAGCTTATAGAGCTGGTTCAACTCTAGTGTAAAATTATTTATACTAGCTTATAGAGCTAGTTCAAGTCTAGTGTAAATTTATTTGAACTAGCTTATAGATCTAGTTCAACTCTTGTGTAAAATTATTTGTACTAGGTTATATAGGTAGTTCAATTCAAGCGTAAAATTATTCGAACTAGCATATGAAGATAGTTCAACTCTAGTGTAATTTTTGTGTACTGCAACTCTAGTGTAAAATTATTTTTACGAGCTTATAGAGCTAGTGCAACTTTGGTGTAAAATTACTTGAACAAGATTGGAGAGCTAGTTCAAGACTACTGTAAAATTATTTGAACTGGGTTATAGAGCTAGTTCAATTGTAGTGTAAAATTATTTGTACTAGCTTATAGATCTAGTTCAATTCTAGTGTAAAATTATTTGTACTAGCTTATAGAGCTAGTTCAACTCTAGTGTAAAATTATTTGAACTAGGTTATAGAGCTATTTCAAGTCTAGTGTAAAATTATTTGAACTAGGTTATAGAGCTAGTTCAAGTCTAGTGTTAAATTATTTGAACTCAAATATAGAGATAGTTCAACTCTAGCATAAAATTATTTGTACTAGCTTATATAGCTAGGTCAACTCTAGTGTACAATAATTTGAACTAGGTTATAGAGCTAGTTCAAATCTAGTGTAAAATTATTTGTACTAGCTTATAGATTTAGTTCAACTCTAGTGTTAAATTATTTCTACTAGGTTAAATAGCTAGTTCAGCTCAAGTGTAAAATTATTCGAACTAGAATATAAAGATAGTTCAACTCTAGTGTAATTTTTTTTGTACTAGGTTATAGAGCTAGTGCAACTCTAGAGTAAAATTATTTGTACTAGGTCATAGACCTATTTCAACTCTAGTGTAAAATTATTTCAACTAGGTTGTAGAGCTAGTTCAATTCTAGTGTTAAATTATGTGTACTAGCTTATAGATCAATTTCAACTATAGTGTAAAATTATTTGTACTAGCTTATAGATCTAGTTCAACTTTAGTGTAAAATTATTTGTACTAGCTTATAGAGCTAGTTCAACTCTAGTGTAAAATAACTTCAACTAGGTTATAGAGCTAGTTCATGTCTAGTGTAAAATTATTTGAACTTGGTTATAGACCTAGTTCAACTGTAGTGTAAAATCATTTGTACTAGCTTATAGATCTAGTTCAACTCTAGTGTAAAATTATTTGTACTAGCTTATGGATCTTGTTCAACTCTAGTGTAAAAATATTTGTACTAGCTTATAGAGCTAGTTCAACTCTAGTGTAAAATTATTTGTACTAGCTTATAGAGCTAGTTCAAGTCAAGTGTAAAATTATTTGAACTAGCTTATCGATCTAGTTCAACTCTAGTGTAAAATTATTTGTGTTAGGTTATATAGGTAGTTCAACTCAAGTGTAAAATTATTCGAACTAGCATACAAAGATAGTTCAACTCTAGTGTAATTTCTGTGTACTAGGTTATAGAGATACTGCAACTCTAGTGTAAAATTATTTGTACGAGCTTATAGAGCTAGTGCAACTCTGGTGTAAAATTACTTGAACAAGATTAGAGAGCTAGTTCAAGACTAATGTAAAATTATTTGAACTAGGTTATAGAGCTAGTTCAATTGTAGTGTAAAATTCTTTGTACTAGCTTATAGATCTAGTTCAACTCTAGTGTAAAATTATTTGAACTAGGTTATAGAGCTAGTTCAAGTCTAGTGTAAAATTATTTGAACTAGGTTATAGAGCTAGTTCAAGTCTAGTGTAAAATTATTTGAACTCGAATATAGAGATAGTTCAACTCTAGCGTAAAATTATTTGTACTAGCTTATGTAGCTAGTTCAACTCTAGTGTAAAATAATTTGAACTAGGTTATAGAGCTAGTTCAAATCTAGTGTAAAATTATTTGTACTAGCTTATAGATTTAGTTCAACTCTAGTGTAAAATTATTTGTACTAGGTTAAATAGCTAGTACAGCTCAAGTGTAAAATTATTTGAACTAGCATATAAAGATAGTTCAACTCTAGTGTAATTTTTTGTACTAGGTTATAGAGCTAGTGCAACTCTAGAGTAAAATTATTTGTACTAGGTCATAGAGCTAGTTCAACTCTAGTGTAAAACTATTTCAATTAGGTCGTAGAGCTAGTTCAATTCTAGTGTAAAGTTATGTGTACTAGCTTATAGATCAATTTCAACTCTAGTGTAAAATTATTTGTACTAGATTATAGATCTAGTTCAACTCTAGTGTAAAATTATTTGTACTAGCTTATAGAGCTAGTTCAACTCTAGTGTAAAATTACTTGAACTAGGTTATAGAGCTAGTTCATGTCTAGTGTAAAATTATTTGAACTTGGTTATAGAGCTAGTTCAACTGTAGTGTAAAATTATGTGTACTAGCTTATAGATCTAGTTCAACTCTAGTGTAAAATTATTTGTTCTAGATTATGAATCTAGTTCAATTCTAGTGTAAAATTATATGTACTAGCTTATAGAGCTAGTTCAACTCTAGTGTAAAATTATTTGTACTAGCTTATAGAGCTAGTTCAAGTCTAGTGTAAAATTATTTGAACTAGCTTATAGATCTAGTTCAACTCTAGTGTAAAATTATTGTACTAGGTTATATAGGGATGTCGGGGGAAACTGTCCTCCCACGAGCACCTATGGGACCGGAGCCCCTTCTACGTTGCGGTAAGGGAGCGGAGGGAGCACGGAGAGCAGATCGAGGGGCACACGCGGGCAGTTTACCCAGGTTCGGGCCGCGATGACGCGTAAAACCCTACTCCTGCTTTGGTTGTCTTCGGTTTTCGGAGCTCGGGAGCTTGAAGATCTACAGTACCAGCTACACCGAGCGTGGAGTGAGCAAGTTTCTGGAGTCGAACCCCCTCTACGTTGTGCATGGGCCTCCTTTTATAGCTCAAGGGGTCACCGACAAGTGCCAACGTAAAGGAGGGTAGAAGTGTAAATTTGGTGGTAGTTGTAACAGTGCATGAACAGTGGTCTCCATCTAACCTTGACGGTGGGGTACAAGGGCACTTAATGCCCGTTGCCGTCGACCCCAAAAGCGTCTGTCCACGCGTCTCCGTTCGCCACGGCGGTAGCCTCGTCACCGCGGCTCGCTAGTGTGTCCCTCGGGCTGCACAGCCATCTGCCACGCGCCCCTGGAAGGGCCCCAGGGTGACGCGTGGCAGAGTGAGCTGGAGCGCAAGCACACAGTGTGAACTTCCCCCGGCAAACACCTTGCCGGGGCTGCTATCTTGCCGGGCCTGGAAGCTTGCCGCTTCCCGGGTCCTGCTGGGGCGCACGATGCGCCGCGATGTATCTTTTGCGGTGTTATCCTTTGGCCTTCCTGGCGAGTACCTCTTGCCAGGGTCTTGTGCTGGAAAGATGTCCTTGAGCCTGGTGCGGCCTTTCCGGCAAGCTCCTCTTGCCGGGGTCTTGTCTTCTAACTTGAATACTTTGTTCTTGGATGGCTTGAAGGAGTCTGGAGCGGGCCTCGGCAAGCGCGTGGTAAGCCCTGCCGCGGAAAGCTGCTACTGCCCGTGCACAAGTTGGGGTACTAAGGCACCCCTATCTTAGTACACCGACAGGAGCCCCCGGGCCTGGGCCACACACAGTGCCGAGCGCTGTTGGGCCAGGCCCAAGACAGTGCACGGGCACACGCGGCCCACGGCAAGCCGTATCCCTCTCCTTATCCGCCGCATCCCTCCCTAACGGCACGCGTCGATTGCGGCGTCGTGGGAGAGATCGTGGCCTATTCTTTAATGGGAAATGCGGAACGTCCCCCACTTCCCCCTTAAAAGCAGAGGAAACAGGGGCAGTTCCCCCCCATCGTCTTCATTGCGCCTTGAGTTCTCAGAAACCCCCGCCGCTCCCTGCTCCTGCCCTTCCTCCACCGATCCACCGCACCAAGGGCCACGACCTCCAAAACTGCAAAAGGGTAGAGTACCTCGTAGAGCAGCAGAAAGCTGAATACGAGCGTCGCGACAAGGAGAAGGCCCAAGGAGGCGGAGGAGAGCCCAGCAAGAAGCGGCCGTTCAATGGCCGGGGAGGACGCCGCGGCAAGGCCAAGCAGCGGCAAGGAGACAGACCTCCCCGGGGCCGCGACAAGGATGAAGACGAGGACGACGATGAGGATATGGACGAAGGAGACAACAGCGAGCAGGAGTTCCAGAAGGCCACAGAAGTTCTGTGCGTCGATGGAGGTGCCTTTCTGCACACTTCCCATCGCCAACTCAAGCAATGGGTGCGGGAAGTGAATGCAGCCGAGCCACCCGTCGAGTCGCGCAGGCTCCTGAAATGGTCCGGCACGCCCATCATCTTCGACCTTGAGGATCACCCTGACCGCACAACCGCGGTCGGGTGCTTGCCGATGTTGGTTTCACCAACAATCTGCAACCTCAAGGTCACCAAGATGTTGGTTGACGGCGGGGCCGGCCTCAACTTGATCTCCTCCGCTGTGATCAAGAAACTGCAGATCCCCGACAGCGAGCTCGAAGAAACCGGGACGTTCCAAGGAATCAACCCGGGAAGGAGCAAGCCGAAGGGGAAGGTTACACTGCCAGTGACCTTTGGTGGGGAGCTCAACTTCAGGACGGAGAAGATCATGTTCGACGTCGCCGATATCCCATTTCCGTACAATGGGATACTTGGCCGTCCTGCGCTCGCCAAGTTCATGGCAGCTTCCCACTACGCGTACAATATGCTCAAGATGCCAGGGCCGATAAGCGTCATCTCTGTCCCCGGCGACAAGAAAGATGCGCTTATTTGCACCGACAAGATCTACCGGGATGCAGCAGCCGCGGCGGACAGTAAAACACTTGCCGCTGAAGCTCCCGGGGGGAAGACCAAGACCAAGTCTGGCAAGAGCTCTGGAGCCCACTCCGGCAAACGCACCTCTTCGGAGTGCTGCGCTGCCATCGAGGACGCACCATCGAGCTCCACCGGCAAGTGTAAGAAAGGAATGGCAGCTCCACCGGCAACCAAGAAGGTGTCCGCGAAGGAGGACGGCACTGGTGGTACTTTCACCATCAGTGCTACACTCGACCCCAAATAGGAAAGCGCGCTGGTTGCCTTCCTGCGGGCGAATGTCGACGTGTTTGCATGGCAACCGTCTGACATCCCGGACGTTCCCAGGAAGGTAACTGAGCACAAGCTTGTTGTTTGTCCTCATGCGCGGCCCGTCAAGACGAAGGTCAGGAAGCAAGCCATGGAGCGCCAAGAGTTCATTGCCGGAGAGATAAAGAAGTTGGAAGCAGCAGGCCTGGTTAGAGGCGTAATCCATCCTAGGTGGTTAGCCAATCCAGTTGTCGTGCGCAAGGCCAATGGGAAGTGGAGACTTTGTATAGACTTCACTGATGTGAATAAAGTGTGTCCCAAGGATCCATTTCCCTTGCCGCGTATTGACCAGATTGTTGACTCCACCGCCGGATGTGAGTTGCTCTCATTCCTTGATGCATACTCAGGTTACCACCAGATATTCATGGCTAAGGAAGATGAAGAAAAGAAAAGACCGCATTCATTACTCCATGCAGCACATACTGCTTCATATGCATGCCCTTTGGATTGAAGAATGCAGGCTTGACATTTGCAAGGGTGGTGCACACTGCTTTTGAGCCACAGATACACAGAAATGTAGAAGCCTACATGGATGATATAGTGGTCAAGAGCAAGAGCAAGAATACACTGATCCAAGACTTAGAAGAAACCTTTGAGAATCTGCGCAAGATACAACTCAAGTTGAACCCCGAGAAGTGCGTCTTCGGAGTCCCCTCCGGCAAGCTTCTCGGGTTCTTCGTGTCCAGAGGGGGATTGAAGCCAATCCCGACAATATTAAAGCCATTGAGCAGATTGAAGCCCGGAAGCGCGTCAAGGACATAAGCAGACTTGCTGGTTGTGTGGCTGCCCTCAGTAGGTTCATTTCAAAGTCTGCAGAACACGCCCTGCCTTTCTTCAAAATCTTGAAAAAGGCAGGTCCTATGAAATGGACTCCGGAAGCGGAGGCTGCGCTGCAAGACTTGAAAGGATACCTATCCTCCACTCCAATACTTGTCGCACCTAAACCACAAGAGAAGTTGCTGCTATATTTAGCGGCGACCAATCAAGTGGTTAGTGCTGCGTTAGTAGCGGAGAGGGAGGCAGATGAGGAACCCACATCCCTGGCAAGTGCATCCAGCGGCAGGCAGGGGGCTTCACCGACAAGCTCTGGCCCCGACAAGGACAAGTATGCGCAGGAACAAGAAGAAGTGCGAAAGAAGATGGTGCAGCGCCCAGTTTATTTTGTAAGTTCCCTCTTGCAGGGGGCTAGATCAAGATACTATGGGGTGCAGAAGTTGCTTTTCGGCCTCCTCATGGCCTCGAGAAAGCTGCGCCATTACTTTCAAGCACACGAGATAACAGTGGTCACTCGCTTTCCGTTGAAGAGGATATTGCAAAATCCAGAAGCAACAGGCAGGATCGTCAAGTGGGCGCTGGAGCTGTCAAGCTTTGGTCTCAAGTTTGAGAGTACTTCAACCATACAGAGCAGAGCTTTGGTAGATTTCATAGCGGAATGGACCCCAACACCGGATGAAGAAGCTCTAGAGACAAGCATCCCCGTTCAATAAGCAAGCAAGGAGTGGATAATGTACTTTGATGGTGCCTTCTCGCTGCAAGGCGCCGGTGCCGGCGTGTTGGTCATAGCGCCCACCGGAGAGCACCTCAAGTATGTTGTTCAAATGCACTTTCCCAAGGAGCAAGCGACAAACAATACTGCTGAGTATGAAGGACTGCTTGCCGGCCTCAGAATTGCGGCCGAACTTGGGATCAAGAAGTTGATTGTGCGGGGAGACTCACAGTTGGTGGTCCGGCAAGTGAACAAGAGTTACCAGAGCCCCCTGATGGAAGCTTATGTAGATGAAGTGAGAAAGCTTGAGGAACACTTTGAGGGCTTGCAAATGGAGCACGTTCCAAGATCTCAGAATGATATCGCAGATGGCCTTTCAAAGTGTGCTGCAATGAAGTTACCTGTGGAACCAGGGATCTTCGTGCTCAAGCTAACTCAACCATCTGTTACACCATCAGCTGGGCAGAGCAAGAAGAGGAAGTTGGTCTCCGGCGACTACTTACCGGCGGATCTTCCCGAAGCCGCCGCTAAGGTCTCCAAGATCAACAACCAAGATGCTGAGGAACAGTCTGCTCCTGCTGACCCAAGGGTCTGTACAGTTGAAGCAGGCGTTCCCGACAAGCCCTGCCCCGGCAGGCTTGCCGGGGAACCCTCGGCTCCGGCAGAACCGCAGGTTCTTGCCGTAGAAGCTGAGGTTCCCGCAGCAGCCCTGATGCCTTTAGTCCTTGTTGTTGAGCCTCAAGCTCCAGCATGGGCGCAACAAATCGTCCGTTTTCTTCAGACTGGAGAACTTCCCGATGAACCAGAAGAGATAGAGAGGATAACAATGCAGTCAAGTATGTATTAGTTCGTCGACAACGAACTGTACAGAAGAAGACTCAACGTTGTCAGGTTGAAGTGCATTTCCTAGGAAGATGGACAGAAGCTGTTGGCAGAGATACACGGAGGCATATGTGGTCACCACATAGGCGCAAGAACACTTGCCGGGAAGGCGTTCCGGCAAGGTTTCTTTTGGCCAGAAGCCCTCCAAGATGCAACTGCACAAGTAACCAAGTGTGAAGCGTGCCAGTTCCATGCCAAGCAAATTCACCAGCCAGCTCAAGCTCTCCAGACGATCCCTTTGTCCTGGCCCTTCTCGGTCTGGGGGCTCGATATCCTCGGCCCCTTCCCCCGCACTGCCGGGGGCTTTGAGTACTTGTACGTTGCAATCGACAAGTTCACAAAGTGGCCAGAAGTGGAACCAGTGAAAAAGGTGACAGCACAGTCAGTAGTCAAGTTCTTCAGGTCAATTGTTTGCCGTTTCGGAATCCCTAACAGGATTATCACCGACAACGGCACACAGTTCACAAGCCGCACCTTCATGCAGTACGTCCAAGACCTTGGCGCCAAGGTCTGCTTTGCTTCTGTTGCTCACCCAAGGAGCAACGGTCAAGCAGAGAGGGCCAATGCTGAAGTGCTGCGCGGACTGAAGACAAGAACCTTTGACACGCTGCACAAGTGTGGAAGAAACTGGATAGAGGAGTTGCCAGCGGCTCTTTGGTCAATCAGGACGACACCAAATCGAGCCACCGGACAGACACCCTTTGCTCTTGTCTATGGAGCAGAGGCAGTTCTCCCCGCGGAACTCGTATAAGGATCTCCTCGAGTGCTCGCTTACAACGAGCTCGAGCAAGAGCAACTGCGACAAGATGATGCATTGCTCCTCGAGGAGGAACGTCTCCAGGCTGCTGTACGAGCTGCTCGTTACCAGCAAGGTCAAGGCCAGGAGTCTCGAGGAAGGCGACCTTGTTCTTCGGCGTGTTCAGTCCACCAAGAATTCCAACAATTTGACGCCGAAGTGGGAAGGCCCTTATCGGGTGAGACAAGTCACAAGGCCCGGCGCTGTCCGCCTTGAGACCGAAGAGGGCTTACCGGTGAGCAACTCCTGGAACATAGAGCATCTTCGCAAGTTCCACCCATAAGGCGCGGTTGTCGTGATCCGCTCCGGCAACCACCTTTTGTACAAGTATTGCCGCTGTTGCATGTAAACCTATGTACAAAGCCGGGCGCCGACCCCGTGCATCAGTAAAACTTTTGTGCTTCGCACCATTTGTCATTTCGTGCTTTTCCTTGTATTTGCATATATTATCTGACATCTCGTACAACACAAACTCCCGGTAAGCAGTAACAAGCCGCGAGGCTCCGTATTTGTATTTCCTTCTCTTTTGTCTTTTTTCTCTGGGATGGGAGGACTGTTCCTCGCGCACAAGTTTGCCGGGGGGAAGGAGATAGCAGTATGGACCAAGTGTTGTTCAAGAAAGAAAAGTCTTGCCGGGAAGTAAACAACCCAATGAAAGCTAAGTTATCAAAGTTTGAGCATTCAAATTTTTAAATTTTATTTATCTTCCTTGAACAACCACACTTTGTATGGAAAACCTGTGCGCAAAGGAACCTACCCGTAGCTAGCCGCGCCCTTACTTTGTTTCGAGCACGCTCAACGGCTTAAGTGAGCTGCGACAAGTGTCGCGCCCTTACTTCGTTTTCGAGTTCGCTCAGCAATGTAAGTGTGCTGCGACTAGCTGCGGCAAGGTTACTTGCCGACAAGGTCTTTGCTAGCAGGCTGCTAAGAGTCCCGCACTCGGCGCTCGCGGCGAGGGCCCCCTTGCCGGCGTGTTTCCCTAAAAGCGTAGGGTGAAAAGCATACAAAGTGAAGGACCAAAAGCAAGGGAGATAACACTACATTGATTACCCAAAATAAGAGTATATATTACAAAGATAGCTTGCCGCTGTTCTAATCAACTACTGCCTATGACTTGATTGGCAGCGGCAAAGGAAGCAAGAAGCCTAATTCCTACGGTCTCCCTCAACCCTCTGGATCTTGCCCACCTTGGCTACGATGTGGGCAACTTGGGCCTTCAACGCCTCATGATCAGCCTCGGGCGGCAAGGTGCGGAGGACGTTGACGAGGTTGATGCCGGGGTTGCGGTAAACAATCTTCGACAGCACCCGCTCCATGGTGCCCATGCAGAGCCGGCGTGCCTCGTCGGCCAGCTGCTCGGGGATCTTCTCCCGCAGCCGCGCAAGCGCCGGCGCCACTCCCCTGAATAACAGACTCAGTTTGGCGCTGTGGGGGAGGTTCTCGTCGGGGGAGTACATGAGATGCTCCGCCCTCAGCGCCATCATCTCCATGTCTATGTTGGCGGCGGAGGTGACGAGGTCCTCGGTCCATCGCTCCAGATTCTGCTGAAATTGGGTCTGCGAGACGGCGGTGCTCTCCAGCAGGGCCCTCTCAGCGCGGAGATCGTCCTTCAGCTTGGTCTCGCGGTCCCGGGCAGCGTCAAGCGAGTCAGTAAGGGTGGAGACCTTCAGCTCTAGATCAGCAATGGAGTCCTTGGCATCAGTGAGCTCTTTACCCTTATCGGAGAGGCGGATTTGCAACTCCGAGTTGGTGTGGGCATCCTTCTCCCGCTCCACATTGAGCGCGGTGACCCTGTCTTCACTGGCCTTCAAGAACAGCTCCAACTACGCTACTCTAGCCTCCAGCTCCTTCTTGGCGGTCTCTGCGGTAGCGGCAGCATCCCTCGCCTCCCGCAGAGCCCCGCCAATAGCCTGCTCCCGAGCGGTGAGGTCGTCCTCGTGGCTGTCGAGGTCGACCTTCCGCTGGTTGAGCGCCCCTTCCCGCCGAGACAGCTCTTCGGCGGCCAGACGCTGCTGCTCCTCGACCTCGGCCTTTTCAAGGACGAATGCTTGCTGCGCCCCAGCAAGCTCCTCGCGCTCCTCCACCAAGTTCCGGAGGGCCGCCTGGTTGGCGGCACGGAGCTCCGCGGCGCGCTTCTCCAGGTCAGCACCAGCCTTGGCAGCCAGAGCCTCCCGAGACTCCAACTTCGCCTGCCTGGCCCGGTACAAGGCCAGGAGCCGCTCCTCTTCGGGCTCGTCGCTGCTGCCGGGCGCATCCACAACCTTCAACCCGGCGGAGGCGAGAACCTCTCCGTCGAAGGTCTCTCCCTCCGCAGGCACCCTAGACGAGGACGCCCACGGGACTTGAATAAAGACCCCGTTGGCGGCCTCCAGGTAGACACCCGACCGCTCCGTGGAGGCGGAGGGGTCGGCGGCCGGTGCAGCGTCCGACGCTCCAGCAGCCTCCGGGCCAGCAGTGTGGTCGCCGGTCCCTTCCCCCGCCACGGCGTCGGCGGCCGGGGCGGTCTCCTCGACGGCTGGCTCGTCGGCTCCAGCCATTCCTTCAGCAGTAGTGGCGTTGCCGCCGTCGCCATGCACACCCTCCTCGGCGGTGGCCTCCGCCTCCATCGGCTCCGGGGCGGGAGGATCTAGTAGAAGAAAAAGAAAAGAAAGATCGTCAAGCAAATATCCAAAAAGAAGAATTTGAGAAGAAGAAGCTACAAGGTTTACCTTTGCGGACTTCCTCGACGACGGGGTCCCTCGCCGGGGAATTCTCCCTTGGCGGTGGAGTAGTAGTCCTTGCTGGCGGAGGGCCGCTTGCGCCCTCCCTTGTCGGGGTGCTCGCCCTTGGCGGGGTACTCGCCCTTGGCGGAGTACCCATCCTTGGCGGAGCACCGTCCCTTGCCGGGGAGCTCCTCCCTGGAGGGGAGGGTGGAGCAAGTGGCTCGTCGGGGGCAACCTCCTGGTGCTCCCGCGGCTGCGGCTCCACCTCTGCACAAAACAACGAAACATCAGTACTGGCAACGACCTCAAGCGCACCCATCAAGCAGGGAAGTAAACACCCAGACTTACGCTGGGGGCTGCGCTGGGGGCTGCTCCTAGGAGCAGCAGGCTGATCCGGCAAGTCTGCCGCTGGCGCGTCTCCTGTCGCTGCGGCGGGCTCGTCGTCTTCGATCTCGACCACAGGGACCTTGGCCCTCTTCGCCATCCGCTGGGTCAAGGTCCTGGAAGCCAAAACAAGATCAAGATCAGAACCAAGCAAGGGAAATCAAGACAAAAATCGAAGGAAATGAAACTAGCAAGTACTTACTCTTCCTCCTCCTCTTCGTCGGAGCTGAGAGCGGAGAAGTCAAATCCCGCCTCGGCTGCTGCAGCGTGAGGAGCCGGAGGAGAGGGCTCCCTCGGGCGCTTGGCGGGCTCCGGAGCTGCGGGCTGTGAAGACCCAGCTCCGGTCGTCGCAGAGGACCGAGGAGCAGAAGGTACCCCGGAGTCACTCCGGGAAGACCCCCCTCCGCTTGTCGCTCGAGCACGGGGCGCCTCCTTGGCGACCTTGCTCGTCGTGGCGGCACGTGTCGCCCGGCGCTGCGGTCGTTGCTGAGGCGCCGGCGGCCTCTCCGTCTCGACGGCCTTGCGGAGGCGCTTCTTCGGTTGCGGCGGAGGGCTTGGGCTCAGTGGTGGCGGAGAGTTCTCCGAGGACGAGGAGGCGTCGTCGTCAAGGTTCAAGGACCCGCCGGAGTCTTCATCAGAATCGCCGGACTCGGCCTCCTCCTCCTCCTCCTCGGCAGGCCCGCTGGACTCGGTTCCCTGCCCGGCAGCCTCGCCAATCCCGGCAGGCTCCCCGGTAGGCTCCCCGGCAAACTCCTCGGGCGTGATCTACAGCAGCTTGAGGATTTCCTCCTCCTCGGCCTGGCTCACCGCGTCCGCCGCCTCCGCTTCGTCAACGGTGTATCCAAACTCGCCGGCCGCTGCTGCCGCGGCGGCCTCCTCCATCCTGGAGGCAATGTACGCTATATCCCGCGCGGTGGTCTCCCGGGTGAGCCCCTTCTTCTCATCAGCATTACGTGGTTTTTCAACCAAGTTGTCGAAGAAGGCTTGCACGGTCTCCGCTGAGGGCTCCAGCCAAGTGGGGACGACCCCGTGGGAGTCGCACTCAGTCATTGCCGTGCGGATGTCACTAAGGGCCGTGTTGTTGCACAAAGGGACCACTCCGGTCGACGGTTTGAACCACTCCGGGTGCTTGGGGTCGTGTTTGAACAGTTCCCGGACCATCCCCTTCAACTCCAAGACGGTGAAGTTGTAGTTCAACCCGGGGCGCAGCCTCATGCGGTCTGCCGCATTGCCGAACTCCCAAGCAGGCCTCTTCCTTTCCTGCAGAGGGGCGATGCGGCGGCGGAGGAAATCAGCTCCAACTTCACCCACTATCAGACTAGCAGCCCGGAGACGAAGAATCCTAGTTAAAGCGATCTGCAGCTTGTCGTCCTTCGGGGCCAAGTCACGCCAATCCTTGCCGCGCACTATGGCAGTCTGGCGCGGCAAGGTAAACTGCTCGGGATCTTTCTCCAGGATCCAACACCAATCCGCCCTCCACTCCTCCCACTTGCCGCGGAGCTCTCCCTTCAAGTACGCCTCCTTCTTGTTCAGCCCGAAGATCCAAGAGATGCCGCCGGAGAGGGGGGGGTCCGGATTCTACTCTAGGCGTGAAGAAGTGGCGAAAAAGGGCTACATTTGGGTGGACTCCTACGTAGTTTTCGCACAGATGTGCGAAAACGGCAAGGGTGAGAACGGCGTTGGGGGTGAAATCTAATAGACGGAAGCCATATGTATTCATTACATCGCAGAAGAACTCCGAGAACGGAGGGCAAAGACCGCAGTAGAAGAATGCAGCGAAGAAGTAGTAACCTCCCGGAAACATGTCGACGGCCACGGCGGGGAGGACTTGGGTGCGGGGATGATCCTTCGTCTCCCTCGCCCAAAACAGGTAGTACTTCTCCCGTAGCTCCCTCGGGCCGAGCCTTGGCGGGAAGACCACACTCCTTCTCCTCATGGCCGCTAGCTTCGCCGCCTGCTCAGACTTCTCCTTCTTCGCCTTGTCGCTCTTCGCCTTGTCGCTCTTCGCCTGGTCGCTCTTGGGAGCCATGGCGGGGGCGGCGGGGGAGGACGGCGGCACGGCGGGTGGAGGGGACGGTGGAGGAAGGGCAGGAGCAGGGAGCGGCGGGGGTTTCTGAGAACTCAAGGCGCAATGAAGATGATGGGGGGGGACTGCCCCTGCTTCCTCTGCTTTTAAGGGGGAAGTGGGGGACGTTCCGCATTTCCCATTAAAGAATAGGCCACGATATCTCCCACGACGCCGCTATCGACGCGTGCCGTTAGGGAGGGATGCGGCGGATACGGAGAGGGATACGGCTTGCCTTGGGCCGCGTGTGCCCGTGCACTGTCTTGGGCCTGGCCCAACAGCACTCGGGACCGTGTGTGGCCCAGGCCCGGGGGCTCCTGTCGGTGTACTAAGATAGGGGTGCCTTAGTACCCCAACTTGTGCACGGACAGTAGCAGCTTCCCGCGGCAGGGCTTACCACGCGCTTGCCGAGGCCCGCTCCAGACTCCTTCAAGCCATTCAAGAACAAAGTATTCAAGTTAGAAGACAAGACCCCGGCAAGAGGAGCTTGCCGGGAAGGCCACACCAGGCTCAAGGACATCTTTCCAGCACAAGACCCTGGCAAGAGGTACTCGCCAGGAAGGCCAAAGGATAACACCGCAAAAGTACATCGCGGCGCATCGTGCGTCCCAACAGGACCCGGGAAGGGGCAAGCTTCCGGGCCCGGCAAGATAGCAGCCCCGGCAAGGTGTTTGCCAGGGGAAGTTCACACTGTGTGCCTGCGCTCCAGCTCACTCTGCCACGCGTCACCCTAGGGCCCTTCCAGGGGCGCGTGGCAGATGGCTGTGCAGCCCGAGGGACACGCTGGCGAGCCGCGGTGACGAGGCTACCGTCGTGGCGAACGGAGACGCATGGACAGACGCTTTTGGGGTCGACGGCGACGGGCATTAAATGCCCTTGTCCCCCACAGTCAAGGTTAGGTGGAGACCACTGTTCATGCACTGTTACAACTACCACCAAATTTACACTTCTACCCTCCTCTACGTTGGCACTTGTCGGTGACCCCTTGAGCTATAAAAGGAGGCCCATGCACAACGTAGAGGGGGTTCGACTCTAGAAACTTGCTCACTCCACGCTCGGTGTAGCTGGTACTGTAGATCTTCAAGCTCCCGAGCTCCGAAAACCGAATACAACCAAAGCAAGAGTAGGGTTTTACGCGTCATCGCGGCCCGAACCTGGGTAAACTGCCCGCGTGTGCCCCTCGATCTGCTCTCCATGCTCCCTCCGCTCCCTTACCGCAACGTAGAAGGGGCTCCGGTCCCATAGGTGCTCGTGGGAGGACAGTTTCCCCCGACACTTATAGATCTAGTTCAACTCTAGTGTAAAATTGTTTGTACTAGATTATATAGGTAGTTCAACTCAAGTGTAAAATTATTCGAACTAGCATATAAAGATAGTTCAGCTCTAGTGTAATTTTTGTGTACTAGGTTATAGAGTTAGTGCAACTCTAGTGTAAAATTATTTGTATGAGCTTATAGAGCTAGTGCAACTCTGGTGTAAAATTACTTGAACAAGATTAGAGAGCTAGTTCAAGACTACTGTAAAATTATTTGAACTAGGTTATAGAGCTAGTTCAATTGTAGTGTAAAATTATTTGTACTAGCTTATAGATCTAGTTCAACTCTAGTGTAAAATTATTTGTACTAGCTTATAGAGCTAGTTCAACTCTAGTGTAAAATTATTTGTACTAGCTTCACTACTAGTAAAAGGGCTATAGATGGAATTGATACTAATGGCGCACCAGAAAAGCAGTGCGCCATTAGTATATACTAATGGCGCACCACCCACTGATACGCCATTAGAGTTCAAACTACTAATGGCGCACCTGGTCCAGGGTGCGCCATTAGTATCAAAAAGTTTTTTTTAACTAGTGCGCCTGTCCAAACATACTAATGGCGCATCTAGACATAGTGCACCATTACTAGTTGTAACTAGTAATGGCACACCTGCAGGAAAGTGCGCCACTAATGTTCTTTTTATTATTATATTTTTTATTCTTTTTTTTGCAAAACTACTAATGGCGCACTATTTCACAGTGCGCCATTACTAGTTTAAACTAGTAATGGCGCACTATGGGACAGTGCGCCATTAGCGCCATTAGTAACCTTGATTTCTAATGGTGCATTTATAGTGGGTACGCCATTAGTAAGTGGGCAGCAACAAGATATTTTGGACAGCCTCTCCTACCCACACTCACTTTCTCCCCACTTCATTCTCTCCACCTCCTCCTTGTCTCGGGTCCCTCCTCTTTTTCACCTCATTTCCACCATAGATTCATTCAAATTAAGTGGTTAAATTACCTTGTTTTGATAGGTAAGTAAGGGGGGGAGTTATATTTATGTTGTTCTCCCTACAACAATTTGCACATGCACTTTTTATAGCCTAGCTAGATCTATGTATGTTCGTGGTGTTGCATATGTTTGTTGTGTTGCATATGTGTTTGTGTTTGGAGGTGTACCGGTATTTGAAATGCGATAGTTGCCAATATTTTCCCGGAATGTTGATTCATTTCCGTTTCGGTGAGAATTTTGGCATTAAGCATTCTTTTTTGTCCTATTTTTAGGGAAAGTCATGGCAAAAAATTTCTTCGTTCTAAAATATCGTTTTGCTCTACCCCGCAGGCGATCGTGGTGCGCACGATGACCGAAGGCATCGTGAATAGGTTTTTGAGGTCCGCGAAGGCCGAGATGCTTCAAAAGAACGAAACTCAGATAAGATGTCCGTGTCGAAGATGCTGAAGAGCCTTATTGCGGACCCGGATTCCGGGCAGGTGCAGGACCACCTACTCTTGCGTGGTTTCATGGATGGCTATCGGTGGCAAGGTGATGAAGATGACTATGAAGTCGTCCATGCGGGTCGGGCAAGAAATGAGGAAGGGCAGCAAGACAACCACCGCGGCTCGGGCGGGCGAGAAGACGAAGAATCCCCAGGAGATGATCACGACGGTGATGCTGTACACAGTCATCATGTAGACGATGCAGGACATGATGATGAGAAAGATGCCGGAGCAGACGACGGGCATGATCATGAAGATGATGATGCCGACGGAGCAGACGACGCTGGACCATCGATGGGCTGGGTGCAAGACCCTCATATTCAAGAGCTGCTTCTCAAGAAGACCGATAACGCAAGAGCTGCCGCCTGAGAGAAAGCCAAGATGGATCAACTTGAGTTAGACACGGTTACTCCATTGTATGAAGGATGCAGGCCCGAGGATACCCGCCTGAAAGTAACGCTCATGGCTCTGGAGATGAAGGTAAAACACAAAATGACCGACGCATGCTTCGACGAGAACATGTCATTCTGGCACGAATGTCTTCCCAAGGGGAACAAGTGCCCCACCAGTTTGGAGGAGGCGAAGAAAATCGTGTGTCCTCTGGATTTACCGCACGTGAAATACCATGTGTGCATGAACAATTGCATCATTTATCGGGACGAGCACGCGGAGTCTACCATATGTCCGGTGTGCGGCGTCACTCGATACAAGAAGAGGAAGAAAGCTCCTCGAAAAGTGGTGTGGTACTTTACGATCACTCCTCATCTGCAGCGGTATTTCGCGGACCCTAAGGTAGCAAAGCTCCTGCGTTGGCACGCGGATAGGGAGGAGAAGAAGCGAGAAGATGAAGCAAATGATCCTGAGATAGATAAAAAAGACAAGATGCTGAGTCACCCTAAGGATGCGAGCCAGTGGCAAGCGTTGAACTTCGAAGACCTAGAATTTGGGAACGATCCAAGGAACATCATGCTGGGCGCGAGCACCGATGGAGTCAATCTGTTTGGCAGCCAGAGAAGCACACATAGCACCTGGCCTGTGTTTGTGTGGATGTACAACCTTCCCCCTAGTTGTGCATGAAGAGGAAGTACATTCACATGAGTATGCTAATTGAAGGACCGAAACAACCTGGGAACGACATCAATCTGTATCTGGGGCTGCTGAAAGAGGAGCTAGACACGCTATGGAAAACGCCAGCCAATACGTGGGACGCCGCAAAGAAAGAATATTTCCCTATGAGAGTCGCGCTGCTCACGACGGTGCACGACTATCTCGGTTACGGATATGTCGCGGGGCAGGTGGTCCACGGATTTTCTGGATGCGTCAGGTGCATGGATGACACAACGTATCGCCAGCTAGAAAGAGATCCCGGGCCTTCGAAAACCGTGTTCATGGGAAATCGAAGGTGGCTTCGCGACGATGACCTATGGAGAAAACGCAAGGATCTGTTCGATGGTGAAACCGAACCCCGTGGACGCCCGCGTACGAGGAGCGGCGAGGAAATAGACGAGTTGTTGAAAAATTGGAAAGATTGCCCACTGCCGGGAAAGAAGCAAAAGGCGCTAGAGCCGGGAAAGAAACGAAAGGCGCCAGAGCCGCTGCTGAAGGTATGGAAAACGAGGTCTGTTTTCTGGGAGTTGCCGTACTGGAAGATCCACTGTGTGCCTCACAGCCTTGATGTAATGCATATCACGAAGAACGTGTGCGAGAGTCTGCTTGGTACCCTGCTGAACATGCCAGAGAGGACCAAAGATGGGCCGAACGCAAGGGCAGACTTGAAATCAATGGGCATCAGGCAGGAGCTTCACGCTATATATGATGATCACGATGATGATGATGAGGTGAAGCAGGACACGGTAAGTCGTCGCAAAGGCAAAAAGGCCAAGAAGACCGGAAATGACTACCGTCCCGCGTGCTTCACTCTAAGTCAGGAGGAGATCGAGAAGTTTTTCACCTACCTCGTAGGAGTAAAACTTTCTTACGGTTACGCGGGGAAGATAAGCAGATACCTAGACCCAGTGAAGCTGAAGTTCAGAGGGATGAAGTCTCACGACTGTCACGTGCTGATGACGCAGATACTTCTAGTTGCAATCCGTGGGATCATGGACGCGCATGTCCGTGAAACCCTATTTGGCATATGCAACTTTTTCGACGTCATCTCTCGGAAGTCTGTTGGCGTGAGGCTACTCAGAAGGCTACAGGAAGAGATCGTGGTGATACTATGCGAGCTTGAGATGTACTTCCTGCCCGCATTCTTCGACGTTATGGTGCATCTGCTGGTCCATATCGTGGAGAATATCATCCAACTCGGGCCGACGTTCCAGCACAGCATGATGCCATTCGAAAGGATGAATGGTGTCATCAAAGGATACGTTCGCAACATGTCACGTCCAGAGGGAAGCATAGCCAGGGGCTTTCTGACGGAAGAGTGCATCTCCTACTGCACGAATTATCTAGGCATCGAGAACCCCGTTGGTCTGCCCGTCAACAGGCACCTCGGCAGGCTCGCTGGATGGGGTCACCGTGAGGGTCGCCGCGAAATGCATGTCGACTTCGAGGGCCGACTCGCCGACTTTGAAAGAGCAAACCTAGTCGCGCTACAACACATAGACGTGGTCGATCCTTGGGTGGTAGAGCACAAAACCTTTATTGAGCAGACGTACAATGACCGAGGCCAACAGAGGACAGACGAAGATATAATAAAAGAGCACAACTCATGTTTCACACGTTGGTTCAAGCAGAAGCTTCTGTCGTACCCTTTACATGAGGATTCTTCCGCGGAAGAACAACTCATATTCGCCTTGTCAAAGGGCGCCGAGCACAACATGATGACCTATGAGGCGTACGATATCAACGGCTACACATTCTACACCGAGGCCAAGGACATGAAGAGCGATGGTTATCAGAACTCCGGGGTAACGATGGAATCCTACACCGGTAATGACAAGGACAGATACTACGGAAGGATCGAGGAGATCTGGGAGCTGAGCTACGCTGGAGAGAAGGTCCCGATGTTCCGTGTCAGATCAGCCAAGAGCATCCTAAAAGAAGACCGGTATTTCACCACCATGGTTATACCCGAAGCCAAATCCAAGACCGCTGGCGCAAACGTCACCACGAAAAATGAGCCATGGGTACTAGCTTCCCAAGTTGACCAATGCTTCTTCATTACCGACCCATCAAAGCCCAGTCGTGTTGTCGTGAGGAGAGGCAAAAGGAAGATCATCGGAATGGATGGAGTAGCCAATGAGCAAGACTTCGACAAGTACGGCGACCCGAGGATCGAACATGACGACGATGATGAAGTAGCAGCATACACCACAAGAAGAAGCAGGACCACCCTACCTAAAGGATGTCCGTTCCACAGAAGAACTCCATTTGCGAAAAAGAAAGGCAAGAAGATTGTGAACAGATAGCTAGCTAAGATCGATTGTATTTAAATCGTAGCCTTCATTTCTCGATTGTATTTCATGGGCGCTTTTTGAACTCTTGAATGTTTTTAAATTTCATGGACACTCGATCTCGACCCCCCCTCCATCTTGATCGCTATCCCACCTCGCCAGATCTGGCCCCCCTCGGCGCCGGGCACCCCCCGCTCCACCGGCCGCCGCCGCCGACCCCCCGCACCCTCCCCTACTCAACCGCCGCCGACGACCCACCGCACCCTCCCCCACTCCACCGGCCGCCGCCGCCGACCCATGAACTCATGATATATTCAAAATAATAAATTTGATGATATTTTTTCATATTCATAAATATTTTCAAATAACAAATTTGATGATATTTTTTAAAAAATTATTACTTTTTTATAACAAATAACACTGTTATGATTTAAACAAGTTTGAACATATTTAAACACAAATAAGTGTCAAACAACATTTTAAATGCATAAAAAAAATTGGGGAGCCTGGGAATCGAACCCAGGACCTCCTGGTGGGTGTGCTGCGTGCTGACCAGTCGGGCTAGTGGGTGTGTTCTGATGGGTAGTGGGTTATGTGGGATATAACCTGACCAGTCGGGCTAGTAACTATAACACAATACTAATGGCGCACCAGGGGGTGGTGCGCCATTAGAATCTCCATACTTATGGCGCACTAATGTGCGGTGCGCCATTAGTAATCTCCCCATCCATATCGCCCCCCGCCGCACCCTCCCTCTCTCTCCCTCGCCAGATCTCCCCTTCCCTCTCCCTCCCTCCAGCGCCCCGACGCCGCCGCCCCCGTGCCACCCCCGTAGAGCCGAGCGCCGCGCCCCCGACGCCCTCGACGACCGCGCCCCCGACACCCTCGACGCCCCCGACGTCCTCCCCCAACTTCCTCCCCC
>LR738713.1:450443379-450465751 GCA_902687465.1 Secale cereale | reverse complement strand
TATATAGCTAGTTCGAATCGAGTGTAAAATTATTTGAACTAGGTTATAGATCTAGTTCAAATCTAGTGTAAAATTATTTGTACTAGGTTGTAGAGCTAGTTCAACTCTAGTGTAATTTTATGTTTACTAGCTCATAGATCTAGTTCAACTCTAGTGTAAAATTATTTGTATAACCTTATAGAGCTACTTCAACTCTAGTATAAAATTACTTGAACTAGGTTATAGAGCTAGTTGATGTCTAGTGTAAAATTATTTGTACTATCTTATAGATCTAGCTCAACTCTAGTGTAAAATTATTTGAACTAGCTTATAGAGCTAGTTCAAGTCTAGTGTAAAAGTATTTGTACTAGCTTATAGAGGTAGTTCAACTCTAGTGTACAATTATTTGAACTAGGTTATAAAGCTAGTTCAACTCTAGTGTAAAATTATTTGAACTCGCATATAGAGATAGTTCAACTCTAGTGTAAAATTATTTGTACTAGTTTATATAGCTAGTTCAACTCAATTGTAAAATAATTTGAACTAGTTTATAGAGCTAGTTCAACTCTAGTGTAAAATTATTTGTACTAGGTTATCTAGCTAGTTCAACTCATGTGTAAAATTATTTGAACTAGGTTATAGATCTAGTTCAAATCTAGTGTAAAATTATTTGTACTAGCATATATATCTAGTTCAACTCTAGTGTAAAAATATTTGTACTAGGTCATAGAGGTAGTTTAACTCTAGTGTAAAATTATTTGAACTAGATTATAGAGCTAGTTCAACTCAAGTGTAAAATTATGTGTACTAGCTTATAGATCTAGTTCAACTCTAGTGTAAAATTATTTGAACTAGGTTATACAACTAGTTCAAACCTATTGTAAAATTATTTGTACTCACATATAAAGATAGTTCAACTCTAGTAAAAAAAAATTGTACTCGGTTGTAGATCTAGTTCAATACTAGTGTAAAATTATTTGAACTAGGTTATAGAATTAGTTCAACTCTAGTGTAAAATTATTTCAACTCGCGTATAAAGATAGTTCAACTCTAGTATAATTTTTTTGTACTAGATTTTAGAGCTAGTTCAACTCTAGTGTAAAATTGTTTGAACTAGGTTATCGAACTAGTTCAACTCAAGCGTAAAATTATTTGTACTAGCTTATATATCTAGTTCAACTCTAGTGTAAAAATATTTGTACTAGGTTATAGAGCTAGTTCAACTCTAGGTTTATATTATTTGAACTAGGTTATAAAGCTAGTTCAACTCTATTGTTAAATTATTTGTACTATCTTATTTGACTATTTTAACTCTAGTGTAAAATTAATTCTACTTGCTTATAGAGCTAGTTCAACTCTAGTGTACAATTATTCGAACTAGCATATAAAGAAAGTTCAACTCTTGTGTAATTTTTTTGTACTATGTTATCGAGCTAATGCAACTCTAGTGCAAAATTATTTGTACTAGCTTGTAGAGCTAGTCGAACTCTAGTGTAAAATTACTTGAACTGGGCTATAGAGCTAGTTCAAGTCTAGTGTAAAATTATTTGAACTAGGTTATAGAGCTAGTTCAACTGTAGTGTAAAATTATTTGTACTACCTTATAGATCTAGTTCAACTCTAGTGTAAAATTATTTGTACTAGCTTACAGAGTTAGTTCAACTCTAGTGTGAAATTATTTGTACTAGCTTATAGAGCTAGTTCAACTGTTGTGTAAAATAATTTGAAGTAGGTTATTGAGCTAGTTCAACTCTAGTGTAAAATTATTTGAACTAACATATAAAGATAGTTCAACTCTAGGTTAATTTTTCTATACCAGGTTATAGAGCTAGTGCAACTCTAGTGTAAAATTATTTCTACTAGCTTATAGAGCTAGTTCAACTCTAGTGTAAAATTACTTGAACAAGGTTATAGAGCTAGTTCAAGACTATTGAAAAATTATTTTAACTAGGTTATTGTGACGCCCGGATAGTTAAGCTACAGTAACCATCCGCTAATGATGCCATGTCAGCACGATTACTGTTGCTAATCTTGCGATGATACAAATCCGTTCAAATTTCAAATTTAAAATCAAGTCAAACATCAAAAGTTTTCAAACTTTAAAACTTTAATGTTCTAGCGGTGGCAAATAATGCATGAGTAATTATGGTAGAAAAACCACACTTTTCATAAAATATGTAAATGCCCCTAAAATATTTGAAGTGGTCCAATGGCATTTAATTCGTCCTCTTCATTTTGATTAAATAGTCGCACCTCTCAAAATATTATTGTTACATTTTACAGTAACCCATAATTAAGTCTAGTATTTAGGTGACAAATTTGGTGTTTGACAAAAATCAATAGATTATTCATTTTATGCAAAATCGTAAATTAAATTATTAACAAAACAACAGGTGAAAACAAATTACAAAATAGGGGAAAAGGGCCAAGGCCAACCCCAAGCCTACTTGGGCCGGCCCGTCCCGTTGGCCCACCTAAGCCCGTGCCTACAAGACCCTGATACGTCCAAAACGTATCTATAATTTCTACTTGCTCCATGCCTCTTTTGGGTGATATTGCTATGTTATTTATACACTTCCATACACTTTTGATCATATTTGGACTAACCTATTAACTCAGTGTACCCCAGTGCCAGTTTCTGTTTTCGGCTGTTTTTGTATTTCAGGTTTTCACATTACGAGAACTGCCAGAAAAAATCCAGAAAAATTATATAAAAAATCAGCGTTCCGGAAGCTTCCATGTGGCCAAAGTAGGGCCGGAGGGGACCCACAGGGGCTCCAGGCGGCCTGCCCACGCGGCCCCCCCTGGCCGCCCGGGGGGGGGGGGGGCGCCTGGGCACCCCTGACCCCCTCTGATGCCCCCCTTTGGCATATATTTACACCGTGTCGCGGAAATCCTGATTCCAGACCCCTTTTCTCCAGACGCGATTCCGATCTCTGCCGCCATCGCCATCAAGCTTCGGGGGACCATAATTCCTGCGCCGGCACCCTGCCGGGATGGGGAAGTGCCCCCGGATTCATCTCCATCGACGTTGCTTCCTCCCTCCATGATGCAGGAGTAGTTCCTCCTCGGGGCTGAGGTTCTTACCAGTAGCTATGTGGTCAATTTTCTCTCCCATGATGTGATCTTCGTTGTGATCATAGGCTATGTTAATCTAGGGTGATCCCATGATATTTCCCCTTCCTCTATGTATTGGATTGATGTACTCACTTGTCTTTATCTAGTATAATCCCCGAGACCAAGGTGACAGCGGTCTATTGGACATGGATTAGAACAATATTTTCATGAGTGATTTCCTCTCTTGTGTGTTGATTGAAGATTGAGAGTCTCTTGGTGCTTGTCTTTGACTATCCTTTAGATATGTTGTGGTGATTGTGGGACTCTCTTTGGATGGCCGCGGTGACATTGGGAAATCCTTAGATTGAGAACTACGAACTTTGAGGTGAGCTTTTGTAGCCCTACATAATTCTCGTCCTCTCTTGACCACGAAGGAATGACCTCCGAGTGCGTCCCCTTTGCATGTTTTATGGGAAATATCATGTGATTCGATTATGTTAATGTTGTTGGGAGTTGCCACTAGTGAAAGTATGAAGCCTAGGCCTTGTTTCCACCATTGCAATACCATTTGTGCTCAGGTTTACCACTTGTTTGCTTGCTGCACTTTTTATTACAGATTTATATTACTTTGTTTTGCCATCCATATCACTTGCCATTTAACATCTCTTCGCCGAACTAGTGCACCTATACATCTAACAAGTGTATTAGGTGTGTTGGGGACACAAGAGACTTCTTGTATCTTAGTTGCAGGGTTGCTTGAGAGAGACCATCTTCAACCTCTACTTCCCTGAGTTCGATAAACCTTAGGTCATCCACTTGAAGGAAATTGCTGCTGTCCTACAAACCTCTGCGCTTGGAGGCCCAACATAGTCTACAAGAGTAGAAGCGTGTGTAGACATCAGACCCCCACCCCAACCCTAATCCACTACCCAACCACCCGATCCCCTTTTTCCTCCCAGATCGGGATCGACCGGGAGGAGCCCGACTGCGCCCCGGCGCCCGCCGCCGCTCACTGCTGGACCATCTCGCTGGTCGTCCTCGTCCCCTCCACAATGGATCACCCCGACCCCGTCACCATCTGCCCGACGGCTTGATGGCGCCGCTCGACCTTGTCCCCTCCGTGCTCGCCGCCCCGACGCCAACTCGTCGTCGTCCCCGCAGCTCTGGACCTCCCTGAGCACACCCATGCACCTCTACAGGGCCGGTGAGGACCTCCCCATCCGACCCCATCTCCCCTCCTTGTGGTCACCGCACTGCCACTCGTGCGCAGCTCGCTCGACACGGAGCGCCTCTGCCTCTACCCTCAAGCGCGCACGCCCGCAACCCCTGGCCACCGCGACTCCGGCCACGCTCCCGCGCGTGCCTAGCCATGCGGCATCGCCCACAGCCGCGTCGCACTGCCCCCGTACTGCAACTACCCCCCGCTTCGCCTGCGGCCACCGCCGCTACCTCCCCACCGACGTCCCCCTCCGGTGACCGCTCGTAACCGCCGGGGACCACCCTCCCGTGACCTCCTCTGCTTGTCGTGCCGCACGCCGTGGTCCACCCTCCCCCGCCGTTGCCTCCCGCTCCCCTGCACCAACCGCAACCGCTGCGACAGCCCCGTCGTCCCTCCTCCGCTCGCGTGCTCCCGCCCCGGCCAACCTCGGCTGCCTGCGCCCGCCCGGTGCTCTTCCGGTGACCACCCCACTAGCTGGCCATCGCCCTGCCGCGGCCTGCCACTCGCTCAGGCCGCCGGCGCCGGTGGGCGTCGTGCGCGCCCAGCGCTCGCTCGGCTGCCCAGCCGGACCTCGCTCGTTAAGCCGGCACCCAAAACCCGCCCTGCTGCGTGCCCGATCCGCTAAGGACCTCTATGGCCCTATGACAAAGGGGCCCCACGCCTCTTAAAAAAAGGAATTAAGAAAAAGAATAAAAAATATATTAAAATAAATAAATTAGTAATTAGTTAATTGACTATGAGTTAATTAAGTTAATTAATCTTGATTAACCAACCCAATAAATATGTTAATTAACACTAACAAACTGTTAGTGTAGCTGAGACAATGACACACTGGACCCACACGTGTGTTGACCCAGTCAACAGACGGTTGACCGCTGACGTCATGATGACGTCAGCATACACTATTCTGGATAATGTTGAATTAAAATAATTAAATAAATTCTAAAAATGATTAAATCTTTTTAAATTAATATAAAATAAACCGTAGCTCGGATGGGAAAACTTTGTACATGAAAGTTACTCAGAACGACGAGACGAATCCAAATAAGCGGTCTGTTCGTCCGCCACACATTTCTATCATACCGAACATGGAACAATCCCCCTCCGTTCCATCTAACCGAAAATGCCTAACACCGGGAATACTTTCCCTGATGTTTTTCCTCTTCGCCTGTATCACCAAGCACTGCGTTAGGTCACACGTAGCACCGCGTTTTGCCATGTTATGTTTTTTGGTGCGATGTTTGCTTTATATTTATTGTTTCTTCCCCCTCTTCTCTTCGATAGACACCGAGGCTGAGACTGCTGACGGTGCCACTGTGATCGACTGCGTCGACGACGAGCCCTCCTTCTTGCCAGAGCAACCAGGCAAGCCAACCCCCCTTGATCACTAGATATCGCTCATTCTCTTCTCTCTTATTCTTGCATTAGATTTGCTACTATTGATGATTCAATAACTCCTATTCTGCTACATAGCCTGTCATTGTTGCTACCACTGTTGATACCTTTACCTGTTATCCTAATGCTTAGTATAGGATGCTAGTATTCCATCAGTGGCCCCACATCCATGTCCGTCTGCCATGCTATACTATCGGGCCGTGATCACCTCGGGTGGTGATCACGGGTATATACTATACTCATACTTTACATGACACATGATGTGACTAAAGTCGGGTCGGCTCATTGAGTACCCGCAAGTGATTCGATGTGGGGGCTGAAAGGACAGGTGGCTCCATCCAGGTAGTGATGGGCCCAAGTTCCCGACGGACCCCCGAGTGGATCTTTTTGGCGGAGTCACATGGCAGGTTGAGACACCCAGTGGAGTGGTGGCCTGGCCCTGGTCGTGGTCCTTGGTGATTTCATAATAACACTCTTATCGAGATCTTGGTATTTGATCTGAGTTTGGACATTGTCCTATACGCACTAACCAGCTACATTGGAATAGTTATGGGCACTCGACGTTATGGTATCAGCCAAAGCCTTCTTGACGTCAGCGACTTAGCGGCGCGCGCCGGGAAGGATCGTGTAACGTAAATTCCTTAGTAATGGAGGTTGCTAGGTCTGCTCACCGGCCGCGTACGCAACATGCAGGTGTGTGTTGGGCGATGGGCCCGGACCCCTACGCGCTTAGGACTTAGACCGTCGTGCTGACCTCTCTATTGTGCTTAGGTAGGGCTGTGACTTGTTGATCTTCCGAGGCCGGGAATGACCCTGGAAAGTGTGTCCGGCCAAATGGGATCGAGTGTGCTGGGTTATGTGGTGCACCCCTGCAGGGAAGTTAATCTATTCGAATAGCCGTGTCCCTCAGTAAAAGGACGACCCGGAGTTGTACTCTGACCTCATGACAACTAGAACTGGATACTTAATAAAACACACCCAGACAAGTTCCAGATACAACCCGGTGATCGCTTTCTCACAGGGCGACGAGGGGAGGATGACCGGGTAGGATTATGCTATACGTTGTTACTTGGTGAACTTACCATCTACTCCCTTCTACTGCTGCAAGACGGAGGCTGCGAGATGCGAGGATACTTGTTACTTCCAGCTACTCTCATCTACTGCTGCAAGATGGAGGTGGCCAGAAGCGTAGTCTTCGATTGGATTAGCTATCTCCCTCTTATTTTGGCATTTTGCAGTTTGACCCACAGATATTACCCCCCCTTTACACAGATATCCTTGCATATGTAGTGCAGATCCTTGCTTGCGAGTACTTTGGATGAGTACTCACGGTTGCTTTGTTTCCCCTTTTACCCCTTTCTCCATTCTTCTCGGTTGGTGCAACCAGATGGTGTAGTCCAGGACCTAGAGGATCTCAATGATGTTTCTACATGGAGTTCGGCTTCGAGGAGTAGTTAGGAGGTCCTAGGCAGGAGGCCTTGCCTTTTCGATCGTTGCTACTTTTGTGCTAGCCTTCTTAAGGAAAACATGTTTAACTTATGTCTGTACTCACATATTATTGCTTCCGCTGACTCTTGTGTATCGAGCTTATGTATTCGAGCCATCGATGCCCCTATCTTGTAATATAAAGCTTGTATTATTTTAATTTGTGTCTAGAGTTGTGTTGTGATATCTTCCAGTGAGTCCCTGATCTTGGTTGTACACATTTGCATGCATGATTAGTGTACGGTCAAATCGGGGGCATCACAAGTTGGTATCAGAGCCGACTGCCTATAGGAATCCCCCTTTCCAACTCCTTGGCCGAAGTTGTGTATAGTCATTGAAAAACTTTTGCTAACTTGGTTGTGTGGCTTACGGGGCCACGTCGCCATCTGGTGGTGTTAGGATCTTTTTATTCCTCTTCTATGCTCTAGGACTCTACTCTCTCTTCTATTCGGGTTAAAAGATTTTACTAACTCCGACTCTAGGTTCTTGTATCTATTTCTCCTGGAGAGCCCTCATTCCAGAAGATCAACTGCTTCGTCAAAAGACACTGAGGGTATCCCTCGATATTTTCTGAGATCCTTGAGCTCATCGCCTTTGCAATTCACTGCCACCGATATGTCCCTATGGATATCTGCATGCACTTGTCATTCTCATGATCGTCCCTCGTCGCTTTTGTTATTACAAGATGCCTCAAAATATTCTCCGTTATCCCGCGAATCCTTTCAGTTTACTCTCTTGCAATTTTATTTCACATGAAAACCCTTACGATTATTCCCTCACTTTTATCTAGGATCCGTTCTTCTCGATTGCTCATGTGTCTCACAATATTCTTCGGAATACTTTTCGATCTTTCGAAAATCCTCTGCAGCCTGTTACTCTTGAAACTCTTGCCTACTTGCATTATGGATAATTCCATATGACTAGTAGTCTTCGTTAATATCCCTTGTCTTAGCCCTTTTGAGCCTATTGATTCAATGTATGTGTATACACACAGTCATCAGGTTATCCCTTTTTAAAATTATCTTCCGGCTCAGACGTCATTCCGGACATGAGTTAGTTCTCGGAAATTCAAACCTTTATTGATTGGCCAACTAAGTGTTTCCAGCTTATCCATCCTTGATCAGAGCGTCTGCTTCTCATCCTTCGTTTGTAAACCATAACTTCTTTCTATTTAAGCATCAGACTATTCAGCTGATTCTTGAATATGATGCATCTGCATTCTTTCTTCCTTCGAGTGAGTACCGATACTCACATTAGCTCCGTTGTGGATCGCCCGATCCATTGTTGGATTGTTATCCGACGGTGTCCTTCATATTCAATCACCTTGTGAGTTCTTCCCCTGATACAAAATGCCTTTGGTAAATTGTATCCTCTGCTTTTGTCAACCATGCTCTACTATCAAGCTTGACTTATTTACTTTTGAAACTTGAGGTATATGTTACTAAGATGCTCGATGGGTTGAACCTATGCCTTCCCCTAATCCGTGAGAACCTGAATGTTTTCACAAATAATACTCTTCCGGTGTTCTACCAGATAAAATTCCAACACTACAGTTTTATCAAAGCGAGAAGTGAACAGAATGATATGCATTAAAGGAGTGGGAGTCGACCTTGAACTTTGTTTTCATGACCATGAAAATGATGTAGACCGTCTCGGAAGCTTCTTGCAAAATGATTATCCAGCTGTATGATTCTTTCGGCATTCTTGAATTGATTCCTTAGAGTTATGGTTCCGACCATGCTGTCCTGATCTGATATATCCGATGGGAATTCATTCCAGTGCCTCGTATATTTTTGGCAAGGTTGATGTATCTACTGTCATAGGTCAATGACACGGTTCTACTTCTATCATGTTCTACCTTCGAGTATTACCCCCTGGTATCTCGAAGATGTCTTGCCATTGCTCCACATCTTACTAACTTTGATGAAGTAACTAGCAAGATGCCCGTGCGTTGCACGGAACATCAAGATGCATTTCTATGAGTAGTTTATCTTGTGAGAGAAAAGAATGAACGAGGGAAGTCCTTATCTACAAATGTGGAGAGAGGTGCGGGTATCTTTTTGCAAAATTGCCATAGTTTTCTTTCTAACCATTAGATATAGATCGGACGGTCTATATTACATGATGGCAGGCACACCATCATCACCAACTCTGTCTTATATAAGAGTAGAGATGTCTTTCCTTGTCGTAATCACTCTACGGGTTCTGGGTTGTTGTCAACCGAGGACACCGACTAGTGAAATTATTCCGCACTACCAATCAAATACCCCTAGTATTTTTTTACTGTTAAATTCTGAACTCAATCTGGTCAATCCCAGACTATCGTCTATATCCTGCTCTTTCTATCTTTCACTGTGCTACCTCGTCCTTCTCGGGTGCATGAAATCTTCAGTGTGTGAGCACGACTTACGTCGAGCTTTCAACATCATGTTGCTTGTCTTGAAAGGCAACTTTGGTTCCGAGCTTGCATATTATATATTGATCCTATAACTTGGCACTACGTCATTCCCTTGCTTGTTGTCGTTGTTGTTGATTGCATCCTCTTGAAACCTCCCGGCAAATGTGTCGGATCACCTTCAACACTTTGACTTCTTCCGAGATGTCAACTGTATCCATGATGAGAAATACCCTCCTTGCCATCGATGATTTTTATTATCATCGACAACACCCTTGACTTCCTTTCGTTGTGAACTTGTCCACATTATGAATTCAACTTCCTCTCCAGCTAGTGTCGTGTTCCGCCTTGAAGTATTAATGTCTTTTATGTCGAGAATGTTGTGAGGATTGCTCCACCTCTTAGAAATTCTCGGTATGATGATACTTCTCACCATCATCATTCTTCCTTGGTCCCCGTTTTTGTTTTTTAACAGGGATACCAATCTGCTAACGATGCTGCTTGAGTTCTATACTTCTAGCAACACTATTGCTATGAAGTTAACGGTCGACAGTTTGTTCTTAGACTGTTGGTTATTGAATCGTCACTCTAACATTGATCTTGCTGCCTAAGGTCATATTTCGGGCACACCTTTCAACTAATGATTGATGGTGTATGTTTTCCTCGAGCATACAACATTATAGCCTCTGAATTAACAAGTGTCTTATTCTTGTTCACATTATTGTGGAAATCCATCTGTTTGAAATTCGCGATGAAATGTCGCTGAGCCCATCAGCCACCTCCATGTCGTCTCATTGGTTTAATGATGAACTATTGTTTCGGGAACCCGCTCCCATAGTTCATTTCCCGAGAATCTTGCAATGTCATTGCGTCAATTTGTGTTGCACCTTTTCTTCTCGAACATCCTGAGTCTGAGGTATCATGACACCAATCGGATATGAATCTCGGTCAGATATGATGGTTGGGACAACTTTCCAGTAGTTATAATGTTGGACCTTTGAGGACCCGGTAATATGATGTTATGCCTAGCACCCCTGGCTGAAGGACCCATCATTATGATTTCTTTTGCAAGGATAACCATTCTTCGAGGAGGAAATTGTAAGACTTATTTTATAAGTTGCTCCTGATGGATCATTTGTGTATCCAAAGTCTGGCCCCTGATTGAAACACCATATCATTGCTACCTCGAAGCATGACTATGATATCCCGCTCATCAACAAGAACATTGGAGGCGTGATGCTAAATGTTTCTTGAACAGTTATCCAAACACCGTTGTATGGGTAACATCTTGATTAATCCTTGCCTCTTTATCTGAATGGTTGGGTACTTGCTCTCCTACCCTGTATGACATGTTCTTCTTGTCCATGGGAAGGATACACTCCTAATAATAGTGTGTAATCACATTTTCCCTTTCCATTGTTCTATTTAACCTGCTTGGTCTATATGATCTAAGTAGTAATAATTTTCTGCTTATGTAAACACCTCGTTGTACAACTTTGTCAGTATGACCTTGATTCTATTGTTAATAACATTCCGGTACTGCCGGTGGACGAGAACTTCGCCTATTGGTTCGCCTCGATACAACGAACGGGAAAATGTTTCTCTTCGTTCCTCGTCCTTGGTACCGACATTGTTGCCAACATACCTGACAAGCTATCCACTGACAAGCCTCCCTGTCGCGGCTGTGCAAGATGTCACCACCCTTCCTATTTTCAACGCACATGGTGGGCCCATAACCCACAGGTCCACGAGACCTGACTTTTCTTTACGACACAGATTCTAAAGAATCCTTTGCACCTGGCTTCTTTGAGGTTCACGAGCTAAATTTTATACCATTATTCATCCTGGAATCAAACACCATGTTATTCTCGTTGTTCAAACCCCCATTCCAGCTTCTGTCTAGGCATCGAATGATTGCCTAACCATTTGGAACTTTGGTACGATCGTATATTGCACTCAACGAAATCACTGAAGCACAACTCATGGGGTACCTCGTGTATTTCCCATTGCGTTCTTCTGAAGTTTTTCCCCTGGTCGCTTTCGTAGGACAATGGAGATCCCGAAGAATGGATAACGACTTGATCACGATGACTTGAAGCAGAGAAATGAAGAAATCAACGCAAGGAGTCAACCTCTTCGAGAAGGGCAACCAAGACCAAGAAGACCCGTTAGAATTTCGCAACCAGAACATCCCCCTTACTCCACCGCTTAAATCTCGGGACGAGATTTCTTGTAGTGGAGGAGAATTGTGACGCCCGGATAGTTAAGCTACCATAACCATCCACTAATGATGCCACGTCAGCACAATTACTGTTGCTAATCTTGCGATGATACAAATCCCATTCAAAATTCAAATTTAAAATCAAGTCAAACATCAAAAGTTTTCAAACTTTAAAACTTTAATGTTCTAGCGGTGGAAAATATTGCATGAGTAATTATGGTAGAAAAACCACACTTTTTATAAAATATTTAAATGCCCCTAAAATATTTGAAGTAGTCCAATGGCATTTAATTCGTCCTCTTCATTTTGATTAAATAGTTGCACCTCTCAAAATAATATTGTAACATTTTACACTGACCCATAATTAAGTCTAGTATTTAGGTGACAAATTTGGTGTTTAACAAAAATGAATAGATTATTCATTTTATGCAAAATCGTAAATTAAATTATTAAAAAAACAACAGGTGAAAACAAATTAGAAAATAGGGGAAAAGGGCCAAGGCCAACCCCAAGCCTACTTGGGCCGGCCCGTCCCGTTGGCCCACCTAAGCCCCTGCCTACAAGACCCCCACCCCAACCCTAATCCACTACCCAACCACCCTATCCCCTTTTTCCTACAAGATCGGGATCAACTAGGAGGAGCCCGACTGCGCCCCGGCGCCCGCCGCCGCTCACCGCTGGACCACCTCGCTGGTCGTCCTCGTCCCCACCACAATGGATGACCCTGAGCACGTCACCATCTGCCCGACGTCTCGACGGCGCCGCCCGACCTCGTCCCTGAGCACGTCACCCTGAGCTCGCCGCCCCGACGCCAACTCGTCGTTGTCCCCGCAGCTCTGGACATCCCCGAGCACACCCATGCACCTCCATAGGGCCGGTGAGGACCTCCCCATCCGACCCTGTCTCCCCTCCTTGTGGTCACCGCGCTGCCGCTCGTGTGCAGCTCGCTCGACACCGAGCGCCTCTGCCTCCACCCTCAAGCGCGCACGCCCGCAACCCATGGCCACCGCGACTCCGGCCACGCTCCTGTGCGTGCCTAGCCATGCGGCATCGCACACAGCCGAGTCGCAGTGCCCCCGTACTGCAACTACCCCCCGCTTCGCCTGTAGCCACCGCCGCTGCGTCCCCACCGGCGTCCCCCTCCGGCGACCGATCGCAACTGCCGGCGACCACCCTCCTGCGACCTCCTCTACTTGTCGTGCCGCCCGCCGTGGTCCACCCTCCCCCGTCGTTGCCTCCCGCTCCACCTCCTCCCCTGCGCCAACCACCACCGCTGCGACAGCCCCGCCGTCTAGCCTCCGCTCGCATGCTCCCGCCCTGGCCAACCTCGGCTGCCTGCGCCCGCCCGGCACTCTTCCGGCGACCACCCCCTAGCTGGCCATCGCCCTGCCGCGGCCTGCCACTCGCTCTGGACGCCGGTGCCAGTGGGCGTCTTGCGCGCCCAGTGCTCGCTCGGGTGCCCAGCCGGGCCTCACTTGTTAAGCCGGCGCCCAGAACCCGCCCTGCTGCGTGCCCAATCCGCTAAGGACCCCTATGGCCCTATGACAAAGGGGCCCCATGCCTTTTTAAAAAAAGGAATAAAGAAAAAGAATAAAAAATATATTAAAATAAATAAATTAGTAATTAGTTAATTAACTAATGAGTTAATTAAGTTAATTAATCTTTATTAACTATCCCAATAAATATGTTAATTAACACTAACAAACTGTTAGTGTAGCTGAGACAATGACGCACTGGACCCAAACGTCTGTTGATCCAGTCAACAGACGGTTGACTGCTGATATCATGCTGACGTCATGATGATGTCAGCATACACTATTCTGGATATTGTTGAATTAAAATAATTAAATAAATTCTAAAAATGATTAAATCTTTTTAAATTAATATAAAATAAACTGTAGCTCAGATGGGAAAACTTTGTACATGAAAGTTACTCACAACGCCGAGACGAATCCGATTACGCGGTCTGTTCGTCCGCCACACACCTCTATCATACCGAACATGGAACAATCCCCCTCCGTTCCATCTAACCGAAAATGCCTAACACCGGGAATACTTCCCCGAATGTTTTTCCTCTTCGCCTGTATCACCGAGCACTGCGTTAGGTCACACGTAGCACCGCATTTTGCCATGTTATGCTTTGTGGTGCGATGTTTGCTTTATATTTATTGTTTCTTCCCCCTCTTCTCTTTGATAGACACCGGGGCTGAGACTGCTGACGGTGCCAGTGTGATCGACTGCGTCGATGATGACCCCTCCTTCTTACTAGATCAACCAGGCAAGCCAACCCCCCTTGATCACCAGATATCGCCTATTCTCTTCTCTCTTAGTCTTGGATTAGATTTGCTACTGTTGATGATTCGATAACTCCTATTCTACTGCATAGCCTGTCATTGTTACTACCACTGTTGATACCTTTACCTGTTATCCTAATGCTTAGTATATGATGCTAGTATTCCATAAGTGGCCCCACATCCTTGTCCGTCTACCATGCTATACTATCGGGCCGTGATCACATCGGGTGGTGATCACGGGTATATACTATACTCATACTTTACATGACACATGATGTGACTAAAGTCGGGTCGGCTCATTGAGTACCCGCAAGTGATTCGATGTGGGGGCTGCAAGGATCGATAGGTGGCTCCATCCAGGTAGTGATGGGCCTGAGTTCCCGACGGCCCGCCGAGTGGATCTTTGTGGCGGAGCGACATGGCAGGTTGAGACACCCAGTGGAAAGGTGGCCTGGCCCTGGTTGTTGTCCATGGTGATTTCATAATAACACGCTTATCGAGATCTTGGTATTTGATCTGAGTCTAGCCATTGGCCTATACGCACTAACCAGCTACGTGGGAATAGTTATGGGCACTCGACGTCGTGGTATCAGCTGAAGACTTCTTGACGTCAGCGACTTAGCGGCGCGCGCCGGGTTGGACCGCGTAACGTAACTTCCTTAGTAATGGAGGTTGCTAGGTCTGCTCACCAGCCGCGTAAGCAATGTGTAGGTGTGCGTTGGGCGATGGGCCCGGACCCCTGCGTGCTTAGGACATAGACCGGCGTGCTGACTTCTCTGTTGTGCTTAGGTAGGGCTGCGACGTGTTAATTTTTCGAGGCCGGGCATGACCCTGGAAAGTGTTTCCGTCCAAATGGGATCGAGCGTGCTGGGTTATGTGGTGCACCCCTGCAGGGAAGTTAATCTATTCGAATAGCCGTGTCCCTCGGTAAAAGGACGACCCGGAGTTGTACTCTGACCTCATGACAACTAGAACTGGATACTTAATAAAACACACCCAGACAAGTTCCAGATACAACCCGGTGATCGCTTTCTCACAGGGCGACGAGGGGAGGATGACCGGGTAGGATTATGCTATACGTTGTTACTTGGTGAACTTACCATCTACTCCCTTCTACTGCTGCAAGACGGAGGCTACGAGATGCGAGGATACTTGTTACTTCCAGCTACTCTCATCTACTGCTGCAAGATGGAGGTGGCCAGAAGCATAGTCTTTGATTGGATTAGCTATCCCCCTCTTATTCTGCCATTCTGCAGTTTAACCCACAGATATTACCCCCCCTTTACACATATATCCTTGCATATGTAGTGTAGATCCTTGCTTGCGAGTACTTTGGATGAGTACTCACGGTTGGTTTGTTTCCCCTTTCGCCCTTTATCCTTTCTTCTCAGTTGGTGCAACCAGATGGTGGAGTCCAGGACCCAGAGGATCCCAATGATGTTTCTACATGGAGTTCGGCTTCGAGGAGTAGTTAGGAGGTGTGAGAACCCGGAATTAGCTTCCAGACCCTCCTGTGTATATTTTTCAACCCCAGGATCATTGTTGACAACACAGCGAAAAGATATCATTGCACAATACGTAAAAGTATTACAAGTAGTATATTTGTCACAAGACATACCTAGCGAATTGTCTCATGACATTTACAATCAGAAAAATAGCGGAAAGTACAATGCGTAGCGACTCCATCTCAGCCACAGGCAGTCGATGTTGTCCACGTGACCTCACTCCTACGGATCACCATAGTTGTCGTAGTCATCACCTTTGTCTTCATGAAACTCTGTTGTCAACAAAATTATTTCCATGAGTACATTACGTACTCAACATGCCTCCCATGGGGAAGGTCCTAACAACTACATGTGGCTTCAAAGGAAAGCTGTATGGCTCATTTGCATAAAAGCTAATTTTGTTTGAAAAACATATAGAAGTTGGATAATAGCAGTTTTAGATGCAAACATGTTTTGTCTCCAGAATAACTTTCATCAAAGTGAGGATCCTCGATCAACTCACACTCTTCATAGGTTCCAAGAATAGGGGAAAGAGGGAATAACAAAGACAGGTCCTGTCGTGGAATTAACACGGCAGATGTCCGGTTTAGTGGACTTGATGATGGAACCATCGCACGGGTTAGCTTGAAAGGATTCATGGCACTCAAAGGACACAAAGGATTTATACTAGTTCGGCCCCTTCGAGAAGGTAAAAGCCTACGTCTAGTTGGTTTGGTATTGCTTGGGCGTCGGTTTTACAGGGAGCGGATTCGCTTTGCCTGCGTCTCGACCGATTGATTGTTGCCTGTCCTCGAACCGGTACCGGGTCGTCCCTTTATATAGAGGTGACGCCTGGTCCGGTTTACAGAGTCCCGAGGCCGGCTCATAATCGTGTCCGCCTCGGTCTCTGCCCTTTCTTTCTTATCTCTCAAGTTACATCTCTTGGCGGTTTACAAACCGTATTTCTATACATGGGCCTTGAAATCTCATGGGTCGTAGTCTACTAAAATAGTAAAACCAAGTACAATATAACTAAGCTGGTTTACAATATCCGGTTTATACCTACTAACCATATCCCTGACATTAGGCCCCAGAATGATTTGAACTTGTTCATATCAATCTCCGTCGTCTCATAAAATTCTGTTCTGTCTTCATCTTTTTGTAAACCGGCTCTGACGTCATCCTCCGAAATCATTAAAGTCTGACAATGACATCATCTCCGCATTTAACGCTGTGAGCTGTACTGTAGCGTATTTTAAGGGTTATCCCGAAGATCGAGGCATCACGGGATCTTTATCCGATTTCTGTCTCCTCGATTCTCGCTCCTGTCGTTTCAGACCTAACCTCTGGCTATAAATACTGCCCTGCTCCATCCGTTGTCTTCTTCTACCTTCATCCTCTTCCTGCATCTTCCTCCTCCATTGCTGCTCGAGCTCAAACCGCCGCCGACGACCGCCGGATCTCTAGTCCTCGACCGGCCGCTGCATCAACCTGAGCCTTGACCAGATTCTCTCCGCCGCCGATTCTCGCTGTCCCTGGTACGTTTTATCCTCCTCATTGTAGATCTGTGTCCGCCATTGCTTTGCTTGTGTTCTTCCGCCATTAGGGCTTCTGATGAAGCTTCGTCCCTTCGTAGATACTTTTCTCATAGAAGTTTTGTAACCTTTAGGCCCTAGTCCGTAGGTCTCCCGCTTAGCATCAGATTAGATCTTACCGTAATGACTCTATAGTTTTATCCGTTCCGCCATTAGAGTTTTCCGCAAGCTTCGTATTGTTCATTCTTGAAACCTGCAACTTCGTAGTATCCTTACCTTTCCGATCTTCTTCCATGTTTACTCTGCTGTAGATGCGTCAGGTCCTTATTGCACCTGTCTGACATGTAAATTCGTCCTTTTAATATGAAGTCTGCGTAGCTTTCCTCCTCAGCGATTTTTACTCCGCTGTAGATTAGTTTCTTTTCCTCAGCATGCTCAGATCTTTCCCCCTTAGTAGTTATTTAGAAACCTGTTTTTCTCCTCAGTAGATTCGCTAAGTATGTTCCGGTTTAAGTTGTCATGCTATAAACCGGAAATGATATAACTTGATGAAATGACTTAAATTGTACCGCTTCAACTGCCATTTAAACCGGAAATGATACAACTTGTTTTATGATTGCCGGTTTACCCTTGCCAGCTAATTCTCTGTTTCAACCATTGTATAATGTGAATAGATCCCGGATCATTGTATGTTCGTAATCCGTCTCTGTACTTTCTCTTCTTCAGCACTTTTGCTCAAATGGCTAAGCAGTATGTTTCGTGTGATTGGGTCCGTTCTGTCGTGACCGAGGAAGATTTAGTCAAGCTGTCGAGTATCGGCACCTTAGGGCCTCGGGGTGAGCTGAAATGGCGTGCTCCGGGTAACGAGTGCCCTCCTACTCCTAGATCCGGGGAAGTTATCGTATTTCTGGACCATATCTCCAGAGGCTTCTCTCCCCCCGGTTCAAGATTCTTCCGGGATGTTCTTGCCACCTTCCAGCTGCACCCACAGGACATCGGACCAAACTTTGTTTCCAACATTTGCGATTTCCAAGTATTTTCTGAAGTATATCTGCAAGAGGAGCCTTCAGTTGATTTATTCCGGGATTTCTTCCATGCAAACCGGCGCACTGAGTTCACCAGCGGGCCTCACCAAGAGCTTGGCGGAATTAGCATTCAGAAAAGGAGGGATGTAGTTTTTCCTCATGCCTCCTTACACACTCACCCTAAGGACTGGAACAAGTCCTGGTTTTATTGTGTAGACACATCTCCTGAAGGTGAAAATCCTTTGCCGGGTTATCGTGAAACTCGTATCCCGGCAAATCACCCCTTACCACAACGGTTAAGTGCTGCTGAACGGATCCAGTTTTCACCACAGCTCTCCAAGCTGAGAGCTTTCATGGCCAATGGCCTGATCGCTACTGATTTCCTTCGCTGCTGGCTATCTTGGAGCATCCTTCCCTTAAGCCGGCGCCCTGAGTTGATGTGTAATTACTCCGGTAAATCGGATGATCCTCAGAGGTTTTCTAAGGAGAAGCTTTCTGAATCGGAAGTAATTGAGTCAGCCAAGAAGATTGTCAATCCTGCTTTAACGGACTGCTCTAAAGTTGGCTTGGCCCCATATTTCAAGAAGAATAAGCTGCCTGAAGTAAGTTTGTCTTTAACTTGTACTTTATAAACCGTCCTCTTTGAACCGTCTTTTACTTGCCTTTGCTTTTTTCATTTAGGTTGATGACCCTTTCTGGAGGAGAAAACCTCAGGAAAAACCTGTAAGGCAAGCTCGCCGAAAAACTCCTGCAAACAAGAAAAGGAAAGCAGCCGTTGATGCCGGTTCTCCTTCTGAGGATGATGATCCGGACTCCGAGGTATGCCTTGCTCCGGTTTACATTTTGCTTTTATGTACTTGTTATCATATCTAATGATACCCTTTCACAGGATCCACTTGAAGGTGATAACCCGGCTGAGATTGAGGTAACCCTTATTTCTTCTGATTCAGAACCTCCTCCTCACAAGAGCCATCGGACTGTTAGAAAATATAAATTTTCTCATCCTTATGCTAAGTTGGATCCTAATTTTACTTTGAAGAAGCAACAGCACGAAGCTTTGCGCCGGACCACTCCCCATAGTGGCTTGGCAGTGGAATCCTCTGGAATCTCATTAACTCCGGCTCGAAAGCGCCGCGCTGAGGTGATACTCTCTCCGACCCTTCTTCATCCCAAGGCCGGTCTTATCCGAAAACCACTTAAACCGACTGATCCTGATTATCAGGAAACTCCACTGTCTTCTTCTGGCGAATCAACCGCTACACAGCTTCCTCCTTTGAAGACCGTCCCGGGGTAATTCTCTTTACCTCTTCCGGTTTATGACACCCCCTTCCTTTATAATGCTAACTTATTTTGCTTGTTTTTCCAGAAAACCGAAACCTAGCAAAAGAGCCAAGGCGAAAAAACCTGTTGCTGATCCTTCTGCCGATGAACCGGTGATTGATCCGTCTACCACCGTTCCTCCTGAAGGTACTCCTGCCGCTCCGGTTGACGAACCCGCTCTTGAAACTCCTGCCGCTGAAGATGTCCAAGACCCACCAAGTCCGGCCCGGGTTAATTCTCCTCAAATTAACCCGGCGTCTCCTGATCCGGCTCAAACTGAAGTTTCTCCTCCCAATGCACCCACTTCCCCTGATGTCGTGGTTACTGGCACTGCTTATGTTGCGCCAGCTGAACCCACCGTTTTAGCAAAACATACAGCTAAAGCGGAAAAGATGACTCAGGAAAAGGGGAAGTGGAGTACTGATATATCCAGTCTCTCAAGTATGAGTGCTCAAGACATCTATTACGGATATCTGAACCGGCTCCATAGCAGCCGGGATTATGAAGCCAGCCTAGTAAACCTGATGAGAGAAAAATATGAAGTAAGTTTTCCTCTTCTGACTTTGCTTTTTTCAACGCCTCTTTATCTTATAACAGCCCCCAAGTTCCGGTTTAACTTCTTTATTGAAGGTAATCCGGAACTTTGTAGTTTTCAACTGCTGATCCATACATTAGCCCCCAAGTATCAGGTAGATAACTTGGTTATGTAGTTGATACTTGTAATTTCAAAATTGTCTCTGATGCATTGCTTCAACTGCCATTAGCCCCCAAGTGTCAAGTATACAACTTGGTTGTGTGCTTGAGACTTGCATTTTCAAATTGTCTTTGCTGTTATTACTTCAACTGCCATTAGCCCCCAAGTGTCAAGTAGACAACTTGGTTGTGTGCTTGAGACTTGTAATTTCTAACCTTACTTTTGAACTTTTTGTCTTCAGGCTGAGTTGAACCGGAATGCTTTGGAAATCAGTGAACTTCGAAGCCGGCTTATAGAGACTGAGTCAGCCGCTTCAAAGGTTAAAAAGGAACTCCAAGTGAGTTTAAAGACTGCCGAAGATTTGAAGAGGTTCTTTGACGAGGAGCGGACGACGTTTGAAGTCCAGAAAAAAGATCTGGAGAAACGTGTTCAGGATGCCGAAGGAGCACTTAACCCGGTTACCGAAGAATTGACCGGGTTAAAACGCCAACTTGACTTGATGACTTCTGCTATCTTTGGTAAGCATGGCCTGAACTCCTGTCTTTTATCTTTGCAATCTGTGACCTACGCCGGTTTAACTTTCATTTGTTGTATGTAGGACGCCGTGTCTCCCATCTTGGGGATGATGTACGGAAGAAGCTGAAGGCCTGCTATACCTTGGTTGAACAATTATACTCTGGAGCACAAAGGATTATTAGTGCTACTTCCTTTGGTAAACCGGCTCCTTCAACCATCAATGATACTTTGAACAGTTTGTCCATTCTGCCAACTCGTCTTGAAGAGGTGAAGAAATCGGCTGCTCGAGGAGGTGCTCTTCTGGCCCTTACGAGGGCTAAAGCTTGGGTCCCGGATATTGATCCGGCAGAAGTGTTAACCGGATTTCCTGATACCAAGGAGGACGGTTCAGCATTTGATGAGAAGGATCTGTACGCTCTGACAAAGGAAATGCGTCCCCTCGCTAGCAAGATTGCGGTGGAATCTGACTTGTCTCGATACCATCCAACATATAACCTGCAGAACGAGCGGGTGGATCGATCGGTTTACGATATTGTAAACTTAACTCCGCCGGTTCGTCCTCACACTTTTGCTCCTGATATTGATCCTGCTGAGCTGATCAACGATGAAGTATATTTCCGTGCCTTGGCCAAGATTGATTGGCGTGCACCAGATTTCCCGCCGCTTCACGAGGAGGAAGATGTTCCGGAACAAGACGGTGGCCAATCATCCCGGCAAGGAGAAGCACAATCTTGAATGCTACTGTTGTAATCATGATTGTTATTCCGTAAACAATGCTTCCAACTATTTGGCTTTTTATGCCTTGTAATAAGTTTAGCTGAAACTTAAAGCGTTGTGACCTAACATTGGTCTTTATGAAGTATTCGCTCGTTGACTTGTTGATTTATACGGATGCCTTGCTCTGTTCATAAAAAAGATCAACAACATGTCCTAGTGGCTTACCACCGGATGGATTAACTTGTTCTCTTGATATATCTAAGAAGCATATCTTAAAAAATAACTGTGATACCTGAATTGTATGTAACCATAAGACCTTAAACCGGTCAGGATGTTAAAATCACCTTACTCAGTCTTTATCAACTCTAATAAACCCTTTGAATCTCCTCGGTTCATCTTGTTGATAAATCTTACTCATCTTGGTTCAGGAATTTGTCACTTGTACCTGATCGTGTACTGCCGACTTGCCGGCTTATCATCAAGTCGATCCGGGTTATGATGAACGCCGGTTTAAGTCTTGCTGGCGTTCATGACCCAGACTGATAACATTATAGATAGAAGGTCAACTTCTGGAGCTGTTCCACTCGGTTAAAAAGGTTTATGGAACTCAAAAAACATCAAACAACACACAATCTTTGTAAATCAAACCATGTAGTCGAGGCTTTTTCAAAGAGTTGCCAGGCTCAAAACAAAGTTCGGCCAATCAATGGGACGTGGGCAAACCGACTGTCCCAGGAAGCCTAGCCAATCATTGAACGTGAGCGTATCAACTGTTCAAGGGGTCGATAAAACTACAAACATAGCCATCATTGGGACGTGGGCAAACCGGACTGTCCCAAGGGGCCTAGCCAATCATTGAACGTGAGCGTATCAACTGTTCAAGGGGCCGATGATCGTAACATAGCCAATCATGGGGACGTGGGCAAACCGGACTGTCCCCAGGGGCCGGGCCATCATTGAACGTGAGCGTATCAACTGTTCAGGGAACCCAAAAAATCGTAACATAGCCAATCATGGGGACGTGGGCAAACCGACT
>LR738713.1:450416227-450443369 GCA_902687465.1 Secale cereale | reverse complement strand
TGAATGTGAGCGTATCAATTGTTCAGGGAACCCAAAAAATCGTAACATAGCCAATCATGGGGATGTGGGCAAACCGACTGTCCCCAGGGGCCGGGCCATCATTGAACGTGAGCGTATCAACTGTTCAGGGAACCCAAAAAATCGTAACATAGCCAATCATGGGGACGTGGGCAAACCGACTGTCCCCAGGGGCCGGGCCATCATTGAACGTGAGCGTATCAACTATTCAGGGAACCCAAAAAATCGTAACATAGCCAATCATGGGGACGTGGGCAAACCGACTGTCCCCAGGGGCCTCCGACATTCCTCCTAACCCGACCGGGGTTTTTCCTTTTTATGAGGTTTTTCTCTTCTTGAACCGGATATGATCTCTTGTTCGCGAGAGTGCTACCGCTCCTTCACATACCCTGCAAAAATTAACTTCTAAAACTAGCCAACCTTTATAATTTGATTCTTGATAACAAACTGATATGATTATTTGCCGCAAAATTCATATATATAAGAAAAAAGCTGAGCCCCCGGTTTACCGAGGGTGCCGGTTTATTCATTATTCATAATATATACATAGGATACATTGGAGCCCATGACTCAAGTGTAGTATGGCCGTAGATGAGCAATGTTCCACGGCCTTTTCGTCTCCTCTTCTGATGTCCGTGAATCCTTGTGTTCTCGAATGTCTATCAAATAATATGACCCGTTGAGTAAGTTTTTGCTGACCACAAAGGGCCCTTCCCATGGCGGGGATAGCTTGTGCATATCTGTTTGATCTTGGATAAGCCGAAGTACCAAGTCACCCTCCTGGAATGTCCTGGTTCTAATCCGGCGGCTGTGATATCTGCGCAGATCTTGCTGATAAATTGCCGACCGTGCTGCAGCTATATCACGCTCTTCATCCAACCGATCCAAACCGTCTTGTCTTGAATCCTCATTAATGGCTTCCACATAGGCCGCTACTCTTGGTGAATCATGCGTATGTCACTTGGAAGAACTGCTTCTGCACCATAAACCATGAAAAAAGGTGTATAACCTGTAGACCGGTTGGGTGTAGTGTTAATGCTCCAAAGGACAGACGGTAATTCCTCAACCCAACACCCTGGGGTTCTCTGCAAAGGTGCCATAAGTCTGGGTTTGATTCCTCACAAAATCTCCTGATTTGCCCTTTCTGCCTGACCATTGGATTGGGGATGAGCTACAGAAGATACGTCCAAACGAATATGCTCTCGTTGACAGAATTCTTCCATCTCACCCTGAGACAAGTTGGTGCCATTATCTGTGATGATGCTGTGTGGAAAACCAAACCGGAATATTACTTTTTTGATGAACTTAACCGCTGTTGCCGCATCACACTTGCTTATAGGCTCCGCTTCAATCCACTTCGTAAACTTGTCTACTGCTACTAGTAGATGAGTTTTCTGATCTTGGGATCTCTTAAACCCGCGTCGTCGATGTAGATCCGGCTACGACGACTCTTGGTCATCCGGCCGACTGCGTAACCCTTTAACCCTTGGAAGCCGCCTTCCAAGAACTCGAAACCATCGTGCGCAGGCCCCACGGTGGGCGCCAACTGTCGTGGAATTAACACGGCAGATGTCCGGTTTAGTGGACTTGATGATGGAACCATCCCACGGGTTAGCTTGAAAGGATTCATGGCACTCAAAGGACACAAAGGATTTATACTAGTTCGGCCCCTTCGAGAAGGTAAAAGCCTACGTCTAGTTGGTTTGGTATTGCTTGGGCGTCGGTTTTACAGGGAGCGGATTCGCTTTGCCTGCGTCTCGACCGATTGATTGTTGACTGTCCTCGAACCGGTACCGGGTCGTCCCTTTATATAGAGGTGACGCCTGGTCCGGTTTACAGAGTCCCGAGGCCGGCTCATAATCGTGTCCGCCTCGGTCTCTGCCCTTTCTTTCTTATCTCTCAAGTTACATCTCTTGGCGGTTTACAAACCGTATTTCTATACATGGGCCTTGAAATCTCATGGGCCGTAGTCTACTAAAATAGTAAAACCAAGTACAATATAACTAAGCTGGTTTACAATATCCGGTTTATACCTACTAACCATATCCCTGACAGGTCCCGTATGTCAAGAAAGATTCATGTGCCGTCCATGACCGTGGACACGGCTATTCGCTAGAGTAGTACACCATCTGGTATACCGGCAGGGAGATTGTGACGAGGTCTTTCATTAGACCAAACTTACTGTGCCAAGCCCACTAGGTTTCAACACGGAAGTAACCGCAGTTCACAGTCCGAGCCCCCTTTTGTGCCGAGGACACTCCTCGCAAGGCAGCTATCCCATCTGCGGTACGGCAATGTCGATAATAAGAGTGAGCTAACTAATTAACCAAGCTAGTGCCCATATAGCATGTGGCTGTACTGTTATCACAATGTTCAAATCCAAGACTTATTAGGCCTCATGCGGCACAGACGACTGATTGCCCCTTCAACTCGTGAAGGGCGGCCAATCGCTCCTTCAATCGTTGATTCAGCTGTCGCCCGCGCCAGTATTCAGATGGTAAGTTTCACCCAGAGTAGAAGAGAGTAGAGAAGATCAACAAGGTCAACCGACCTAGCTCAGTGAGCTCAGCAACAAGTTCCAAGTGTCAATGATCCGAAGATCATTCAAATAAGGACCTATAGAATAATAAGCATGGCTAAGCATGTCTACTCTACCGGAATAATATATAATTCTACTCAGGTGTCAAGTGAATAGGCGACAAGCGGATCAAGGCATGTGTGAATCGACACGCTAGCTACGAGATTAAAAAGCATGCATATACTAACCATAAAACACAATGCAATTTTGTAAACATAGGATAAGTATGATCAAAGAAGGAGGCATGCCTTCGTTGTTGAGTCCTTCTTCGGTAACCTGATTCTGTCCATATCTGACATCGTCGTCACTCCCTACTCATCGTAACGATATCAAATGAAAATCAAGTAAATACCAAAGTAAAAGTAAATCCAAATAACATCCAAACCAATTTAAGAGTGGATGGATAACAAGATATTGATCAGGATGGAGGCTCCCAAATGTGGTAGCATGGTAGGAAGGTAAGGGAGATAATTCAACGAAGTGACATGGATTAAGTTCACACGGCTTAGGAAGGTTTAGCGATCAAAACTAACGTTCTAATATGAAATATTATGTTGACCAAAAGAAGTACCCACTACACAACACAACTAACTAAATACGAACTACTATATAGCTAACACAACGGCAACAACACACATGGAATGATACCATCCCATGCATTCAACTACACAATCACCACATAGCATGATGAAGGTAAAAGTTAACGATCCCATGCATTCTACTATAATCCAAATATTTATAGTGGTCAATAGCATCCAAACATGTACATCAACTATATGCTAATTCGAAAGCAAGTGTCCATAAGACAACCAAACCAACATTACAAAACATTCTAGTTAAGTAATGAAACATCGATCATACCACAACATGAATTGAGTTAGATGTAGGTTTGGTCCTAAAGCAATACTAAACCATATAGATCCATTATCATGAACCAAATCATATGTCAACTAATATAGCTCAATTAAACAACACATGGAATAAATGGATAACAACTGTCCTAAACAATGACAGGTTACTAACATGCTATTGCAATATTATCCTACCACAAGCAATAGTAGGGCATGATTACAAGTAGCAATTAACCACAATAAATATCTGGATGAATCAAAATAATTATAATGGTTAACAACAAGCAAAGACTAAACATCCATCATAACCACTACTAGAAAGTATTTCTATAAAAAAAAGAGAACCAATACTACTAACCACTAACAATACATTATCACCACATGGTTGTATAACAATGCACAATATGCACACTAAGTGTAGGATCAAAGTACAACTCTACTATCATTACATATGACTTGTCCTAAGCATATGATAAGCTATCATAACATTCATAATACTAACATGAGACGGAGTTAAATATCTATAAGCAACACAAACACAACTATAACACATGGAGTGTAACAAGGGACATGAAAGATCGCTCGCATGACTTGATGTCTAGACTTAGGCATACCACATATGCAAAGATAAACCAGTTATGATGCTAAACATGGATGATCATCACACGAGATGCCAAAATATGGTACTAATAGAATAAAACATGTAACTATGAGATAACCTAGTTGATAACAACTAACCTGGAGATCAAGCACGACATTAGCATACAGTACTACCATGCTAGTTATGATAAACAAGCACATGAAAGCATACTAAGCATGTGAGGAAGGTAAACAACTAGATCATCTGACCAGCCAAATCAACATTCTTTATAGAAGCATGAATAACAAGATGGCATGCATTTCTATATAGTACATCCAACACTTGCAACCACATAAGACACACAACTAGCATCACCAAAGATATTGCAGTAGTACACACACGTCATGCATTCTAGTTATATAATAAGAACAACATCATGCCATGGTATTGACAAGAAGTAACCATACTTATTAAAAGTATACACAAACAATACATCCCTAACATGTATCTCAACCAAATGGAGTCTAACCATATGCTTAAATATACAATACAATTAGCAATCCAATAACACATGGTAGGCATAACATGGAAACATGCATTCTACTTTGAGTAAGTACTAACACGGCATGTCTATCAACTAAGCATGCACTATTACCATCCTAGGTAAACAAAACATGTAGGATAATTTACAAGAAGTATGAATTAAGTTATGTGATACAAGCATATAGTATACATAGCAATACAAATCTGAATAATGACATGAAGCAACCAACCACATGAAATAATAGATAACAAACATCTACAAAACAAGAGGATCACTTAGGCAACAAATAGTACACATCAAGTAACTACAATGTAATTGTTATCGAATGACAAATCGTTTCATTTGACATCTAGCATGAAGAAAATTATGCAACAACATGGACCAAAATAATATAAATATCTATCATAGGAATGGGACTGATTTCAAACAATAAACTAAACATGTGACATGAATAATAATGAATATGTAAAACCATAACTACGATGTCTTCATGCTAAGCAAATATGAAAACAATCAATAAATGAAGTATTTCACAAAAATAAAGCAAAGGATAAAATAATTCTATAGAATTATGAGCACGATGAGCATTCGCCAAATTTTGTATGCATGCACAAGGGAGGACTATATACAATACCACAAATTGCAAGGTCAAAACAAATAAATACGTAGAATTATTTAAATAACTATAATAGGTACACAATACATCTAGAAAGTCACATGCAAAATTATGAGACCAATAAAATGCACTCTTATGCATAACACGAACATAATAAAAATATGATTAACAAGAAAAGTTTACCGACCTCGAAACACTACCGGATTTTAGGCATAAACGACTATTCAAATCTACACCAAAACCCGATTGACCAAACAAGTAATTTAGTAAATCATAATCATATGTAACTCCTATAGTTGAAATATTTAAGGCGACTCCGAGGTATATATCAGAAGAGTGAAAATTAAATATTGTAAGAAGCATGCACCTAGTGCAATTCCAATTTGAACTAAAAGAACCTCTAATATGATATATGCGTAAAATCTAAATCACAAATGGGCTTCTCTAACCACTTAAAACATTTCATCTATTGGGGTCAAGATCAAACGATGAACAAAAACGATGAGAATAAGGAAATGAACTACGGTCCATGCGACGGATAGCATCGACGCGACCAACCAGAAAAATAGGAGAAACTATGATGTCCAGGAGAGAACATGAGTGATGTTTAGTAGGTGTGCGAAAGGAATTGGACAGAGGCTCACCGAGTTTGACGGAACGGTGTGACGAACTTGATAAACAGTGTACGCGGACATGTAGAATTCTTCATGTGTGGTTGATGGATCGTGTTCTTTCTTCTCTGAATGGATTCATGGCATGGGGAAGAAGTTCCTGGCACAAGGAAACGGATGGGGATGGCCTCCTTCATCGGGGTCGAACACTGGTGTCCATGGAGCACCATTTCTTTGCAGAGTGTTCTGGAGAGAACGAGGAAGGGAGAAGGCATGGGTTCTTGCGGGAATGGAAGAGGAGCATGGGGCACACATATACTTGCCTTAGGATTCTTAAACAGTTGTAGATAAAGAGAGTTAGAGGAAGGGCAGATTCATGGATGTAGGTTTGATCTTCTCTGTAGTGGTGTGTGTGGACGAGGAGAGGAAGCGCTTGGGCTCGCAGTGAGAGATGAACCAAGCCTAAGTAATTTCAGATTTGGAAACGGTGGAAATTAAAGGGAATTAAGAGAAGGAGTTTCCATATGGGTGAACGTTTCCTCTTATGTGGGTATGTGTAGGTGGTTGTCTCTATTCTGTAGATTGGTAACGTAGAGAAGGAGAGGAGGCTCTCGCTCGGGTGGGACAGATGGCCCAGGTCGGCAAGGCCCATGAGGAAGGAGGGAAGCATGAAAAAAATAGAGAGGGAGTTGTTGGCCTATGGTCCAATAGATGAAGAAAGAAAAATAGAAGAGATGGGCTGGGTCCATTCGATTTAGAGGAATAAGAAACATAGGAAAAATAGATAAGGTAGAATGTGCACTGGATATTGACAGAGTTTAGGAAAAGAGATTAAATAGATTTTCCTTCTTTAGAAAATCTAGAAAAAGAATAGAAGCTAACAAATTCAAAAGAAGTTTCAAAATACATATGCACATAATTAAATATGCCGAAGGGAGAAAAAACAAAACCCAATTAAAAGAGAAGAACAAAACTTAAATTTAAATTTAAGTTTGCATTAGATCAAATTAAATCCTCCAAATTATAAAAGTCCAGTATAAGCTTTGTTACCAAATAAAACAAACAAAATTTTCTCGCCCTGATTTTTGGAAAACTTTTTTTAAAACATTCCGAGAATCGGGATGTTACAGGAGGTCCCAGGCAGGAGGCCTTGCCTTTTCGATCGTTGCTACTTTTATGCTAGCCTTCTTAAGGCAACTTGTTTAACTTATGTTGTGATATCTTCCAGTGAGTCCCTGATCTTGGTCGTACACATTTGCGTGCATGATTAGTGTACGGTCAAATCGAGGGCGTCATAGTTATAGAGCTAGTTCATTTATAGTGTAAAAGTATTTGTCATAGCTTATAGATCTAGTTCAACTCTAATGTAACATTATTTGTACTAGCTTATAGAGCTTGTTCAACTCTAGTGTAAAATTATTTGTACTAGCTGATAGAGCTAGTTCAACTCTAGTGTGAAATTATTTGAACTAGGTTATAGAGCTAGTTCAACTCTAGTGTAAAATTATTTGTACTAGGTTATATAGCTAGTTCAACTCTAGTGTAAAATTATTTGAACTAGGTTATACATCTAGTTCGAATCTAGTGTAAAATTATTTGTACTAGCATATATATCTAGTTCAACTCTAGTGTAAAAATATTTGTACTAGGTCATAGAGCTAGTTTAACTCTAGTGTAAAATTATTTGAACTAGGTTGTAGAGCTAGTTCAACTCTCGTGTAAAATTATGTTTACTAGCTTATAGATCTAGTTCAACTCTAATGTAAAATTATTTGTATTATCTTATAGAGCTAGTTCAACTCCAGTGTAAAATTACTTGAACTTGGTCATAGAGCTAGTTGATGTCTAGTGTAAATTTATTTGAATTTGGTTATAGAGCTAGTTCAACTGTAGTGTAAAATTATTTGTACTAGCATATAGATCTAGTTCAACTCTAGTGTAAAATTATTTGTACTAGCTTATAGAGCTAGTTCAACTCTAGTGTAAAATTATTTGTACTAGCTTATAGAGCTAGTTCAACTCTAGTGTAAAATTATTTGAACTAGGTTATAAAGCTAGTTCAATTCTAGTGTAAAATTATTTTAACTCGCATATAGAGCTAGTTCAAATCTAGTGTAAAATTATTTGTACTAGCATATATATCTAGTTCAACTCTAGTGTAAAAATATTTGTACTAGGTCATAGAGCAAGTTTAACTCTAGTGTAAAATTATTTGAACTAGGTTATAGAGCTACTTCAACTCTAGGTAAAATTATGTGTACTAGCTTATAGATCTAGTTCAACTCTAGTGTAAACTTATTTGTACTATCTTATACAGCTAGTTCAACTCTAGTGTAAAATTATTTGAACTAGGTTATACAACTACTTCAAACCTATTGTAAAATTATTTGTACTCGCATATAAAGAAAGTTCAACTCTAGTATAATTTTTTTGTACTAGGTTGTAGAGCTAAAATTATTTAAACTAGGTTATAGAATTAGTTCAACTCTAGTGTAAAATTATTTGAACTCGCATATAAAGATAGTTCAACTCTAGTATAATTTTGTTGTACTAGATTGTAGAGCTAGTTCAACTCTAGTGTAATATTATTTGAACTGGGTTATCGAACTAGTTCAACTCAAGCGTAAAATTATTTGTACTAGCCTATAGAGCTAGTTCAACTCTAGTGTGAAATTATTTGTACTAGCTTATAGAGCTAGTTCAACTCTAGTGTGAAATTATTTGTACTAGCTTATAGAGCAAGTTCAACAGTTGTGTAAAATAATTTGAAGTAGGTTATAGAGCTAGTTCAACTCTTGTGTAAAATTATTTGAACTACCATATAAAGATAGTTCAACTCTAGTGTAATTTTTCTCTACTAGGTAATAGAGCTAGTGCAACTCTAGTTTACAATTATTTCTACTAGCTTATAGAGCTAGTTCAACTCTAGTGTAAAATTACGTGAACTAGGTTATAGAGCTAGTTAAAGTCTAGTGTAAATTTATTTGAACTAGGTTATAGAGCTAGTTCAACTATAGTGTAAAATTATTTGTACTAACTTATAGATCTAGTTCAACTCTAGTGTAAAACTATTCGTACTAGCTTATAGAGCTAGTTCAACTCTAGTGCAAAATTATTTGAACTAGGTTATAGAGCTAGTTCAAATCTAGTGGAAAATTATTTGAACTAGCTTATAGAGCTAGTTCAACTCAAGTGTAAAATTATTTGAACTAGGTTATAGAGCTAGTTCAAATGTAGTGTAAAATTCTTTGAACTCGCATATAAAGATAGTTCAACTCTAGTGTCAAATTATTTGAACTAGGTTATAGAGCTAGTTCAACTCTAGTGTAAAATTATTTGTACTAGCTTATAGATCTATTTCAACACTAGTGTAAAATTATTTATACTAGGTTATATAACTAGTTCAAGTCTAGTGTAAAATTATTTGAATTAGGTTATAGATCTAGTTAAAATTACTGTTAAATTATTTGAACTAGGTTATAGAGCTAGTTCAACTCTAGTGTAAAATTATTTGTGTACTAGCTTATAGATCTAGTTCAACTCTAGTGTAAAATTATTTGTACTAGTGTCAGGGAAACTGATCGCCCACGAACACCTATGGGACCGGAGCCCCTTCTCGGTACGGCAAGGGGCGGAGGATGCACAAAGAACAGATCGAGGCAAGCACGCGAGCAGTTTACCCAGGTTCGGGCCACACGGAAGCGTAAAACCCTACTCCTGCTTTGGTTTGTTATTGAGTTCTTGGCTCGGGAGCAAGGAGAGCAACAGTACACTCTAACCGCTAACAAGACCGAGAGTGGAGAGTGATCGATGATCGGAACCCTTTCTACGTTGCGCATGGGCCTCCTTTTATACGTCAAAGGGGTCACCGACAGGTGGCAACGCAGATGGGGGTAAAAATGTAAAAACAGTGGTAGTTGTAACAGTGTTTGTACAGTGCCCCGTACCTAAACCTGACGGCAGGGGACAAGGGCATTGAATGCCCCTCGCCGTCGCCGCAAACAATGCAAAAAGTGGCTGTCAGGGGCGCCACCGTTCGCCACAACGGTAGCCTAGTCATCGCCGCTTGCCACCGTGTTCCCCTGGCTGCACAGCCTTCCGCCACGTGCGCCTGGAAGGGTCCCAGGGCGACACGTGGGTGGATGAGCTGGAGCGTGGGAACTGAGTGGAAGCTTGCCGCGGTAAGTGTCTTGCCGCGGTGGTTAGCTTGTCGCGCCTGGGAGCTTGTCGCTCACCGGGCCTTGCCGGGTCGCGTGGCGCGTCGCGGCAAGCTCTCTAGAGGTGCCTTGGTTGGCCTTCCCGGCAAGCTCCTCTCGCCGGGGTCTCGTGTCTTGAGTGATTTTGCGCCTTGAGTGGTCTTCCGGCAAGCTCCTCTTGCCGGGGTCTTGTCTTCTGGACTTGGATACTTTGTTCTTGAATATCTCTAGTGGAACCACGAGGGGTCTTGGCGGTCGCCTGGCAAGCCTTGCCACGGGACGCTGCAACTGCCTGTGCACAAGTTCGGGATACTAAGGTACCCCTACTTTAGTACACCGACAGGAGCCTCCGGGCCTGGGCCATACACGGTGCCGAGCGCTGTTGGGCCAGGCCCAAAACATTGCACGAGCATGCGCGGCCTGCGGCCACTCCGTATCCACCGCGCCCTCCCTTAACAACACGCGTTTAATGCGGCGTCGTGGGAGAGATCGTGGCCTGTTTCTTTAATGGGAAATGCGGGACGTCCCCCTCTTTCCCCTTAAAAGCAGGGGAAACAGGGGCAGTTCCTTCCATTCGCCCATTGCTTCTTCATCCTCAGAAACCCCCGCTGCTCCCTTCCTTCCTGTTGGCCGAAAGAGAGCAGCGCTCCGCCCTCCGTCGCCACCAGCGTCACCAGCGCCGTCGACCTCCCCCTTCGACCTCGCCATGGCTCCGAAAGGCGAGAAGGGGAAGTCCGCAAAGTCCGCCGCGAAGTCCGCCGAGGCGCTGCGGCTAGCAGCAATGCGGAAGAAGATGGCGGTCTTCCCGCCAAAGCTTAGCACGGAGGAGCAGAGGGATACCTTTTACCTCTTCTGGGCGAGGGAGACGAAGGCGCATCCGCGCACCAAGGTACTCCCTGCCATAGCCTGCGATATGTTCCCGAACGGCTACGCCTTCTTTGCCCTGTTCTTCTACTGCGGGCTCTGCCCGCCCTATTCCGAATTCTTCTGCGATATTATGAATACCTACGGGTTTCATCTCCTTGACTTCACCCCCAATGCTATCTTGACCATGGCCGTTTTCGCACATCTGTTCGAAAACTTTGTCGGAGTCTACCCCAATGTAGCTCTTTTCCGCCATTACTTCACGCCCCGAGTCGAGGCAGGGTCGCCTTTGTCTGGCGGAATCTCTTGGATCTCTAGGACCCATAAGAAGGAAGAGTACTTGACGGGAGAGCTCCGCGGCAAATGGGACGAGTGGAGAGCCAACTGGTGTTGGATCATAGAAGATGACCCGCAGGCATTCACTTCCCGGCGCCAAGCCGCAGTAGTGCGCGGCAACGACTGGAACGACTTGGCCCCGGAGGATAGCAGACTGAAGATTGCCACTACCCGAATCCTTCGCCTCAGGCACGCCAAGCTCACCGTGGGCGCAGTAGGAGCAGACTTCCTCCGCCGCCGCATCGCTCCCTTGCAGGAGAGGAAGAGGGCTGTTTGGGAGTTCGAGAACGCGACAGACATCATGAGGCTGCGCCCGGGCCTCAATTGGAATTTCACTGTCCTGGAGCTCAACGCGATGCTCCAGGCGTTGTTCAAGTACGACTCCGCCCATCCTGAGTGGTTTACATTGCCGCTGGGCGTAGTTCCATTGTGCAATAGCTCTTCGCTCAGCGCCATCTGTGCAGTGATGCCGCTGTGCGATTCCCACGGGATCGACCCCACTTGGCAAGAACCTTCCGACGAAGCTGTGCAGACATTCTTCGACAACTTGGTGGAGTAGGCAGTCGATCCCGACGAGAAGAAAAGCCTCTCCCGTGACACCACCGACCAGGAGATGGCATACATTGCCACGAGACTAGAAGAGGCAGCGGCAGCCAGGGCCGCGGGCGAGTTCGGGTACACGGTGGAGGAGGCGGAGGCAGCGGAGGCGACAAGCCTCGCCGAGGAGGAAGAGCTCCGCAAGGCGGGGCAGCTTGTCGGGCAAGTTGCCGGGACAAACGAGCCCGTCGAGCAGGGCGTAGAGTCGAGTGGGACCGCCGAGCAGGGCGCCGGGTCCAGTGAGCCTGCCGAAGACTCGAGCGGCTCACTGGAGATTGGCTCCTCTTCTTCGTCCTCGGGCAGCTCGCCACCACCAGCCAGTCCTCCAGCTCCAAGAAGAAGCCTCCGCAAGGCCGCGGACGTGACGGGGCGGCAAGCGGGCCAACAGCCGCAGCGCCGCGCGACACGCGTTGCCGCGGCAAGCAAGGCCGCCACGGGAATCCCTCGTGCTTCTACAGCGGCTGGAGGAGGGTCTTCCCGGGCTGGCTCCACTGCTCCTGCCGTCCCTCGCGCCTTGGCGACAACCGGAGCGGGGTCTTCTCAGACCGCCGCCCCTGCTCCCGCCAAGCGGCCGAGGGGACCCACTCCTCCGCCTCCTCGCGCAGGGACGTGCGAGCCGGATTTTGACTTCTCCGCGCTGAGCTCCGACGAGGAGGAAGAAGAGTGAGTCTTCGCAATCTTTGTTTTCCTTTGATTTTCTTGTCTTGTATCTCTTTTGCCTAACTCTGAACCTGTTCTTCTTTTCAGAACTCTGGCTCAAAGGGCAGCGAAGAGGGCCAAGTTCCCTGTGATCGACCTCGAGGATGAGCCCGCCGCGACTGCAGGGGGTGCGCCCGAGACGAGCTTGCCGGACCCGGCAACTGTTCTTCGGAGCAGCCCCCAGCGCAGCCCCCAGCGTAAGTGTGGTTCACTTTCCGCTTGTTGGGCGCGCGTGGGTGCTACTTCTATCCTTGCTGACATCTTGTTTGTCGACTTGTGTAGGATCAGAGCAGCAGCATCAGGAGCGCCAGAAGATCGTCCCCGACGAGCTGCACGCCTCGACCACACCGCCAAGGAGGAGCTCCCCGGCGAGGGAGAATACTCCGCCAAGGGCGAGCACCCCGCCAAGGGCGAGCACTCCGCCAAGGGATGGCGCTAGTGGCCCTCCGCCGGTGGGAGCTACCACCACGCCGCCGAGGGAGAGCTCCCCGGCAAGGAATCCCACCGAGGAGGAGGCCCGCGCAGGTAAACCCTTGGACTTTTCTTCTTCTGAATTTCTCTTTTTGGATATTTGCTTGACTGTTCTTCTTTTCTTTTCCTTTCTTCAGACCCGTCCGCAGCCGAGCCCATGGAGACGGAGGTCGTCACCGACGACGCCGCCGTTGCTGATGAAACGGTTAGCACGGATGATCCCGCTGGCGCAGACGCCGCCAGGGCTGCCGCCGCGGCAGCTGGCGAAGAGGCCGGCGATCGCACTGACGACACTGAGGCCGCAGGAGCGCCAGGCGCTACGCCGACTGCCGAGCCTGCCGCCGCCGCCGTAGCCCCCGGCACCGATGAGCCCGAGCCGAGCGCTTATCTGAAGGCCGGCGATGACATCTTCATCCAGCTCCCGTGGGCGTCCATGTCCAGGGCGCCAGTCGAGGGAGAGGTCTTCGACGGGGAGGTCCTCGCCTCCGTCGGATTGAAACTCGTCGATGTGCCGAGCAGCAGCAGCGAGCCCGAGGAGGAGCGGCTGCTGCGCAAGCTTCTGTCCTTGTACCGCGCCCGGCAAGCCAAGCTGGAGTCCCGAGAGGCTCTGGCCGCCAAGGCGGGTGTTGACTTGGAGAAGCGCGCAGAAGAGCTCCAAGCCATCAACCAAGCAGCTCTCCGATCCTTGGCGGAGGAGCGGGAGCAGCTCGCCGAGGCGCATCAGGCCATCATCTTGGATAAGGCAGAAGCGGAGGAGCAACAATGGCTTGCCGCCGAGGAGCTCTCCAGGCGAGAAGGTGAGCTGACGCAGCGGAAGGTCGACCTCGACAGCCATGAGGACGAGCTTGCCGCGTGCGAGCAATCGCTTGGCGGAGCTTTGCGGGAGGCAAAGGATGCCGCTGCAGCTGCTGAGACCGCCAAGAAAGAGTTGGAGACGAGGGTGGCGCAGCTGGAGGCCAGCCTGAAGACGAGCAGCGAGGAGGTTGCCGCACTTAAGCTTGAGAGGGAGAAGGACGCCCACAGCCACTCCGAGCTGCAGGTCCGCCTCTCGGAGAAGGGCAAGGAGCTCGCCGTCGCCAAGGACTCCATCGCCGACCTAGAGTTGAAGCTGTCCACTATTACCACGACGCTGGACGGCGCCAGGGAGCGGGAGACGGCCCTGAAGGAGGAGCTCAGGGCCGAGAAGGTGTTGCTGGACAGTGCCGCCATCTCGCGGAATAACTTCAGGCGGAACGTCGAGATATGGACGGAAGGTCTTGTCAATGCCGCCACGGACATCGACAAGGAGCTGGCGGAGCTGGGGGCAGAGTATCTCGGGTACTCCACCGACGAAAACCTCCACGCCAGCACCAAGCTCACTCTGTTCTTCAAGGGCGTGGCGACGGCCCTCCAGCAACTCCGGGAGAAGATCCCGAAGCAGCTGGCGGACGAATCGCGCAGGCTCTACGCAGGGGCCCTCCAGAAGGTGCTGATGAAGATAGCGTACCACAACCCCGGCCTCAACCTCACCAACGTCCTTAGGACCCTGCCGCCCGACGCCGACCAGGAGGCGCTCAAGGTCCTTGTCGCACCCATTGTGGACAAGGTGGGCGGGATCAAGAGGGTTGAAGGCGACCGCGCGGACTAGGCTTTTTTGCTTTCTTCTCTCCTTGCCGCTGTCAACCATGTTATGAACAATAGTCTATTAGGATTGCGGCAAGTCACTTTGTAACATAACTCTATCTTAGGTGGTTAATGCAACGTTATTTCCTTTACTTGACTTCCTTGCTTTGTATGTTTTTACCCTACGCTTTTAGGGAACTTGCCGGCGTAGGCACCTTTGCCGCGGGCGCTGAGTGCGGAACTTCAGCAGCCCGCAGGCGGTGTTGCTACCGACAAGAAACCTTGTCGCAACTAGTTGTAGCACACTTAGTTTGTTGAGCAGGCTCGGAAACAGAGTAAGGGCGCGACACTTGTCGCGGCACGCTTAAGCCGTTGAGCAAACTCGAAACAAAATAAGGGCGCAACCAGCTACGAGTTGGTTCCTCCGTGCACAAGTTTTCCATAAAAAGTGCGGTCGTTCAAGGAAGATAACTTAAAGATTAAAAAATTTGATTGCTCGAACTTTGGCAACTTAGCTTTTGTATTGTCTGCTTCCCGGCGAGGCAATGCTTTCTTGAACTTGTTTCCCGGCAAGGCCAAACTTTCTTGAGCGGCACTTGGTCCATACCACCCTCTCCTCCTCCTTCCCCCCGGCAAACTTGTGCGCGAGGGAACCTTGCTTTTCCTTGAGAAGAAAATAAAGAAGAGAAAATGTTGGCATGGAGCTTTCTGGCTCGTTATTGCTTACCGGGATTTGGTGCTGCACAAAGTGTCAGATAATACATGCAAGAAAAATAGATGGCATGAAACGACAAGATGTGCGGGGCGCATAAAATTTTACTGATGCACGGGGTCTGCGTCCGGCTTTGTACAAAGGATTACATGCAACAGCGGCAAGACTTGTACAAAAGGTGGTTGCCGGAGCGGATCACGGCAACCGCGCCTTATGGGTAAAACTTACGAAGATGCTCGATGTTCCAGGAGTTGCTCACCGGCAAGCCATATTCGGTCTCAAGGCGGACAGCGCCGGGCCTAGTGACTCGTTTCACCCGATAAGGGCCTTCCCACTTCGGCGTCAACTTGTTTGAATTCTTGGCGGACTGAACGCGACGAAGAACAAGGTCGCCTTCCTCGAAACTTCTGGCTTTAACTTTGCGGCTATGGTAGCGACGCAAAGCTTGCTGATAACGAGCAGCTCGCACAGCGGCCTGAAGGTGGTCCTCCTCAAGGAGCAGTGCGTCATCTTGTCGCGGCTGCTCTTGCTCGAGCTCATCGTAAGCGAGCACTCGAGGTGACCCGTATACGAGTTGCATGGGGAGAACTGCTTCTGCTCCGTAGACTAGAGCAAAGGGTGTCTGTCCAGTGGCTCGATTTGGCGTCGTCCTGATCGACCAAAGAACCACCGGCAGCTCCTCAATCCAGTTTCTTCCGCACTTGTGCAGCCTGTCGAAAGTTCTTGTCTTGAGCCCGGGCAGCACTTCAGCGTTTGCCCTCTCCGCTTGACCGTTGCTTCTCGGGTGAGCAATAGAAGCGAAGCAGACCTTGGCGCCAAGATCTTGGACGTATTGCATGAAGGTGCGACTGGTGAATTGTGTGTTGTTGTCGGTGATGATCCCGTTGGGGATCCCGAAACAGCAAACAATCGACCTCAAGAACTTGACTGCTGACTGTGCGGTCACCTTTCTCACTGGTTCCACTTCCGACCACTTTTTGAACTTGTCGATGGCGACGTACAAGAACTCAAAGCCCCCGGCTGCGCGGGGAAAGGGGCCGAGGATGTCGAGCCCCCAGACCGAAAATTGCCAGGACAAAGGGATCGTTTGGAGAGCTTGAGTTGGTTGGTGTATCTGCTTGGAATGGAACTGGCACGCTTCACACTTGGTTACTTGTGCAGTTGCATCTTGGAGGGCTGTCGGCCAAAAGAAACCTTTCCGGAAAGCTTTGCCGACAAGTGCTCTTGCGCCAATGTGGTGACCACATATGCCTCCATGTATCTCTGCCAACAGCTTCTGTCCATCTTCCCGGGGAATACACTTCAATTTCGCACCGTTGAATCTTCTTCTGCACAGTGTGTTGTCAACAAACTGGTACATACTTGACTGCCGGGTTACTTTTTCCGCTTCTTCTTTCTCTTCGGGAAGTTCTCCTGTTTGGAGAAAACGGACGATCTGTTGCGCCCATGCTGGAGCTTGTGGCTCGACAACAAGGACTAAAGGCACATCTGCTGCTGCGGGAACATCTGCTTCTACGGCGAGAACTTGTGTCTCAGCTGGAGCTTGATGTTCCCCGGCAAGCTTGCTGGAGCAAAACTTGTCGGGAGCGTCTGCTTCAACTAAACAAACCCTAGGGCTTGCAGGAGCACACTGCTCCTCGGTATTTTCGGTGTTGATCTTGGGGACTTTCTTGGCAGCGGCTTCTGGAAGCTCTGCCGGAAAGTAGTCGCCAGAGACCAACTTCCTCTTCTTGCTCTGTCCAGCTGATGATGTTACGGACGGTTGAGTTAGCTTGAGCACAAAGATTCCTGGTTCCACAGGCAGCTTTAGTGCAACACACTTTGACAGGCCATCTGCGATGTCGTTATAAGCTCTTGGAATGTGCTCCATCTGTAGGCCTTCAAAGTGTTCTTCAAGCTTTCTCACTTCGTCGACGTAAGCTTCCATCAACGGACTCTGGTAGTTCTTGTTTACTTGGCGGACGACAAGCTGCGAGTCCCCCCTCACAATCAGCTTCTTGATCCCAAGGTCTGCTGCGATCCTGAGTCCGGCAAGCAAACCCTCATACTCTGCAGTATTATTTGTCGCTTGCTCCTTGGGAAAGTGCATCTGGACCACGTACTTGAGGTGCTCTCCGGTGGGCGCGACAAGCAGCACGCCGGCACCGGCGCCTTGCAGCGAGAAGGCACCATCAAAGTACATTATCCATTCTTTACTTGCTTCCTTGACGGGGATGCTCGTCTCTGGAATCTCTTCGTCCGGCCTTGGCGTCCACTCTGCAATGAATTCTGCCAATGCTCTGCTTTGGATAGTTGAAGTGCTTTCAAACTTGAGGCCAAAGCTTGACAGTTCCAGTGCCCACTCGACGATCCTGCCTGTTGCTTCTGGATTTTGCAATATCCTCTTTAGCGGAAAGCGAGTGACAACTGTTATCTCATGTGCCTGGAAGTAATGGCGCAGCTTTCTCGAGGCCATGAGAAGGCCGAAAAGCAACTTCTACACTCTAGAGTACCTTGACCTAGCCCCCTGGTGAAGGGAGCTGACATAGTAAACTGGGCGCTGCACCATCTTCTTCCGTACCTCCTCTTGCATCTGCGCAGATCCATCCTAGTCGGGACCAGAACTTGCCGGAGAAGCCCCTTGCTTGTCGCTGGACATGCTTGTCGCGGCTTCTAGCTCATCGTCTGCCTCCCTCTCCGCTACCAACGCAGCACTAACCACTTGATTGGTTGCCGCTAGATATAGTAGCAACTTCTCTTGTGGCCTAGGTGCAACAAGTATGGGAGTGGAGGACAGGTACCTCTTCAAGTCTTGCAGCACTGCCTCCGCTTCCGGAGTCCATTTCATTGGACCTGCCTTTTTCAAATTTTGAAAAACGGCAGGGCGCGCTCAGCAGACTTAGAGATAAACCTGCTGAGAGCAGCCACGCAGCCGGCAAGCCTTCGCACATCCTTGACGCGCTTCAGTGCTTCGATTTGTTCAATGGCCTTGATCTTGTCGGGATTGTCTTCGATCCCCCTCTGAGACACGAAGAACCTGAGAAGCTTGCCGGAGGGGACTCCAAACACGCACATCTCGGGGTTGAGCTTGAGTTGGATCTTGCGCAGATTCGCAAAGGTTTCATCTAAATCTTGAATCAGAGTATCCCTGTTCTTCCTCTTGACCACTATATCATCCATGTAAGCTTCTACATTTCTGTGTATCTATGGCTCAAAAGCAGTGTGGACTACTCTTGCAAACGTTGAACCAGCATTCTATAATCCGAAAGGCACTCGTATGAAGCAATAAGTGCCACATGGAGTAATGAATGCGGTCTTCTCCTCATCTTCCTCAGCCATGAAGATCTGGTGGTATCCTGAGTATGCATCAAGAAACGAAAGCAACTCACATCCAGCGGTGGAGTCAACAATCTGGTCAATGCGCGGCAAGGGAAATGGATCTTTGGGACAAGCTTTATTCACATCGGTGAAGTCTATAGAAAGCCTCCACTTCCCATTTGCTTTACGCACGACAACAGGATTGGCCAACCACGTGGGATGGAGAACACCTCTGACAAGGCCTGCCACTTCCAGCTTCTTGATTTCTTCTACGATAAACTCTTGGCACTCCACTGCTTGTTTCCTAACTTTCTGTTTGACGGGCCGCGCACGAGGACAACCGACAAGCTTGTGCTCAATCACTTTCCTGGGAACACCGGGGATGTCAGACGATTGCCATGCAAACACGTCGACGTTCGCCCGCAGGAAAGCAACGAGTGCGCTTTCCTATTTAGGATCAAGCGTGGCGCTGATGGTAAAAGTACCACCAGTGTCGTCCTCCTTGGCGGACACCTTCTTGGTTGTTGGCGGAGCTGCCATTGTCTTCTTGCACTTGCCGGTGGATCTCGATGGTGCGTCCTCGTCGGCAGCGCAGCACTCCGAAGAGGTGCGTTTGCCGGAGTGGGCCCCAGAGCTCTTGCCGGACTTGGTCTTGTTCTTCCCCCCGGGAGCTTCAGCGGCAAGTGTCTTGCTGTCTGTTGCGGCTGCTGCATCCCGGTAGATCTTGTCGGCACAGATAAGGGCATCCTTCTTGTCGCTAGGGACAGAGATGACGCTTATCGGGCATGACATCTTGAGCATGTTGTAGGCGTAGTGAGAGGCTGCCATGAACTTGGCGAGCGCTGGACGGACAAGTATTCCATTGTAAGGCAATGGAATATCGGCAACGTCGAAGGTGATCCTCTCAGTCCTGAAGTTTAGCTCACCGCCAAACGTTACTGGCAGCGTGATCTTCCCCTTTGGCTTGCTCCTTCCCGGGTTGATCCCTTGGAATGTGCCAGTTTCTTCGAGCTCGCTGTCGGGGATCTGGAGTTTCCGGACCACAGCGGAGGAGATCAAATTCAAGCCGGCCCCGCTGTCAACTAACATCTTGATGACTTTGAGGTTGCGGATAGTTGGTGAAACCAACATCGGCAAACACCCGACCGCAGTGGTGCGATCAGGGTGGTCCTCAATGTCGAAGATGATAGGGGTGCTGGACCACTTCAGAAGTTTGCGCGACTCGACGGGTGGCTCTGCTGCATTAACTTCCCGCACCCACTGCTTGAGTTGGCGGTGGGAAGTATGCAGAGAGGCACCACCGTCAATGCACAGAACCTCTATGGCTTTCTGAAACTCCTGCTCGCTGTTCTCTCCGTCGTCCATGTCTTCGTCTTCGTCGTCGTCTTCTTCCTTGTCGCGGCCGCGGGGAGGTCTGTCTCCTTGCCGCTGCTTGGCCTTGCCGCGGTGTCCTCCCCGACCGTTGAATGGCCGCTTCTTGCCGGACCCTCCATCACCTCCCTGGGCCTTCTCCTTGTCGCGTCGCTCGTACTCAGCCTTTTGCTGCTCGACGAGGTACTCGACCCTTTTGCAGTTCTGGAGGTCGTGGCCCTTGGTGCGGTGGATCTTGCAGTATTGCTTGTCGGTGCCGTCCTGCTTGTCGGCGGCTGCCACAGCCTGGCAGTTGGTGCACGCGGCAGTCTCCTTGCCGGAGCTACCAGTCTGAGCTTTCTTGACGCCAGCCTCGTTGCTGGACTGCTCGACAACTAGTACTTCCTTGTTCTTCTTCTTCCTGTTGTTCCGCCGCCGGTTCTTCTTTGCCGTGGCGGCATCTTCGCTGTCTGATCCCCCTGCTCCAGTATCCTCTCCGGGGAGTTTCCTCCCCTCTTCAGCGCGCGTGCACTTGTCGGCCAGGGCGTACAGCTCGCTGACGTCCCTGATCTTGCACATCGCCATCTCCTCCCTCATCCTGCGGTTACGCACGTTCTGGTGGAACGCGCTGATAACCGCGGCAGGGTGGACGTCTGGGATGTTGTGCTGGACGCGGCTGAACCTCTGGATATACTTACGCAGGGGCTCTCCTTCCTTCTGGGCGAGTATGTGAAGGTCATTCTCCTGGCCATGGGGCTTGTGGCCACCTGTGAAGGCGCCGACAAACTGGTGGCACAGGTCAGCCCAAGAAGAAATGGAGTTCTCCGGCAAGTGCATGAGCCAAGATCTGACGTTTGGCTTGAGCACCAGCGGGAAGTAATTGGCGAGTATCTTCTCATCTCGTCCCCCGGCAGCCTGCACCGCGATGGTGTAGATGCTGAGGAACTCTGACGGATGAGTTTTGCCGTCGTACTTCTCGGGTACGTCGGGCTTGAAGTTCTTCATGCTGGGCCATTGGACTTGCTGCAGCTCACGAGTGAACGCAGGGCAGCCTGCCGCGTACGGCAGGTCGCCTGGTCCCCCCGGCGCTTGCATGTCAACAGCGGGCCCAACGCGCTGGTCAGATTGACGCCGCGCTTCTCTCCGACGCTCGATGCGGGTTCGAGCGTCCTCTTGTTGTCGATCGTCGAGAACTTGGCGCTGATCGCGGCGAGCTCGCGGATCTGATGACGCAGTGGAGTCGTCGTCGATGTTGATCCAGCGAGCCGGCGATCTTGGCCTCCTTGGCGGGGAGTGCAAGGTGGTTGCACCCCCGGCGGTCTTATCACCATCGGCCCGCGCCTGGCTGACTTGCCGCGGCCGTGACGCGCTCGGCTGCTGCGGGGTGTCGCCGTTGGCGAAGGCGATGAGACTTTGGATGGTTGCCCTCCAGTCGTCGACCTTGTCTGCCGCTGGAGGGAAGTCGAGAAGCAGTTGAGCTCGTGCTAGAGCTTCTGCTGGAGTGGCGGGTAACGGTGGCGAGCGGTGCGAGGAGCGGGATATGCTCGGACTTCTAACTATGTTAGAAGGAGCAGGATCCCGTCCCGGCGACCGTGCCTTGCTCGTGCCAGCATGTTGAGGTGCATGTTGACCTTGAGCGTCCCGAGATCCGCCAGCTTGGCCTTGGCCCAGCAAGCGTATGGTACCTTGAGTACCACGTCGCTGCCGGTCCCGCGCTTCCTGAGATGGGCGCGGTGCGTGTACGGACATCGAGGCCTTGGAGTGCGCTCGGTCGTCCGTCTTGTCCTTGGACTTGGCGGCGTTGTGAGTTTCCTCGCCGACGTCCGTCCTTCCGCCGGCGTCTACCCCACCAGTCGTTGGCTCCGGCGGTGGCGGGATCGACGCGGACGGGCCTGCTGCCTCTGAAGCCTTCTTCTTCGGTGGCATGTCGATGGAGTCGATAAAGTTGATGTTGTTGATGAAGTTGATGAAGTTGGTGAAGATCTAGCTCGCGTGAGTGCCGGATCAGGTTCACACAACCTCGACGCACCCCCCTACCTGGCGCGCAAAAGATGTCGGGGAAACTGATCGCCCACGAACACCTATGGGACCGGAGCCCTTTCTCGGTACGGCAAGGGGCGGAGGATGTGCAAAGAGCATATCGAGGCAAGCACGCGAGCAGTTTACCCAGGTTCGGGCCGCACGGATGCGTAAAACCCTACTCCTGCTTTGGTTTGTTATTGAGTTCTTGGCTCGGGAGCGAGGAGAGCAACAGTACACTCTAACCGCTAACAAGACCGAGCGTGGAGAGTGATCGATGATCGGAACCCTTTCTACGTTGCGCATGGGCCTCCTTTTATAGGTCAAAGGGGTCACCGACAGGTAGCAACACAGATGGGGGTAAAAATGTAAAAACAGTGGTAGTTGTAACAGTGTTTGTACAGTGCCTCGAACCTAACCCTGACGGCAGGGGACAAGGGCATTGAATGCCCGTCGCCGTCGCCCCAAACAGTGCAAAAAGTGGCCGTCAGGGGCGCCACCGTTCGCCATGATGGTAGCCTAGTCATCGCTGCTTGCCACCGTGTTCCCCTGGCTGCACAGCCTTCCGCCACGTGCGCCTGGAAGGGTCCCAGGGCGAGACGTGGGTGGATGAGCTGGAGCGTGGGAACTGAGTGGAAGCTTGCCACGGCAAGTGTCTTACCGCGGTGGTTAGCTTGTCGCGCCTGGGAGCTTGTCGCTCACCGGGCCTTGCCGGGTCGCGTGGCGCGTCGCGGCAAGCTCTCTAGAGGTGCCTTGGTTGGCGTTCCCGGCAAGCTCCTCTCGCCGGGGTCTCGTGTCTTGAGTGATTTTGCGCCTTGAGTGGTCTTCCTGGCAAGCTCCTCTTGCCGGGGTCTTGTCTTCTGGACTTGGATACTTTGTTCTTGAATATCTCCAGTGGAACCACGAGGGGTCTTGGCGGTCGCCTGGCAAGCCCTGCCGCGGGACGCTGCAACTGCCCGTGCACAAGTTCGGGATACTAAGGTACCCCTACTTTAGTACACCGACAACTAGGTTATATAGCTAGTTCAACTCTAGTGTAAAATTATTTGAACTAGGTTATACATCTAGTTTGAATCTAGTGTAAAATTATTTTTGTAGCATATATATCTAGTTCAACTCTAGTGTAAAAATATTTGTACTAGGTCATAGAGCTAGTTTAACTCTAGTGTAAAATTATTTGAACTAGGTTGTATAGCTAGTTCAACTCTCGTGTAAAATTATGTTTACTAGCTTATAGATCTAGTTTAACTCTAGTGTAAAATTATTTGTATTAGCTTATAGAGCTAGTTCAACTCCAGTGTAAAATTACTTGAACTAGGTTATAGAGCTAGTTGATGTCTAGTGTAAATTTATTTGAACTTGGTTATAGAGCTAGTTCAACTATAGTGTAAAATTATTTGTACTAGCATATATATCTAGTTCAACTCTAGTGTAAAATTATTTGTACTAGCTTATAAAGCCAGGTCAACTCTAGTGTAAAATTATTTGTACTAGCTTATAAAGCTAGTTCAACTCTAGTGTAAAATTATTTGAATTAGGTTATAAAGCTAGTTCAACTCTAGTGTAAAATTATTTGTACTAAATTATATAGCTAGTTCAACTCTAGTGTAAAATAATTTGAACTAGGTTATAGAGCTAGTTCAAATCTAGTGTAAAATTATTTGTACTAGATTATAGATCTAGTTCAACTCTAGTGTAAAATTATTTTTACTAGGTTATATAGCTAGTTCAACTCATGTGTAAAATTATTTGAACTAGGTTATAGATCTAGTTCAAATCTAGTGTAAAATTATTTGTACTAGCATATATATCTTGTTCAACTCTAGTTTAAAAATATTTGTACAAGCTTATAGAGCTAGTTCAACTCTCGTGTAAAATTATTTGAACTAGGTTATACAACTACTTCAAACCTATTGTAAAATTATTTGTACTCGCATATAAAGAAAGTACAACTCTAGTATAATTGTTTTGTACTAGGTTGTAGAGCTAGTTCAACTCTACTGTAAAATTATTTGAACTAGGTTATAGAATTAGTTCAACTCTAGTGTAAAATTATTTGAACTCGCATATAAAGATAGTTCAACTTTAGTATAATTTTGTTTTACTAGATAGTAGAGCTAGTTCAACTCTAGTGTAAAATTATTTGAACTAGGATATGGAACTAGTTCAACTCAAGCGTAAAATTATTTGTACTAGCCTATATATCTAGTTCAACTCTAGTGTAAAAATATTTGTACTAGGTTATAGGGCTAGTTCAACTCTAGTGTTATATTATTTAAACTAGGTTATAAAGCTAGTTCAAATCTAGTGTTCAATTATTTGTATTATCTTATATATCTATTTTAACTCCAGTGTAAAATTATTTCTACTAGCTTATAGAGCTAGTTCAACTCTAGAGTAAAATTATTCGAACTAGCATATAAAGATAGTTTAACTCTTGTGTAAATTTTTTGTACTAGGTTATAGAGCTAGTGCAACTCTAGTGTAAAATTATTTGTAATAGCTTAGAGAGCTAGTCGAACTCTAGTGTAAAATTACTTGAACTAGGTTATAGAGCTAGTTCAAGTCTAGTGTAAAATTATTTGAACTAGGTTATAGAGCTAGTTCAACTGTAGTGTAAAATTATATTTACTAGCTTATAGATCTAGTTCAACTCTAGTTTAAAATTATTTGAACTAGCTTATAGAGCTAGTTCAACTCTAGTGTGAAATTATTTGTACTAGCTTATAGAGCTAGTTCAACAGTTGTGTAAAATAATTTGAAGTAGGTTATAGAGCTAGTTCAACTCTAGTGTAAAATTATTCGAACTAACATATAAAGATAGTTCAACTCTAGTGTAATTTCTCTCTACCAGGTTATAGAGCCAGTGCAACTCTAGTGTAAAATTATTTCTACTAGCTTATAGAGCTAATTCAACTCTAGTGTAAAATTACTTGAACTAGGTTATAGAGCTAGTTAATGTCTAGTGTAAATTTGTTTGAACTAGGTTATAGAGCTAGTTTAACTATAGTGTAAAATTATTTGTACTAGCTTATAGATCTAGTTCATCTCTAGTGTAAAACTATTCGTACTAGCTTATAGAGCTAGTTCAAATCTAGTGTAAAATTATGTGTACTAGCTTATAGAGCTTGTTCAACTTTAGTGTAAAATTATTTGAACTAGGTTATAGAGCTAGTTCAAATCTAGTGGAAAATTATTTGAACTAGCTTATAGAGTTGGTTCAACTCTAGTGTAAAGTTATTTGAACTAGGTTATAGAGCTAGTTCAAATGTAGTGTAAAATTATTTGAACTCGCATATAAAGATAGTTCAACTCTAGTGTCAAATTATTTGAACTAGGTTATAGAGCTAGTTCAACTCTAGTGTAAAATTATTTGTACTAGATTATAGATCTATTTCAACTCTAGTGTAAAATTATTTATACTAGGTTATATAACTAGCTCAATTCTAGTGTAAAATTATTAGAACTAGGTTGTAGATCTAGTTAAAATTACTATTAAATTATTTGTAATAGCATATATATCTAGTTCAACTCTAGTGTAAAAATATTTGTACTAGGTCACAGAGCTAGTTTAACTCTAGTGTAAAATCATTTGAACTAGGTTATAGAGCTAGTTCAACTCTAGTGTAAAATTATATGTACTAGCTTATGGAGCAAGTTCAACTCTAGTGTAAAATTAGTTGTACTAGCTTATAGAGCTAGTTCAAATCTAGTGTAAAATTATTTGAACTAGGTTATAGAGCTAGTTCAACCCTAGTGTAAAATTATTTGTACTAGCTTAAAGAACTAGTTCAACTCTAGTGTAAAATTATTTTTACTAGCATATAGAGCTAGTTCAACTCCAGTGTAAAATTACTTGAACTAGGTTATAGAGCTAGTTGAAGTCTAGTGTAAAATTATTAGAACTTAGTTATAGAGCTAGTTGAAGTCTAGTGTAAATTTATTAGAACTTAGTTATAGAGCTAGTTCAACTGTAGTGTAAAATTATTTGTACTAGCTTATAGAGCTAGTTCAACTCTAATGTAAAATTATTTGTACTAGCTTATAGAGCTAGTTCAACTCTAGTGTAAAATTATTTGAACTAGGTTATAAAGCTAGTTCAACTCTATTGTAAAATTATTTGAACTCGCATATAGAGATAGTTCGAATCTAGTGTAAAATTATTTGAACTTGGTTATAGAGCTAGTTTAACTGTAGTGTAAAATTATTTGTACTAGCTTATAGATCTTGTTCAACTCTAGTGTGAAATTATTTGTACTAGGTTATATAGCTAGTTCAACTCATGTGTAAAATTATTTGAACTATGTTATTGATCTAGTTAAAATCTAGTGTAAAATTATTTGTACTAGCATATATATCTAGTTCAACTCTAGTGTAAAAATATTTGTACAAGGTCATAGAGCTAGTTTAACTCTAGTGTAAAATTATTTGAACTAGGTTATAGAGCTAGTTCAACTCTAGTGTAAAATTATGTGTACTAGCTTATAGATCTAGTTCAACTCTAGTCTAAACTTATTTGTTCTAGCTTATAGAGGTAGTTCAACTCTAGTATAAAATTACTTGAACTAGGTTATAGAGCTAGTTAATGTCTAGTATAAATTTGTTTGAACTAGGTTATAGAGCTAGTTCAACTATAGTGTAAAATTATTTGTACTAGCTTCTAGATCTAGTTCAACTCTAGTGTAAAACTATTCGTACTAGCTTATAGAGCTAGTTCAACTCTAGTGTAAAATTATATGTACTAGCTTATAGAGCTTGTTCAACTTTAGTGTAAAATTATTTGAACTAGGTTATAGAGCTAGTTCAAATCTAGTGGAAAATTATTTGAACTAGCTTATAGAGCTGGTTCAACTCTAGTGTAAAGCTATTTGAACTAGGTTATAGAGCTAGTTCAAATGTAGTGTAAAATTATTTGAACTCGCATATAAAGATAGTTCAACTCTAGTGTCAAATTATTTGAACTAGGTTATAGAGCTAGTTCAACTCTAGTGTAAAATTATTTGTACTAGCTTATAGATCTATTTCAACTCTAGTGTAAAATTATTTATACTAGGTTATATAACTAGTTCAAGTCTAGTGTAAAATTATTTGAACTAGGTTATAGATCTAGTTAAAATTACAATTAAATTATTTGTACTAGCATATATATCTAGTTCAACTCTAGTGTAAAAATATTTGTACTAGGTCATAGAGCTAGTTTA